>JAJKFI010000031.1:3456938-3706482 GCA_029204185.1 Lerista edwardsae
CCCTTGTGCGCCTCCATCTGCCCTCCTTCACCCAATGATCATTGGTTCCTTGGACAAGAGAAGCCACTCCCACCTCCCTTCCCAGTCCTGTTTAATGCAAAACATTTGTCCTTCCCAGCCTCCTGACTGAAACTGCAGCTTCCAGGTAGCCCCACAATGTCTTTCATGCTGAAAAAAAAGTAAGGAAGCACATTCAGACTCACAAATTTTCAGACTCGAGTTTTGCAGGTTCATACTCAAGTCAGTATCCAAGTCCTTTACATGCCTGACTTTAGTCTACATATGTCAGCAAAAAAAAGTGTTTTTTGCTACTCAGATTCAAGTTCCCATCCCTGATAGTGACATTACCTTAACAGGCAAACACTGCTAAATCAGAGCCACAAACTGATACAAAGAATAGAACAGATACATCTTCAGGGTGGAGCTATAACTAAGTAGTAGAACATGTGCTTTGAATGCAGAAGGACCCACATTTAATCTCTGGCATCTCCTGATAGAGCTAGAAAAGTCCCTTGTCTGAAACCTTGTAGAGCGATTGTCAATCAGTGGATTGTATCCTAAAATCATCACTTGGAAAAAGACCCATTTTCACAAGGAGATGTAACGTTGTCCCCTTTCCTCTCAGCCCTTTGTATTCCACATGTCTTCTTGATTATTAGGAGACTCCTCAAGCAGATTTCAGGAAGCACAGGAAGATGAAAGAGGAGATTTTCATCAACTCTCTCTCTCTCTCTCTCTTTCTCCCTTTGCGTCTATGGAGCTTCCTCTGTGAACATTAGACTACCTTTGGATACAATTCAAGGCAGACAATACAGAGCCTGACTCAGCAGAAGGTAGGTTCATATATCATAAGCTGTTGCTGCTATATCAGCAACAGCCATAACTCAATGCTGTGTAGGATCATCCTCCAAAGATACGAGTGGCCTGAAATTAGTCAGAAGGGGTGGAGAATTGCATGGAAAGAATTCAAAACATGCAATAACTCATAATGTCCCAGCAGGCACAGTTGATTCAATAACAGCAGGGCCTAATATTTGATAACAACCACCTATATGGGGATTTCAACTGATAGCAACTGATACTGTCCTTGCCAAGGATAGAAATGATCTACACTGATATAGATCACTTTATACACTACCACATGTTGAGATTTTACACATTACATCACTATCATAGAATCATAGTTGGAAGGGATCTACAAGGTCCAACCCCCTGCCTGTAGCAGGAAGCATCCCCTAGAGCATCTCCAGCAGGTGCCTGTCAAGCCTCTGCCTGAAGGTCTCCAGTGAGGGAGAATCTACCACCTCCCTCAGCAATCTGATCCACTGCTGAACCGCCCTTATTGCCAATAAATTATTCCTGATGTCCAACTGGAATCGCCTCTCTTGCAGTTTTTTACCCATTGGACCTAGTTCTTCTGTTAAAGGTAGAGAACAAATTTGTCCCTTCTTCCTTATGACAGCCCTTCAGATATCCCTCTCAGCCTTCTCTTCTCCAAGCTAAACATACAAAGTTCCCTCAATCTTTCCTCATAGCACTAGTTTTCTAGACCCCTGATCATCTTCGTTGAACCATCTTTGTATGAACCATCATAGCTCACTCCATTCCCCATTTTTCAAACAACATATCTACAATGCAGTGCTCATGATAACATGGAATGGGAGACCCGCTGTACCCAAGTTGTACTTTTCAAACTGTCTCAATGTCAGTGTTAATGACATCTAAATGGTATTCAACAACAGTTGTTATAAAAAAAATCCAAACCAAAGAGAAACACATCTGGCAACCATACCTGCTGTGGGGGAGTTTGCATGATGAGATTTTTTTGGCAAGTTAAAGATCTGTTCGCCAGGATCAGGTGGAGGAATAGCATCTTGGCCTTGCCGGGCCTCCACTGGATCATACTCTTTCCCATCATAGTTAGCATCAAAGAACTTCTTAAACCACTGAATAAAATCCAAGTTGTCTTGGAAGCGACCCTTTACTAATTTCTCCACTGGAATAACCTGCATGAAGCAGAAAAAGATGTGTCCATTTACAGTGATAACTGAAGCATTTCAGCACTAATTTACTGAAAATTCTTAAACACTAATGCACACCTAGAAAGATTAATATTTTTGTTTAAATTTCTGGATAGCAATATAAAATTATAATGATTGACTATATACAAATAATTCTGGCTAGTTATCTAGGCCACTGTTTTGTTATGCACTTTCATTACATTGCCCTACTCTCAAAATAAATTTTCCCAGCAAGATGGCATACAATTAGTCTGCATTAATCTTCTTTAAAATGTACACTACTTACAATTTTGTCCTTCCAACCTTAGTTAGAAAAAATCTAGCAATCCTGCCATCAGAACTATATGCTGTATAATCATACACAGAATTCACAGCATTATTCCCAATCAGGCATTTAAGACAACTCAATCTATACTGTCAATATTCCTCAGAGTAGCCCTTTTACTATAACTAGACCATCAATTAGGCAAGTAAATCATTAAGTATAGAGTAGAAAGCCTGCTTCTCGGAATTATTTCTGAGAAGTTTATGGCCATGACACATTAACAGGTCAATCCTAACTGCCCCAGTGCCAGCACACAAGACTTGTTGCAGCAGGGCAGAGGCTTGTGGCACAGGTGGAAAGAGGTAGGAAAGATGAAACAGAGGTGGGGAAGGGGTGGATCAGGCCCTGGAAAGGAGTAGAA
Organism: Lerista edwardsae; assembly: GCA_029204185.1. Taxonomy (NCBI): domain Eukaryota; kingdom Metazoa; phylum Chordata; class Lepidosauria; order Squamata; family Scincidae; genus Lerista; species Lerista edwardsae. Next base: position 3,459,646 of record JAJKFI010000031.1, read on the forward strand.
ACAATGGCTACCACCATGTCCTATACGCCTTCCCAGACCTGATTTCCCAACACAGCAATTCACTTTTACATTTGCTACTTATTTATATTTGCTACTTAAATTTTACTTTACATTTCCATCCCTTTGAATGAACATTGAAAATAATATACTATACACTGAATACAGCTCAATGTTAAATTAGCTACAGATAGAGAACCAAAATATATTTCTCTGAAATGCAGCAACCTGAGGCCACAGTAACGCTCTTACCTTATCCACATTCATTCTTTTAAAAGATGCTTGCAGAAGTTTGAAGTTATGGATGTATTCATGTTCCAGCTTTGCTTGAAATTTCACTTTCTTCAAGCTAATACACCCAGGGAACAACATATCCATGAATTGGCAGTAAGCTGCTCCTAAAAACAAGAGAACACATTCATATTAATCACAATGCAAGCAATGGAGAAAAGGATGTGTCACAGGAGGCAAAGTAATCAAAGGTTTGCTATCTGCTAGTGAGATATCATACTATATCTAAAATACATATCTACTGATTTTGTGTGTTGACATGGAATACATTTCATATGCGCATACATTTTCACTGTAGTCCTGTTTCCAGGAAATGGTCCTAGTACTGTGTAAATGTGAGGAAGAGGGAAAAGCAGGGCTAATATTACCTGAAATACCTGCTGGCTAGGCCAAATGAATCACTTAGAGATCCAGACAGCACCATATACATGGATGTGCCTCCTTACTCAAGAATGGTGATGGTCCCCCTCCATGCATTTATTCAAGCTGAGACCATTTTTTGGAAAACTGGGTGGTGTCTTTGTGGGTTTGGCAAATAATGTCTTCCAGTCATGTTGGTTAATACAGGCACCCCCTGCTATCTGCAGGGGATATGTTCCTGCCCCCGCCCCCCACAGACACCCGAAATCGTGGCTAAAAGGAGACTATCTCTGTGTGATCATTGTGACCCCTATGCCTATCACTTTCGTTCAGCTTCCTTTCCCTGGCACCAAGCACATACTGTATGTCCTTCCTTTTACGAGCTTATAGGAAGGCAAGCAGGATGGTATAGTGAAACCTAGAGAAGACTAAACAAATGTTAACAGGAAGCAAGTATGTTAACTGGATTTGTGGATACAGAGGGGGGCTGCCTGTAGTATGACTGAAAAATAATAGCTACTGGAATTGACTATAGTAATTTTTAGACTGAGGGTGCAATCCTAAACTGCACTGGAACAGGCAGGCAGGCAGGCAGGCGGGCCTGCGCTGTATCCAGTGCAGGTTGGGATCAGGCTGGAGCCTCCATGGGGCAAGGGAACGTTCACCCCCTTGCTCTGGGGTAGGCACCAACCACCCCTAAGGGCTACTTGGATCTGCAGGTCCAGGCAAACCCGAATCAGGCCAACCCACCCCTGGACCGCCCTCGCCCTGCCTCATTCCCCCCCCCCAGAAAGGCCCCTGCACCAGCCGAATTCAGCTGGTGCAGGGGCGGCTTACCTTGGGCGTGCTCCAGCACTGCAGGATGGACACAACTGCCTCTCTGTCAGCTCTACGCAACTTGCGCTGGCTCAAAAGTGCTTTATGGCACTTTCACTACACCGCAGGGCCGACAAAAGCAGTTTGTGGCAGCTCTAGGGCACCCTTGGATTGCACCCCGAGTGAGAGGAAGAAAAGGATAGTAAGATCTTGGCCTTAAATAATATGGTGTGGGCCAAGGATGTTGACCCAAGTCCCACAACTCAGTCCTAAGTTGCACTTAAGTCTTGTCTATCAAAAACTCACACTTGACTTGGGACCAAAAGGCACCAACTCAGGACTCGAAGCCATTTTCAGGATGAGTCCTTATGTGCATGTGTTTTCTTGCTTCCTTTTTTTAATTTCAGCCGATCAGCTGAACTACGGAGAACAGGCTCCCCACCACCCAGGTAATCAGCAGCTATCAAAGTGACCCAGGCAGGTTCACATCTCAGACTCTAGAGCAGCAATTTTCAATGTTTTTCATCTTACAGCACACTGACAAGGCACTAAAATTGTCACGGCACAACATTATTTTTTTGACAATTGACAAGGCACACCAGGCTGCTTGTGGGGGAGCTCACATCCACCAACAAAGTTTGGCCCTACTAACAAATGACCTTGCCCTAAACTCCCATGGACTAGACCATTTGCAGCACACCAGTGTGCCATGGCACACTGGTTGAAAATAGCTGCTCTAGAGATTCAAGACTGTGGACAAGACTTGACAATCTGAACAGGAACTTGAGACTCGACTTGAGACTTGAGGATTGAGATTTGACTCAAGAGTTGGAATTAGGGACTTGAACACATCACTGGTGTGGGCTAAACGTTCTTTGACGCTATGTGACACTTACAGATGAACACATTCAAAGCAACTAAAACAGAGCCTCTTATCTGGAATTAGAAAATAGGATGCTGGGTTGTGTTTTGTTGACCGAATGGCACTAGCAGCTACAAGTGTAAACTTCTAGATGTGCACATTTCATTCAGAAGAACTCTCCTGGCACATCCTCTCCTGCAACGCTGCAATAGCCCTGCATCCAACCCTGCTGATGTTTCAGTTGCACCTGGACTAGCAAATAACTGAAACATGACACAAACAATTGATGAAGCAGGACTGATGTGGAACTATTGATTAAGACCTTTATTATTTCATTTATTCCACATATAATAACCCTATAGTAATAGGCTGCATCTTCCAGGAGAACAAAGAAAAAGCTCTGGCTACTATCTTCTCAATTAGCTGCATTCATTATGAATGAGACCATAAAAATAATGGGAGCCATCCACCACCGCATTGATGCCATACAGTCTCCATGCATATCCATAGGGCTTATGATGAATAACAGATTCTCTAATAAGCGTTGCATAAAATAGTAGTAAAGGTAAGGTCTCTTACCCCTTACCCCATGCTGAGCTCCAGCCTGCTCAATGTGGCTATTTGGGTCTGTGCCAGTTAAATATCTAGTGATGAATCAAGTAGCCCCATGTAAGGCTTTTATGTCTGGGATGGGGGTTAGGGTGTGACGGAGGCCTGCTCAGCTGTTCCCACCCCCTTCCAGGCCTGAACCACCATCTCCCCATCTCCCTAATTGAGCAATGTGTGTGGGAGGAGGTATTGTTGGCGGCATCCCAAAACCTGAGATTTCTGAGACAGGGCCTGGTGATGTCATAAGGTAGTGGATCGCAACTGATTTCTGGTGGGTCACAAAACTGACAATATATTGAGCCCTATGGAAACCAAACCATTTACTAAGGATTAGACAAGCATACCTCAGTCCAAAAGGCAGGCTGAGGGGAATGCAATCCCAGAGGCAGATCTAAGGGAGGGCAAAGCTCTAAGTGTTGCAAGGAGCCTTACCCTGTCATGTAAATCCCTCCTCTCCCTTGCTGCTGTAGCCAGTAAGCAACGCCAAGATGTTGCTTTTCCCCGTGAGGACTGGCTAGAACAGTGCAGGAGAGGAGTGATTTCCACTGCAAGGTAAGGCTTCTTGCAAAAGCCTCTGCCTCTGTGCAATGCTACCAGAATATCCTGATCCAATGAACCTGAAAGCTCAACAAAAGCTACAGAAGGTAGCACCCCATTCATATCATAGTATAAAGGATAAAAACAGCTGCTTGAGTGGCTGTAAGTGAAACTCTTTTTTTAAAAAAGCTAAGTGGGTCCTGATAGAGTGTCATTTGAAAAAGTGGGTCCTGGTGCTAAAAGGTTTAGAAACCACTGTCATAAGGCATTGTATGGCCACATCACAACTTAGTCAACCCTTGAGACAAAAGGGGCTGGAATCTGGTATTGAAGCAAGCCAAATAGTAGCTCAAAAAGTGGTCTGAGATTAACCTTTGCAACCCCATTTGACAAAAATAAGTCTGGAGAATGCTGGCAAATTGGCAACCCTGTGCTGGGTTGTAGAAATAAGAAGAAATATGATTCAAACTACGATTCATATCTGAATCATTTTCAATAGTCTGGAGAACCAAAACAAATCATCTTCATTTCAGACTTAAAATTGGCACTCAGGACTTCAGGCTACCTTCTCTCTTTAGAATGTTCAGATACATCCCTCCCACAGTCAGCTTCCCTGTATACTTAGTGGGCTGGTGAGTTTCAGCCCAAACTTGGCAACTATTTTCAGCACCTATTGTCCCTCTTGCAAAGGCAAACACAGCCACTGTATTCAGGAATGAGATCTACCAGTCCAGGACCTTGGCAGTAATTCTCACTGTGTAAAACAGGCTCACTGGTCTGTATTCAAAAGAAACAGGTAGCCTATCATCAGCACACTCATAGATTCCTCTCATTCCTTCCCAAACTGGAACTGCACATTAAGTTGTTCCTGCCTGTGCCTGTTTCTAATAGAGACAGAGGGGGCAGAAGACATCCAGCCCCTTTAACTCCTATTTTTTGAAGTTGGGCTGTGATATGGCTAATCTGGGGGAGTCAAGAATGGGGATTTATTAATTTCACTGATGTCCTATTCTCCTAGAATTCAAGCAGTGGCCATTGAATTTTGGGATTCTGTTTCCCTATCCAGTTTTGCAGCCTATCTTCCCTACCTCCAGCCTGGAGTACTCCTTTGTTCTTTAAAGTGGCATCGTTCTATGTGGTGATGAAGGTTGGACTGCCCAGAATGTCACTTTTTTGTGATGAGAGCGGAGTACTGGGAGGTTTCTTTTAAAGAAAAAAAGGTAGGAGTCCAGAGAGGAGGAAGACACAATGTTGACAATAAACCTGGCTGTGGTTTCCCAATGACACTGAGCAGAGGCATAATTAGGGCAGAACCTGAGCGGCTTCTGCGCTGAACACTACACCAAGGGAGGCTCAAGGCAGTCATTTCTGAATTCTTCCCTGAGATGGCAGTGCTAATAGCTTTGTGCCCCCATTCCTTCTCCTCTGCAGGCACAAAAACACCAGAACCTCTGCCTCTGGGGAGAACCTGGAAGTGATGTCATGTGACATAGTGAGATCAGTGCCCTAGGAGCCAGAGCTTCTTCTGTATTCACACCTGTTTTGAGCTTGTGTATTCTCAGCAGACTTCTCTGCATAACATCTGGGTGTTAAACTTATCACGGACTGCCATGAAAAATTTGGCTCCATATCCCACTAACACTGGAGTCTCCCTCACCCAAAAGATGTCCTCTGTAATCCCAGAGACATGAAAGCTGCTTCTAATTACTCAGCACTAAGAGAATCTTTGACCCAAGTATATTACATTGCAATTTTAAGTCTCAGCCACAACACTGAAAATAGGTTCTGATGCCAAGGTCTCGGCTCAAATTAAACTCTTATAACAGTCGGTGAAGCTGAAAAAAACCGGGTCAAACTAAACATAACCCGAATACTTAAATAAACCTTCCAGTTTTATTAAGAAAATAGCACACAGAGAGAGGATGGAAAAGGCCAAAATTGCAACAGTGAAGGAAGTTTTAGTACTTCACTCCCACTGTGGTGCCAATCCCAACTGTACCCCTCACATGCTATTTTTCCATTTAAAATGGTATGCGAGATATAGCAGTGGTTCAAGATCCCAGGAACAGAGTTCTTGCAATTAGAAGGAAGGGACCCATTAGGAAGGGACAGGAAACCTTTGGACGTATAGCCAGGATGTCCCTTCTCTAGCAACTCCTTCACAGGAATTAGACTGTGCCCCTTCTATGGCAAGAGAACACAGCCCTGCCTTTCTCCTTGAATTCACAGAGAATTCTTTGGGAAAACCTGTAAGTTACCCTTGTGCCATAGAAGTCAACTTTTGATGCATAAGGCAGGGACCCTTTAAGCCACAACAGGCTTCCCAGGCAAAGGTGCAGAGCTAGATGCCTTAAACACTTCATTAGCTATATACATTCTCAATAAACCACACATCTCTGCAGGAACAACATCTACCTTGGATACTATGTTTGGCACAGTCTGTGCTGCAGCTCCCCATGGAGGTGTCCATAGCCCTGAGTTTTGTTACCTCCTGAGTAACTGGAGCCCTGGTACAGGGTCTTCAATCCTTTTGTGATATCAGACCACTTACAACTGCATCCAGAGTAGCACTGGAGATGTGTAAGATCAGGACTAGAATCATGATGTGGAGGGCACAATAGTAAAGCCCACTCACTCTCCCCCTTTTGTGGTTTCTTCCACATGCCATCTACTTTAAAAAAACACACAACCCACTACTGAGCAGCTTACTGATGCATTCAGGATCACTTTCTGTTTGATCGTAGTTCTTTGCATTGGAAAGGTTTCTTTGATTTTGAGATAACATTTCTGCAAAAAAGCTTGCATGCTTCCAGGAGCAAACATTTGAAACAGACCCAATATATTTGTTCTGGTTCTTGGCAATGAGTATGGGGGCACAATCCTATACTACACTGGATTAGCAAGGCCGGCCAGCACAGTATAGGCGAGGCTGGAGCCTCCTAATGGCAAGGGCACATTTGCGCCCTTACCATTGGGGAGGCTCTAGCCTCCCCTATGGGCTCCTCGGTTCTGCACCTTCTAAAGAGCGGGTGCAAGCCAAGGAGATTGCGTGGCCCTAATCAGGGCCACACGGCCTCCCGAACGGGTATAGGATTTGGCCTTATGGCCGAATCCTGGACCCGCCCATGTCCCACCCCAACCCCCCCACCAATCCCCGCCAATCCCATGACCAGACAGACACAGAGCCTCCCTCGCACTGGCCAGCTTCGGCCGACTCAACAGCCATCCCGTTGCCTTAGCGCTGATGTAGGGGTACCAGTCACTGCTTCTGCGTCAGTGCTAAGTGCACAGCGTCAATGCTGCACAGTTTCTAGGATTGCGCTGTGTCTCTCAAAAAATGCATGAACTCAAGAATGTATGACACGAAACTGATTGTTGTAGTTGAAATGTGTCAAAGCTCAACTTTGTCCATAAACCCTGCCCTCTCACATAGAAGCCATTTCTCCTATCCATAGTGATTTTCCATAGTGATACCATTGCACTTGCACTTTGCACATACCTAGAGGTATTCATTTATTAGTGAAATACAGTTCTTGGCAAGGGAAAGAAAAGGGGAAGAGAAGATGCATTTAACATAAAATGGAGATGCCCCCACTCCAGAAGCCACCAGTCATCAATGTAAAAAAAGGCATAACCAGAGCTGGCAGCACTGAACATGCAAAGGATTCACTATGTCTTTTAGTGTTTGATGTGTTTCATTTCCTCTGGGGTATTGATTTTGTCATCAATGTTTTAAATATTTACAGCTAGGTTACAGAATGTATTTGCAAACACAACTATGTTGACTACATGCATGAGTGCTAACTACTTTTGACCCAATTAAGAGTGCAGAAATTCTATACTGCTTCTAGAACAGAACAGACGGCAGATCACATCACTGTAGCAGCTCACACCACTGCCTATTATTGCCCAGAGCAAACAACACTAGCTCTCCCTTTATATTAACTTGCTTCACATTTTTCTTTTCAGAAGGAAAAAAAAGTCATCTGTTATTGCTTATCTAGTTGCATCACAGCAAACCCTGGTTTCTATAAGTAAAGCAGCATAACAAAGCAAACAGGCTACTGCTGATCAATTGAAGCTTTTTGTGCATGTTTCCTTTTTCAAAGAAGCTGGATCTTCCAGTATTTCCTCAGGGACACAATTTCACTGCAGCCATCACTGGTATATTCCTGAGAACAGAATCATGTATTCAAATAACAGCTCAACAGCCTTTTAAAAATGGAAGCTTCTGCTTAAATTTCTAGAAGAGAGAGGAGAATCTAAGTATCATGCACCAAAGACATCCATCAAATATCAGATATTTATACTTGCAGAGGAAGGCAGCACAAGTCTAAACAATGGGCCAAAGTAAAAAAGAAATCATTCAGATTGAGTTTTTTTGGGGGGGCGGGGGGGCTATGTTCACTGGATCAGGACTATTCTGGTGGTGTTCCACCAGAATGTTCTTCCTGGCCTGCCCTTCAAAGTGGACTGAGGCACAGAACATGTGGCTCAGTTTTATTTTCTATAGAACTCATTTTCCTCTTCAGCCATCAGCTTGTAAATTTCAGTTTCATGACCCACCAAAATTCAGGTTTACAAAATTCATGATCCACTGGTGGGTCCCGACCCACAGTTTGGGAAACAGTGACCAAACCTAGTTCACAAGGTAGTTGTGAGAATAAATGGGGCAGAAAGGGAACTGTCAGCAGTAATCGTCTGGGCAGGGGAATAAATCTAGGCACTTCTTCCTTCTATTCATCAAATAATCAATGTTATCAGAGCTGATGTAATTTGGCACTGGACTGATGAGTTGAGAAAAGAGGCAATCCTTGTGCATGATGCATGTGCATAACCTGCTGCTGCATGAGAGATTTTTGAATGGCAGCCCATACTTTCCTACAAAAGCTGCACAATTACAGGTACAAATTTTACTGTGTGCATAACTTGAAAATATTGCTCACAAATTACTCCCTTAGTTATTGTACTGCCTACAAACACATACATCTCCTTTTGCAAACATACTCTTTGCTCCCTATGTATACTTTCTCCCCACCCCCGCCCTTGGATCTACATTAGATTTTACTGCAAAAAGGAGACTTCTTATTTGCCCACAGGAAATCTCATATAATTGGGTCTAGACATCAGCACTGTGCAGTTTGCTAGGTACCAGCGATGAACATGCTCTACAAATTCACAGATGGGACCAGAACAGCAGCATCTTGCAATAAGTATGCATGATGTAATGTTTTGGCAAGAACAGAAATAACTTCAGAGCAAAAAAGATTTGTTTTACAACTATAGCTTCCTAGAATATCCAAAATTTTGAAAGCAATTTGTTAACATTCTTACTTGCAACGACTACAGTAGGTCAAACATTTGGTTTTGCTTTCTAGATGTTTAGTTAACTATAAGTTTGGAGCAAGAACACTGTTTCTATTTCAAATGAAACTTGATGGAAATGCTTTCCACAACTCTGGTAGGATACATAAAAGTATGTTCTTCACAGCTGAGAGGCTTTCCCATTGCGTCTTTTGCAGGCTGCTGCTAAGCACCAAGCTATCCAGATGTGTTGATGGCTCCACCATCACCTAAAAGGAGAAGGCTGCTCAGCACCCAGGTCCTTCTCCTCTGTCAGCTTTCTTCTCACTGGACACTTTCTTCTCACTTTCTTCTTCTCACTTTCTTCTTCTCACTTCTCACTATGCAAGCCTTTGCAGCTGCCTCCCCCACATATAGCTAAATAGCTCCCACAGCACAGCAAGCTGAACACTCTATCACTTGGTTTCTCAGAAGATCCCTGAATTTTTGCATGAGAGAGACTAAGTCGCTGGTGCAACAAGCCTGTCAGTGAAAGAGATTAGTTGTGCCTTCTGATTTTACTGAAGCGGAGCTCCCTGCCACCATAATTGCTGCTTCCCTTCCAATCTGGATAAAAGAGAAAACCTACTCCAAGTCAACTGAATCAGTCAGAGGTCACCTCACATGATATAATGTGAGAAACTAGAACTCCTATTAACATCTCCAAGACTGTCTTGAAGACTCCAGGCCAATCCTGGAAGGCTGGTGACCCTAACTTGGTCATGATGCTAGGGTGCACATTCACTCTGGGTTAAATCTGCTCCTTCCCTCCTCCCCCACCCGGCGATGGAAACATCAATGGCCCTGATAGGAGGAGTTTGAGAATTTGTATAATACAGTTTAATGCACAGTGTTTTGGAACCAATAAAGCACACAGAAATACCAGTTAACTTCCTCCTGTGTGCTCCAAAGGATGGGGTGAAAGAAGGGAATAGAAAGGAAAAAGCCACCCTTACTCTTTCCTACCACTTATTCCTTGTAGGTTACTGCTGCTGTTATTTCACTGTCAGTGTACTGGTAAGTCGACGTGATGTGGAATAAAGATAATTTTCCAAGCTTCCTTGAACTGGCTCAGAAAGTGATCTGATTTCTTGCTATTTGGGTGGGGGGAGGGGGAATCAGATTATTTTCTGAGCGACAGCTAATGCAAATGTTACACTTCCCACAAACATATGAGTAGACCAAAGTGGATTATTGCCAAATGGGGTCTTCATTCTAAATGATACGTTGTCATTGTGTGAAAAAAGATGATGTTCGAAGAAATACCATCCTGCTAAGATATTCAAAGTAGCATCGATCAGGGGAAATTCTCTAGGCTCTCCCTTAATCTCTGCCCTTTTCCAAATGGTGTCATTGCACACACTGCTCAACGCAAACAAGACACCAGTTCTTTGAGATAAAACATGGAGAACTGGAATCCTAGATAGCCTATGCAAGCTTAATCATTCTGACAGCTAAACAGAGCCATGTCCCACAGGATTATAATGCAATAAATCACTGTCCCACATTACAAATTAAAATCTCAACACTTCAAATCATCACAGAATCTATACACAGACTCCAGAAGTGAGAAGTGGGACATGTTCTCAGCACACAGGAAGTCTTACCATAGCAGTGATCAAACACATCATGCAAATCAAGTAGAATCATGAAGTAATCCTAACATCTACATTAGCTCTGAATCTGAGCAGGGATGTGTTCTCCCATTTCTAATGCCCAGCTCCCATGCAACAAAGATTATGACCGACATTAAAATTCATCTCTAAAATTGCCTACTACTCTAAACTTTATTCTGCATAATTAGTGGCTAAAAGTTGTGTTTCTTCCTCAAGTTATGTTACATGTTTTGTAACTTGAAGAAAGCAACTATTTAAAACTATTTGGAAAGAAATATTGTCAGTTAACCACCACTAATCCCAATATCTCTCATAACCAATTAACCTTCATTTTATGTGACAGTTGTTATTCTGTTGAAGGGCCTTAAATCATAAGCGATAAAATGTCATGAACACATAAAAATGCAACCGTTGTCAGGATTCAGACCCACAATCAAGGGTGTAAATCTTGATTGTCTTTGTGTACATATGTCTTCTTTACATTACGTCCATGCTGGTAGTCCAAAGGTTATGGACTAGATCTAGACACTTGTCCACCAGTTGCTTATACCTGACATCATCAGTGATGTCAGATCTGAAGCACACTCAAAGACACAGCTCTTCAGTATGGATTATTAGATTAGAATAGAATAGAATTTTTATTGGCCATACATGGAATTTCAACATACATGGAATTTTACTTCGGCCCAAAAGCTCTCACATATATCTTAAACTAATAAATAATACCATCCCATTAACAAACCCCCACTAACTCTAAACTTATCAAATCAAAACCAAAACAATCAAGAAACAAAACAAAATTAGGAAACAATATAAAAAATGCTTTCTTCCTATATGAAGTACCAAGGCAAATCAACACGTACATGGCTCTGCTGAGCCAACAGATGCATTCTGACCGTATATGCAACAGTTTATCTATCATGTATTCAACTCTTCATTCTGAAGACTGTGACAGAGACAGTTGGCGTTCTTTCAGCTATTCATACACAAAGGGAAAAATGTTATTTCAAAATGAAAGCAGCATTAGTTAGCACCTATTGGAAACAGTCTATACAATATAGTTTGTCTCACAGTGCAATCCTACCCAGCGTCGGAATGGTGAGGCCGGCCAGCTAGCACCATATCCTAAGCTGGGTCTGGGAGGCTGGAGCCTCCCCACTGCAAGGGCACGTTCGCGTCCTTACTGTTGGGGAGGCTCCAGCCTCCCCAATGTGCTACTCAGATCTGTGCCTGCTAAACAGCAGGCGCAGATCTGAGGAGTCTGCATGGCCCGAATCAGGGCTGCTTGGCCTCCTGGAAGGGCTTAGGATTTAGCCTTATGGCCAAATCTGGAGCCCGCCCTCATCTCGCCCCCAACCTCCCTCCCCTCTACCAATCCAGTGTCCGTCTGGACACGGAGCCTCCCTTGTGCCAGCCTTAGAATGGCACCTTCAGTTACTCAAGGGAAAACTCTCTCTCAACCATGCAACTGAAGATCGTTCCTATGTCCTGCAATTGGGTCACTCCTTAGAATGGCAGAGATCCCTCTATATCAGGCTCTTTTCTAGTGCAGTGACAGAAATAGGTTTCTTGTTTTGCATTTTAAAAAAAAAAAGAAAAAGTGTGTCAAACATAGCTTTACTCTCTGCACTACCCAAGATGAAAGCTGAATGCCACTGTCAGACTAAAAACAAGTCAATAATTACAGAGAGTATCCATGCCAGTAATTGTTTTTGTTATGAACTCATATTTGAGTTTACGTAGTGGCAGTGATGGTGGTGAACAATACTTTTCTGTCATCAATGCATCCAGCAGAGCTTTTCTGAGGGATGTGACCTACTTCAATGTGGCCTGCAATTCAAATCAAGATCCCTCAAAGGCATGCTTGCTTGTGAAGCATCTAGAGCAAGTGATGGCAAACCTTTTGGGCTCGGTGTGTCGAAACTTTGGAAAATGCTTAATTTGACTCTGCTGGCGTGTCAATCCCTCTCCCAAACAAAAGTGAAACACTTCTTTATGTTCATTTATTTAAACAAAAAATACAGTCCAATCATGTGTGTATTCTATAAAGAAACATCAAATAATGGCAAAAAATGAAAAATAAGTAAAATAAACTTGGTTTTTATCAGGTGTTGGTGAACACTGGTGTGTCACCCCAAATGTTGTGGTGTGTCACCTTTGACACGCGTGTCATAGGTTCGCCATCACTGATCTAGAGGATAAAATATACTTGTAACTGTATCAATCTGAAATCAGGTTTTAACTACAAGCCTTATGTATGTGTTCAGAATGAGCATATGGTCAAAAGTGGTGGGATCAGTTTCATTTGCCCCAAGGATGCTTGCCCCAAAGTACATGGTAGAATGCAGTGAACCACCAGCCCTCTCTACCCTTACCCCAGCCACCCCCATTTTATAATTGCTAGAATGATAGTGTAGACCAGCAGAACAGTACCAGGTCTGAAGACCTTTAATTATTGCAAGCTGCCCAGAGAGGATGTTAACCTGAAGGGTGAGATTACATTATAATGTGGTTGGTAAAGTCAATATGTATAATAAAAAGTTAACCAAGCCAGTAACAGTTTTTAGCCTACTGACAGTCTGCTAGAAGAACTTGAAAATAAAAACTTAAGAAAATTACTGATCTTATGAAATCAGTGACATGCACTATGACAGTGAAAGTTTAGCTATAAAACGACAGACAGATATAATACAAAATGACTGCAATTTCTGCATAAAGGACCCCTTGAAGCTTCTGGGTCAGAGTTGGAATGGCAATTCTAGTCTTTACAACTGAGCCCATAGTTTGCTGTGAAGATAACAGGCGAGCATAGCACAGGAGACTAAAAGATTCTAGTCAGTTTTGATCAGTTTCCCATTATAGCAGAGCAGAATCCCAGGTCTACTACCCAAATTATTTGGTAAGATTTTCCAAATTCTGTACCACCTAAATATACATTGTGGTATAACATAAGTAGCCACAAGAATTTTTTGGGAAGAGAAGAGATATAAATTTGTGCCAGGATTCAGCCTCAGAACCTGTCTTCTGTATCTGGACTTAATTTAGAGTCAAGGTGGCATATCCTAAGGCATTTTTTAGAATTGAAAAATATGCCTGTTTCTGTATTATTTTGTACCTTGGAGTTATCCTTTACCACTGCAGCAAACAATTATTTTGCTACTATGTAACATCTCTAGTAGCAAGGCCCAAACTATGCTCTTTGAAGTGATGAATGCTGCATTACTCCATGGTCCACATTCACAGCAGCAATGGGTGTGGGCTTATACAAATTCGTTAAAAAGATAGGGTGTAACATAACTGAAGACACAGCTACTATTTATTTTTTATTTCCATTGCTCATTCATTACCCTTAAGCAGCCATGCAAGATAGGCTTATATAGCTAGGCGGAAAGGAGGCAAAGGAAAAACTCTTTACTGTGTATGCATTCCTCCTCAGTCCGGAGTGTGCATTTCTTCTTGGTAAGTAGGTAGAGTTCAGCATAAGGTCCCCTGGGCTTTCTGACAGCCTGCCATAATAGCTATGTGCCAAATGATCTCAGTTCTGTGGTGTCTAGATTAAGGTTGCAACTCCTCTAATGTCTGAAATAATGAAAGCTCTTTCCAAGCATATATAAAAAAAGGACTAAAATTCTTAGTTTTGGGTGTGTGCATGTGGTCTTCGGGGGAATAGAGTTTTGGTATTAGGAAAATAGGGCTGGGTTATGTACATATTTATGAGTTTAAGTGGGAAATTTTTCTCTGAATGAGTAGGGTTTATTCCAAAATGAGTTTATAGAGACACAGAACGGAACAAAATACTTTGGCTCCAAATAACCTTTTTTTTTAAAGTGCATCTTAACAGATCACGTGCAATTTGCTTAGTCTATCCTGTCTCAAATGTATGGCCACAAAGAGGCTATTAGAGATTATGTTTCAAATTACACCATAATACTTTGACACACAATGTGCAGTTTGGAGGGTTTGTTAACAATTCCAGACAAGGCACAGTGCTTAGGAAAAGTATTGAAGAAATTTTCCTCTGCACATCCTCTGGGGCGGTCAAATGGGCCTTAACCATGAAGCTACAGAGAAAACCACAGATTGGGCTATCAGTAAATGTTACAATGTATAGCAGGACTGCTGCAAATGGCAAAAGAGAGAAAGACAGAACAAACTTGAGACACAAAATAATGACATGATTATCACTCCCTCAATCCTAGCATCTTCATTTTATATACTTCAATCAGATCACAGTACTGAAGGAAGCAGAACATGGGGGAAGAAAATGGTGGTTTCTTTTCCCTCACTATATTCTCTTACTACAGTATTTTGTGTAAAACTAAATTTCGGGGCATTATCAGTGGACAGCTGGACCAGCTTCAGTTGAAACACTGAAGCTGATTGAAGTTATTTAGGGCGCAATCCTAACCTGGCATTAGGCCAGCAAAGTTTGGCCATCACAAGGGCCACTATAAAGTGCATTTGGACCACTCTTGGAGTCAGAGAGGATGGTGCATGTCTGTGTGCTGGTCTCTGACTCAGAGTGGTCTGGTGTCCCTTGTGCCAACCAAACTTAAATTGCCTCTGTGACGAGCATTCAAACAAACAGATTCTTCCTCTTATTCTAAATTATCATCTTCTTCTGTATTTCAGTTTTAGGTTGCTCTCTATGGCCAAGTTTATGAATTCTTCATTTTACATGAGGCTGTGTACAAATCTTAAGCTTTCTTGCCAGCCCTCCCCCACCCCAATCCATTGGTTTGGCCACTCTTGAAAGACAAATGTAGAAGAGCTACATTTTACTTCTTCTTGCTGGGTAGCTGGTCTCACAGTGGTAGCAGATTCAACTGAGATTCAGCTAGCCAATTTGGTTCCTCTCACCATTCACCCTTCCCTTTCTCTGGCATCCTATAACCCAAGATATACATGAACAAGGCAGATAATGAGGCTCTTCCTCACCATCACTCGTAATGGGAAAGTAAGTAAGAGAACACACACACACACACACACACACACACACACACACACAAACACCTTCCTCCGAACTCAGTATGTAGCATAAAAAACACCAGCATAAAAAGAACCAGCTTTAAAAAATTAAAATTGAAAAAGAAGATTGGATAGAGGGAGGAAAAATTGTTTTCCTATACCTTCCCCCCCCCCCCAAAGAAGAGGGAGGGGGATGCAGATGCACAAGAACAAATCTGCTGGTTGTTTTTTGGTCACACAGCAACCCAGCTCCAAAGCATAAATCCAAAATGCTCAAAAAAAAATTCAGTATTTCAGACTTTAATATAAGCTGGTTATCCTTCTTGTTCCATTAGTTCACTATTAATGTTATGAAATGCCCCATAATATTGAAATGCTCCCCATGTCCTTGTGCCCTTTGAAGCCATCTGTAAATGCAGATCTTTTATGGAGGCTAATGTTATATCACATGAAGACCTGAAATACTTCAAGGAGCATTTGTTGAGGAAAAAAAGGGTAAATGAGGAAATTATAGCAGCCCAGCACTTCTAAAATGCAGGGTATTCTTGAATGGCCTACATGCAGTGGGTTAGTCACCTGAAGACAAAAAATGAATAGTTTTTCACCTCATTTCTACCTCTCAAATGTGCTTAAGTAAAAAAGCAACTTATTGAGAAGATTTATACCCCGCCTTTCCTATGCAGAAGCAAATGGCCAAGGCAGACTACAAATACCACATTAAAATGTACAACATGTAAAAACAATAAAATAATAAGAACAGTAAAACCATTGAGGGGGCCACTATTTAGACCACAGAGATACAAACATTATTGCAGACATGATAGAGACACAGACATCAGGTCAGACAACAAAGCATCACTCTAACACCAGACAAAGCAGGAACATTTCCTGTTTATAATCATATAATCTCCACTGGGCAAAGTGCTTTCACTAATAAAAATATTCAGACTTATTTATTCATTTAAAAAAAGAATCAATCCAATCTTATTTTTCAGTGTTAACATTTTAATTTCTGTAAAGTATGTTCAGTGGTCTGCTCTTATTAAACTGGGAAACTTGGTTTCATCATGCCATAACTTTTAAAACTGCAGCCTGTCTGGAAGTTCCCTTTGGCTTCTCTTTTACCACAAAAGGGGTAATGCTTAGGCACATGGCATTTCAAACCACAGCATCGTTGCATGCATTCCCTCTCATACACATATTTAAAAGCAGAAGCCAAAAACTTCTATCTCCAAACACAACCACAGAAAGAGATAATCACATACTATACTTTGATTATGTGAATGGAAGCCAGAATGACACATCTGGCAGCTCCTCCAAGTCTGGGAAAGCCAACTGCTGCTTTTCTAAGACAAAGTGGCAAGAGAGTGGGCCAATTTACAAGGCTAGAAAGTGCTGAATGGGAGGAGGGACGTTTCACACAGCCTCCGTGGTCTTAAAATAAGCATTTTTGTCCTGCCACTCAGTGGGACCTCTATTTTTATATCCTTTGATTAGTGATGCGTGTGTTTTATGTCAGCGTATTAGAGAGCGTTGAGAAAATTAAGTAATGAAAGGCTTCTGTGCACAAGGTACCACACAAAGAAGAGGCTGCCTGAAGTATCTCAGTATGAGTTACTGCTCTAACCTAACCTCTTTTCAACTAGTTTTCATAATAAGCAGCAAACTGTGTCACATTACTGTGTCACATATAACAGAACTATTCAATCACTCCAGATGGAGTAGGATTATCCACCCTCACAAGATCCAGGAACCAAACAGTAAATCTTGCAGAAACATGAGAGATGGGCTCTCCAAGGACCAGTAGTTCGAATTCCACTTTCAGAAGCAAAAGCAGCAGGGTAAGAAAGCAGACAACTTTAAAAGTTAACAAACTGGGAAAGGACAGTGGAGGCTTCTTCACACCCCATATGTGAATAGAAAAATAGGGGAGTCTATATAGTGGAACATGTCAAAAATAAAAATGATTTGCAAAATAAATTTTCAGAATTTTATGAAAATCAAGGTAAGACACGCTTATTGGAAAGAAATAGGGCAGGGGTCAGGCAGCCAGAGAAGATTTGCGATGTCTATGCATCCACTGTTACCAACAGCCCAATCCAAAGCTGCCTGACCACACCGGAGTGCTGCAGTAGTCAGGTGGCTACCGCTGCATCCTGCAGCAGCCAGGCAGCCACAGGAGGCTCTGTGGGAAAAGGGGACATTTGTCCCCGTCCCTGTGGTAAGGGTACAGGGCAGGCTATTTAACAGGCGCAGAAGCTAGGGCCTCCGTTCCACCCCTCCCTCCCACCCCACCCAGAAAAGGCTGCATAGCCAGCAAGCGGTGGTCCCTCTGGGGTGTGCATGGCCACTGTCACCATGGCGCCACCCCAGCACTAGCAGTAACGCCTTGCCGCCGGCATTGGAGGCACTTTATGGCACCTTGTGTGACACCAGTGCAAGTGGTACACTTGTACTGCTCCTGCTGGAGGGCTCTGGATTGTCCATCCTAAACAAGATGGACAATAGCATCCCTATCTCCAGCAGATCTAGTAAAATGACGCCTTTACCAATATACAGGAGAATTATATAGGCCAGTGATTCTCAAACCTTTTAGCACCAAGACCCACTTTTTAGAATGACAATCTGTCCCGGTCTCACCTGAAGTGATATCATTGTGACACCAGAGCCTGCTGCTTTCCTGAGAATGCGCCAATAAGTTGGGTTATTTCTCAGCCATTTTCCAATGGCAAAGGAAAAAAAGCCTATTTACAATCTTGACACAAGCAAAACAACCACACAGCCCTCCTGCTTTGCAGCATCCCATTTCCCCATATGTTCAATATGGCTGCTCTAGGTGCTTTGCAACTCACCTGAAATTGGCTCATAACTAACTGGTGTGTCCTGACACACAGTTTGGGAACAACTGATATAGGCGACATGGAAGTGTTGGTGTGAAAAAGATGCTCTAATTGCAACTTTATCCATCAAGATCAAAGCCAAATAAAACATCAAAGACTGGACCAATTCAATCAGACATTTCTGTCAGCCAACTTTCCATCTAATTCCTGATTTGCAAAAGCATACATATTACTGCACCAGATTCACTTGCACAGGCCCAGGTCATCACACAAGTCTCACTCACAAGCAAATTAAAAAACAAAAAATAAATTTTCCAGAATCTTCCAAGTTCCTATTATATCAAAGCTAGAGGATTACCATGCTAATCAATTCAGGGCATTCATACTTCATAACTTCAGTCAGTTATCCTTCACAACTGTGTTTGCATTGATCCACAATGCTCTCAACTGAGATGAACATATTTTACAAAGTCCACTAATATTTGCAAAGGTAAAACCTGGCTGGTGAATTATAAGAACCTCAACACTGTTTCAATTCAGATACCAATCCAAACCACAGGTTGCATCAATCATGAACACACACTCTCAAACCATAGTTTAGAGGAATTTGTTTAGTTTTGTTTTCTGCCAAGTAAATACCCCAATTTACTATTTCTGCCAAGTAAATAGTAGCTTCTGGAGTTAGAGCAATAGCCAAACTACAGTTTGTCAATTTAGACATGATGCCAAACTATGGTGATCCCAAACTATCATTTGCAAACCCACTTCAAATCTTGGTTTCCAGATCTGGTTTGCTGGCTGATGACAGACCAGGGTTCATCCATTTGGGTTTCACATAATACCACAGTTAAGCTTCTATAGTTTGGTAGCATGTCTGAATAGAGCCAAATAAGTGATTACTCCCTTATGCTACTGGTTATGAATGTTTTGATTCAACTGCTACATGGATTTATGAGCAATATGAAAGTACATGAAAGTACCCAACTAGGATATAAACCAGAAGAAGAAATGAAAAAAAAATTAAACTAAAAATAAAGGATGCTTTGTGGCTCATGAAATTGTAATTTGAACATTAATAAACAGTTCTAGTTTAAGTAACTGTGCCATATAGACTCATTCCTTCATAAATACAACCTGTATTTTATATACTATCTTGGGGAGGCCCCATAAAAATAAGAAGGATTATTTATGAATTTTAAAATTTCTGGCTAACACGGTCTCTTAGCTTTAAACAAATTAAACTACTCAATCTTATGAAACATAGTAGAACTAAACTACGTTGTCAGATGCTGTTTAAATAACCACGTTTCCATTCATTTCCCCCAAAATCAAAGAATGACTTTAGCAGGGCTCTTCGTAAAGAGCATTCCTTGCTGAGGGGGAAACCACAGAAAAGGTCCTATTTCTTCCCCTCAATTTCTTCATTTTTGGACAAGTTTGCAAGCAACAATGTTACAATGTATACCAGCTATATTCATAACAACTGATTGGGCTTTCCAATTACAACTCAGCAACTCTACAAAGTTACAAAAATTAACAACATCTTTTGCCCTCCACCCTCAGTAAATTAAAGGCTGGTCGAAACATGTAGAAAAGTGTCATGATAAAATTCACTGTATCACTTCAAAGGAGACAGGGAATTTCAGTTTTGAATGCTCCTCTGCGTAAAAACTCAATGAAGCAGAAATTTGGGGCGGGTTGGAGAAAAAAAAGATATTCCAGTCCCTTGCCTAATGCACTGGTTTTCTATTTGTAGGGTTTTTAATAAAGAAGTACATTCAAAAATGTGTCCTTCACCAGCATTTTGAAGTAATGCAGTTCATTTTACTACCCCAACACTTTATCACCTCATTTTGTATGCATAGACAAAGTGCAAAAAAACTACTGTAGAAAAGGGGAAGATGGAAGGAACTACAGAATAAAAATTATTTAGAAGCAGTGCATATACAATCCTTAACATTAGAGTGTACATTAGGAGGCTAATCACAGATTCTATATTTACTTTTGTCAAACAAATGGGCAGCCCAATCCTACGTTGCCCCAATGCCCAGAGGAACGGCAGTGCCAAAATGGCTAATGCTGTTAACCTATGGGCCTCCTCGAGGTAAGAGAACATTTGTTCCCTTACCCCGTGTAAAGCTATGGTGGCCCCAATGGGTCTCCTTGAACCTGTGCTCACTCTTGAGTGGGCACAGAACCAAGTGTAGGGCTTTGTGGCCTGGGACAGGGGTTAGGATTCAGTGGCAGGCTGCTGCTATTCCCATCCCTCTGCAGGGCCCGATGCTCCCCTTGGGTCACCTCCCTCCCTCCAGTTCTTCCCCTCTCCGCACCTTCCCACCTTCCCAGGAAGCCTTACCTCTGGCCAGCAGAGACACTCACCACCATGGTGGTATACTCCGGAGCTGATGTGCAGTGCTACCGGCACTGCTTCAATGCCACAAGATTAGTGGCGGCGTTAAAATGCCTTAGGGCACTTTTACAACAGCCAGAGTTGGTGGTACAAACAAAGCTGGCACTATAGCTTGATAGAATTGGGCCCCAAAGCCATTAACTAGACATTTCCCAAAACACAGGGTGGTGGTGGTTTTGTTTTGAACAATAACCCAAAGCACCAGATCAGGCTTTTTTTTTTTTCCTAACAACCATCTAAAAAAATGAACAAAAAAACTACCCACAACCTGCTGAAGTGCATTGTGTTGGGGCCTACATTTCTGTTACCTAAGGAGCCTCCATCAGACCAGTTTATTCAAAATGTCTCTTATTTCCGCATCATAACAGAACCACTCACAGCAAAGGTCACACAAAGGAAAAAAAAAGTACATCCATCTAGTACACATTCAAAGACCTTAAAGCAGTCTAATAATGAATGCTTAACACCCATTACATCTCACCTCATTTCATCTCATTATCCTAGTGGGCTTTCTCTGTCCAATAAAATGGCTACTAGACAATTTAAACCCCTCAGTAGATTTTTATGAATCGAGTTGCCAATCCTATCCCGCACCAGCCTATATGATGTAGCAGAGCCAACAGTGGTAGTGGAGCAACCAAGATAGACCAGGAGAGGCAAGTAAAAATCAATTTTCTTACCTTCCAGTAAGTCACCTGGTCACCAATGGGTCTCCTCAGATCTATGGCGGCTATTTAGCTGCTGTATGTCCAAGAAGCCTCAGGTGTATGTCCAAGAAGCCACTATCACCCAGCTCATCCCCCTCCTGCCTCCCAGTTAGGCCCATTCCAGACCCCAAGCCTTCACCACTGTGACCTTACCTACTCTGGCACAGACTGGGTGAGCTGGTGACGCACACAGAAGGCCTCTGGAACACTTGTACCAGTGATCTCAGAGCAAACAACTGTGCCATGACATTTGCAGCACTGAACAAGGACTTATCACAACAGATCACAAAATCTGCTGCTGAAGGCCATGGATAGGACTGAGCAGTAAACATACATCTGTGAGTTAGTACAAAGAGATGAATGATGTAAGGCAGGGATCTCCAAGCTTCTTATCCAGAAGACCGCATCCGGCATGGATATTTATCTGGCATGGTGTTGAGGACCGAAAAAATAAATAAATTTAAATATAAAATTTAAATAAATACATTAGAGCAGCCATCTTCAAAGTCCTACTCAGACGTTGAAGACACTATAACTGCTTGCGGGGACAGGATGGGGAGGACCACGCAGCCTGCAGCGATGGCAGCAAGGTGGGCATTTGAGTTATGTGCCCTACCTGGGGGATTGAGGGGGTGTCCAGAAGGGTTGGGGAGGCCCACTGCCTCCTCCACAGATCTCTCCAATGCTTAAAATAGCTCCGTGGCCCAATCGGAGCTTACTTCCTGTTTCGCGCAAAAAGAGGAAGCAAGCTCTGATCTGGTCACGGAGCTATTTTAAACATTGGGGAAGTCTGTGGAGGTGGCAGCGGGCCTCCCCAACCCTTCTGGACCTGCCCTTGACCACCCCCCAGGTAGGGCACATGCTCCTAAATACCAATGGTGCTGTGACTAATGAGGCACCGCCAGGCAGGAATTAATGGAGCCACTCGCCTTAAGGGAAAATGGCCCTTTTTTGTTCTCTATGTGGGTTGCAACCCACAATTTGAAGAGCACAGCATTAGAGAAAGAACTTAGATGATGAGATTCAAAATTCTAGGATTCTCACAGCACCTACACACACCACAGAAATATAGCACACACTTTAGTGGACTCCCATTCCCTCACCCCACAAGCAGCTTACTTAAATGTGCTGGAGTAACTATCTCAGAATCAGCAGATCACAGGAAAAGAAAACACCCAGAGCACGTTCTGAGGGCCAGGATCCTCAGAAAGCCGTCAGAGGGCCTAAAAACATCACTTCTGGGTCATTCCTGCTCACTGTTTTGTATCTGCCAAACTCTCTGATACAACTATTAAAGAAATCATTGTATGTCAATGTCCCTAATCTGGGCAGAAACAGGTTAAATTCTCTTTTAGTTACTGCAACCACAACTGCTACCAAGTCTGTCAGATGTCTGGAGACTTCTGCCTATGTGGGTGGTTGTTGTGACAACATGGTCAATAACCATGTGAATGCCTCATCTGGTAAGAGGTGCCAGATACTTGCTATGACAATTTGGTTAGCAACCCGCATCAGTGGAAATCTTGAGATGTTTGCTAAGCTGCAACAATAATGCCAATAAGAATTTTATAGGAGGACTTGCATATACTAACTTTGAAAATACAGGTTGATTATCCCTTATCGGACTGCTTGGGAGGGGTAGGTGTCTGGATTTCAGATTTGTCTGGATTTCATAATTGCATAAATATAATAAGAAATGTTTCCTTTTGCTCTTTTCACTCTTACCCATTTGGGTGTCCGCTGGACTCTTTCAGTTTTGAACAATGGCACACACCACAGAGCAGAGACTAGAACTTACAGCTTGTACATGTAAATGAGCGCAAGATCTTCTAGTGTTCACACTACAGAAAGTTTAAAAAAGACTTAGACAAAAATGTCTGGATTTCAGATATCTGGATCTACCTGCAGTCCCATTATAAAGGCAATTCCTTGTTTCTAAATCAAATAATCCATCAAATGGATGACCAGCAGCGAACCAGACAAATGCTTCCACAAGCCCAGTAACCAGCTCAAGGTATTCAAGGTGTCCTGAACTTCTGCTGCAAAACAATATTTAACTGAAGATGGTATAGGCCAAACCATTTTTTAATACAGAGCTATAGTATCACGCTAGTGATCAGAATTTCAGGTATAAAAGACCTTTAAATTTGCAATTATCTCACCTTCACCACCACCAGAAAAAAAAGAACTATGTAATTTTAAAAAGTTCATTCTACCAATTACCCAATATTCAGAAAACTAAAAAAAAACAGACTTTTGAAACAAGTATCCTTTATAAGACAAAGCATTCTGTAAAATCAGATGAAGATATCGATTTTCATCTGTTTAGCTGGCACAAAGAAAGTTTTAAGGTATGTTTTGATAACACTACTGAAAGATGATTAATAAAGTACAGATACTTTTAAGCTTGTGTCTTACCTGAACATAGCTGTTCGACTTTTGTGTAGTTTAAAGCTACTATGTCATTCACCCATGCAATGATGTCATGTCTGCTCATAGTCTCTTGGGTTATAGAGGTAGAATACACGTTGACCGCCATTCCCCAACTGAAAATAAAATGGGTTGATAAAAGATTAGTGATATAATATTATATGATTTGTTAAAAATGCGAACACTAGTTGAAACCCATGTTAGAAAAATAACATCATACTTGAAGTTTACAGAGTTCAAACTTCTGATTACACAACTTGAAATACACCAAACATTTTGGATTTTTGAAATGTATTCACTTTTAGGTTTAATACCTAGCATTATTTCATATCACATACAAATTGTAGGAAGCCCAATCTTAGCAGGTTTTTATAACAAAGCTTTATAACATTTTATAATGAAGATGTGAACTTAATGTCAGACACATCTAATTTTTCCTGGATAAGGGGTGGAGGGAATTCCATTTTAAAAATGTGTGTATAGTATTTGGATAGATGAATCTTTCAAAACACATTTTATTCCAAACACCTCTCCTTCCCGAACAGTAAAGACAATAGCAAAGAACAATGCAGTATAAATGGGTCAAATTACAAGTGCATATAATTTGTTTCACTTTCAAAATTGAACATGTATGAATATTATATATCTCATACTTTTACATCAGAAAATGTAATTACAATTTCTTTCATATTTGTACATCATTAATGACTACAATTTTAATAGCAGCATATTGACTAGAGCTTACTTTGCATATTTGATACAGTAGTCATAAAGAAACTTAGCTTTTCCTATACAATGACATTCTTTAGACCATCAATTACTTAGTCCCCCACTCTTGTAGAAATACTGTAAACTTTATTGTGCCAAGACTGTAGAAATTAACGATGCCTGTAAGCAACGTTTTGCTTAGCAAGTCTGAGATCAAGACAATTCAGCAACTGACCATAAAATAATTGATAAGATTTAGCAACAAGGAGAGTGCTTCACTTTTACTTAGTGCCCAACCACAAAGGCCATATTGGCAGTGGTACGTGTGTACCGCCGGCTAAAAGTATTGCAAACGTGCAGTAAAGCATGTTCAGGACATGTTACTGGTTGTGTTGGGGTGGTGCTCACTCAGCACCAGGACCCAATGTGAGCGGGCAGCCAGACAATGCTCCAGCAGCACTGGCCACCAGTAAGCCCGTTTGGGGCAGCAGGAGGTGGGAAGCAAGAAAAATAGCTGGCAGTGAGCTGAGGAGCCTCACAGCAGGTGACGGGGCTTTCCCCGGGTGAAGGGGACGAATATCCCCTTCGCCCATGGAAAACTCCAGTGGCTGCCTCGCTGCTGCTGGATGCAACAGTTACCTTTTGGCTACTGCTGCGCCCACAGCAGTTAGGCAGTTATGGATTAGGTGGTGTGTTTTATTAGCACACATATATTTCCTGGTTCTGTGAACAAATGCAGTCATAAGTACACTGCTGACCACTGATTATAACTTTTCACCATAGAGAAAAGCAGCAATTTTACCTGCAGGGCAAGACAATTCTATGCACTAAAGAGGGGGTATGAAGTAAAGAGCATGAAAGTATTAGAGCATGAATAATACAGACTGTAGTTGGTTTCATTGCAAAGATTAAGGCCATTAAAGCTTAAGCGTCTCTTGCAAAAGAATTTAGACATGCATTTAAAACCTACTGACAGAAAACTGAGAGATTTAATACATTGATACAAACCAGAACATTCAGATTAACGTTCCATTAGCACTAGGTTTCATTAATGAACTAAATAGGCTCAGGGTTAACACTGGATTGTTGAGGAAGACATACACGAAAACACACACCCTGCTTTCATTTTTGACCAACCACCTCTGTTTGGATGGGCTTTTCAAAAGCATCCTTACAACAGAAGGATACAAAATTAGATTCTCTTCTCTCTTTAGCTCAAACTGCATGTTTCCCTTACTTGCAGCTCAGTGCAGAGTCTCAAACTATACGCACAACAGTACAAACATTGCTCATCACATTTTTGGTAGACGAGAAGGAAATCCTTTTATCCCATGATTGGCCCTAGGGCTTCAAAAACATTCGCCTTGTGTTACTGCTTTTCCTCATGTAGCAGTTTCTTCTCATAGTTCTGCAATACGTTAATGGGAGATTTGTGACAGCATGGGACGCTAAAAGTAGGTTGACAAGACTTTCAATTGTTAATTTTTCACGAGGATTCCATAATTTGAAAGGCAGAAAACAATCTAGGATGTCTCCATAGTGGATGAGAGACAAATCTATATGCAGTTGTAAAAGGCTGTCACTTAGGTTTTAGGAACATTCTGAGTCAATGGAGGTTGGACTATAGAGAGCTCCCATGGCCTCCTCGCCACATTTGGGAATCTGTACAGAAAAGGCTCCTCTGGTTTCTCTGCCCACTGGCATTAGTCACCCAACTGAACTCTGCAAGCAGCTCCAACTTATTAGCTTGTGGGGTTGAAGTTCCTGTGCACAGGGGTTGCTGTTATATTTACATGCAGACCTTTTGTTCATGGTTTCAATCTATTCTTGGTTTCTCATTTCCTTCTTGATTCTAGGGTCAACAGCAAATGAATGCAGGCGATATGGGGGAATTCAGGTTCAGAGACAAAACAGGAAGGTTCATAAAGTCTGCTCATCCATGAAGTTCACTGGATTATCTACAGCAAGTCACTTTCTTCTTTCAGTCTAGCCTACTTTGTGAAGACAAATAAGAAACACACAAACACACACACACACACACACACACCTACCTCTACTTCCTAGTAGTCTAGCTGAGTTAGTAGCTGTCAGGCTTGTTATTGTCCCTAAATGTTGAACAGAGACCAAAGGGATAGGGAATCCTCTCAGAATTGTTTTCTAGTCTATCCCAAGTTAAAGGGATGGCAACTCGGAGGCAAGCCTACTCTGTAGTAGCACCACAAATACACAATTCTCTTCCAGAGGAATTAAGAACTACCCACTTATTCATGACTTTTTGAAGAGGGTTCAAAACACATCTCTGTTTAGCACATCTAGCAGCCTCTGGCTTGCCTCTGGCAGCCTCTAGGACACAGTGTGCTGGCCTGAAGGGTGTAGGGAGGAGCTGGTGACTGGCAACACCTGTGCTGTGGGGCAGGACCGGCTCTCAAAGACCGGCTCTTCCCTGCAGGTGAGACAGCAAGCAGCGTCGTGGGCCATCTTCCCTGATTCGGAGAGTAGTCCAAACACGCTTCATGGTGGCCTTTTTGCTGGCCAAACTTTGCTGGTTTAGCTTATGCCAGCCTAACTCCAGTTTAGGATTGCGCTCTCAATAACATAGTTTAAAATGCCTGCTTAAATGTAAATGCTTATATCTACTATCCAAGGGCAACAGGGTTGCAACTGGCAAATCTTCTCAGGAAGGGTTCTACAACCACTGTTAAAACAACTACAACTAAGAAAGCCCAATTTGTTCCATGGCCTAGCAGATATTTCATTAATGGATTGCTTCCAGAATGCAGCCTGTTACATAGTTATCAAAAGGCCACTCAGTTCAAAAATCAACTTTGGAATAAGCACTTGGAAGTGTCTTGATAGTTAGTGAGGAACAGCCATTTCAATTTTATTTTATTTTAAAAGAAACAGCAGGATACTGTCCGGAAGAAGGACTAGCATTCTCAGACAGCCAGAAGCGGTTGAAGCATGAACAGCAGATAAAATGGCCAAGAGAAAGAAAACCTCTGCCACATGTTTTTCCAGGGGTTTCCTCTCTAATGAAATTGACTGTACAGATGCCACCAGCTCCAACAAGTATAGAGGCTCCTAGGCACAACAGGCCAGCATACTGCTGACTTGCACTTTTGCAAGACTTTTGCAAGCTGATGAAAGAAAATCTGAAATCTTGATATTTGCAGCATCTCTGGACTACAGTATCAATATTCCCCCCCTCTTCAAATTTTAATTCTATCCATTTTATTCTATATTTCACCCTTCTGAACTTCTGTGTTTTCCAAGCTTGATAACCAGCAAACTATAAAAAACCACTATTTGTTCATTTTAGATAAAGCAGCATAGCTCAAGCTAGCAGCATTATTTGGCAGGTGTTACTAAGCATAAAGAAAGGGAGAGCTGGATTAGCAGATCAAAGCTGTTGCTTAGCAAGAGGAAAGGGAATATGCTATTCTTAGACATCAGTGCAAAAGACCAGGTACCCCTCCCCTTTTCTCAGCAGGAAAATATTTATTTGCCTTCTGAATGACAACTATTTAAAGAGCAGTTGCACCACACAGTTAAAAAGTCCTTACCTTTATATATAAACTATTAATGCTAGCAAAGGAAAGCTTACAGGCAGGGATAGTAGATACAGCCACAAGTACAGCTGAAAAAGGGAAACTAAAAATCAAAAATCTCAAGCTACCATATGAAGTCTCAAGGAGAATGAATACAGCTAAGCATTTTGAGTATTAAGTGTGTTGGGCACATTTGTTCTTGATTCTAGTTGTGATCACCACCATGTTTTTTAACAGCTGAAATTCTTCAGGTACACTTTAACATTCCTTCACTTTTTCTTATATTACAGAAAATGGCAATATGTTGGCCCGAACGTTCAGAAGAACTAAAAATCTCAGGGTGCATCATACAGAATCACACATTAGTTACATTTTAACATCATTAAACTCACTATTGCTGCATTTGTGTCAGGGTACTACAAGACAACTTTTTGTTTAAAAGTGGTATACAGGCATGCTCCAGTATCTGCTGGGGTTCCATTACGGACCCCCTCCACCCCACGGATACCTGAAACTGTGGACACTGGAGACTCCTTTTTAAAGATAGGGGAACATCAGTGGTTTTGCTGCAACAAGGTAAAAACAAGGGTGATTTGTCTAATGTTCTCCTATCTTTTTTAATTGGCGTCCCAGAATCCATGGTATCTGTGGATAACTGAAACTGTCAATTCCAAATTAGTGGATACTGGGGCACACCAGTATGAAACGTGTAGTAATAATAAAAGATAGCTTTTCCTAGCCTTCCCTCTATGGTTATATGTAGGTGAAAATTACTATAACTGGGTTAGCAATTGTGAATAGAAAAGAGCAAATGCAGCTTGAGTTTGCACTGTTACCCTATGGCAGGTCCCAGAGCTCCCCGCAGTGGTGTCACTAGAGTTTGAGTCACCCGGAGTGGGAGGTCAGCGCGTCACCCCCCATGATGCGTGCCACCCCTCCTCCCAAACCTACAGAATAAATTACAAAATTATATGCACAACCTAAATGCAGTGTTATTACTAGGGTTGGTGTTACCCCCTCCCCCAAGCAACTTACTTTATTTAACTATAGTACAGGTCACCCAACAAATTAGTAACCAACAAAAAACCCGTGGCCAATTTGATGACACTCACACAATTAAATAACAATTCTAGTATTAGCTCTGATATATGGAAATGAGAACTGACTCATAATAATGATTTTTTTTAAATTGTGATTTTTTACATAAAAAGTTGTATTTTCAGTTTTTAGGCCATAACTTTTGATAGAATGACGATATTACACTCTGGTTTTTTCATTACATTCTGGGTGAAATTCTGCATCCAACGTTATATAACATGATGGTATTATTCCATAAAACCATAATTTTAAAAAAAAATCACATTGTTTACATTAAAAGTTGTATTTTTTTTAGTTTTTTGGCCATAACATTTGATAGAATGAAGATATTGCACTCCAGTTTTTTCACTGAATTCAGGGTGAAATTCCACACCCAAACGGTACATAGCATGATGGTATTATCTTGTAAAACTGCGATTTTAGCAATTTTGGTCCCTGGTGGTGTCACATGCCCCTGTGCGCGTCACCTGGTGCGGCCCATCCCCCGCGCCTCCCTCACGACGCCATTGGCTCCCCCTATCATGAAAAGCCAGTTCTGAGGGCTGGGGACCCTCAGAAATGGTATATGATGCAGCATTGGAGCTTCTGAGTAAGGGGGAAATGGTCAAAAGCTGCACAGAGGGCAACTTTCAGGAGCTTACAGCAACCTTGTTAGTCCAAACAAGTGCTTCTTAACTTGTGTCGAAAGAATCATGGTGCAAGATGGATTGCTCCGAACTAAAACCTGTTCATGGGCTTGGTATGAGCTAGGGACCATTTGCTTTATCACCTCTTTGCTTGATGGTGAACCCCCAAACCAAACAGTCATTTGTCCTTCATGACCTGATGGAATCTTAGAAGTGGTCCCTTTGAACAAATTTTGAAGTCCACCAGATTGTAGATTGTACAGCTTAATAAGGATACAGTATCTGAAGGTGTTTCTTGGTTGGGCAATTTTGGTTGGGAAACAAGGGCCACTAATGGTCCAGGACTGATTCCTGACACAAGGAACTGCAGCTATACTTGCTGTCATGGTCCAATACAGCTAGGTACTTGTGACCCTGAGACACTTTCTGGTTAAGGAAAGCACCCTTGAATTGTCTTTTGGCTGAGAAGATTTTTTTTCATCCAAATGATATCCAAGAATGCCTATAAATATTGAAGATGTTGCAAAGGCACTAATGAACAAGGCTGACTATAAGATCATGAAAATCTAAGCACATCTACCCTGAAGCACACGTTCTGGAGTAACATTTGGCCAGAATTTTTTTTAAGTCACCATAGAGTAGATGTGAACCACATAAAACAAGAAGTTAACTACTAATAAAACGTTTAAAATGTATAAAACGTTTGTGAATAAAGCACCACAATGGATGGACATTGCCTGTACAAAAGCACTGTGTTAAGGCCATCCATAACACAGGGACCCAATGTAAAGCAATCTGCAGAGCAGTGAGCTCCATAGTAAAGTAGATGTATAAGCTGTGCTACTCAGGTAAGCCTAATAGGCCCTCTCTACATTATGTGATGTCCAGTAGGCCAACAGCTGAGGGAATGGGTGTGTGGCACAAATCAGCAACTGCTCAAAGGATCAGGACTGTTCTTTATTTTAAATAAATTTTTAAAACGTATACTTTTTGCAAACTTCTAACTGAATTAATTTGATTAATTCTGTTGTATGGGGGTGTTTAAAATGTTTAAAATCTTGATGATGTCACTTCCACCATAACTTCTGGTGGATCCCGACAGATTGTCATTCTAAAAAGTGGATCCAGGTGCTGAAACTTTTGAGAACCACTGTCATGAAGTAATCCCCTCCAGACTCTGAAAGTTCTTATTGCAAGCTGCTAAAACAGATGATTTCAATCAATGGGCTCCAGACTCAGGCCAGGAGGTCAGATCCAGTGCCTACCTGTGCCATCCCTTGGGTGAATGACGCTCACCATTCCACAGGGGAAGCTCTATAAAGACTCTCCTACAGCCGCCAAGAGTCACCATGACTAGCCACTTTTGAGTTCCATCACCTCCGCATGCGTCACGTCTGAAGTTCCATGCAGAAACAGCTGACTGCAGTGGCTTTTGGGGGTTGTAGGAGCTACTACTAAACTACTAAAACTAGACTAAGGACGCAATCCTAAACTGAGTCAGGCCAGCACACAGACATGAGCCATCCTCCCTGACTCCAAGAGTAGTCCAAACACGCTTTATGGTGGCCCTTGTGCTGGCCAAACTTTGCTGGCTTAGTTTATGCCAGCCTAACTCCAGTTTAGGATTGTGCTCTAAAACACACACTAGAAATTGTTCTAATAGGAAGCCATTTTATACTGAGCAAAAAGGGATTAAAGAACATGCATCTTAACTAGAAAAGGAAATGGGATAATCTCACATTTTTAATTGTACAAACTACATGCAATGTAACTTATCCTGCTCTAGCACAAACCAATTTCACTGGGAATTATAAATGCAGAAAAGTTTAGAACCAAAATTACTTAGCTTGAAATGGCTATGCTTGGACATTAATACATGAAATAGAGCAGTAGTTCCCAAACTGTTGGTTGCGACCTACTGGTGGGTTGTGACCTGATTTTTGATGGGTCATCAAAGGGTGATGGAAAAATCAATTAACTAATTCCCTCAAGCCCAGAGGATATTCAAAATCAGATACTGTAGCTGCTAATTACCTTGCCAAGAGCTCAGCTCCTGCAGTTTGCAAGATAGCTGCTAACTGCCCAGCAAGAAGCTGAACTCTTGCAGTTCACAAGCATGTGTAAATATTGGGAGATATCAGTTAACAAAAGTTTAAAACTGAAATATTGCTACTAAATTAGACTTCTAGGAAAATTATCATTGTGTCTTCATATAGTTGTGCTACCTGCTGTGACCGAATTTTGTATGCAATCATATATACACTTACTTGAAAGCTATTCTGTCTTATACAATGTTTTCAGTACACATGGATGGCATTGTATAGTCAAAACAAAGGCCTAATCCTATGGGCTGCAGCACCGGAAATACGTTTGTACTGCCAGCACTGGGTGTCACAAATGTGCCGGAAAGCACATCTGCGGCACCCTTGGTGTAAGCAGAGCCAGCAGGGAGGCCTGCGCTGCTCCACCAGTGCTGCATAGGCTACAATGGCAACCACTCTGATGCTGCTATTTCTTTGGGCACCAGGAAGCACAGGATTGGGCTGCCCGTGAATTTTATTTGTATGCTACAAGCTTTGGTGTGTGGTATTAGTCATAATTAAGCATTCATGGACATTGAAACCATAAAGCTATTACATTTTTATCAATCTAAGACCTGGGCCTAGAGCCTAAATTTGAAATTTCTATTACCTTCCTCTTTCTCTGGCACTGTTGCAAAGTTTCCTATAAACGCTGTATCCTTAATCCTTCCCTTTTGGATTGTTTAGGAAAAAACACAATACATTGTACTTAACACAATTTTCAACTATATGCTACCATGTGCAAGAACATTAAATGGGTCAAGCAGACCACTCTAAAGTTACATTTTATGTATGATTCTACAGGCACTGTGCTTTGATAGCACATTTAGCAGCCAAAATGTATTCAAAAGTATAGACAAATAGAACTGAAACATCACAGCTACTGGAGTAGGTAGTGAAAATGAAAGTGGTTTGAACACACATTCACACTATTCAGAGGTATTTGAATTCCCGGCAGAGTATGTGCACTCAAGTCACTTCACCATACTCTGAATGAATGTATGTCTTCAACCCAAGCAGAATTGAGGGCGCAATCCTAAACTGAGTTAGGCCAGCATAAGCTAAACCAGCAAAGTTTGGCTGGCACAAGGGCCACCGTAAAGTATGTTTGGACCACTCTCGGAGTCAGAGAGGCCAGCACACAGACGTGAGCCATCTTCCCTGACTCCGAGAGTAGTCCAAACATACTTTACGGTATCCCTTGTGCTGGCCAAATTTTGCTGGCTTAGCTTATGCCGGCCTAACTCCAGTTTAGGATTGTGCTCTGAATTACAACAGCTATTGGGATAGATCAGTGGACCTCAACCTTTTTCGTGCCGGGACCCGGCTCCCCTCTCAAGACCTGATCTGCCACCATCAGATCAGATCACCACCCCCTTCCGCCATTTTCATTTACCCCTTGAATCTTCACAAGAACCTTGTGAGGCAAGAGCCTAAGCAGGGCTGTCCTTAGGACCTGCACGGCAAGATAGCATAAAGAGGCTATATCAAGAACTCAGTTTTGATAAGGCAGTACAATTACTGGACTGGATCTAAGCCCTCACTAACATAGGCTTTGAAAGTTTGCTGCAACCCCCAAAATCAGGACCCCCATTGGGGTCTTGATCCACACATTGAATATCACTGGGATTATGCAGTCCACTACCCATTTCTGTCTAGTTAACGGGATTCCAGGAAGAGCTTTAGGCTTTAATTTTTGAAGGAAAACCTTTGGTGAAGAGGAGGAAAAGTTTCCCCCTTTGCAATTACCCACTTGCACAATTTGATGTCATCACAGAGATGGGAAGGAAAGAACTTTGGAGAAAAATGTCAAGCTGAGAGGAGAATTTAACAATACAGAGTGTATCTATACACTGAGGGAATTTCCAGGTAAATTCCCACCCCCAGTTACACAGTTCACAAAATTCCACTTTTAATTTGTGACGGGTCAGTTGTGCTGGAATACAATACTTTGCAATACAGCAATACCTTGGATAGCAAGAAGGGGTTTGTCCCCTGAAAATCAAGCGCTGCATGAAACAGTACTATTGGCGTAAGTTATAAAGCAAGAAACAGGCCCAGAATGGCCCAGAGTGCACCACTCCCATTGCTTAGAATGGCAGTCAATCACACAGGGACAAAGAGCACTGAACCAGTACTAAGAAAGCAGGTTATTCAAAGTGCCATATGCCTGTATTACCCATACTCCCAGTTTGTAGTGTTATAGGACAAAACCAGTTGTGAAAGGGAAACCTGTCACAAAAAAAAAGAAATGGAACAGAATTGAATATGAAAACCAAAGTTCAATTTTGTCTACGAAGGCCAAATGCAAGTTCTTTGAACTGTAGTCACATGAAAAATTTACTCATATTTTTGAGTTAATTATTTTAGGTTTTATGCAAACTAGCAATTTAGAAGATTGTTGAAGCCACACATTTATAAGACAGTGAGTCCCAAAATGGTTTTCAGCCTTTAATTGGGAAACGAAATGCAAATTATTAATTCATCATTTTTCAACTGAAGTACTTAAAGGATACAAGCCTGAATACTAGCCAAACAAACACTATTTGAGTGCTATTTAAAGGTTTCAAAAGTTATAATTCATTTTAGAGCTAACAAAACCACCCGTTATCAAAAATAGAACATGATGGGGGAGAGGGGAAAGGAGAATAGTCCAAGTTCAGTAGGTAGCTTGCATCCAAACTGACATAGCATCCTCTTGGGATGGTTGTTCCATCTCAAATAAATGGACATGTAAATCCAGAAGAGTTTAGCTATCAAAGCCAAATGTTACATTAGTATGTCTCTCATAAGTATGTATGCATGAATTTAAGCAGCTTCAATTTAAACTAATAGTGAAGTTCATCAAATTTACACTGGAAAGCCAGAGCAACCTGGCGAAGATGGACAGCTAGTGTAGACATTTCACCCAGGCTATACTGCACTATTTACAATTCTGAACTCTGATCTTGTGTGACAGTATGGTGCCAAAACTGGAATAATCACAAACAAAAGCAAGGTACTTAAAAGAAGATAACTATTCAGAGGTTCGCAGAATTCAGAAACTCTCTTAAAAGGGGGGCATGTATGACTCATTCCCTTCATTACTCTGAAATTCCACTGGGCATCCTGGGAATATAGGGGATAAAAATATATAAAGTGGATTCCTAGAAAGCTCACAAGTGCTTAGAACTGTAATTTCCTGCTCAGAAATGGACAGAGCCAGGCAAGAGAGGGGTTCTTTTTCCCCCACCATGAACAGTGAAACTACATCCATTTGAACCACACTAGCAGACAGATGAAAGAAAAGAGGGTGGAAGAGACAGGACAGAGTCTGGAAAATTAGAAACACAGAGTAAGAGCTGCAGCCTTATGGGATGATTGGGACACTCCGATGAAAGCTGCACAGAGTCCCATGGGACTTACTTCCAGGAAGATGTAAAAATAAGCTGGAAAAATAGGGTAGGGGTTAGAGCACCCCAGCCTCAGCAGGCTGATCTTTGATCCAGGACATGTTTGCTCTGAAGTAAGTCCCACACAGCCCAACAGAATGTTTTCCAGGGGGCTCTTTTAATGTGGACGCTTCTTATACGTTTACATTATGTTCCAAGTTGTGATCTCTTTTTATTTTTATTTAGGTCATGCATAAAAATTTGCATGTGTCAATAACATTAATTCCCCTGATCCTCAAGTCTCATGAAACACTTCCACGGGTTAAAGTGTGTTATGCTTAGATTTGGGGTCTAAGAAAACCAAAGGATGTGGAACTAGCCCTACTCTCATGTTCTCTAGAACACTTCAATGGGTATGTGCCCACTCTGATGAGGGCATTCAACCATACTTAAACCCCTTCCTGAAGTCTCATTTGCCCTACACTTTGGCAAAACTATGAAACAGCAGAAGTTCCACACTTCCTCCATTTTATTTATTTTAAAACATGTTTACCTCACCTTTCTTGCCAGTAGCAACCCAAGGCAAATTCATAAAAGCAGAACAATTGAACCAATGAAGAGACAACACAAAAAACCAACACACCAAAATTCGTACAGAAAGACACATAACCAGCCAACCACCATAACCCTCTGCCAGACGTCACTTCCTTCCAAATGCAGAGCAGGTTTTTACATATGACCAGAAAAAGTGCATTGTAAGAGTTGACTGGACCTCTGCAGAAAGGAATGCCATGATATCATCAGCATGAGACCAACTGTGACACCCACTGCAAGGGCACTGGTGCAAGGCCTCAGATTAAGATCAGATCACAGAAGAAGGAACATATGCTCCTTATGTAAACCTGGAAGTAAATTTTTAAGCCAACGCAATTCATGAAGAATTGAAACGATAAAATCCCACCAAGATGCCCTAGCTAAAAGACTGGTTGCCACATTTTGAACCAATTGAAAGTTTCCGTCAGCATTCCCAGTCAGAATGCATTACAATAGTCCAATCTCAGACACACCCCTAACATGAACAATTGTAACTAGAACAGACATTTCCAAAAAAAGGCTGCATCTGGTACATCAATTTAAGTTGATAATAGTCATTCTTGTCACCAAGGTCATCTGAATCTCAAAAAGCACCCTCAGAGAACCTGCTATTTAAAGGATAGTTCAACCTTGCCAATGACATGCCATCTCCCAGATTAGAACACCCAACCTGCTTGTCTGGATTACATTTTAGCTTGTTCTCCCCCATTCAGTCCCACAAAGCTATTAAAAATCCATTTAGGATCTCCACTAGATAGAGCTAGATGACATCAGCATACCACTGATTTTGTATTAAGTGTTCCCTCTAAGCTGCATGGCCATGCAGAGAGAATTGAAGCCCCACACAGTTCCTTTCATGGGGCTCTGGAGCTTGCTGGTGAAAATGATGTCATCACTAAGCGCTCCAGAGCTGCTCCTATGCAGCTCTGTCACAGCTCCATGCAATCTCTGTAATGTTTATAGAGAACATTGTAGTCCAAATCTCCAGGTGAATTCACACCCCATAAGGGAGCACTTCCCAAACTTATCCAGCTGGCAACACCCCCGTCAAGGTCCAGACCAGGAAGTAATCGCTGATAACATGTGACACACTGACGTTATCAGCACTTAATTCCAGGTCCATGCCTGAAAAAACAGCTCAAAAATTGTGTAACAATAGGCAGCCCAGCCTGCCACTCCAGACCTCAAAGAAGCATTTAATTCTAGTACATTGTGTCAGAATTGCACACCTAGTGGGTTGACCAGTACATGCCCCGTAGTACCCCTAGACAAGTGTCGTAATGCCCCAGGGTGTTGCAATGCCCAATTTGGGAACCTCTGCTGTAAAGGATAATGATATCATAGTCAAGGGAATCAAAAGCTACTGAGAGGTTCAGGAGAATAAACAGGGCTGTGCTCCCCACCATGTATCACCAGAGTGTATCGTTCATCAGACAGAGCAAGGCAGTTTCTGTCCCAAATTCTTATTAGAAACAGATCAGAAATGGGTCCAAATGATCAGTCTCATCTAGAACATCCTGGAGGTTAGATACTACTACATACTTAAGCACCTTGCCTTAAAAAAAAAGAGGCATCTGACACAGGGTGGTAGTTAACCTCAAAGGGATCCAGCATGTGATCTAATCAGCCAGCATGGGCAAGATTGAGCATGCAAGTAGTTGGTTGCACAGATCCAAGTGCCCTGTCCACATCCTTAGGCTGAACAGGCTGAAATGAATCCATGTGTAGGACTGCACTAAGAGCAAAAAAAGATTACTGCAAAAAGTTGTGCAGGGTTGTTATACCAGATGCATGAAATGTTTTGTTTTGGAAGTCAACACAGAAGAAATAATATAGCATAATGCTAGTTGGCAACCGGCTGCATCATAAATTGCTACTATATTTGTTCACTTTCATACAGAGGCTTCCATCTCAGTTGATCTTGGCATACTTCAGAGAACCAGACCAACTGAGGTAATGACAATTTCATGGTGGCTGCTAAAAATGCACCCTGGTGAAATCTGAACTGACTGATCTGCCACTTTCAGATCTTAGTCTTGGAGTATCAATGGATCTGGACTTAAAGTTTTTGTCTTGTTCATTTTTCCCTTGAAAAAATGGAGAATATAAAATTAATTGAAACAAGTTTCATAAGGTCATGCAGTCAGGATGCGTCAGAATTATGAACATTGTGCCCCTCACCCAGTTCCAGTTAGGAGACCATGCTCAGCAGGGAGTTGACCTGAAACAAGTAACAAGGAAGCAAAAAATTAAGCACAAACCTACTGCCCTATAAACTGAGTAATGCTGTGATAAGTAATTCCTGCACTGGCAAATGGGGAAGGCTGGGCATGCACTTCTAAAAAACACAGCCTCTCGTTAGTCCCAAGTCATGGATTCCATCTCTCACTGACACTAATCTAATTTTACAGAATGAAATTTTTGGAGCATATGAACCTTTCAGAATGAAAACTCATATTTTTAGCCTGCTGATATAATAACACATTCCCATTGTACTTATTCAGCAGTCTTTTTAAAATGCTTATTTTGAAATTAGGTAACAATTTAAGCAGTTTATTCAATGGTATATGGTGTACTTCAAAGAGGTTGATCAATACAAAGAAATATGCTTAATGGCATATAAAGCAAATTTCTTTCAAAACAAACCCAGAACTAAAAGTAAATAGTTTCAAATTTCACTAGCAAAGATATATAAGATCACGTCCATTTCCTGAAGAGGAACAGAGTGATGCAACCTCAGAAATTAGAACTTCCAGCTTTCTATCAGCAAGACTTTAAGGCAAACAAGAAATATGTTTCAAGATTTTGGATGTCAAATCCTCATTCAATATTTCAAGTTACATCTGGCACTACATCTAAAGTATGCCATTTTAAATCCATGGTCAGTAATAAAAGGAAATAAAATATATCCAGGTTATTTGTATAGGCCTCAGGAAGTCACAATATATTTGCAAACCAACATAGGATAAATTTGTGCTTGTTGTCGTAGAAGAAATGAGTATTAGGATTCCACAACAGGTACTTTATAGCCTGAAAATGTTGTAACCTTCCCCACTCTGAAAACAGGAAAAAAAATCCACCTACAGCCTGGTCAATTTTCTGACAATAAGTAGCCATACCATTCCTAAACAATATTTACACAAAAAGAGTACCCTGTACTAAATTAACACCTGCTCCTTTTTGCTCCAATTCTACAATTCACTACAACTCAGTCAGGTATTTTTAAAACCATTTTAGGGACAGTTTCATTTCCTGCAGCTTGGTTGACAGCATGAGCTTTCAAGAAAGTGTGGCTCTGGGCTAGGGGAAGGGAGCTGGGAGGAAGCATATTGATTTAGAGACGATATATTTTTATCTTTAAAAAATGAAAAGCTGAGGAAAGCCCCTAAAAACTAGTTGCATTCTCAGCTATATTGTTACCCTTATTAAACCAAAGTAAGCAATCTTTACCAGCTTATCTTCTGGAACATATTGTCAGATATGCTAATGAACACACAAACACATAGGGGGGAAAAAAAGCCTCACACACAACTCACACCTCCCTGCTGCCAAAAGGTGCATAGCAGGCCATTAATCAAAAACGTCCAGAATTGTGACACAAGCCACCCTGCTCCTTCAAACAAGGAATGCAATGAAGATGCATCACACTAGAAGAGGGAGGCTGGAAGGTCAGCATCCCCCTGTGAGAAGGCACAATCCAAATGCATAGGCAAGGTGCTATGTCCGTTTAGAAGCTGATG
The DNA here is from genome assembly GCA_029204185.1 of Lerista edwardsae. Taxonomy (NCBI): domain Eukaryota; kingdom Metazoa; phylum Chordata; class Lepidosauria; order Squamata; family Scincidae; genus Lerista; species Lerista edwardsae. Next base: position 3,499,198 of record JAJKFI010000031.1, read on the forward strand.
CATCACCCACATCTTTTTCATTTGCAAGATTTGGAAGAGGAAATTTTTAGTGTGTGTCTGACACCCTGACCTCTGCTGTCAAGCTTTCCGCCAATCAGGGTGTGCAATTCTTACAAAGCTCCATCAATCTGGCGGTTTAACATCACAGACTGCAGTTTAATCTAGAGGATTCCATTTTCCTTTCCATACACCAAGGCGGTGCTGCTGCTAATGCTGCTGCACTATCACCACTAGCCCCTGTTCTTTCTTCTCAGCCTTCCCTCCTTTGCTGTCCCTAAATGCCTCACTTGAAGATGGAAAGGAGGGGGGGGAACCAAGTTGTCAAGCGGCATTATGGCTTGAATTCTTAGTATTTTTTGCACAAAAAACACAGCCCACAGCAGAAGGCTTACAAAATTGTCAGTACACAAAACAAAAAGGGGGAGGGGGAGAAGGAAGAAGAGCCCCTACAACGCAGCCTATCTATTCACAAGATGTTTTCCATCTGGACAATGCACAACGCGCGTTCAAAATTTCAGACCACGCCGCACGATAAAAGAGAGGAGACACGCCAGATTAGGTTTAAAGCGCCGCTGTTTTTGTTATGCAATACCCTGCAACCCTCCTCCCTTACCCCCACCCCGCTCTGCTGCAGTTCCCCAAGCCTGTGTGGCTCCACGCACACGTACGCGCACGCCCCGCCACACAGAGAAAGGGAGCTGCTGCTGCTGCTGCTGCCGCCGCTTACCTGTAGGAACGCTCCCCTCGCACTGTGTGCTTCCTAAAAGGGATGATGGTGCCGTTATCCTGGATGATGTCGTTGTTGTTCTCTCCATTTGGGGACAGCGCTTGGGTAGGTCCAGGCATTGGAGCGCTCCCAAAGGCAAGCAGCCCTAGCCGGAGTGCGGAGAAGCTGGGGCGGGCTCGCGCGTTCGCTCCCCGTGCTCGTCTGCTCCTTTGCTACAGATTCTGTCCGTCTCGCGCCGTCCCCCCTCCCCTTTCCTCTCTGGCAGCTGACGTCAAACAGCCGGGAGCAGCACCCGGCCCACGTGACAAGGCTCCTCACCATAGCAACCAGCTAACTCATCATATCTCCTCAATTCACACAGGGCTCGAGCATGACCACACCAATGCAGCCAAACAGGCGCAAGGGGCAGGCCAAACATCTGGCACGTAAAACCACCAAGCTCCGCGTCCCCCCTTCTCCAAAGCAGCTCTTCCTCTACAATTTCCCTTCTATAAATGCAGCTGTATATACAAAGAGTCGGCCGTTAAAGAAGTGTGGGGGAGGGGGCTTCCCCCCATAAAAGGCTACACTAACACTTTTGTGAGGATTATTTGCCTCCCCTCCCAATCAAAAACAAAAAAAACCCCCAAATATTCAACCGTGCAATGCAAAAATCATTCTGAATTTATTTATTTTTTAACAAATGCAACCACATTAGTCACACTATAACCAACGACTGATGGGTGTAGACAAAACATGTGACAAAACTGCATGGAAAAAAGTCTTGAGGTTTAATATGATGTGGGGGGTCTCAAATTTGAATTTTATAATAATCACATTGGAGGAATATTGGACAATGCACAGTACCAGGAAAGAGTTTGCAAAGTGGGCGCAATGGCAGCTTTCCTAGAGTGTATTTACATGGCAGCTAGCTTCTTGTTTTCAGGGAGATCTAAGATATTTTCAGTGGAGAGGGGCAAAGTGGCAAAATCCATTTTTTCTTCATTTTGCTTAGCAAAAAGACATGCTAAGATGTAGAATATTTTCAATCCCTTGTTTTCAGGCACCCAAGTTATTATTTCCCTACATTTCCAGGGGTCAGGATACACACACATACACACCCCAAGCTTTTCCTCAAAGCCCCATAATCCACCATCATCTCTGTCCCTGATAATACCAAGTTATTTTTGGTCCCAAGCAACTGGAATTAGTATGAAAATCAGTCTCTCATGTAGGAACCCAGATGGCAGCGATAATCCAAACATCAGCAACAGGATATGCATGCGCGCTCTTGTTTTCCCCTCCAATTTTACTTTGAGACTAAGGATCTTGTAATTGTCCAAATTCTTGCCAATCCAAAAACCCTTCTGATATATGATGATGTACCTCTTGCCCTTTTTTTATTGACAATAAAAAGAGACACACACAGCGGCTAAATTTTTTTCAAAGTACAGTTTAAAGGTCTTACTTTAATGACTACTATACTCATGTTCTTAATAAGCATGTTATGTTCCTTTTTCCTGTTTTGGTTACCATCCACTAGCAGGAAAGAGACACTCTCTGCTACTCTTTCTTAAACAAAGACTGTGCTGAAAATCACCTTGGAAAGTTCAAATGCGTTTTAACAGCCTCAGGGCATATACTGAAGCCAATTGATGGCTTGCTTTCTTTTGAATATGCTTGCAGAAGGAGTGGGGGTGGGGTACAGGATGCAGCACATCTTGGGAGAAGCTACTTACCTTACCCTTTTGTTAACAGATCTTTAAATAGCCACTGTTAAGTACCTCTTCCTTTCTGTTCACTGTTCCTGACCAGTGCATATCAGTCAAGCTCTTTCGGTCTTAAATGCCCCTGCATACCAACAGTGCTCAGCTGATTGATGGGGGTGGGTGGGGTTAAACAAAGCTTTGATCGTAGAGACTATTTACAACATCAAGAAGCCATATCCATTCATATCAAAGATTGGGGGGGGGTAACCAAAGCTACATCTTTAACTATTGTTTTTACTACTCTTTCTCCCAAACTATGGAAAACTCCGTGCAGCCTTTATAGCTTAGATAGGATGAGAAAGTAGTGGAGTTGTACACAACTTTTGTCAAACACTCTATGCCAGGGAATCTTAGGACCAAGGGGGCCAAGTGCAGTTCTCTCCCCCTTCTCTTTTTAACCCTTTCAGTGGTTGTAATTTATTACAGTTTTATCTTTCCACCCAGAGCTCCTTAAAGCCATACATATGTCATCTATTTATCTTCAGTGAGAAATGGTAACTGGCCCAAGGCCATTCAGGGAGATTCATAGCGGAGTGGGGATTTAATCCCCAAGACCCTAGTCCCAACACTACACCACACAATGCTCTTATTTTAAACTGGCCCATTCATCCCCATTTTCACAATACAAGTGGATGAAAGTTTTCAAAGATGCCCATCTCTGACCACACACTTGCCTCTACTGCGTCTTCTCCTCCCCTACTCCTTGAATTGGGTAAAGGAAGAAGGGGACACTTGACTCTCCTGTTCCATTCCCACTCTTTCTTTTTTAAAAAAGAAAGTAAGAAGAGCAGACACTTGCACATCACCAAGCAGCATTGGGCTTACCATTTCAAGAGGTTTTAGGCCAGCCCTGCACATATGGCCGTATTTTAAGCATACAGATAGGAACATCTAACTGGTTCTCAAAAAAATGTGCTCTCTAGAAATAGCTCAAGACTATCAGATGGTGGGCAAATCATTCTGCTTATCAACTAGGTATGGCACTAGACAACTGCACAGTTCTGTAATCATTCTTTCAGTGAAAGCCCCAACATTCATAGCAACGTTTTGTCCCATCAGATTGAACTTGGGAGAACATACGTTCCCGTTTTCTAATAGACTCTAGTGGGCTTTTCTTGAGTGAGATGTTGGCATTAGGAATGCTGATACAAGATTATTTCACAATCATTATGACAGGAGTACAGTGAGCTATTATAGTCAATCACAGACCCACTGGTTGAACTCCAATGACCCAGCTAATCATAATTTCATTTTACACAATTAACATGGTGTGTGAATGAGCAAGGAAGGGAATGTTGAGGCCACAGACCACATCCAACCCCCGTCTCCAGCCCGTGCGGACCCAATTTGGGCAGCGTGGTGTGCTTGGAATTGCACCTGATATACAGCAGATCCAAGCAGCCCCATGGGTGGCTGGCACCTACTCTGGGATAAGGGGACAAATGTTCCCCTGCCCCATGGAGGCTCCAGCCTGCCCCCAACATGTGCTGGATACAGCGCAGGCCAGTCAGCCTGCCTGTTCCCGCACAGTTTAGGACTGAGCCCGAAAAGTATCAGCTTTCCTAATGATAGTGGCTTATACAGTTTAAAGCAGTGGTTCTCAAACATTTTAGCACTGGAACCCACTTTTTAGACTAACAATCTGTCTGGGACTCACCAGAAGTGATGTCATGGCCAGAAGTCTGTCATTGTGACATAACACCAGAACCTGCTGCTTTCTCAATAATGAAGCAATAAGTTTGGTTATTTCTCAGCCATTTTCCAACAGCAAAGTGGATCAGAAAAAAAAGCCTACTTACAACCTTGACACAAGCAAAACAACCAGGCAGCCCTCCCTTTCCTGCATCCCATCTTCCCATATTTTCAATATTTTCACCACTTGGAAACGTTTTCAATGTTTCATATTTTCAATATAGCTGCTCTAGGTGCTTCGCAACCCACCTGAAATAGGCATGCGACCCACTGGTGGGTCCCAATCCACAGTTTGGGAACCACTGGTTTAAACCAATTGTTTTATTTGGCATTCATACTGGTTTTCCTGTACTGGTAAGAATGGGCTAAATGTGATATTTGAATTAATTACTGAAAAAGACATTATTTGATTTGACTAAAGATTTGTATGTATAAAGGAAGATAAATTCAGGGATAAAATCCTGTTTGACAAACTCTTAACACAATGTATACAGTAATTGCTTTTTTGTTGTTAATTATGCTTCAAAGTAATTAATATTGGATTTTTTTAAATAGAAAAACCTACATCTTTATTTTTCTTAGCAAAACTCAATAGAAGTACAGCATTGCATTCAAGCTACTAGTTTGTAGTCAAGGTTTTATGTCAGTTAGTCCACATACAGGGAATTGTTTTACACACAACTATGAGTGTGGGAGGAGGAAACCAACAAAATGATTTACTGTCTATGTAGTGGCTTGTAGTAAGGGAAAAATTAACTACTTCTGTAGTGTGTGCAATGTTTCCAAGTGGTGAATGTCAGCCAGGCCAAAAGGTCTGCTGTCCATATGGAACCTATTCCTCCCTGCTGTTCTCAGGATTGTGCTGGCACAAAAATTTTAAAATGAAGCTGACTTCTCTTTTCATACTTGCATAGTAATTTTAAGAGATAAAATTAAAATAAAAGAGCCATTGTTGGGAACAAATCCGACAGGAAATGTAGTCCATTTTTGAGTTCTGAAAAACGATTAACAAATAATGTTGTGTTCATGCTTTTGTGTGGTATGTGTCATTTATTTTAATTTGCTCTCTTGGTGGCCTCTTTTAAGTAAGTTCTTTTTTTTTCTTTTTTCTTTTTGCCTTTATCCTGCCTGTTAAAAAAGCAGTCCTTCATTTTACAGGATATTTTTAAACTGTCTAGCAGTTCTCTTCTCAGCATCCAACCATTTTGAAGGAATTGATTAGTGTTGATAAAGTGCTTTACACTTATCAGTAATGCAATTTTATACCTGAAAATAAGATGGGGGGTGGGCCCTCATATAAGTTGACGTAGTAGTTCAGATCTAATATTAAAACGACAGGACTAGAACATTTTAGGGTACAATCCTAACCAATATTCCAGCACCAGCGTAAGGGCAATGCAGCTCCGAGGTAAAGGAACAAACATTCCCTTATGTTGAGGAGGCCTCCATGACTACTACTCCACTGCAGAATGCAGAACATGCCCCATTGGCACAGCTATGCCAATGCTGGAAAGTTGGTTAGGATTGCACCCCTTAATGTTATATTCCTGTTGTTTCATACTGGATCTGAACTGCTACCTCAACCATTGGTTTAGTAATGTGGTTTAGTAACCATTATATTATTACATTACAAAAGTGGAAGCCTATGCCCACCTTACCAATCAAAGCAGGCAAGAAAAGCAACAAAAATTGAAGGCCCACGCCAATCTAGCATAACTGGAATAGGTTTTCTACATGGAAACTTCCCTCCTTTTATCTTCACAACAACCTTGTGAAGTAGGTTAGGTTGAGCTGAGAGATAGCGAGAAGCCCAAATTCTCCCAGGAAGCTTTGTGGCTGAGCAAAGGCCGTCTGGGCTGCCCTGCTGCCGGAACTTGGCTGATGCAGGAGCAGCTTACCATGGGAGTGTTCCAGCGCTGCAGGGCTGACACAACTGCTTGCATCGGCCCTGTACCAGAAGCAGTGGAGTGGACGTGCTTTACAGCATGTTCATGACGGCGCTCAGCTGACGCAAGTGGCTTGAGTTGGCCAAAGGGGATGGATTGCGCTGCCAGTTTTGCAAGCCACACTTATTTCCTTATTAATGGCACAGTCCTATTGTGCAGTGGTGGAATGCTGCTACACAAGTGCAGGCTGTCACAAACGTGCCATACAGCAAGTTGCAACAGTGCAGAGGTTAGTGGCGCTAGTGGGAAGGCATGCGCCATCCTGCTGGCACCAGATCTATCTGGAGCATACGCTAGAGCAGGTAAGGGCTGCTCTGAGCTGTGCAGGGGCAGAGGAAGGGCAAGGAGGGGATATAATGAGGTGGGGGAGGGTAGCCAGGGAGGAAGGGTGAGATAGGTAGCAGTGGTACACGTCATATCCTATCCCCCTGCCAGATACACTGACATGAGTCAATGAAAACTTGCTAGATTTAGCAGGAGCAGGTACGAGTTGCCCTACTGTGGTAGCTGGGGCTTACCCGGAGGCAAGGGAATGAATGTCCACTTACCCCAAGAAGACCTCCAGCATTGCAGCTTCCCCATAGGATCCTGTGGAGCTGGTACTGGCACTGCTGTATAGGTATGGGGGAGGTTGGATAGGATTGAGCTGTAAGAAACTTGCAGCATAATCCTATGCAGGTCTACTCAGAAGTAAGTCTGTTCAGTGGGGCATACTCCAAGGAAAGTGTTCATAGGATTGCAGCCACAATTCATTTAGGACTATAAGGTAGTTGTTTGTTCTTCATTGTTCATGTGTTCTCAGAACATTGTACAGGACATAAACGTTGATATTGTAGAGATTGTGAAGAGATGGCAACTACTCATCACACTAGTTGAAAAGCTTTTTACGAGCTCCAGGAAAAGAAGGATGTTTTAAAACATGCTTCATTCAGAATGTAAAGCTTATTACTACTGAATTACAACTACTGTAATTCATCTTCTGTATTATGGTATTCATGTAAATAGTGAAATAGAGACTCACATGTAAACCTCAATATGTTTTGTGACCAGCGGCTGCTGTCGTCCCCTTCCTTCCTGACTCCTCCTCCAGTGTTAAGCTGGCTAGAAATTGATCCAGTTACTGTGCAGCAAAGCTTTCATTTTATGGGAGTAGAAAGAATGGACAGCTCAACTAAACTTACTTGGTGGCCTTGGAAAAGCTCCCTCTCAACCTCAGACCGCAACCCAGTTGCAATATAATGCTGTGCAGGGTTGTTGTCAGAACCACATCAGGATATTGCACATTAATTGCTTTATGTACTCAGAAAACACTAAAAATAATAAACTTTTACTGTTTCAGAAATATTAGTGCTAAAAATCCAGGCAGATTCAAATGTGCTGGGATTATGCTAGTTTTTAAAAATTATTACCAGTCACCCTTCAAAGGCCAATGCAGACATAACGGCTAACCAGGATTTAGAGAACTGCGCCACAGGATTAACTATGTGGACCCAGATGTGCATAATTGAAGTAGTATAATCGCACAAGGATGATGCCATATGCCCTGATGGTGATATAGATTTGTTCTCAGTTAAATGTGTTGGACAGGAACAGTTAAAACATGGTATAAAATGGCCATCATAAAGATTGGAGCATTTTTGTGCTTGCTGAAACTTAAGATTTGTGGTAAAGGAACACAGACTGTAGCTATTCCAAGTAAAGGCATAGGCATAATGTAGCTTCAGTTGAGTCAAAATCTCCAGAGCAGGGGTTCCCAAACTGTGGATTTGAACCAGTGGATCGTGAGTCATTTCACGATTGGGTTGCAAAGCTGTGACCCACCTTTCACAAGCTGTGAGTGCATCCTGGAACTAAGTTCCTTCTGGAACTAAGCCTGCACAAGAAGGACGAGCTACTGTCGTAGCTCCAAAATGGAACCAGACTGCTGGAGCATAATATTAAAAAGTTAGCAGAGCAACTTTTAAACTAAACCCTGGGGGAAAGCTGACAGGAGCCGAATGGCATCCAGTTCGGGACTCCTCAACCCTAGGGAATAAGAGTGGCGAGGTGACAGAAGATAAAGGTAATGACAGAGTAGGAATTAGAGGTAGAAGCGTGGTGGGAAGTGACAATGAGTTCAGTGGAACAAATGACTATAGAGTTAAAGGTGGAAACAAGCAGTCCTTCTTTGGGGACCCCATATGTAAGTGCTTTTATACTAATGCTCGGAGTCCTCGAGCAAAGATGGGAGAATTGGAATGTTTAGTGGCTAGGGAGAATATTCACATAGTGGGCATAACAGAAACATGGTGGAATGTGGAGAACCAATGGGATACTGCAATCCCAGGTTATAAACTCTACAGGAGGGACAGGGAGAGGTGTGTTGGGGTGGCCATCTATGTCAAAGAAAGGATAGATTCCAGAAGCGTAGAGGTTGAAGGTGGGTCTGACTCCACCACAGAAGCATTGTGGGTTAACCTATTAGGTCCAAGGAGTGATGTAACAGTGGGGGGTGGGGGGTGTTATCGCCCCCCAGATCAAAAACCTGAAAGGGACCTTGAGATGAGGAAACTAATTAGGGAGGCATCAAAGAGGGGCAGAATTGTGGTCATGGGGGATTTTAATTATCCCCATATCGACTGGGTCAATTCGTGTTCCAGTCAAGAAAGGGAAACAGGGTTTCTTGACATGCTCAATGATTGTGCCTTGGAGCAACTTGTCATGGAGCCCACCATACTGTGTAACACCCAGGACCTGGTTAAGGATGTCAATGTTACTGAGCCATTAGGGAACAGTAACCATGCTGCGATCTGTTTCTCCATGCATGTTGGGGGTAGTGTGCCAAATAAATCTGAAACAAAACCCTTGACTTCCAAAGGGCAGACTTCCCACAAATGAGGAAACTAGTTAGGGTGAAGTTAAAAGGGAAGGTGAAAAAGTCCAAACACTTGAGAAAGCATAGAGCTTGTTTAAAATAGTAGTAGAGGCCCAGGGGAAATGTATCCCACAAAGAAAGAAGGGCTCAGCTAAATGCAAGAGGGTGCCAGCATGGGTAATGGGCAAAGTTAGAGAGGCTGTAAAGGGCAAGGAAGCTTCCTTCCGTAAGTGGAAGTCTTGCCTAAATGAAGAAAATAAGGAGGACCATAAACTCTGGCAAAAGACATGTAAGAAGGTGATATAGGAGGCCAAGAAAGACTTTGAGGAACGCATGGCTAGCAACATAAAGAGGAATAATAAAAGCTTCTTTAAATATATTAGGAGTTAGGAAATCTGCCAGAGAGCCAGTTGGCCCAGTTGGAGGGAAAGAAGAAATAAAAGGGGACTTGGAGATTGCAGAGAAATTAAATGAATTTAAAGAGCTAAAGAATGAAGTTGCTGATCTCTTGACTATAATAAGCAACTTGTCCCTTAAAACTGCCACAGTACCAGAAGATTGGAGGATAGCAAATGTCACACCAATCTTTAAAAAAAGGTAGGAGGGGGGACCCAGGAAACTGTAGGCCAGTCAGCCTCACATCCATTCCAGGTAAGATGGTGAAAAGTCTCATCAAAGACAAAATCCTAAAACACATTGAAGACCAAACCTTGATGGGGGAGAATCAGCATGGCTTCTGTAAGTATAAGTCTTGCCTCACAAACCTTTTGGAATTCTTCAAAAAGGTTAACAGGCATGTGGATGTTGGTGAACCAGTAGTTATTATATAGCTGGATTTTCAGAAAGTGTTTGACACAGTCCCTCACCAAAGGCTGCTGAAAAAACTTCACAGTCAGGAAATAAGAGGGCAGGTCCTCTCACGGATTGAGAATTGGTTGAGGTCCAGGAAACAGAGAGTGGGAATTAATGGGCAATTTTCACAGTGGTGAAGAGCGGTGTGCCCCAGGAATTTGTCCTGGGACCAGTGCTTTTTAACTTATTCATAAATGACCTGGAGACAGGCATAAGCAGTGAGGTGGCCAAATTTGCAGATGACACTAAACTTTTCCAGGTGGTGAAAACTAGAAAGATTGTGAAGAGCTCCAGAAGGATCTCTCAAAACTGGGAGAATGGGCAGTAAAATGGCAGATGTGTTTCAATGTAAATAAGTGCAAAGTAATGCATATTGAGGAAAAAAATCAAAAATTCACATATAGGTTAATGGGTCCTTGAGCTGTCAGTGGCAGACCAGGATTGATATTTTGGTGGATAGCTCAATGAAAATGTCGACCCAGTGTGCAGCGGCAGGAAGAAGGCCAATTCCATGTAGGGATAATTAGAAAAGGGATTGAGAATAAAACAGCCAATATTGTATTGCCATTGTACAAGGCGATGGTAAAGCCACACCTAGAGAACTGCATACAGTTTTGGTCTCCACATCTCAAAAAAGACATAGTGGAATTAGAAAAAGTACAGAAAAAAGCAACCAAAATGATTACTGGGCTGCGGCACCTCCGTTATGAGGAAAGGTTACAGCGTTTGGGGCTCTTCTGTCTAGAAATAAGGCGCCTGAGGGGGGACATGATTGAGATATACAAAATTATGCATGGAGTGGATAGAGTAGGTAGAGGGTATCTCTTTTCTCTCTCACACAATACCAGAACCAGGGGACATCCTCTAAAGCTGAGTGTTAGGAGAGTTAGAACAAACAAAAGAAAATATTTCTTTACCCAGCATGTAATTAGAATGTGGAATTCCTTGCCATGAGATGTGGTGATGGCATTGGGCCTGGATGCCTTTAAAAGGGGATTGGATAGATTTATGGAGGAAAACTCCATTACAGGTTACAAGCTATGATGGGTATGTCTAGTCCGAGATTAGCTGGTCGCTCATCATGAGGACCGGGTAGGAATTTTTTTTCTGTCACCCAAATTGGCCATGGATGGCAGTTTTTTTTGCCTACCCTAGACTGATGAGGGAGGGACGGGTGTTCAGTAGGTTACATGATTTACATTGTGCTTAATAAAGTTAAACCGCAACCTCAGTCTGGTGTCTTCCTTGGGGGTGGTGCAAGGGTAATAGTCTACTTTAAAATGCCAGATGCAGGGGAGTGGCAGCAGGACACGAGTATCTGGTTGTCTTGCATGCTCCCTGAGGCATCTGGTGGGCCACTGTGAGATACAGGAAGCTGGACTAGATGGCCTTTGGCCTGATCCAGCAAGGCTTTTTCATATGTTCTTAAAACACCTAGAGCAGCCATATTGAAAATACAGGAAGATGGGATGCTGGAAAGGGGAAGGGCTGGGTGGTTGTTTTGCTTGTGCCAAGGTTGTAAATAGGCTTTTTTCTTTTTGATTCACTTTGCTATTGGAAAATGATTGAGAAATAACCCAACTTATTGCTGCATCCTCAGGAAAGCAGCAGGCTCTGGTGTCACAATGATGGCACTTCCAGCCATGACATCACTTCCAGTGGGTCCTGGACAGATTGCCACTCTAAAAAGTGGGTCTTGGTTCTAAAAGTTTGTCCTGGAGAACCATTGCTCCAGAGCAGTAAATTCATGAGCTCGAAGTCTGGCTCATTCAAACATATTTTTTTTTTCCCTAGGAAGGCTTACTTCTGTTGCCAAGTTTATATTTACATAGTGACAAATTATTATCTTGGTAAAGCATGGAATAAAAATATCATTAAGCAATTGTTCAAAAAACAGATGTAACTGTGAATCTTAGTTTTGGTACACAGGATCATGCCAGGTTATAGTATTCTACCCATTTGATACAGAATAGCAACACATTTTATGTTACCTCATATTTATGCTAGACTAGAGTAACAAACAGCAGCCAAAATAGCATTTCTGGCACATCAGATCAGAAAAGATATAATTAAAGGCTTTCAGCGCAATCCTACTGCCCACCCCTCCCCATACAGACACACCTGAGCCGGTGCAGCCGTCCACGTTCTGGCTCAGAATGTCGCAAAAGTGCCATAAAGCATTTGCAAAATGGCAGGGCCAGCGCAAAGGCCTGTGCCATCCCAGCAGTGCTGCATCATGGAGCAGTGCTAGGCAGCAGAGGTAAGGCGGTGTGGGGGCTGGAAGAGGGGAGTGAGGCAGTGGGGTGTGGGTGTTTCAGGGTGGGAAAGGATGGCACAGGGGTAGAACAGGCCCAGGAAGGGAGGGGATTGGCAGAAGCCTTCGTCATATCCTAACCCCCTTTCTGGCCTACCCAGCATCACACCAAGCTTCTCTTATTTGCACCAGAGCTATAGCAATATATGGTGCAGATTTGAGAAGCCCCATGAGGTGGCTGGGGCTTTACCCAGGATAGGGGAAAATACTCCAAGGAGTCTTCCAGCCATCTCTTAAACTGCAATGGGTACAGCACAGGCCTTGTAGCTTGCCTGTGCTGGCTCAGGTTAGGGCTGGGCTGTTAAATTAATACTTTATGAATACAGAAAGAACACATGTCATTGTTTATGACAACATGTCATAATCTCACTGATGCTCTGACATTTTTCTTCAGGTCTGAGATAAGCTTCTAAGGGGTTTGCTGTCAAGTTTAATAGTTGTAGGACTTTAAAAGTTAGACCAGTAAACTCAGAAAACACATCTGTTCTACAACAGAGTTCTAGAGTCACTATAAATGTTTCCCTCCACACTTCCTGTATGTAAAGTGAAAGGCTTCCTATTCTTTTATTATACAATACTATCATTTCCTGGTATCCCTCCTCCTATTTTATTATTCACAAAAAGGGATACACAACAAATGTGCCTTTTGTATGAAAGGGATAGATACAAAAAAAGAATCACTTCCTGTCCTAGGAGAATTCCTTCACCTGCCAAAAAAACATTTTCAGTTTGTGTTTATAGTAGGTCATGCATCATGGTGAGCAGGGGGGAAAACACAGGAACAAGCAGGAAAGAGGGAGAAGGAATCCCCATCTAGAGGTGGGATCCAATGAGTGCGATCAGTAATTGCTGTCACAAGATTTTGTAGGAACTCACAAAACCTACACTGACCTTACAAGAAGGAGGAAGATTGTGATTGTGAGAAAAGATTGTGAGAAAAGAAGATTGTGGGCTCTATGTTTGAGGAGTATAGTATAGGGAGAAAGCCAAAGAAAGATGAATGAAAATGAATAAGATGGGGGGAGAGTTCTGCAGAGTAGGAGGGAGGGTATAAGGGGGGGGGGTGACATGCGCAATGGGTGCCGGTGGAACAACCTGCGCGTTTTTTGCCCCCCTGTTCTCCCTTGTGCTTATTTCACTTCTTAATGGCGCGATTCTGGGTGCAGGGAGGCGTGACTGGGCGATGCATGGGATAGGGGTACCGCAACATCACCCCGTCCCCAGGCGCGCTCAGAGCCAGGTATGGCTCTGGAGTTCTGGAGCTGTATTAACGTCTCTTGTGGCACTAAGCAATATAATACCATTCTCCTTCTGTGCCTTTTATATCCCACCAAATAAATTCTACATTATAGCAGTTTAAAATGTTTACATGCTCTGTGCATCATGCTAGGAATTAAAAATATTTCCATTCTTTTACTGAATTTTCATATGGGTTCAAACAGTACATTTTGTGTATGTAGCAGTGTTATTTACCAAGATTTCTCAGATACTTTATGGATAACTTTATTAAATATGAGTCACCCATCCTTAAAAAAATACTCCTATATAGGAGATTGCTTAAAATACCACATATTTTGGCCACCCTAGATCATGAAAGAAAATGAACATATGTCAGTCTGAGGATGTGTTCAGAAGCCATTGTTGCACACCTGCCAATATATTCCTCATCAATATGAAAAAGTATATAGGAAACAGAAGAAATGTTAGATAATTAAAGAAAATACAAGAAAAAGAGACTACTGCAGCTCTCAGCCAAAGGGACAAAACCGATGAATACATAGCCCATGACCATTAGCAACACTCTGAAGTCATTCAAGCTAACAATTTAGACAGCAATTGCGTTTGCCTGGGTACCTTGGTGTTTCTTACAGCAAACATGCAAGGTGGGAAAAACAGGTACAATTCTTTAAACATCTGTTTATGTGTGGGGAAGCACTGGCCTGATTGGATCTCTGGGGTATAGATAGTTAGAATGCATACCTCTTATCCTCACCTTTTTTATTTGCATTAGGAAATGCCAGTGACAAATGACAAATGCAATTAGAGTGTAAAGTGTGAAGCTGCCCTGACACCCATAAGCACCACTGCTAGTGTCTAGCACAGTATCAGCATGGGGCCATCCTGTGCAATTTGGTACATAATTCTACTCCTGCTCCAGAACAATATTCTGTTCCTGGTGTTAAACTATAATTTTACACTATCATTCCTTGCCTCCAATTTCACAAAACAATGCAGAGGCTCATTGCACCCTGAACCTTCATGTTTTGGCAAGGACACGGGTCTCCTGTGGGGAATGGGTTTCCCCAAAGACTATGCTTCACAATGCTCTACAATGCCATCATTCTTGGCATGTTACCAACAATACTATATATACATTTGGCAAGCTGGTATATATAGTATTTTTAGTAACATGCCAAGAATGATGGCATTTTAGACCATTATTCCCAGATACTGTATACAGCATGTGTTGGTGTATTGTTATAATACGTTCATTTTTTTTTCTCTTTAGTGCCAAACCACATGATCTGCAGTTAATGGTAAGAAGAAAAGGATCATCTGCTTCTCCATTTGAGGCTCTGTTCACCCTGCTCCAGCATGTTAACATTTCTGGTATTATATAAGATTCTGCCACCCTGTATAAGACAGGTACACTGAGAATCAATCTTGTAGTATGAGCAGCAACAAATGATGGGAATCTTCCTCCAGAGATATGCAAGAGCCAAATTCTGCAGATGTCTCAGAAATGCTACAAGAATTTAACATGTACACCATTTTCAGCAGTCTGCATTTGGGGCTTTGGGGGTGGGGGAAAGCAAGCCATTAACTTTATTTATGCATTTTAGCCTGTTTTTAGAGAAGCAGATTGTTACTCAGCCCAAGACCTTGGGATGGGGTGGGTAATAAATCTAAAGACAACAAGAGAAGAATGAACACAGGAGATGGGGAACACAAAGAAACAGTAAGACAGCAGGGGGTCAAACAGTGAATTCAGCACACTAGCCACAGCTGTTCCTCTTACGAAACACTACACAAACCAGCAAAAAAGAGAGCCAAGCTAAGTTTAATCATAATCACTTGACCAAAGTGAAAGACGACCACCACATCAGTGACTGTCCTTATCTTCATGGCAACATGCAATGATGATTCATGTTTGTGTTGATTCACTGAACATAGGGCCTGTTCTTACACCCATCTTTTTGGAGCAGTATCTACAATAAATATCAAGTTCCAATCATGTGATAAAATAGATATACAGTGCACAGAACTCTACATGACTGGCATGTCAAACTGCTACCAGAGTGATTTTGGGCACCATCAGCTGCATGCTAAAAACTGATCTGCACTCTAGAAATTAGTGCACATTTTAATTTAACCAAATTTCAATGATCCACATTAGTTTTCTATCATTTTGCTAGTTGTGTGAGTTAGGCAGTGCCATTTTAAAACTGGGACATATGATTAGTCCCTTACTATTATTCCCAGGGGATAAGTTTCTTGATATAGCATAGTGGGGGGGAAAAGTCATGTAAAAAATTCAGATTGTTTTAAGACAGGTCCATAAAAGGGCACTGAGTCTATCTTATTACAAAATTAAGTAAACAGTCTGGAGCCATAAACAAACATTCCATTGAAGTTAACTTTTTCCCCTGAAGCACAACATATCAAAGTCTCTTCCCATGCGTAACCAAAGTTAAACATCCATGATAAAGTAATGGATTTTATAAGAATACCTGGGTAATCATAGCACCCTGCAGAAAAATTTTTGGAAAAAAAAGTCAGAAGTGTCACACACAAAAGTAACAGGTATCACACATTACATATAGGTCAATCTTCAGTAGTATTAGTAGAAAATACTTTGAATAAGCACATTTGCATCCAATTCATAATACCTTGGCTTGGATGCAGTCTTATCAAAGTCTAAGCACATTAATATAATGTTGTGGTGCTTAAAAATTGATGCATGCATGAAATTACACATTATTGGTAAAAACCAAGGTTTCCTCAGTTTGGCCACTAGTGGTGTCATCTCCCCTGAGGGTGTCACCTGGGCCAGCCCGTTCCCCACTATCTACACCACTGCCTAGAACCATTGTCTGTCAGCTGCAAGCAGTTGCATCCCTGGCTCATGAACTGCCTAGGGCCAAATCTGCAGACTGCCCCTATGGTTACCTGCTGCATGGCAGGCACAGACTGAGGGACTGGGGAACTGAGGCTTGGATGCGGCCTAATGGCTGCATCCCAGCCCCACCCCCCTCCCCAGGCTGGCACACCTCCCAGCCAGCCCACCCCTACCCAGTTCCTCCTGCCCACCCGCCCTCCACCCAGAACTGATCTTATACCAGCTGAGTTCAGCTGGCACACGAGTAGCGCAGTGCGGCCTTGGGCTGGTGCCACCATGTTGGCACTAGTGACATTGGTCCGACACAAATGGCTAGAGTTAGCCCAAGGGCACCCTCTGGATTGCACCCTCAGTGTTTCACCTCAGACATCACTCTTACTTGGAGGGACCACATTTACAGCTTTGAGGTACTTCTGGATCAATAACTGCTTTTTGGATGCTTAGATTGTCACCAGGAGTACTTTTTACAAGCATAGGCTACATTCCCAGCAGCATCAATTCTTAGAAAAATCCAACCTGACCACGGATATTCACGATCACTGTGGCTACCCCAGGCCCAGTACTGCTGCCTCTGCCATGGTGCACTAAAAAAAAAGCCATACTGTGTTTTATCTGAAAGCTTCTGCTTGAATGAAGGAGAGGGTTTTTTGTTTTTTTCATGCAGTCCATAACCAGAAATCCTGCACTTCCTGGTTTGCAAAAACCATATGACAGAACAGTAAGTAAGCATGTTCCACTTTCTGCTCACTTTTAGCAAGGAAGAAGGAGTAGAGATAATTGTGGCTCATGTCCATAGCAACTGGGCAACTGGGCACTGCTAACTGGGCAAGAGGCACTTTTTCAAGTGGTGTCCTCTTATATTTAGCAGGGGGAGAGCAACTGTCCCTCTTCACCCCAGCACAGTGTCTTTCTCATGGCTGTTGCTGGTAGTGTTCTCCATTCTTTTAGATTGTGAGCCCTTTTGGGACAGGGAGCCATTTAACTTTAATGTTATTATTTGCCTGTAAACCGCTTTGTGAACTTTGTGTTGAAAAACGGTATATAAATACTAGTGATTGATTGATTGATTGATTGATTGATAGCAGAGGCAACAGACTCAGGATGAAGGGCTCTTTGAATCTGCCACCCTCTCACTCCCCAACACAAGCCACACCAGTCCACTTCATGGCAGGGCTGTCCCTGTCCCTACTAAATCAGAACACTTGTTGACATACCTTTTCGACTGGCGGCTCCCTTGACGTACTGAGCCATTGGTCATGGCTTCCCATGAGGACTACAATCCTATACATTGACTAGTGTGACAGGGTTTTTGCGAGGATTCCGAGGCTCCCCTCAGAGCCATCACTCACAGAGCGCAATCCTAAACTGGAGTTAGGCCAGCATAAACTAAGCGAGCAAAGTTTGGCTGGCACAAGGGCCACCATAAAGCGTGTTTGGACTACTCTCAGAGTCAAGGAGGATGGCTCAAATCTGTGTGCTGGTCTCTCTAACTCAGAGAGTGGACCAAACATACTTTACAGTGTCCCTTGTGCTGGCCAAAGTTGCTTAACTCAGTTTAGGATTGTGCCCACAGTCTGGGGACCACTGGATTAGAATAAGTATCCATCTAGTCCAGTACCTTGTTTCCCACAGGGCCCAAGCAGATCTGTCCTGCATAAATGTGTATTGTCCCCTTTTAAAGTCATCTAAGTTATTGGCCTATCAACCACAAATATGTGCCAGAAAATTCTGACAGTTAAATTATGCATTGTGCGAAGAAGTGCTTCCCCCATCTGTTAAGAATTTACTGCCAATTCATTTCACTGGATGACCCCAAGTTCTAATAGTATAAGAGGCAAAGAAAGCCAACCCTCACTCGCTCCACACTATCCATAATTTTATAGACTTTTATCACATCCTCCTTAGCTGCCTTTTTCCTAAAAATACACGAATACCTTAGCCTTTCTTCATAAAGAAGGTGCTCCAGTTCCATTCCCCCAGCCATTACTGTGGTTATTTTTTGTATCTTTTCCAACTTTTATGATATTCGTTCTGAGATGGAATAATCAGAATTGTAGGCAGTATTATAAAAATCTAGGGTGCAGCCAACATGGCATTACAATACTATCTTTCTTACTTTCAATAGATTTTCTAGCCATCTCTATGCAAGGAATTTGATTTTTTCACAGATGCCATATATGAAGTTTATGTTTTCATTGAGCCATACACCAAAACCCACATCTCTCTTTCTTGGTTAGAATAGGTTGAGTATTTGGCAGGCTTGGGACGGAAAGGTGTTTGGATTTGTCTGATTTTGGAATAATTGCATTTAATATAATGAGAAATGCTTCCTTTTGCACTTTTCACTATTCCCTATTTGGGTATCCGCTGGCCTCTTTGACATTTTTCAACAATGGCACACACCGCAGAGCAAAGACTAAAACATACAGCCTGTACATGGGAAAGAGAATAAGACCTTCTATTGCTCAAACTACAGAAAGTTTTTGAAAAGTCTTGGGCAAAAATGTCTGGATTTCAGAATATTCTGGATTTTGGATGTCTGGATAAAGGATCATCTACCTATCCAACAAACTCATACTTCATCAGTGTTTATGTGAAGTCAGGATTTGTTACTGCAATGTGCATCACTTTACTCTTACTTGCTTTTCAATCTGCCATTTTTGTTGGCAAGTCACCCACTTTGGAAATATCCTGTTGTAGCTTTCTGTATTCCACTCGGACTTTTACCTCTGGACTAATGTGATGTCATCTGCAAAGGTCGCCGCATCACTTTTAATGGAAAGTTAAAACGTACCAGTCCAAAAAGACCCACTTTCCTCAATAGTGAGAGCTGTCCATTTATTCTTGTCTGCGTCCTGTTTCTGAAACAGTTTTCAGTCCATGAGTAGATCTGTCCTCTTATCTCATGACTACTAAATTTATTCAATAGCCTGGTTGTTCAAAAAGAGAATTTGTTATTCTTTTGTCTTATTCTGGAAGAGCATTCCAATTTACACAGATATATTCTTAAGTACCATGGGCATGTGCAGCCCCATCAGATAATGAGGGCTAGATTCAGGTATTCAGCACCCATTTACATTAATGGCTCTTTATCCATTTAGGGATACTACTTACATGGAAACATTTTCCTTGAGCATATGCACCTATCAGGATTGAAGCATGGGGCTACAAACCTGCTAAATTAAAAATAAGATTGTCCTCATACTGATTTCAAGAAGAACAGACTTGAACCCAAATAACTGCAATTCATTTGTTAAAATACTCTCATTTTCGACCTTCAGGCTATTTTAACAAATTAAGAGAGCAGTTGAGAGCCAACTGAGTACAGGCATGCTTTTGGATACTGATACGGATATCATGGATACTGGGATGCCTATTAAAAATATAGGGGAACATTAAACAAATCTCTCTTTTTTACTTTGTTGCAGCAAAACCACTGATGTTCCCCTGTCTTTAAAAAGGCTTCCCCAGTATCCATGGTTTCAGATATCCACAGTGCAGGCACGTACCTGGGCGAAACCGTGCCCAGGGCACACGATGTTGTGACGTCATGACGTTTGGCGGCTCCCTTCCCTGGGCTGCCGCTGGGGCGCTTTAAGCACTCGAGCGGCAGCCCGGGGAAGGAAGCCGCCACCGCGCGCCCCGAGCCGGGACGCGTGCCGGCGGCTTCCGTCCTGGGCTGCCACTCGAGTGCTTAAAGCGCCTCAGGGGCAGGCTGGGACGGGAGCTACTGGCCCAGCACACATCCTGGCTCGGGGCGCGTGGCGGCAGCTTCCTTCCCCGGGCTGCTGCTGGGGCACTTTAAGCACTCGAGCAGCAGCCCAGGACAGGAGCTGCCAGCGCGCGTCCCGGCTCAGGGTGCGCGGCGGCTTCCTTCCCCGGGCTGCCGCTCGAGTACTTAAAGCGCCCCGGCAGCAGCCCAGGATGGGAGCTGCCGGGGCGCGTCTTGGCTCGAGGCGTGTGACGGCAGCGGCTTCCTTCCCTAGGCTGCCACTGGGGCGCTTTAAGCACTCGAGTGGCAGCCCAGGATGGGAGCCGCCGGTGCGCGACCCAAGCCGGGGCACGCGGTGGTGACTTCCTTCCCCGGGCTGCTGCTCGAGTGTTTAAAGCGTCCCAGCAGCAGGCCGGGACGGGAGCCGCCGGTGCGCCTCCCTGCTGGGGGGGGCGCGGTGGTGGCTTCCTTCCCCGGGCTGCCGCTGGAATGCTTAAAGCACCCCAGCGGCAGGCCGGGACGCTGCCGAGGTGCCTCG
This sequence comes from Lerista edwardsae, assembly GCA_029204185.1. Classification (NCBI taxonomy): domain Eukaryota; kingdom Metazoa; phylum Chordata; class Lepidosauria; order Squamata; family Scincidae; genus Lerista; species Lerista edwardsae. The sequence continues at coordinate 3,519,701 of JAJKFI010000031.1, forward strand.
GGGTGCGGGAGCCCACAAATTTGCGGGTGGTGGGGTGGGGCACCATGCCAACGGTGCCCCCCACCTTATGGCGCCCCAGGGCTCATGCCCTGAGGCGCCATACCCTAGATTTGCCTCTGCCACAGTGGGGTCTAGAACAGAACCCCAGCAGATACCTGTATAGGGGCATGCCTGTATAATAGTTTGGGAATTGGACAGACCTGGAAGATCCAGGTTCAAATCCCTGTTCAGTCAATGAAGCTTCCTGGGTGACCTTCGGCCAGCCACTATCTCTCAGGCATACCTATCTCACAGGGTCGTTGTGAGGACAAATGGAGGTAAGCAACCATGTATACCACCCCCAGCTCCTTAGAGGAAGAATGGTATACAAATGTGAAAAATAAATAAAATAACTTCACTGCTCACTACATTGTATTTCAATATAAACAATGGCTGTAAAACTACTGAGCAACCTAACTGCTTAAGCTATACTAAAAATATTGCTGCATAAGAAAGTGTCCATGTTGAAAAGCAACTGCTTTTCAAACCCAAAAGAAGCACATGTTACTCCTTTAATAAAACTTGCTACTTCCACAATAGTACAATGAAGCCCTGTACTGAAGAATTATGTTAGGGCTTATTATGCTATGAAGTATGCTGTAATAACTGATGGAATAAGTTTAGGAGGAAATATTACACAGTACACAGAATACCATGGGGAATTTTCTGGGAAACTGTCTGTTGATTTAAGAATGAGACCACTCCAGGAAGCATATGGCTTCCAAGATCTGTTTTATGAGCTAGGCACAGCTCTAAGTGAGCTTCTGTAGAAACTGCCTCTTCTATCACCAGCAAAATTCAATTTCCCTCCCTTTGATCAGCTATACCAGCAGTTCCCAAAGTATGAGATGTTGGGAACTCACTAAGTAGTTGCAGGGGCAGGGCCGTCTCAATGGCACCACTGCTATCGCAGTGCCACAGGACACCCAGGTGCTTTAGCACTTACCTGGGGGTCATGCTGAGGTCTGAGGGTGATTCAGCCTCCTCTGTGGGCCTCTCCAATGCAGAATAAAGCTCGCTTGCATGCAAGGACTACATCCTGCCTTTCCCTTTTATTTCTTTTACTTTCTCTTTTCCTCCCTCACCATCCAGCGGGCCAAACACCTCTCTGGCAGGTTTCTTGCTTTTAATATTTGGAAGGTTTTATTAGTCCCCTTTATGTCACTGACCATGCGTTCCTCAAAGTCTTTTTTGGCCTCCTATATCACCTTCTTACATCCCTTTTGGCAGAATTTGTGTTTCTTTTTATTCTCTTCATTAGGAGACTTCCATTTATGGAACGAAGCTTCCTTACCCTTTTCAGCTTCTCTAACTTTTCTTGTTAGCCATTCAGGCACCATCCTGGAACTAGTCGAGCCTTTCTTTCTTTGCAGTATACACTTTTGTTGGGCCTCTGCTACAGTTGCTTTAAACAGCTTCCATGCAGCCTGGAGAGATTGGACTCTTTACCTTTCAATTTCTCTCTAACTAGCCTCCTCAATTGAGGAAAATGCAACCTCCAGAATTCCAGGGTTTTCATGTCAGATTAGCTTGGCACTCTTTTTACTCTATCAGCACTATGCTGTCTTCCAACTTCTCCCCCCTCATTCCATAGGGATGAGGAGTTTTGGCATTTGGTTTTCCCTCAGGGGTCAGTTTAAAAGCTGATCTGCCACCTTTTTAATGTTACATGCCAGCAGCCAGGTTCCATTTTGCTTCAAGTGAAGTCCATCCCTCTTCAGCATGGGAAAGGCAGATTATAAATTCTTCAAATAAATTTCTTAATTCAAGTATTTGCTTAGTCTTGCCCCTTATTTCTACTTTTAAAATGATTATATTTCATTTACAACTGTATCTCATTTCATCCCAAATTCTTGGTGCAATAGTTTCAAATCAAGTGTACATAAATAAAAAAATTAGATTTTAAAAATATCTTTAATGAAAAGATATTAGAGTGTTAGCATAGGCATGTTTACTCATGAGCAAGTCCCACTGTGTTCAACACAGCTTACTCCCAGGTAAGTTTGCACAGGATTGTAACTTACACTATATTACAACTGTGCAAACTTACTTGGGAAAGTCATAAGCCCCTAGGCAAATTTCTCATTGCCTTCATTCAGCTGAGCCTGATGATTCTTCTCATTTAAGGCAATTGAAAAAAAAGTTTCAAAGGCATCTCCTGTGTGCTTCTGCTGACATAATCACTCCTGCTATATGAAATTCCCAGAACTGTGCTCTACTATACCCCATTACTGCAGCCAGGGGCAGGGTGGAAGAAATTGCTGAGGGGTAGAGAGCTACTGAAATATCATTACAAGACATTTGCAAAAAGGCACTGGGGTCTAGAGGTATGATGATCTTTTAAAAATCTTTGGAGTCATGCCTTTGTTACAGAAAGGAATGGGAACCAACCAAGTATTATTTCAGTGAAACTGAAATATATGATTTCCTCTATTTACCTCTTTCCCTCCTTCTGTTGTCTTCCTTCTGCGAATAAGGTATCTAGTTTTTAACCTTTGAAGACAAGGGCTCCTCTTCTCAGTCTATGTAAAGTGGCAAGTACATTGATAGTCCTATAGACAAAAATTATCACCATCCTTCAGAATTTCTTTCACATTTGAATATTATAATTCCGGACAGTGGCTGCCTGAGCTTTTCCCCTCCTCCTTTTCTGTGCCCCGCTAGGACTGTCTCCTGTGACAGATCCTGCAGCTGGAAGACTGTGAAAAAAGGCTCAAAATAGCACATTCTGAATTACAAGACAGCACCGTAACACCACAGCTACAATCCCTTGCATAGTTGGGAGTAAGTCTCATTGGGCTCATTTGAACCACTGAATAAATATGCTATAGAGTTCTGCGGCAACACAGAAAAGTGTTTTTAGTCTGTTGATGGCTTTCCATCTGAAAGCTGCCTTTCAAAAAACCACCATACAATCCGCTGCATACAGCATAACCTAAGATGAAAGAAAGGATACACAGAGACACAGCAAAACCATACTAAATGTTATAATTTCCAAATATAGATTTCTCTTGTATTTAAAAGTCAGACCACAAATATAGAACATTATTAGATGGGAATGTTTTGCAAGAACGAACATCTAGTTTCATACTTATATTTTCAAAAGCCTTTCTAAACATTGCCACCTTGTGGATACATTGCTATAGCGTTGTTGGGTGTTTTTGGCAGCCACACGTGCTAGCTGTGAAGATTGCAGATTTCCCTACAGGAAAATAATAAATTGAAAACTGATTATAAACCTGAACTAAGAGCAAACAGTTGTTTCAATGTACAGTATATAAAGAAATTGTGAAATGTGCAGAAAGCCTTTCGATTTATTTCTGAAAAAATATAGATGTGTGGAATAAAACAAGTAGGTATGTTCATGAACTATCAGCACAGTGCTTAGGTTAGATAAAGTTGTGGGAAAATAGAGTTCCCTAAATGATCATCAGCACAATCCTAGGCATGTATACTCAGAAGTAACTTCCATTTATTCAGTGGTACTTACTCCCAGAAAAGTGTGCATAGGATTGCAGCCATAGAAGCCTTTTCTGTATTTATTTTTACAGCTCCACAATATTTACAACTGTTGCATCCATCTCAGAAAGAACAATGAGGGTAAGTTTATGTGTCCCATTTAAGTGTTAGCTATCTGAGGACTCAGTCCTATCCTGGAGTTTGGCAGGAACAGCTAGGCCAGCAAAGTTTGGCTGGAATAAGGGACACCGTAAAGTATGTTTGGATCACATACGTGCGCCATCCTCTCTGACTCCCAGAGTGATCCAAATGCACTTTACAGTGAACCTTGCGCCAGACAACCATTGCTGGCCTAGCTGTGCTGGCCTAACTCCATGTTAGGATTGCACCCACAAGCAATTACCTTATTACCAAATTGGCTACCTTTAGTTACCTCTCGTTTGTAGTTGTAAAAAATATCACACCAGCAATGACTTTTCGTCTTTGTAACTATGGATTATAGCACATTCATATAATAACTACTACTATCAGATGTGCAAAGACATGTCAATTCACACAGAGGGTACCAAAATATGTCACCAATATCTTGTGACACCTAGAGCACAATCCTAACCTGGAGTTAGGTTTGACCACTCTCAGAGTCAGGGAGAATGGTACATGTCTGTGTGCTGGCTTCTGTGACTCCAAGAATGGTCCAAATATACTTTACGGTGTCCTTTGTACTGGCCAAAGTTTGCTGGCCTAACTTGTGCCGACCTAACCCCAGGTTAGGATTGCGCCCTTAATCTTCTTGCAAAAGGAGCATATGTGGATGCTAATGTACTAAATTGTAGCAAATATTGCTTTAGTTTCAACTTGCATTTAGATTTACCTTGCACTGGACTTTTCACCTTTTATTCTTGCTGATTATTTTGCATCTACCTTAGTAATGTAACAAAAAATACAGAACTTACTTTGTGCATCCACACACTTTCTCCGACTGCTGGAATGAAACTATTTCTTGCAGCAATTTGTTACTAGAAAAGAAAACATAGCAACATTTAACTCAGCAAGGGAAACACAATAAAGTAACACATACCCTTTACCTTTATGTATATATGCAGCTATACAGCTACATTATAGTTCTAAAAATGGAAACAAACGGAACTGCTTATTACGTTAAACCAAGTTTAATGAAGTTCACATTATCAAACTGATATTACAAGAGATATTGGCAGGCAGATGAAAATCTATTTGGTATCAAAAATAAAACTACTGTATAGCCAAAACAGAGAGCCTAGAAACTTAATATGATGTCTGGGAATTCAGACTGTGCATTGCTTCTCCATTTTAATGAGCAGAACCTAGCAAGCCTTGGGAATTGGACATGGTGCAATTCTTACACAATGTAGTTTATATAAATAGTTTACATGTAAATACACATAGGACATATCAAGATAACTGTTTGAGAGCGCAATCCTAACCTGGAATTAAGCCAGAAAAATTTGGCCAGCAACAGGGACACCATAAAGTATGTTTGGATCAGTCTCGGAGTCAGAGAAGCCAGCATACAGACATGTGCCATTCTCCTTGACTCCGAGAGTGGTCCAAACATGCTTTATGTTTGTGCCAGCAAAACTTTGCTGGCCTAACTGTGCCGGCCTAACTCCAGGTTAGGATTGCATTCAATGTTACATCATATGGTACAACATGTTTTTGTCTAGGACAAAGAAGTCCCCAAACACTTTCCACTGATATTTCAACACTCTCTCTCACACACGCACGCACGCAGCAGCAGCATTCCTAGTGGGGGGCAAAATGGTATTTTTTGCAGTAGCCTGAGCTCCTGTATAAAGCACCCCTCCCCTTTACAGCCACTTGCAGCTTGGATAGCAAAGCCTTCTGAGCAGCAAATAACTCTGAATGCAAGGGGTTAGTTTACAAGGAGCTCAGGCTCCTGCAAAAAATACCATTTTGCCCCTTCCCACAAGGAATGCCACTGCACAGCAGGCAATACTGGAGTATGTTGGGAGAAAAGAAAGTGAACTTTGGACTCAACCTCCTTGCGTTCTACATATAACCTCTCATGCCAATTGGGGCTTATTGGAGTAGGCCCTATTCACAGAATCTCATCCTGTTTTTTCATTGGGCCAGCAGGATTGCCAGCCAACCAGAAAAGGTAGCCTGGTTTTTTTTTCCTAGCAGTTGAGCCAAAAAATAAGGGTGCAACCGATGTGAAAGCAAGGGCACTGGTTTTTTCCCTTCTCTAAATGTACACCTTAGAAAAAGAGACAGTTTTGTGTTGGGCTCCATCCTCTCTCTGATCTCACCAACAACAAAACCAACAGAATCCTATAGACTCTGAGCTCAGCCCCCAAAGCTGCCAAGACTATCCCTAAACCTTGTCCAAGTATGTCAGATGATAAGCACATGTACGTACCAACTAACAACTAATAATTATGAAGGTGGTGAGAGGAAATGATCAAGTCCAATGTCCTACGTAAGAATGAACCAAAGTAGCATCTAGCTAGCTGTGAAATAATGCTTCATTCCTACAGGTTTTTGTTTCCAGTGAATAAGAGAGGATTACAACCAGTGGTGCAATTCAAATGAATTAACAACCGGTTCTATGACGTCATAGCCGGAGCCAAAAAACAAAAACAAAACCCAAGCCAGCCAAGGTAAGCAAGTGGGCGGGGCCCGGCCATTTAACAACTGGTTCTATAGAATCTGGGCAAACCCCCTGAATTTCACTACTGATTACAACCTAAGTCTTACTGAACACAGTGGACTTATCTCTGAGTAAAACAAACACTACCATTTTCAAACACCTCTATTCATTCCTAAATTAGTAGGTTAAATTAGTTCCAAAAGAGGTTTATTGCCAGAGCTAAATTTAAGAAAGTACTTTACAATGAGCTCACAATGCAATCAAATCACTTTATGATGGACTCTTCAAGGCAAAACCAGGCTCACCATACAATAGGTTATACACTGTATGGGCTAATGATTGCAGCCAACAGAATCTTAAGGATGACAGATAGGCCAATCAGCAACTACAAGTGTTTGGTAGTATCTCAGCCAGTAGCAGCATGTTTAATATAGTGGCTGCGGTTGTATTAAGGGAAGGATTTCATTGAAGTGCCAATCTTAGTGGTAGCATCTCAGTGTATGTGTACTGGAGGAAGGATTTAGCCCAGAGGGAATCGTGATTTTCAGGGAGTAATGAAAGGCTTGGGGCAGCCATCTTAAAAAGCTGGGCACCACCATCTTGGAAGCTTCATTTTGACTACAGAAGAGGCTTCCCCATTAAACTGCCATTTACTCAATGCTTGTGGCTGCAAGGGAAAATAGCTTTGCTATGGGCTCATCTTGGTGTGTGCACATATGTGTGTGATGAAATCTCTCCTGGGTCTCTTTCCAAGTGGGCATGCATGTCACACCTTCCATATGCATGCTTAGGTGAGTCTCAGCAAATGGGGAAAAGGAACATAAATACTCTGGACTATCTAAAATTTGGCTTTACCCCTTTGATCAGCAATGGCATAGAGAAGCCACAATGCGTTCAGTGCAATGTTGTTCTTAGTGCTGAATCAATCACTGAACTCAAACGTCACTTAGATACAAAGCATTCAGAACATTCTAAAAAGGATGTGGAGTTCTTTTGACTTTCAAAAAGTGTGATTTATTAAAAATAAATAAACTTTATTTTATTAAAAATAAAAATAATAAAAAGTGTGATTTATATAAAAATAAACTTCCTGCTTAATGACATCACTTCCGGCCCTATGTCTTAGGAGATTCCTGAAAGGTTGTTGTACCTAAAAAGGGAGTCTCGGTGCAAAAAGGGTTGGGAAGCACTGATTTAGCTGAGGCCAACGCAAAAGCAAGACTTTGAAGTAGTGCCTCAGCCTGTAGGAGCATTTTTAACATAACAATGACACTTGAGCATCATTTAAATCACTTTTGAGAGAGAGAGAGAGAGAGAGAGAGAGAGAGAGAGAGAGAGAGAGAGCTTAGTTCAGTGATTTCCAGGTGAGTTGCAGGGGAGAAAGGTTGGAAAACCACTGCATTATTGGATTCCATTACAATATTTTCACAATATAATGGTGCATCCGGAATAGATTACCATAATAGAGCATAAGTTCCTTGTTTATATAGAAAGTTTAATTATTAAGATTAATAACATCAGGCACAGAATATTGTACAAAGTGGTTCCCAATCTGTGGGTCCAAGATCCACCAGTGGTCATGACCCATATTTTGATTGTTCACAAAACTGAAAGAGCAGATTAGGTGATGTGCATCAAGGGTTAAACAAGCCACTATTTGTGGGGGAAGCACTGCTGTCCAATCACAGTTGTAGCCACACCACTTGGCATTTATAAATGAGGCAGCAGCCTCTAAAAAGTTTAGGAACCACTATTGTAGAGGATTCCTCAAACCTTAACATAACCAAACTCCAGAGGCCTTTGAGCCAATTTTTGTGTCCAGTGTGTATGAATAAAGACTATTTAAAGCCTAGCCAACAAACCAGTTAAATTAGAGATTTCAACCGCTAGAGTCCTTCACATAATTTTGCATTCATGAGTTTTATTGAAACAGAGTAGGCTTCTGCGTAAAATTACAGTTGTTAGTCCCAAACGACTCTGATTTCATTTGCTTGTGTTATAAACTATAAGTGTATTTTATCTATACAGATTTGGTCTCTAATTGAATGCTAGAATGCAATCAAATCCAAGTACCACATGGATGATATTTTTACATTGCTACAAGAACCCTAGCAACATTAACAAATCTCAATTCAGCATCTTCTCTAGTGGCCACCAAGCAGAGAGAAACAAAAACAGCTGAAAGAAGTTACGGTAGCTACTGAAAGCATGTGCAGTGTATTCTAATACAGTGTATGCTTATAAGCAAAAAAACAAAAACACCCAACCTCACACATAGCAGAAGCGTGGTAGTCATTTCCATCTATGAAAATCAGATAAGGCCACTTCGAACACCTGTCGCTTGTAGTAGAGCATTTAAAGGTTTGTATAAACATGCCTGGGATAAGAACATTGTGCAATGCTTAATTTGGAAGCTGAGAATGTTGGCACTTCAGTCTGCCTTATAAACATGTCTAACCTTAGGCGAGCAGGAACTGCTTTGGTTTACTCAACAGCAAAACAAATGCACCTTTCTTCAAATGATCACCATGCAGTAGTCACAATATGAGAAAATGTGCTGGTGGCCAAAGATCAAACAAAGAAGAACAGAAGGTCCACAATATGATATGACAAATCTTAAGAATCACTCACCTAATCAGAGGGCACACACACACTCTAACAGCAAAGTCAAATATTAAATTGTGCATAATTTATTATGTATCAAAATTATTCATTATAGTCATTGCAAATTCTGTGTACAAAGTTAAAATTTTTTAATGCCCAATGAACTGTTGAGTAGGGAAATAGGCAAAGCCACTGTATATGAGTGCCACATAGCTCTGAGAGGTTGTATGCACCAAAGTAGTATAGTCATGCACTACAAAGCTCCTGCATGGAACATTATGGCTGCTTGGTTTTCAGTTAGTACCGATACAAATGCAACAGCACTGTCTTCTGGAAAACACTGTAGTATCCAGCTCTTACCACTTCATATGAACTAATTAGGGTAAATAGGTACTTAGGTGTCCTACTTCCCTCTTGTAGCTATAACTACTGGTAGGTTTATATTTGGTCCACTTGCATCCTATGAATAGCTTGCTGTTTGGGCAAAACCTTTCAGGCTTATGGCAATGCAATACTTTTCCTCTCTGGAAGTTTATCAAGTGTGCTGCAAATACACATTGGCTGTCCTTGCAGCTTCTATTTACTTCACACATAATTTGGTTCCTTCTGAGCATAAGCTGTCATTTTTTCCTGAAACTTCTACCCAAGTACAGAGACCTTGCCAGTGTTCTCTTTCCAACACTTACACAGATGACAAGGAGGTGTAAATGTAAAATGTCCAGAACGTATGGAGTGCTAAAAATGGAGATACTTTTAGAACTGATATTCATTCAGCAATGCTACCTCAATCTATCAAATTTGAGAGATATGTACTAGTTCACTAGTTCACAAAATTGGCCACAGCATCTCAAAAAGTATATTGAAAAGCTGGAAAAGATGCAGAAAAGGGCAATCAGAATAATCTTTAGCATATCAGTGAATCAGAAAAATTTCTTCAATAATAATGAAGAAAGGCAAAATCATTTGGACTTTTTTTGCTTAGAAAAATGGCAGCTATGAGGGGCCAAGATACAGATTTATAAAATTATGCATGGCATAGTGGATAAAGTCTTTTTTCTCCAACTACACTAGAACCAGTGGACATCCAATGAAACTTATTGATAGAGGACTGGGGATAAAGGAGTATTTCTTCACACCGCATATAATCTATGGAATTCGTTGCCACAGCAATGCAATGATCACCAGTAGGAGGTGATGATCACCAGCAGGAGGCGCATAGGGGGGTCATAAGTTACAACCCCCGCTTTCGTTTATGACACAAGGACATAAAAAACTAGTAGTTATAAGATGACAATGTGCTGATCATGTGCTACCTCCAGAAGCAGCATGCACTTGAGTGCCAGTAGCTTGGACACAGCAGTTAATTGCTTCTATGCAAAGTAAACTGAGTTTTGAACTTTTCAGTTGAAATGCAGTATAGAAATACATTCTTCTCCTGAGGGTCATTTCCATTTCTTGGTTTCCCAAGGAATCTTATTGGCCACTTTGAGAAACTGAATTCTGGATAGGTAAACTAGATAGATGGCAGTGAGTGTGGACTGATGGTTGAGCTGCTGGTACTGCCTAAAGCTAAGCAGGAGAATCTGTCATCTATTTTTGAATGGGAGACGCCAGGCTATGACAAGCAGCAGAACCTGTTATGGCAGAACAAGGTCACTGTAGAGCTGATTAGCCAGAATAGGAATGTGTGAGAAGGCCAGCCAGCTATCCTGGCTGGACTTACGATTGCCTGCTGAAGCTTGATGGCATGCAGCCAGAGGAGAGAACCACACTGTGAAGGCTACATGGGGATTTGGCAAATCACAAAATATTGTATATTTGTAAAAAAAAAAAAACCATTTAAAAATGGTGGTCTAGGCTACCCTGCACATGTAAGCTGCATTGGATATTTGCTTTGGCGTGGCAAAGGTGGGGTACAAATTATTCAAATAAATAAATAGAACTGTTAATACAGCACGGTACATATGTAACTGTATTTCTGGATTTAGCTTCTACACACGCTGCAGTGAAATCCGGACTATGCATTAGAGAGTACCATTATGAAAAATGAGTGCATTCTGATGTTTGCCCAAACCAGATTCCCACAAACCAGGACCAGATCATAGACTGGGATCTTGGTTTGAAGGAAAATTTGTTTAGTCCAGTGCCAACCTCTCCTCCATCTTGCTTCAGTCAATCCACATCCTGGACTCTTGCAAATTAACGAAGATCACTTCTGCCTTTCAAGAGTCTGATAAAGGCATGTGACATTTATATCCTTTGTTTTGCTTCTGTTAATCATGGAGATGGGCAGATTATGCCACCACCACCACCGAATCCAATTCAGTCTTTTTCCCTTTGGCTGCTGAGATCTTTCTTGGAATTATCCAAATATTGACATTTCCCACTGCTCTCTGGAAAATGTTCATAAAATGCTGGACTCCCTACTCTGTGGTCCAAACGCACTTCATGGTGTGTTTGCAACACTCCTGAGCCAGCACAAGGGACAAGGGCAGGAGGTGTGGACTGATGGTTGAACTGCTGGTACTGCCTGAAGCTAAGCAGGAAAATCTGCGGTTTGCTTTTGGATGGGAGACGAATGCCAGGCTGTGACAAGCTGCAGTTCCTGTGGTGGCAGAACAGAGTCGCTGTGGAGCTGATTAGCTCACTGCAAGTGAGAGTTGCGGTGGAGTGTGTGAGGAGGCCAGCCAGCAAAGAAGGGAATACGACCTTGAGGACCTGTCCAGGCTTGACTTGCGATTGCCTGCTGAGGCTTGATGGCAGGCAGCCAAAGGAGAGAACCACACTGTGAAGGCAACGTCTGGGCCTGAGGATTGGCAGATCACAAGAATACTGTAGATTTGTACAAACCCCATTGGAAAAAAAATGGTGGTTTAGACTAGCCTGCTCATGTAAGCCGCCTTGGGCATTTGCTTCGGCATGGGAACGGCGGGGTATAAATTCTTCAAATAAAATAAATAAATAAAATAAATTGTGCCAGCCTAATTCCAGGTTAGGATTGCACCCTCATACAATCATTTTAACAACACAGTTGTCTCAAATAAACATCTTATATTACAGCTGCATTCTTCATCATTATTTGCCCCAGCCTACGAGTAAAATTTTACATTATAGGAACCACATGCTTGTCACTCCCCTGCCATTCCACCCCACAGCAATCTAATATCTTAAGAATGTACGTGGAAACAACATAGGAGGGACATGATTACATGGAAAAGTGATGTTGGAATCACAGACCACAAAGGGGTGGAGGATTAGCATGGTTCTTCCCATGAGGCCTCTTCCATATGGTTTCTTTGTGGGATGGAGTCACTGGAAAGCAACAATTGCAATTAACCCGTAACATAAGAAATTAACTCCTCATGGTGTTACTATGACATTATGCCATAGCTGACGGATAGATATCTTTAACTGGAGTGCTAACAGCAGTGGAATTCTGGGCGGGGGGGGCAGGTAAATGCTAAGTTTTTAAGGCTCCTGAACCCATGTGTAAAGTGGAACCCCCCTCACCTTCAGAGCTATTCATGGCTGTGAAAGCAAAGCTGAAGTGTCTCCTCCGCTTTGCTTTCACTACTGCGAATGGCTCTGAACCTGAAAAGCTTAGCATTTGCCCCTCTCAGGAACGCCACTGGCGAGTAGGCAGCCTTGGTCTGAAAGTCTAAGTATGCATGAAGAAATCAGTCCCATTAAATTCAATAAGGCTTGCTCAAATTTACACACATTCCATATTGGCCTGTTAATGCAAAAGCTCAACAGTCAGTCATTTAAGCGTCAAGCAAACATCCACAGCAGCGGCAGCTTTCACTGTCGCAAACGCATTTGTTAGAGGCATTTACTTCCAGTTCTCTGCAATACAGGTACTTTAAAGTTGTCATACATATTATGTCCACTAATCTTTAGTGCCATGGACACCACTTTTTATCATCAACAAGCCTGACAACCATTCATCACAACCACTTTCAGCTGAGCCCTCTCATCTTCAAACTGATTTCATGGTGAGTTAAGAGCTTCCAGCACCTAATATGACCAAGATTTATAAAATTTGCTCAAGGCCATGAAGAGAGTTGTCAAAGTTCTTCATCAGGCTGTATCCAAAGCTTTCATGAGTAAGTGATGCCAACATGAATACAGTGCCTTTGAAATCTCAGATAATGCACCATAAATCTCTAGTCTGATAGCAAGCACCCATCTCGACCCTGGACTGTACCCAAGGTTCCCTTCCTATGACAAAAAGATTCCTTCCTCTGGAGGAAAGAAATACAGGCATGCCCCAGTATCTACTGATTCAGTATCCACATTTTCAGTTATCCACAGATACTGGGAAGCCTATTAAAAAGATAAGGGAACATTCAACAAATCCTTTTTTAAAACCTTTTTGCAGTAAAACCATTGCAATCATAGATGTTCCCCTATCTTTAAAAAGGCGACCCCAGTATCCACAGTTTCGGGTATCTATGGGAGGGTCCAGAACAGAACCCCAGCAGATAAAGGTGCATGCCTGTATTTGAATACAACCACCCTTACAAGCTGGCTTTTGTAATATGTCCATACAGAGATTATTTACATATTTTCAGATTAGAATACTGAAGGTGCAATCCAAAAGGCCCTTTGGGTCGACACATGTAGCCTGTGTCAACCCAACATGGTCACCAGCATGACGTAAGGCACGTAAGGCAGGCAGCAGTGTCAGCCCAAGGACGCCGAGGGGGAACGCAGATAAGCTGCTCCCCCCTGTGCCAGCTGAGCTCAGCACAGGGGCTTTTCGGGGTGGGGGAAAGCACAGGAATGAGGTTGGGAGGAGGCAGAACAGGAAAGGGAGGATGGTCCCACAGGGGCGGGGAGGAGTCAAGATCCAGCACAGCTCTGATTCACGCTATTTAGCAGGGATAGGTCTGAACAACAACCCTGCTGGGCTTCCTATGGCTTATCACAGGGCAACGGGACATTCATCCTCTTGCTCCACACTATGCTGCTGCTGTCTCCTACTTGGGTTTAGGATGCAGTGCAGGCAGGCAAGCGGGCAGGCCTGCTTGCTCCAGCCCAAGTTAGGATTGGACTGGGAAGTAGTTACAATAGTCAAGGTATGAAGGTGCCTTGTATACCTCTATGGCAGTGGTCAGGGAACAGGGGTAAATTACCCTAAATGGGGTAAAAATGAAATTCCTGGGGGTAATTGACAGATAGGAGTATGCCCCTCATCCTTCCTTCATGACCAATGTTCTCTCTTCTGACCAATGGGAAGTTCCTCTCACGCTTGATGGATTTCCCTTGCTTCCAATAGGAGATTAGAAGCGGCAAGGTACTTGGCCCCCAATAGGCAGCGTTCTCCTCCCTTCCCAGGCGGGGAAGAAGGCCGTGGATATCGATCCCACTGCTGGTAGAGGGAGAAGGAAGCAACAGCAGAGAAAATGGCTGCTGTGGCTGCAACTGCGGCGGTGCCGGGTGATGGGGGAGCCGGTGAGGCCAAGCCTATTCCGGGCAGCGAGACTGGCGCAGACCCGCTCCCGGCTGGCACTCAGGCAGCCGTGGAGTCGGTGGTGCTCGATGCCAGGGAAGAGCCCGAACCAGCTTCTGGGTGGGGAGGCCGAGGAGCTGCCGCCTTTGCCGCCACCCAGGAGCCCGGCAGGGACGCGAGACGTACAGGCGTGGAGGGGGGGCTCTGATGAGCAGCTGAGGTGTGTGTGTGCATGTGCCCGCAGGCGTGTGTGTGTGTGTGTGTGTGTGTGTGTGTGTGTTGAAAAGACTTCTGTGGATGTGCCTCTGCTTGTGAGCAGCTAGGGCTCTCCCTGGGTTTGCCTTGTCTTGCTGTCCCAAGGAGTGGGGCGGGCGGGTGAGCGAGTGGGGGGAGGGCTGGGGTGCCTGCGCAGGGAGTCAGGGACACAAAGAGAGGCGGGAGGCACACAAGGCAAGGCGAACAGCAGAAAACAAAAACAAAATCAGAACTGCTGTTTCTGGCCTCTGTGTGTGCGTCGTGCGTGCGTGCGTGCGTGAGAGAGAGAGAGAGAGAGAGAGCCAGCCAGCCAGCCAGCCAGCCAGCCAGCCAGCCCCAATCTGAATTCATTATAGAGAGAAATCTTAAGTCCAAGCACCTAAACCTGTTCTCAAAAAGGTAAGCTAGTTGTAACCCAGAAGGGTTGAATTCTATTCTCTCAAGGTCTGCAGGTGTACCCAAACTCTTTACAACTTCATATTTACATAGCATTAATTAAGCTCATCAATTAATCAAATAAAAAGCAATGGGTTCCAATATGTAATTTTTTTTCTTTTGTTCTGGCGGGGGGGGGGGTAACGTCAAGGGGGTAACGTCGGCATATCTAAATATATTTTGGGGTAAAAAGGTAAAAAAGTTCCCTGACCCCTGCTCTATGGCAAGTCTGAGCCAAGCATCCTTGGCACCTGATGTTAGAATAGGGCTAAACTCAGCAGAGCAATTACCAACAAACAAGGTTGCTCTGCTACCCAAGCTGCTTGCAAAAGGCATAAAAGAAAAACACTTAAGACAAGCATCAAAGTAAAAAGATGAGGTTTACTCACAATTCCATGGAAGCTTGTATACACAACACTTGGTTACATCAGGAGTTCCTAACTTAAAAACAAAAAACCAGGAGCCCTAGCTGCTCCTGGATGCACACAATAAAATAACTGCAAGCAAAGAGCTATTTCCAGATTCCCTTCCTGCCACTCTTTTGAAAGGCAGGACAGCAAAGAGAGAGAAAGGAAGTGGAGCTGAGTGGTAGCCTAAAGTGGCTCCTCTCACTTCCTTCCCCACCCCACTTTCTCTCTCTTTTGAAAGGTCAGCAGGCAGGGAGGAACAATGATGACAGCAGCAGTTCCTCTTGTTCTCCAAGTTCCCTCTTCAAAAGGCAGTGAAGGAGAAGCAAAGCTGCTCTAGGCTGTCTCAGCTTCCAACTCCTTCTCTGTCTCTGTCTTTGAAAGGGTAGCTGGATCTAGCCATGAGTTCATAAAAGCCCACTGGAGGGAGAAGGCTGGCTGCTGTGAACCTATGTTCTCACAGGGGTTCATCTTGCATCACATTATTCAGGCCCATTTGAGAATGCATTTTAGTAATTGTCAGTCGCGGATCTAGGGGATGCTACAGGTGGCACGAGTCATGGACGCCGTCTTGGGAGTGGGCGGCGTAACCATGGTGTGCCACGCCCCCAAAATGGCGCCTGCGGCCTGCCCCACACTCTCCTCGCTCTCGCCGGCCTTAAAGAGCCAGCAGGAGTGAGGAAAATGCGCTGCCGCCCGGCACCCCCTCCCACCTCTTAGAACAGGGGAAGGGGTGCTGTGCGGCGCCGCGTTCTCCTAGCTTCCGCTGGCTCTTTAAGGCCAGCGGGATCTAGGAGAACACGGTGCCGCGCGGCGCCCTGTCCCCTGCTCTAAGGGGTGGGAGGGGGCTCCGCGTTCTCCTTGCTCCAGCTGGCCTTAAAGAGCCAGCCGGAGCGAGGAGAAGGCGCTGCCGCCTGGTGCCCCCTCCTGCCTCTTACAGCGGGGCGGGGTGTTGCACGGCGCCACATCATGACATCACAACGTCGTGATGTCACGACGTTGCATGCCCCCATGGGGCGTGTTCTCATTGGGCGCCATTTTGAGTAGAACTGCCCCTGGTAATTGTGCAGTAGTATTCAACTTTTTAGACCAGGACTCACTTTTTAGAATGGCACTCGTATTGGGACCTACCGGAAGTGATGTCATTAACCTGGAAGTGATGTTGTGGCAGGAAGTGATGTCTTCAAGCAGCAAGTGCTGTCATTGTAACAATAAAATGACACTCCTGAAATGCAAATTTGCATTCTTGGATAGCAGCAACTGCACAACCATGAAACATCCCTGACAGAAAGCAAGATTGGCTCAAAATATTATGTAATAGCACTGAACTAAAAACAATTTAAAAAAACCTGTCACTTGAAAATTCAAACTATTAACACTCACAAAAGGAATATAACAAGAGCAAGGTCTGCAGTTTCCAAGATGGTTGCTCCCAGCTTTCCGCGACCCACATAACATCAGGTCGCGACCCACCAAGTGGGTACCGACCCACAGTTTGAATAACACTGAACTAGTGTAAAATATATTTCAGAAAACTTTCTTCAGAAATAATTTGTTCTTTCAGGGAATAAGCTTTTCAGTTTCAAAGGATTTTCAGTTATTAAATTGTTCACTGATTAACATTCCTGCAAATGCTTTCTGCAACAGGATGTCCACACAGTGAGAATAAGAGTGTATTAAGTGATAAGGAACATGAATAATAATCCTGTGCTGTCAAATTGAGAAAATGAACTGCAAGGCAGGTAATTTGGAAGTGGTGCCTGGATTTTTAGATAGATATATTGTTCTATCTGCTTTCAAGATATAGAATTTTTCCTATTCCATGTTTTTTTCTTTTGCAAATTCAAAATGGCTAAGAAAACAAACTAAATTGAAATGAGGCCTCCTATACTGCCAGTGTACAAAAATACACTTTATACTCTGCCAAGACTAGCAATTGCCGTATGAACAGATCTCTAACAACAAGACTGTAAACATAAGTGGGAGGAGAGAATGAATGGATACATTTCTATTTTAAAATCTGCTTTACTCTCAGCACTGAACCTGCCCAGATTTAAACCAACCATTTGGTCATGACCAAGATCAACAGCCCCATGTTACAGATGGGGAACTGTCTGCATTAATTTTATCAATTCCCCACTGCCACTTAAGTGCAGAGAACAGAAACCACCTGGAGGGAAATTTATTACAAAATTTCTCTATTAGAAAACCAGAATACCATTACTGTTAACCACAAGGTATTTACAGGGAGTTGTTCTATGCAATAAGGAATGTTGTAGTGTTCTTGATTTTAAAATGCTGTTCAACAAGATACGATCAACAATGCCAGAGTGTGTGCACGTGTGCGCACCTACACACACACACAGAGGGATTGATTACTTTCTAATAGGTCAGTTGAAAAGGAAATGGATTACTGCTCTATGCAACTCAAACTGATTTATTTCCAGGGAGAAAAAGTGGTGCCAGCAACAAATAGCTCCTTTCAAAGAAGAAAACAGTATCTATGCCCTCATTCAGACAATCACTTCTGGCTGCCAAGAAGTCATCAGTGTTTTAGCTCCTATCACCTTTGAACTGTATCACAGTGTTGTTCTGTCTTATTTCCACTGCATTCACTTGCCAATTGAAACCTATTGTCTTTAAGGTATCAAGCTCAGCATAAAGCAACCTCTGAAAAAATAGATTTGTCAAAATTTACAAGAAACCTATAATCAAAGTTTAAGCTTATACAAAACATGTGATTAAATGTTTGTAATATTTAAATGTTGGTTGAAAACCCAGCTAGAGAAGGAAATCTGGTGTAAGCACACCGACCTGAAATGAAATATTCGTTTTTCAGATAGATAATAACCTTTAGATTTTGTAAATGTTACCATTAGAAGTACTAACTGTGCTCATCAATCATTACAGGTAAAGGTTAGTTATCAGGAGGAACCAACTGTCATCATAGTCAAACTACAAGTATAGCGCTGGCATAATTTAAAAGGTGGATGTAAATTGAGCAACATCCATTTTATTTCCTCAAGACTACCAACACTTTTTGCACATTTCCACAAAACTACAAACATCCATTCTGTAAAGTTGTATTAAGCACAACACTTTTCAGCTGTATAGCTCTTTATAGAGAACCATCAAACAGCTTTAAACTAGATGGGACTACTGTAGATTTCTGCAGCATCTGAATGTGCACAGTTTTTCTTTGGCTGCAATCCTATGCACACTACACGGGAGTATATCCTACTGAACATAATTAGACTAACAGCCCAATCCTAAACTGTCCTGGCACTCGATGGAACCAGTGGTGTTTCTATAGGGAGGGCAAAGCTCTAAGTTTTGCAAGAAGCCTTACCCTGTCATGTAAATCCCTCCTCTCCCTTGTATTGCTGCTGTAGCCAGTAAGCAACGCCAAGATGTTGCTTTTCCCTGTGAGGATTGGCTAAAACGGTGCAGGAGAGGAGTGATTTCCACTGCAAGGTAAGGCTTCTTGCAAAACTTAGAGCTTTGCCCTCCCTATAGAAATGCCTCTGGATGGAACAGTGGTGCAGAAATGGCCACTGCTGAATCCTATGGGCCGTGGCAGTCGCTGGAGTCTCTTCGGGGCAAGGGAGCATTTGCTCCCTTAGCCTGGGTAGAAAGCAGCTGGCGGCATAGGTTTCCTTAGATTTGCACTTGCTAAATAGCACCGGGAACTGAGAAAGCCCATGTCTGCCTTTCCAGCTGGGGAGGGGGCACAAGATTTGGCAGTACAGTCTGGTGCTGTCCATATGCCCATTTTTTATGTGGCAAAGACAGCACATAGTACTAACCAGTGGTGTCATCTAAATGATTTAAGAACAGGTACTCACTTTTGATTGGCATGTGTTGGGACGCGCCCACCAGAAGTGACGTCATAAGCCGGAAGTGATGTCATGGCAGGAAGGGACATTAAAAAAGCCTTTTTTGAGGCCTCAGACGATTTTAAACTGACCCAACAGTTGCAACAGTATTCCACAGCACCCCCAGAACATGTTAAGGAGGCCTGGCATCATGTTAAAGTGACCCAACAGTCCCAAAACCCCAGAGCAGCTCATTTTTCAGTGGCAAGGCAAGGCAAGGCTCCGCTTGCTGCCTGCCTGCCTGCCTGGCACTGAGAATGTGCAGGCAACTCAAACGTTGCAGGGGGCGGAGTCAACGAGTGGGTGGGGCCAGCCATAATCCTAGAAACCGGTACTCGCGTACCCCCGCGTACCCCCTGCATGACATCACTGGTACTAACTATACAATCCTGACCCCCCCCCACTTGTTGGGTAGAATGTTCCAAGAAGAAGATAACAGGCACTTCTTATTTAATAATGTTACTTTTCCACAACAGATAAGCTTTCTGAGGTTTTTTTGTTCCACATTCTGAAAATGGTTTTGCCTATGCCAACAAGACCTTGGTCTCATGATCAGCAAGAGCCTGCAGAAAGTAACAGTAGCCTTTAAACGTGTTAAGTTTTATTGTTCTAAATACTATAACTTGATATGATTAAGGGCACAATCCTAACCTATGCCAGACCAAGAAGTCTGGCTGTATCCAGCGCAGGTTAGGAGGCAGCTGGAGGTTACCTCAGGTAAGCCTCAGCCACCCCATAGGGTGACTTGGATCTGTGCCAGTGAAATCACTGGTGCAAATTCAAGCAGCCCAGACTGGGGCCAACTGAGCCGGGGGTTAGGATCCTTCCTACCTAAGTTCCGGATCCAGTCTCCCCCTCCCCAGGCTGGTCCACCCACAGGCCCACCCTCCCCCACCCCATTCCATCTCCCCTCTGCCTCCCCCACCCTTGCGTCAACTGAACTTGGCCAGCACTTTCCCTACTCAGTGGCGACCTCCGTGGGCTGGAATGACTGCTTCCGCCAGCGCAGCCTCTTCCTGAAGCAGCGCAAATGCACTTTACGGCACATTTGTGACACTCCTGAGCCCACGTAAGGGATTTACGCCAGCCCAGTAAGTTAGGATTGCACTGTTAGTAAGGTAAAGGTTTCCCCACAACTGAATGGTCTAGTTGTGACCAACTAGCGGGCGGTGCTCATCTCTGTTTCTAAGCTGAAGAGCTGGCATTTGTCCAAGGACAAGTTTCCGTGGTCATGTGGCTGGCATGACTATACGCCGAGGTGCACGGAACTCTGTTATCTTCCTACCAAAGTGGTACCTATTTATCATTTTTACGTGCTTTCGAACTGCTAGGTTGGCAGGACCTGGGACAAGCAACGGGAGCTCACTCCATTGCGCAATCTCGAACTGCCAACCTTCCGGTCAACAAGCTCGCAGCTCGACAGTTTAACCCACTGCACCACCACGTCCCACAACTGTTTACTGTTAGTAAACAGAGGGCCTAATCCTATCCAACTTTCCAGCTCTGATTAAATTGTGCCAACAGGATGGGCAGTGTGTGCTGCATTGGGGGGAAGTCACAGAGCTGTCCTCACAGTAAGAAAACATTTTTTCCCTTACCTAACGGCTGAATTGCGGCTGCATTGGGGCTGTAAAGTTGGATAGGATTGGCCCCTAAATAAGAGCTATGGAATACAGTAATGGTTGAAATGAAAACCCAGATAGTAAGTAACAGAAATGAGTAAAGGAGATGCAATAGAGGTAAGCAATATTTATTACCAAAGCTGCTGCTGCTGTTGCAGTTGGTTGTTTAAAATAGAGTTGGAAAACTCTTGTTACAAACCATGTATTGTCAGTGCACAATAAGAAATCTGCTTGTCTCAAGAATAATAGTACCAACTGAAAGACAAGAGGGCATGTACAAGAAGTCAGAACAATAGTATTAGCTGGCAATTATACCAATTCACTGAGAGCCTAATTCTATCCAACTTTCCAGAACATTTGTTTCCTTACCTTGAAGATCCATTTGTGGCCACACTGGTGCTGAAAAGTTGAATAGGATTGGGCCCTTAGTTTCTTAAAGTTTGAAAAATTGCAAGATCTTCTGCTGTTGAAGATATTGAAATGAACTGAAAAAGCATCTCTTCCAGCTTCCTCCCAGGGAAGCTTTGCAGAGCCTTGGCATGGGACAAAGTGAAGCAATAAATAAAAGCAACATCAGCACAGCTATGAAAATGGTTACAGTGCTCTTAAGCATCCTTTAAATTATGGTGAACCACTTGAAGAAGCTGCTTAATAAACCAGTTTAAAGATGGAGCCTTGAAGTTTTACCTTTCCTAAGTCTTTCAAGAGAAAGGTCAGATGGCAGTTACTGGAATACCAGGCATTGTTTAAAATCTGTGTAATTAGTTTGGTAAATACATCAGGCATATATCCAATGAGACCAAAAGGTAAGTTTTTTTTTAAGGTAACATTGATCTGACCTTTGAAAGAAAGTTTCTTCCATATGTCTGCCATATGTGGAACTTCTGTTTCATAAAATGTGCACATGCACATGGTCACTTGAAACACAAAGGCATTTCATGTCAGTGCTGAGATTAGAAACATATCTGAAAGTTTTCTGCTGGCGTTCTAGTATGAAATTGAAGTACTTCGGCTGCCTGGCAGGGTTTTAGCACCCTGGGTGCAATCCTAACCTGGATTTGTGCTGGCCTAGGAGTGTTGCAAATACACTGTAACTCACATTTGGACCATTCTCTGAGTCAGGGAGGACGCTACACATCCGTGTGTTGGCCTCCCTGACTTCAAGAGTGGTGCAAAGGCACTTTATGGTGTGTTTGCGACACTCCAGGTTAGGATTGCACTCTCAGCCACATTTCTTACATATGGCACATAGGCTTTTTTTTTCAGGAAGCATTAAGAGATTATGCATTTGCTAACAAGAACTGCATGACCAATCACCTGCTAACCACTATTTTAACTGACACTTCCCATATTCAAGCTCGATTGTAGGTTTTCCATTCTGAAATGCATTAGCAACTGAAGCCCTAATACTAAAGTCCTCATTTACAAATGTACTTTCACTCATCGGTACATTCTTTACAAATATGTTTCAGGTTGGGGAGACCTTTGTAAAGATGGATTTGCAATAAAGTCTGTATCGAACAGAAAACATGCTTCAGGAAGAGATAGAATTACTTGTATTTTCAGAATTTAAAAACTGAGTGCCTGCCAACCTCAATTTTCTTCTCCTCTGGTTAAAATCTGTGAAATAGCAATTAGAGGAGTAAACAGCTCTTTTAGCATCAGGAAATGCTCGAAATAAATGCAAGGAACACGTTTTCTTTAGAATTACCTATACTCTTATAATGCTTTCAAACCAGGGGTGAATCTATTTGAAAGGGCGCCCATGGCGCCCAATGAAAATGCGCCCGTAGGGGCACGCAACGTCATGACGTCGCATTGTGACGTCATGACATAGCGCCCCGCCCCTTTTAAGAGGTGCGTTCTGTTCGCTGCCACCGGCCCTTTAAGGCCAGCGGCACCGAACAGAACGCGGCGCCCCAGCCGCGTTCTATTCGCTCGTGCCGGCTCTTTAAGGCCGGCACGAGCGAACAGAAAGAATGCGGCCGGGGTGCTGCGTTCTTTCTGTTCGCTCGTGCGGCCTTAAAGAGCCGGCACGAGTGAATAGAACGCGGCTGGGGCACTGCATTCTTTCTGTTTGCTCGTGCCGGCTCTTTAAGGCCGGCACGAGTGAACAGAACCCAGCTGGGGCGGGCCTTTAAGTGCCGGCAGGAGCAAACAGAACGCGGCACTGCCCAGCACCCCGCCCCCTTGAGAAGCGGGAGAGGGCGCCGGGTGGCAGCGCGTTCTCCTCGCTCCGGCTGGCTCTTTAAGGCCAGCCGGAGCAAGGAGAATGCGGCGCAGGGAGCGGGCGGGCCGTAGGCGCCATTTTGGGGGGGCGGGCGCCATGCGAATGGCGCCCCCTACAAGATGGCGCCCATGGCTCGTGCCACCCCCTGCCACACCCTAGTTACGCCCCTGTTTCAAACTGAAACATTTTCGTTCTTTATAAGCACAAAGGTCACATTCCTGCTTTTGTCTGTTTTTCATGCTGCAGTGAACATAAGACTAGACTACTTGAGCATGATGAAATTGATGTAAGTTGAACAATTGCAGAATAACATGGGAATGTGCAGGCACATCTGCAGGCACTATGCCTTTTCCCTTGCTGCAGTAGCGGTATCACCAGAGGCTGGCTAGCCTGGAATGGTGCTTAACTGCTTCCAGGTTCTCCTGGGATGGAAAGTGATGGTGATGTTAGTTTCTTGGTGCTGCTCCATTCCAAAGAACAGGGCAGCACCAAGATTGTAAAGCCAACGAAACATAAAGAGGTGGCAGAAATACTTGCAACTATGCTGCTGCCATCTTGAGTGAACCTCACATAGCAACCCTTTCAATCAATCAATCAAATCAATCAATCAACAGGTACTTATATACCGCTTTTCAACACGAAGTTTGCAAAGCGGTTTCCAGGCAAATAATAATGAAGTTAAATGGCTCCCTGTCCCAAAGGGCTCACAATCTAAAAAAAAAAAAAAAAAAGGCAGACCACCAGCAACAGCCAATAGAAAGACTGCGCAGGGGTGAAGAGGGACAATTACTCTCCCCCTGCTAAATATAAGAGGAACACCACTGGAAAAAGTGCCTCTTGCCCAGTTAGCAGGGGTGGCCAGCCCCCTGCTTGTTATGCCCATGCCCACCAACATTCCCATTAGGATACAGAGCAGTGGTTCCCAAATTGTGGGTAGGGACCCACCAGTGGGTCATGAGCCAATTTCAGATGGGTCGCAAAGCATTTAGAGCAGCCATAGAACATATGGGAAAATGGGATGCTGGAAAGGGGAGAGCTGTGTGGTTGTTTTGCTTGCGTCAAGGTTAATAGGCTTTTTTTCCTCCTTTCCGATTCACTTTGCTATTGGAAAGTGCTATAAGAAATCTTTGCTATAAGAAATCACCGAACTTATTCCTGCATTCTCAGGTAAGCAGCAGGTTCTATACTGATGGCACATCCAGCCATGACATCACTTCTGGTCGCTCCTGAACAGACTGTCATTTAATTCTAAAAAGTGGGTCCAGGTTCTAAAATGTTTGCAAACCACCACTGTGGAGCAACCTAGCAAGAGACAATTTTCTGCCCATTCTCAGCCAGAGAAGGACTGTGACGGGACTGTGACAAACATTGGGGACAGGGTAGTGGAAAACAAGGCCAGGCCCCACCAAGCTGGCTAATCACCTGACAGGCAGTGTCTCTATCCCACACATGGCATCTTGAGCATGGCTGAACAGGCTTAGAAGCAGCAGTTTCTATGGTTGGTGAAAACTCTACCAGCTATAGAAAATGCTTTTAATGCTACCGATGTTTGAGCCCTCTTGATCTAGGCTAGCCTCAAGATCAGTGGGCTGAATCCTGTTTAATGTTTTCTCCTCAAGATTTATTACAGCTGGAAAGAGAAGCAGGGCCTTTTCACCCTGGCCCTGAGCAGTGAAGATTATTCATCTAAAGAAGAGCATACCCAATTTTGAAAGTTGGTTTTTGAAAGGCTAAAATGCTAGCAGATGTTGGAGAGGGAGATTGCATTCTCCTCTGTTTTAAGTTACATTTTTAATTAATATCCTGCTGCTTGAGTGCAAGCTGATCGTTGTATTTTGTTTTTAAACTATATTCTTTATTATTTTAGGGAAGGATTATATGGGAAGGTTTTAATTATTGTAAGCAATCGAAAGGTTTGGTTGTTTTGAGGATATGGGATATATACTTTTTGGTAATATCTAAATGAATAAAACAAATTGGTACTTGACTACTAGTCCTGGGTCAAGCTGAGCAGGAATAGGAAATGAGTGACTCATGAGAGAAAGAAAAAAGGAAAAATGAGCTGGCTGGGGGAAGAAAGGAAAACATAATTTAGGTGGCACATTTTGTGAGAAGGTGGGATGATTTGAATTCTCTGCTGCTCCCCTAAAAATTATTGGGCTTTTGGTTAATATTAGAATATTGTACTTTAAGGAAATGCTACTAATCATAAATAGCTTGAACTATGTATGTTTGAGGAATTAAATTAATAATTTCTTAGAAGTTTTACTATGACTTATGTCTCATAACATGCTGTATAAAATGTGATTAAACTACAGGACACTACTGCAGTATCTGTCAATTACAGTACTTCTAGTTTATATTTTGAGCATTTTAGTTAGGAATCTATAATGAAGAGGCCTAAAGACCTCTTCATTATAGGATCCTGTGTTGCGGGGCGGGGGGCTTTTCACCACAATCCTGTGCAGGTTTGCTTGGGAATAAATGAAATTAAATGATAAACAAAATTAATGCTTAAGTAAGAGTGCCTAAGTTTACCATCTCAATGAAAAATTTTGCATTAATTTTTTTGTAGTCACGTGTACAATACCAAATTACTTATTATAAGTAATAAATGATCTAAACTGATATAAGTTGTTACCCTTTTCTTGTCCCTAAAAAGAGACCCTATGACTAAATTAAAATAATTCAGCAGCATTAATAGACATAAATCTTAGAACAGCAAAAGAGGATCCCGAGCAGAAAACAAAACGAGATTTACACAATCCAAGCATTTTTTTTACTTGTTGCCTAAATATGCGAAGAGTTTATTTCATCTCCTAGGGCACTAAATTCCAAAGTCTAGGCACTGCTACCAAGAAGGTTCAACAAATTATCCCCCACCCTGTTACCTTTTCCAAACCATCAGTGTGTCCCCCTGAAACCATTTCAATAGCTGGGTGGTCTTAATTTTACTTTGTCATGTCAGATTATGAAATTTAGAACTAAATGTAGTTTCCAACAAGAAAGTGTATTACTGATGCTAATTTGACCTGGGGAAATATACAGTAGATGCCACATGTTGCAATCCATGAATACCATAGTACTAGCAAGAGAAGGAACTCAAATTAAATTCAAATTGAATTAAATACAACTCCAAAATTTAATCTTAGTCTCAAATATGAGTCAGTGTAATTTTCTCTCTGTGAATGTTTGCTTTAACAGAATGTTTGCTTTAACATTAGAAATGACTCAACATTTGATTGGTGGGTAAATCAACCTTGAATAAATGTGAGTGGTGTAATCTGCAGAATAGACAAACTCTAGTGCAGCTGCTTGCCTGAATAGAAGGTCACAAGGTCAAAAATGTTGACAAAAACTATCAGGGGCATTGCCTGGAATCCTGCTGAACTTTTATGTATGCTGCATTTTGAAGTTCTGGGATCCCATTGTGCCCTCTGGATCCAATACAAAAGCACCCCAGACTAGTCCCTTTGCTAGTACTGGAACCAAACCCAGCATTACTACAGCAATTGGTATCAATACTAAGCAATTGGCCCAATCCTAACCAGTGCTGGTGCAGCCAGGCCACATGGCCTGTGCCATATCCAGAGCAGTTTAGGAGGCAGGTGGTCTACCCAGGGAAAGGGAATATTTTAACCCTTACCCTGAGTAACGCTGCAGCCTGAACTATGGGGTTACTCAGATCCATTTAAGGATGTCTGATCCAGAAAGGTGGTTAGGATATGGCAGAGGAGGCCTCCACCGATCCCACCCCCTCCTGGGCCTGATCCACTGTCCTTCTCCACACCCAAAAATGTCCTCTTCCTGCCACCCTACCCACACTCCTGCTCCGCTTGGTGCCTTATCTGGCTGTGGGCTATGAATGCAATGGCTGTGCAGCCTACTCTCTGGGCGCTGTGAACATGTTTTATGGCATGCTTGCAACACCCTCAGACAGTGCAGCTGCCACTGTGTCACCAAACAAGCACTTACGAATGCACTCTCAGTGTCACAAGTGGAATAAAGATTCTGAAACCATTTTTGTTGCTATACAATGTATATGAGTTCTTTTAGATGCTCACAGGGAAGCAAGAAAAAAAAACAGTTAAAGCTGCAAATCTGTAATATGAAAATGGTCAGGCACAAACATGGCAATGTTTTGCTTCAAAAGATCTGCAAGGAGGATTGTTTGGACTCACTTCTGACTCATCTCATATGGAAGAAGTTCATTTTAGAACTGGCCAATATACTTTAGTTAACATCAGTGCAAGGAAGGCATGCAACCATAAAAAGAAATATGATGTTTGTAGTCACTTGACAGCACTTCATCTTACGCAAATTCATTTATTGAATTTATGTCACAACTGACTTGATTAGTTTCTCATGTAAAGATCATAAAGTGAGAACTTAAACTATCACAAACGCTTGAAGGATCTGTAGTGTTTCAGGCAGGCATCTTTCCCTGCATATTTCAGTTAAAGGCCATACTTGGCTGGGGCAGTGCATTTCTCAAGCCCCATATCTAATAACCTACAGTGCAACTGATTTTCCTCACCTCTTCAACCTTCAGAATCCTATTTCACAGCAGTTTACCAATATTATGGGGCCTTTCCCTGGGAATAGGTCACATTTCAACCATTATGCAGTAAATCCTTTTTGTGGCTAATCTGATGAGCGTGCTATCTAGTATTAAGATATATTTTACTCTTATAGTGTGTTTATGCTTCTGAAGTCCACTTGCCAATTACAAGGAAATTGGGGAAAAATATCTAAAGCAGTGGTCCCCAAAATGTGGGTCAGGGACCCACCAACGGGTTGCAAGCCAATTTCAGGTGGATCACAACGCACCTAGGGCAGCCATTTTGTAAATATGGGAAGATGGGACACTGGAAAGGAGGAGGGCTATGTGGTAGCTTTGCTTGTGTCAAAGTTGTTAATAGGTTTCTTTCCTTCCTGATTCACTTTGCTATTGGAAAATGACTAAGAAATAACCCGACTTATTGCAGCATCGTCAAGAAAGCAGCAGACTCTGGCTTCACAATGACGGCACTTCTGACCATGACATCACTTCCGGTGGGTCCTGGACAGATTGTCATTCTAAAAAGTGGATCCCAGTACTAAAAAGTTTGAGAAACACTGATCTAAAGTATAGACACAAAATCCAGAAAAAAACACTTTCTGCCACAATTCCTCCTACTTATCCCTGTTCCATTGTCTCAGTACTTTGCACTTCTTGGTTTTGCAGTGTTAAGCTTTTTTTCTTTAAACTATATTGCAGGACTTCTCTTAACACATTGCACTGTCATGCAATTTTTTTCATTAATTTCTCCCAAAGCAGAGTACTGTGTACACAGTCATTCATGCATCTTTCAGCAACATTTCCCCTTGAATATTGTTTAAGTAGTGGGTGGAGTATGAGCATTACTCTTACTCTGAAATCCCACACTGAATTGTTTACATATCTGAAATGAATCCTCAAAAAATAGGATGCCTTTAAAAGAGCACTGAAAATAACTAGAAAAAAATGTTTTTCTTAAAAAAAGAAAAGATAAATGGTATCATGAAGGACACAAAGTTTCAAGTAAAGGATGGAAACCATGAAATGCTCAGAAAGAAGTCTTGAAAAGGATGAAAAGCACTTGAAATAGAAAAGCATTTTTTCTATTTCTTATAAAGATACAAATAACTACTCCCCAGTAGTAACTGGAATAGCAAGGAAATAGGAGGAAAGCAAAAATGAAGATTTGTTCAAACATCACATTTCCAATAGCATTAAGGGTGTAAATACTCTCTGTTTGCAAGCTAGATGCCTTAATAAATGGTGTCTGTATTGTAATCACAGATTACAGTCATGCGATTTAGTATTGACCCAACAATAGCAACAACATAAAGCATAGAATTCTTGCCTGAAAGACAACATAAGAAAGCCATGCATAAACTTCTTGCTTTATCCAGGAATCTCTCCCATCAATTCCGCACATTGATTTCCTGCAACACTGCTTATCAGCCTAAAGTTTGTAATCCATACCTCTTAAACTTTCTGTCCCCCATCTCTTTTCTCTGACCATCCTTTTTCCTATTTTGTATTCTCCTGCTTGGTACAAGCAATCACTATTATTCCACTCTCACAGTGCTCAGTGATATACAAAAACTTAGAACTGACAGAGTTACTCCTTGCAAGTCATGAGGCAAAAAGGGGTGTCATTTTGATCTCAGGCTTGCTAAGGTTCCATCTTCTGTTCCAGTTATTCTTTCTTCCACACAGTCCCTATGTCAACTCTATCCAACAACCAGTCTCCCTCTTTAAATCCTTCTACAAAGCTTTTATTTTTTTAACCTCCAAGGATTTTTCCATTCTGTGTTGTCGGCTACCAGAGTACCCCCCTAATCTTACTATTCATTTAGCAAACATAGGTCTTTCCCCCCTCTCATCTCCATTTCCCCTATAAATCTACTGGCAAATGACCCCTTCGCTTCTGCATAACATCTAACACACATTCTTGATACGTTACTAATAATAGCCTAACCTTGAATGCCACAAGCACTAGACAGTTGGCCAATATCAAAAAAAAAACCATCCTATTTTAAAAATCAGACTTCATTTATATTAAAATATGCAACTAGAAGATAAGAGCTGTCAACCATTCTAGCAAATTATAGTAACTCCTGACATAAACCTGAGAAATAGAGCAAGTTCAAAGAGAGACTGCCTGTAATTCTGAATCATACTTGGAAGTAGCTAGTGAACCTTCTGTAGCATACTCCTGCTGTGAAATATTTGACTTTCTAGTGCGATAATAATGCACACTACTAATTTAGTGGAGACTGTGGAGAAGACTGTGTAATTTAGTGGAGAAGAGCACAAATCTAAAAATTATTGTACGGTAATTAAAACTTGCAGGACAACACAAATTTTAGTTATTGCTTTCCCTTTCAGTCAAACCACACTTTCAAGAAAACGCTCCAAGACACTCCTTATTCCTTAGTTTGGCCCAAGGGAGTAAAAAGTTCTCTCAGATAGTACAGTAAATTCAATGGGCGTACATAAATTTTCACACCTGAATCAAAGTATGCCCTTGCTAGCTTGAAGTATTCCCTTGGGACAAGAACAGGTAGATTCCAGTTTACTATTATATGGACAGATTAGTATAACAGTAGACATTCTCCTCTATTGGCAGACTCTCAAAAAGTTGTATTCTGAACAAACACAGCCAGTTCAGGAAAGTTACTTCTAAATCAGTTACTACACTTACTGGTAGAAGGGCTGGTACAACCAGGGGCGTAACTAGGGTGTGGCAGGGGGTGGCATGAGCCATGGGCGCCATCTTGCAGGGGGCGCCATTCGCATGGCGCCCACCCCCCCCAAAATGGCGCCCATGGCCTGCCCGCTCCCTGCGCCGCATTCTCCTCGCTCCGGCTGGCCTTAAAGAGCCAGCCGGAGTGAGGAGAACGCGCTGCCACCTGGCGCCCCCTCCCGCTTCTCAAGGGGGCGGGGCGCGGGGCGGCGCCGCGTTCTGTTTGCTCCTGCCGGCCCTTTAAGGCTGGCACGAGCGAACAGAAAGAACGCGGCCGGGGCGCCGCGTTCTGTTCGCTGCCGCCGGCCCTTTAAGGCCAACGGCAGCAAACAGAACGCGCCTCTTAGAAGGGGCGGGGCGCTATGTCATGACGTCACGATGTGATGTCTTGACGTTGCGTGCCCCTAGGGGCGCATTTTCATTGGGCGCCATGGGCACCCTTTCAAATAGATTCGCCCCTGGGTACAACACTGACTGGTACAACAGCATGTTTAAGTACTTTTTCTTTCTTTCTAATAGTTCTTGGCATATGCAAGAAGACATTCAAAATCACAATGGATGGTAGAGAGCTTCATACTTTGGCCCTACTTCTATTCTCTTTATGCTCCTTGTGCTTTTTGGTTGGTTTATTTTTCAAAAGAAATTCAATTGAAAACCACTGGAAAGAGAAGCGGGCACAATTGGTATTGAGGAAAAGTATTAAAGTCCCCTATCCCTGCCAGAGTTTTGATCCTTTTCTTACACAGACAACCCTCCATGCTAATTTTAAAAAAGAAAAGGAAGGCCAAAACCTGCTATTGTCATGAGATGTGGCCCATTTTAATATTTTCCATTAAGAAACTATTGCTTATTTAAGAAAAATATACAGTCTCCCATAGGCACATGCTCCCATGAGAACGCATTCCCATGAGCATGATGGAAGCAGTATGAACACCCATTCTGTGCCCCAAAAACAAGTTTAATGCAAGGAATGTGTTGCCAAAACACTTTCATTGCACCTGAGAAAATGCATCTCTCCTCATCCTTACTTTGTTTCACCCAAAGCTCTGACTTATTCAAAACTGCCCCTTGACATGATTTTTTTAGTGCTTGGCAAGATGCCTAAATGCTTGTTGCTTTAGTATAGTTAAATTGTTAAATGTTTCTCTAGCCATACTTTTTACACCTAAATACAATGCAAACAAAGGAGCAGTGGGCATGTAGGCTGTGCAGTCAGCTGCAAAGAAATGGATTCAGAATGTAAGGTGGCTTTTAACCGACTGCAACCTGACCTGCATACTCTTTGTTTTCTAATGAGACTTGACCTAGTTTACACTGCTATTCATAAACTGACTTTGGAAAGAGTACCTGTAGAAAAATGTATATTCAGTATTTCCAAAACTAATATGAAGAATATGGTAAATACAAGTTTTATTGAAAGTTTCTCCCTAAAGCTACATCAGCTTTGAAACTCTTTAGTGCTCAGGAGTACACAAACCATTTTAAAATTTGAAGGCATATTGTTTAGTCCTATACTCTCCTCTGAAGCTTTTTTCTTCAGAATAATATTTGTTACATTTGTCAGCTTGCCTGCTATCTGCTGAGAAGGGTGGGGGAGGGTGGAACAAGGGTGAAGAGGGGCAAATGGGTGGGGAGGCAGCAGGTACGTCAGTTAGGAAGAGTGGGGAGGCTGTGGGAAGGGGTGGATCTGGCAGCAATTGCGCACTGGATCCGATCCCCTGGCACTAGCAAAATTGCTACCATAGGTCCAGTGGTGGAATCTACCTGCGCTAACAACCGGAAGTAGCTACCGGGACGCACGGTTGATTGGCAGTTCCTCCGTGCGTCCTCGCTTCCCCGCGGTCCGCTGCCTGCCTGCCTGCCTGCCTGAAACCTCTGGCTGCGGGCGTGCAGGGCGCAGGTGTGGCCAGCCCCATTTGTGTATTGCAGGGGCGCGCGGCAGTGATGACTACAGTGGGCGGAGCCAGCCCTACACGGAATGCAGGGGTGCGCAGCAGCGACAACTGCAGCGGGCGGAGCCAGCCCTACACAGAACAACCGGAACGGTGTTCCGGAGCGTCCTGGCTACATGACATCACTGCATAGGTCTAAGGAGACCAATTGCAAGGTAGGAGGCTTACAGCGATGTAAGGAGATTTAAATGCCCTTCTGCCTCTGAAGTCTCCTGATCCCCCCCTTTGTGTGCCTGTTTTTAACATGGCTGCCCCAGCATGGTGAGGGGGGAAGAGGATAGGATTGGGCTCACAATGTTCTATTTGGAAGCAATTTCTGGATATATAAAAGCTTGAACTCATTTAAGAGCTTGTGAACAGTCAGCTCTTGAATATATTTTGTGAAGCAGAAACTCAACTGATGACAATGGCAAATTAGAGGTACTCCATCCAGAGGTGGAGCGCTCATGTGACACGGTGCTGTGCCTGCTGTGGGCACAGCTGAGGGGGCCAGGCACTTCGCTGAAAAAGCCAGATAGGAGATGGGCCCTCCAGCCTGCCCTCACCTCCATTTTCGCTCCAAAGTAGTGCGATTCCGGAAGCTGGGGGGGGTGGCGAGGCTGTGTGTGGGGAGTGGTGATGTGTTTCATCATTGCTGTTCCGAGGCACAGTCAGAGCCTGCTCTCGCTCTAATTCCGAGAAAGATAATGTTTGTATTTTAGAAAGAAAGTGCCAAACACAAAATTAAGACAAAGCAGTATATGCTACAAAAATCTGCAGGGGAAACTTGGGTTGCAAAGCTAAGACTGCTAGGAAATAAATGTCACAAAACAAAGCAGGCATAATTTCTGAATAAATATGTTGAGGATCAAGTTGTTTGAATTGGTGAACATGACTATCACGTAGAATGACAAGCAAGTATTGAATTGGATACCCAAGAGGGAAATGAGAAAGGCAAAGATAAAATTGCTAAAGACATTTATGTAGAAAATGCAGCTTCC
Organism: Lerista edwardsae; assembly: GCA_029204185.1. NCBI lineage: Eukaryota > Metazoa > Chordata > Lepidosauria > Squamata > Scincidae > Lerista > Lerista edwardsae. The sequence goes on from JAJKFI010000031.1 coordinate 3,552,941, forward strand.
ACGTAACTGAAGAATTGCTAGAGAAACAAAATTGTCCAATATGCCAAAGAAAGAAAAATTAAATGTGTGTATTGTAATGATATGTTAATATAAACCACTGTATTATTTCATTTTCTGTGTGTATCATTTTACATGGAAGTTAATGTCTGTCAGCAAATATGGGTTCATAGAATTTTCACTTCCATTGGAAGTAGAAACAAACTTCATATACAACTGTATGCTTATATAAGTATACAGTAATATATGAAAGGCAGTATCTCAGATATTAAAGAAGCAGAGTTTCAACAGTTTGCATTGCTAACTATTCTTAAATAATATTTTCCTATAGCTCTACTGGATTTGAGAAGCCCCACTTCAGGCTTCCACTTTGTTTTGCTCCTGCTAAATAAGAACATAAGAAGAGCCCTGCTGGATCAGGCCAAAGGCCCATCTAATCCAGTTTCCTGTATCTCACAGCGGCCCACCAGGTGCCCCAGGGAGGCACGAGACACAAGATGCTTGCATCCTGTTGCCACTCCCTTGCACACGGTACTCTGAAGTAGCCTACTACTAATGTAAGGAGGTTGCACAATCCATCATGGCCTATAGCCCATGATGGACTTTTCTTCCAGAAATCCGTCCAATCCCCTCTTAAAGGCATCTAGACCAGATGCCATCACCACCTCCTGTGGCAAAGAGTTCCACAGACTAACCACCCGCTGGGTAAAAAAGTACTTCCTTTTATCTGTTTTAACTCTTCCAACCCTCAGTTTTAGCGGATGCCCCCTGGTTCTGGTGTTTTGAGAGAGGGAAAAGAACATCCCTATCTCGACTCTATCCCTTCCGTGCGTTATTTTGTATGTCTCAATCATGTCCCCCCTCAGGCGCCTTTTTTCTAGACTGAAGAGCCCCAAATGCTGCAGTCTTTCTTCATAAGGGAGGTACCCCAGCCCTGTAATCATTTTTGTCGCTCTCTTCTGCACCTTTTCCAGCTCCACTATGTCCTTTTTGAGGTGCGGCGACCAGAACTGCACACAATATTCCAGGTGCGGCCTTACCATCGATTTGTACAATGGCATGATAATATTGGCACAGATCCAAGCAGCCCAAAGGGGTTGCACTTACCCTGAGGTAAGGGAACAAACAGCCCCTTGCCCCGTGATGAGCTCCAGCAGCCTCCCAACCTGCGCTGGATACAGCATAGGTGTTCTGGCCTGCCTGTTCCAGCACAGGTTAGGAATGCGCTGCCCAACCAATAGCAAAGGAGAAGCAATATCCACTTCAGTGTTGCTTCTTTGGACCAACATTTTCCAAATTTCCCCACAGAAGATTTTAGGAAATTATTATTTGTTGCTTTTCTGGAGATGCGATAAGATTTACTTCTTTCACTGGGAATACGAGTAAAATGTAATTTTCTGTGACTGCAATATTTTGATGCTATTATGGCTTGTTAGTATTTGATTGCTCGTGTTTTTCTTCACCTTATTTGCAGGAAAGTAGCTGTGGAAAAGTAGTTTTGAAACATTTTAATTAATAAATTTTACTTGGTGAGAGGGAGAAAGTTCTATGTGGCAGCATGATAGATCCAGATACTAAAATACATAGCAACAGGAGTCTGATCCACTTGTTGCTCGCAGCAGGAAAAAAAGATGATAGCTGTGAATGCTGGTGTGGGTCAGCGCACACATGCATGTGCACACATACAAGGTCGGCTTCAGCAGCGGGGACCATTCCCGTGGGACCCCCATCCCCCTTGCAGGGCCCCCACTCATCCAAAAAAGCACTTGTGATGCCATGCTCAGCACTGGAAATAGTTGGTGGTGACATGATGACATCACCACCAACTGCTTCCAGTAGGCAGTTCGGAGGCAGGGGCAGGTGACAGGGCCCAAGGTAAAGCTGCTCGCCCCACTGACAGTTCATAGAGATCCCTGCTGCAGCAGCAGGCGATAAACTCACTGTGCTGGTGTCCCCTCCCCCTCCCCAAAAGGGCAGGACCCAATGTAACATTGGTAACATTGGCCTAAAGCAGGCCTTGCACACATACACACACACCTCTTTCAGGGACAGAAGATTATGTCTGCATTTCTAGTGCTATCATGAACACCGCACCTATGGCTGAGGTCAAATTGACTATATTCCTGCCAAGGTTCTGGCATTTGATTATTAAATGGCATCATTGTAGAGAAAGATTACAAGAGAACGTAAGAAAAAGATTAGCAAGAGCCTAAGGGCCCAATTCTATCCAACTTTCTAGCAGCTCCAATGCAGCCCCAAGGTAAGGCAACTAACATTCCCTTACCTTGAAGAAGACTGCATTTGCAATGGAAAGTTGGATAGGATTAGGTCACAAGTTAGAACTTAAGTAAACTTACCTAGAATAAGGAACAGGAATACATTTGATTTCTGTAGTTTTGAGTTCACCATTTTCATTTACAGCATTCAATACAAATTTGAGTACAGTACAGCTGTGTGTGTTTTTGTGTTAAGCAAATGAATTCAGATGTGCGTTGTACCAAATTTTACCATTACATCCACTGAGAAACAATACCTGGTAGAAGCAAAATTTTGCATATTTTCCTCAAGTGAATACATGGTAGGATTTTTTTTAACTGAAAATTTACAAACACTGGTAGCATACAACTGAGCAGGCAGAGCAAGATTTCTGCAAACATCTTGCATACATACCCATTGCCCTAAGACCAGCTGGAGATTACACAAACGTAAGTGCTGAAAAGCACAGGGGAATCTTGGATGTTAACTAGCTGCTGAGGTCATACCAGTTAATGTTCAGTTCAAACAGCTGTGCACTTCATCCACTGAATCTTTTATTAAGGACACACACACTCTCTCTCACTCACTCTCTCTCTCTCTCTCAACAACCATACCTAACTAAAGCATTTAGCATAAATAAATCAGCAGCCTTTGCTGACATTAAACTAGAATAATCTCAAGATTGGCTGTAACTTTAAGCAGCCAAAGATTTATTATTTCCATAGCTGCCCATACACAATGCCTAGCTCTAGGTAGTTTAACTATGCAAAGCTGAAAAAAATGAACAGCTAGTGTAGAAGCTTCTTTTCATTGCTGCTGTGCTGATTTGTATGACATCCAAGACTTAATTTGCTCTGGGTTTGGTTTGTTAAGGAGATTTCTGAACACATCAGTCTGAACGGGGCTTTTTTTTCTCAATCCCACTATGCAGATGTGAAATGAGAAGTTTAATCTTTCCCACCTCTAAATCATATGTAACCTTTTACATGTGAATAACAAACATAGCTGTTCTCTAAGATGAGCACATGTCTTAAAATAGATAACTCTGACAAGTAAATCCTTACACCCAATGAAATCAAATACTGCCCCTCTCACTCACACACACTAGGTTAGGCTGCTGCTTGCTAGGGTTGTTTTTCTATGCACATCTCTGCCTGCCTGCAGAAAGAAGCTAGGCAGATTTGACCCAGATGGTTTTGATTTGTCTCTATGGCAGTGGTTCTCAAGGCAGGATGGGTTCCCTCTGGATGTGTGTGTGTGGGCAGCTCACTCATGCGCAAGACATGCATGTGCACACAAAAAAAAATGCATTTGTCCCAGGGAGGGAGAGGACCCTGCAGCAAGCAGAGCCAGTGGCACTTTTTACCCACATCACCAGATATATCACTGCAGCTATCAACAGTGCTTTGCTAACCATGGAAACTGCAGAGAGACCAATCCCTGCCTTCCCCAGCCGTTTGGTTTAGGAGGGAGTCAGGGACGCCCTGTCCTAGTCTTCTTCTAATACCACCGACTGGAGAGCAGTGCTTCAAATTACAGATCTTATGCACACAGCAGAGAGTTGCACACACACAATTGTGTGTAAGGGCAATTTTTCTTTGCCTGCTGAAAAGAACAGCCCGCACTGGGTGGGGGCTTAAAAAGTAGAATAAGTTTAAATCAGGGAGGAGTTCAAGAAGTTGAAAGATAGTAGGACAAAAACGAAACAAAAAGCACCAGACGTCTTGCAAGGTTAAGATTACGACAGTATTTCAGCATTAAACGTTACATGAGACAGACCGGGCTGCAAAGCAACGCGAAGTCCGCGGCAAAGAAAATAGGCAGGGTGTCCAGCCTGGAGTCTGCTCATTCCAGAGCGGGTATTTTGATGAATCAACCAGATGTTTTGAGCGGGGTGATGGCATTTCTTTCTGCTGACTGCACAACCGGATCCATTAGGTTGCCACCAACGCCAAGAGCCTGCCAGGCTTAGACCTGTCAACACCTTACGGCGCTCTATCCTCTGCTCGCCTCTGCTCACTGACCAGGTTGTGGGGCGTTTAGAAAAACAAAACCAAAAACATTTCCCAGACATGAGCGAGGAGCGTGAAACACCAGGAAGGGCACCTTTGTTTGGCCAAGCTCCCGAGCCTGGCAGCGCCGCCACTCCTTTGCCAAGAGAGCTTCTTTGTACCCCTAGCCAGCCTCCCGGCGCAGAACGACGTGTCGCTTCCAGGCAGGCGCCCCCCCCCCCCCGCCTCCACCCCAGCGCGCGTGAAACTCGCGTCCCTCTTTATTGCGGAGCTTCACTTTGCCCGGGAAACGGCCGCCCCCCTCCCGCAAGGCGCGCGCCACCTCGCCTGCCCGCGGACTGTGGAGACCCCCTCAGCGTCTCGCTCGTCCCTGCCACTGCCAGCGTGGCAGCCCGAAGTCCCCGGAGCGAAGAGGCAGCAGCCTTGCGGAGTAGTAGTCCTGCTTCCTGGCTCGCGGGACCAGCACGCAAGCGGCTTGCGAGAGCCGGCCAGGTTAGCAGCGCTCGCTCGCTCTTTCTCAAGCTCTCTCTCCCGGCAACTTCTCTTGGCGCCCGGGCACCGCCGGACAGTTCCCTCCTGTGAATGCGGCTTCCTCCCTGTTCTCGCCATTCCGGGCGCCACGCCCGCCCCACTGAGGGAGCTGAGGAGAGTCCCCTTCCCGAGGCACGTTCCCTCACCTGTTCCTGCCGGGCTGGGCCGCCGCTCGCGCTGCTTTCGCCTTTGACAGCTGCCTTTTGTTTTCCCCACCCTCTCCGTCTCTGCTTCTATTCGGCTGCCGCTCCACCCCAAGAGCCACGTGAATCAGCCGGGCGGGCAAGCCGGGTAGCTCTGGGGATGGGCGGTCCTGGCGCGCAGCGGCGGCAGCAGCCAGCGGGAAAAAAAAGGCAGAAGGGAATGGGGCCAATTACCGGAGCTCAGCCTGGAGGCGGAGCGTGTCGTGCGTCTGCGGGGCTGCGAGCGGAGGCGGGAGAGTTCTGTCACGCCTGCCACGAACCAAGCCTGCGTCCCTCATCTTCCTGTTTGCTCCGTCATTCTCTCGGCGAGTTAAGGCCGCGGTCGGCAGCAGCACAAAGGAGCCTTTCCCCTGCCCTCCTCCGTAACGCTGTGCCTTCATTGCTCGGTAACAACAACTCTGCAATGGCATTGTGCCAAGTTTGTGGCCAGGAGTCAGGTACGCGCGAACCGATGTCGATGGTGGCACCTCAAATAATTTTTGTCCGGGTTTTTTTTGGTTAGCTACCCGTCCCGTCAATCAATTGATCGCCTTTCCACGTACTTCTGCATTGCCAGACTTGTTGAGGTTCCTAACGGAAATGGACACGTTGTTTCCACTGTAAGGTCTTCTTCTCAGCCATGCGTGTTTCTGGCAACGACTTGCTCTGCTGGCCCCCAGCTGTTCCAGCTCCGAGACAAGTAAAGCCACTCACGGGCAGGATGTGAGGTTTGGTGTTGCCTTTCAAGCAGCCACACTGGCAAGCCTAATCTAGTGTATTCTGCGACTGGTTTGTTCATGCAACAGCGTTGCCATCTGCTGAAGTGGTTAGGGGCTAATGTGGGCAAGGCTTTCCTCCTGACTGGCATGTGAAAATAATCCTTAGAGTTACAATGGAGCAAACAAAGCATGTATTCATTGCTGAGATGGGTCATATTTAATCATTATTTGAACACTCTACTAAATCTATTTATTTTGTCTATTATTATGTATAAACCATATTTGTAATATTGCCCCCCCCCCACTTTTTCATTGGCAGCTATTGAAGTTGGCTGACTTTGATTGATTGATTGATGTACGGTCATGGACTAGTACAAAGACTTTGATTTAATCTCGCTGCCGTTTGAATAGGTTTCACCATCCTTCATGTCCATCCCTCAAACCTGTCTTAATTGCAGTCATTTCATTACTTAAATAAAATGAAGCTTTGAACACCTGTTCTTTGGTTATGCTATAAGATTTTGGTGTGGTGTGACATGGAGTGGTGTGGCATGGCATGGCTTCGAACCGGGACAGGCCAGAGGCACAGGACCACGGAGAGCTCCAAGCAAGTGCCTTTCTCCAGTATGGCTGAACTGTGACCTTATATGTCCTGAAGTCCAGACTCCCCCTCCCATGCTCCACCCCTGCCTCCTGGAGAGGGAAGTGCATTAAAAGGACAACTGGAGCCTTTCATTCCTCCTCACCAGCAGCTCCTTCCTTGATATGGGAATTCTTATTTGTGGGGCTCTTTTTGATGGGCCTGGATCAGACTCCAATCAGATTTTTCTCAGACTCTAAATCTGAGCTGTTGTTTGGGACAGGGGTCATGACACAGTGTCATCCACCAAGGGATATAGGTGCAAAGTTGCTTCAACAACTTCAGCACACGTTTGAGTTGCCTGCAGGGGGCCCTGGGACAAAGTCCTGCTGTAGGCCTCTGAAGGCACCTCTTGCCTGTCCTCTGTAGGGAGCTTCCACTGCCACCAAAGCTTAGGGTTCAGAGGATGACAGGTCATGTGGTCAATTAACCAGTGCCCAAAGTAATCAATCCATTATGCTACTTGTGCTATCTAAAGTGGCCTCAACCAGAGAGTCAGTCACTGTAAGTTGGTCAAGGCTTGTGTGTTTAGAGAAATATTCTCATCCTAGTGAAGACCACCCTAACTTAACTGCCTCCTGCGTCGACTCCGCCTCCTGCAACGTTTGAATTTCCTGCACATTTGAGTTGCCTGCATGTTCTCAGAGGCAGGCAGGCAGGCAGGCAGCGAGCGGAGCCTTGCCTTGCCTTGCCACTGAAAAATGAGCTGCTCTGGGGTTTTGGAACTGTTGGGTCACTTTAACATGATGCCAGGCCTCCTTAACATGTTCTGGGGGTGCTGTGGAATACTGTTGCAACTGTTGGGTCAGTTTAAAATTGTCTGAGGCCTCAAAAAGGGCTTTTTTCATGTCACTTCCTGCCACGACCTCACTTCCGGCTTATGACGTCACTTCCGGTGGGCGTCCCGTTAAGTACCAATCAAAAGTGAGTACCTGTTCTTAAATCGTTTAGATGACACCACTGACGGTTAGGCCAGCAAAGGTTGGCCAGCACAAGAACCACCATAAGTAAAACAAATGTGTTTGGACCATTCTCGGAGTCAGAGGAGACGTCACACATCTGTGTGCTGGTCTCTTACTCCAAGAGTGATCCAAACATACTTTAGGGTATCCCTTTTACCAGCCAAACTTTGCTGGCTTGACCTAACTCCAGGTTAGGATTGCGCTTTCTCGCTCGCTCAATAGTGGTCAGCTTTTACTTGAGAGAAATTTTAAACTCTAAAATAAAAATTGAAGTCAGGAACTGGGTTGTCACATCACAGTGACAAAAGCTTTGGGTAGCTTATGTGCCAAGGTATTTTTTCCCCAATCCTGTTATCACGACTAATTAAACAAACAGACAAATTGGACAGAAAAACCAGAGCCTCCCTGAAGAATAACAACAATTTTTTACCACGCTGGTGTATTAATCCTAACAAGGTTTGTGCATCAGTGAGGATCACTCTTGGGTATAAATTAATCCACATAATTCTGCAAATTAAGATCTCTTATAGGTAAAAATAGCTGAGAAAGTAAGGTTTTCTTCCAGGGCAAATAGCAGCTGCAGATAGTCATCAATGTTATGATACTGATCTATAGGAAGCTTATTCCTTCTACTATTCATTGAATAAAAAGCAAACATGACAGCACCAATTATATGCTTAAAGTAATGTCTAATTTGATCCTAAGCAAGTACAAAGTATGAGAGTAGCTTCTAAAAAATGCTTACAATGCTAGAAATAGATAAACCTGTAGTGATTATTTAAATACATTATATATCAGACAAATGTCCTCTGAAAAGCTTTGAATGAAAATGAATATTGTTTCTCTGGAAGAGTAAGAAGGCCATTCTTCACCACATGGGATGCCCCTGCCACTCATAGAGTCAGGGTCAGACTTACTTGAAGCAAGGCTCTGCCTCTGTAAGGGACAAGTTGGGGCTCATGGAGCCCTTAGAACTCAAATCTGGAATTTTCCTTTTTCTTCTTTTTTCCCCAGTCTCTCCTCTTCTCCTGTGTCTTTCTCTACCTTCCCTTCCCCCGCAACTCTGTTAATTGCCTCCCCGCCCCTTCCCTACCCAGTTGGGAAATATCACAACACTTATATGCCTTTCCACTCCTCCCCAGTCTCTCTCATATCAGCTGGAAGATGCCAAAGGCCCACCAAGTTCAGCTTCCTGAATCTCTCAGGGGCTCGCAAGATTCCTTCAGGGAGCACAAAAGACAAGAAGATACTTGCATCTTGTTGCCATTCTCTTGTACCTGGCATTCTGAGATAGCCTATTTCTTTAAAACAAACAAAAAACGAGAAGGTTGCAAATACCCATCACAGTCCCTGTGATAGACATTTCCTCCAGAAATCTGTCCAATCTGGTGGATACGAAGGAGTTCCGCATTTGTCTCTTGTCAGATAGACAGGCTTCCCATTATATCAAGAACTTAGCTTTGATAAGGCAGTGCCATTATTTGACTGAATCCCAAGCCCTCTCTTAGTTTGCCACAACCCCCAAATGTGGCTTTGTGACCCCATTGGGGTCCCAATCCACAGGTTGAAGAACACTGTGTCATGGGGAAGATGCAACTGGCAATAGAAACTAATTGCTATAAAGTTATCTCTCCTGCTCATATGGCTTCCTTCTATAGTAAATGAGCAAATTAAAAATTTACTTTTATTTAATTGGTATATTGTTATGTGTAACTCAATTTCTTTTTTTTAAGTTTTATTCCTGTCAACCTTGACAAATATGCCAATTTTGCCAATTCATTTATTACAGTACTCAATATGGGGTCTGCTATAATAATGAATTACTAAATTATTATCTGACATAATTTACACAAGCAAATATTTAGGTTCCCAAAGAAGTTTACAACTCCTAGCAAAAGTAATTTTATAGTAAAAACATTTTACAGTAAATGTTATGTGTACAAGATGAGCATTTCAGAACAAAAGAGAGATGGCATGTGCCAGCACACAGATAAAAACCTTTCAACACTAAGCCATGCTTAATAATAACCATGAATATTAATATGTTAGTAACATAAGAATTAGCTAACAATTATAGGATTTTTCATGCTTTTGCATGCATTCAACATCATTTCCAATTTGAAAATACTACTTCCTGTAGTTTGAGTTATTTTTCTGTGAAGCTGGTCAAAACCTCCATATTATTAATGTTGCTAGTATCATGTTTACAACCAGAGAGCTGGAAAGCTGGATAGAAGCATAGCAATGAAATGCATCATTCTGTGGTTTCTGAGCTCCTTTAATAGTTTCCTGGAGGAATGTGGATTTAATTCTTGTCAATTAAATACATACAGTCCTTGGATCTAGGGCAGCGATGGCAAAACATTTGAGCTTGGTGTGTCAAAAATTATGAAGATGCCTAACTTGATTCTGTTGACCCCAAACAAAAGAGAAACAACTCTTTACATATTCATTTTTTTAAGTACAGTGCAATTGTGTGGGGTGCTATGTATTATATAAAGAAATGCCAAATAATTACAAAATGAAATACAAGTTAAACAAACTCAGTTGTTGTCAAGTGTTGAACTCTGGCATGTCACCCAAAATGTAGTGGCATGTCACCTTTGACATATATATCATAGGTTAGCCATCACTGATCTAGGGCGACAACTGCGAAATTATCTATTACTGATACTGTTTCATTTTGTATATTGCATCAACTGTGAGAAAGTTAACTAGCTGCTTTCTTCCAAGATTTGAAGAGGGTTAACATAAATTGGACCAGAGCCTGAAACTCTAACTGCCTTTTTACTTCACTGAACAGAGAATTGTCCTTCCAAGAATAGAATTATTCACAGCAAGTTCCTCCCTGCCATTCAATATGTATCACAGGTCCTCTTATGTTCTCTTATATCCGAGGACTCCCTAGGGTGGTATCCTTAGAGCCAGAACATCAGCAGTTAATTGTGCCAGGGCCTGCCTCTCTGGAAACCAAAATAAGCCCTATCTCAAAAGCCCTGTAGTCAGATCTTTCTATTTTTGTAATGTGTGTTGGGCAAGATCCTCTCTATAAAGTGTTTATTTCTTGGCTATGCTCTACTCAAGATTGATCAGACTTGGGGTTTCTAAAGTCCAAGATGCTTCAGAGACTTGGAAGCTAGTGGTTGAGAGCAGTTAGTTGCAATTCACAGCCCAATCCTATCTCACTTCCTTGCCTCTGGAACACTTTTCAGCCTTACAGAAGTGCAGTGGAATCTGCAGGTAAGAGGTGGGGGCGGGGGAAGGCAGGGAGGAGGCAAAACTGAGTGGGAAGGGGGAGGAATGGGGACAGAGTGGGGTCAGGAAGGTGTGGATCTGGTGGCAGTGGTGCACCCTGGATCCTATCTCCTCCTTTCCAAGGCTGCCAGCCCCTTGGACTTGTGCCAGCTAATGAGCCCTAGGTGAGCTAGAAGCTTACAGAGGGGTAAGGGACAATCATTCCCCTTTCCCCTCTGACTCATCCCAATCTCTCCTGAGAAAATATATCCATAATGCTCTGAATTCTTAGGAAAACCACTGTATAAATACAAGATGATTCTTCAAGAAATATTTTCTGGTCTTAAGGAAAAGGCAGTAGTAATTAAATACATTTTTCTGTCTTTTTGATATAATTTCTGCGCTTTGCCTGGCATAGCTGGTTAGACACTCTTTTTTTGTCCCTTAAGACAGAAAAGTGAAGCAACCACAATATTTAATCTACTATTCTTGAAATTCAATATAAATTTATTGACTTAAGAATATATAAACATAGGAAGAGCCTTGCTGGATCAGGCCAAAGGCCCATATTAGGAAGGGCAAGAAGTTTAGTTTGGAGGTTTAGCTGTTTCCCTGCCTGAAGATGCTAAGCCGGATCAGCCTTGTATTGGCCCTGGGTGGGAGACCAGAATTTGCTGACAGAGCTTGTGGAGAAATATGAGGAGTGTGGAGGAGTCAGCTGACAAAAACCGGAAAAAAGCTTGAGAACTGGCCAAGATGTGATCTAGGGTGGACTGTGAAGGCTCTGAAGGTGTAACAGTGCAGCCAGGATTATGACCACACATTGAAAGGGAAACATCTGAAGAAATTGAGGGTTTTGTGTACATAGAACAATAGTTGTAAAAAACCCAATTGAAAAAATGGGATGAACAGCCTGCCAATGTAAACTACCTTGTGTCCGGTGAAATCTGAAGAAAGGCAGTATAAAAATAAAGAAAGAAAGAAATATTATCCAGCTTCCTGTATCTCACAACAGTCTGCCAGATGCCTCTGGAAGCACACAAGATACTTGTATCCTTTAAACTTTAATACTTATGGGAAGCTCAGTATTGTTGACAATGGGGCCAGTCCTATACAGCTTTTTCAGGGCTGATGCAGTTGTCCCAACAGGGCTTGCACTTCATTCTGGGATGGGAGGACAGTCAAGGAGGCCTCCCAGATAAGGGAACATTTGTTCCCTTGCTGCAGGGCTGCATTGCCACTGCATCAGTGCTGGAAACTTGAATAGGGTCTGGCCCAATGACTGGCAATGGTTTTCCAAAGTTTCAAACAGAGATCTTTTCTAGTCCTATCTAAAAATATCAAGGATTGAACCTAGAACCTACTGTACATTCAAAGCAGGTGGCCCACCACTAAGCTAGTCTCCATATGCATGTTTTAAAGCTGTTGAAACCTATAGGAATCTGATAAGGAACTGGATGGAGAAGGAACAACCTTATTTAGAGAAATAAGCACCTCAATTTCATAGATAGGAAAAAGTGATTTAAATGGGATTTAAGAAAAATACCATTTTCAGACCATTTGATGGACAAGCTCTTCTGCACTGGATGGGACATGACTGTAACTTTCTTTTTCTTTTTCCATTTTTCTTTTTGTAGACTATACAAAAAAGGAGGGTGGCAGTATTTAAGAGGTGAAATTTTCTTTGGTCTCTTCTATTGCTGTTGGCTTACAAATATTTGAGCATGTTCATTTGTAATAAACAGAATGTACAGAATGTACAGGAAACTTCATGTTTGTGGAAGGTGAAATGTTCTTTCCTTCTTGGTGGTGGCAGCAGTAATTTTGTTCCTGACAAAGCGGATGTGTTCTTGGAGAAACAGTTAGATTGCACTTGGAGTCTTTTATAGAGAATCTGCTTCCTCTTTGTGTGCTTGTCTAGCCTGACAGTTGCTCATTGTGTGATTATGGAAGGGCTAAATTTTCATAAACATTCAGTGTATTTCATTCAGGAGACCAGTTTACTGGGAACAGACCCATGTTTGAAAAAAAAAAACACTATTGTATGAACAAGCTGTTCTGCAGTTCTTTGTTAATTAATAATGATAAGGCATCCAACCAGACTCTGGCTGGTACACATTCGGTGAATATGTGTCAGACACGGCAAAGTTCTTAAAGCTTCACTTTTAAAAAGATACATTTTTTAAATATCTGCAAATAGTGTAAACAATGCCATTAATTTCTATGGTGCCTTAAAGCTACGATTAAGAACTCTTGCCTTGACTACTGAACCTCCTCCGTGCTGGTCTTCCATTACTCATCTTCGTCCTCTCCTCTCCATCCAGAACTGTGCTGCTAAGATAATTCATCTAGTCATTGTGCTGACCATTCACACACCATTCATCATACATTGTGCTGATCATTCACTCAGCTCTGTTCACTGGCTCCTTGTCTACTCCTGGATTATGTCTGGTCCTGGATCCTTGTCTTTACCTGCAAAGCCATCTCATGGCCTTGCCCCTCCTTACCTTTCAGCCTTCAATATCCCACCACACTCCTGCCAGCTAGCATCACACTTCCAGCTCCAGTCCTTCAAGAGTTCAAAGATCTTCTTACTCCCTTGCTTCCTCCTAGGATGCTTCATTGCTCACTTTCTTCAAATCCTTTCCTAAAATTCATCTACTTCTGCCTTTGGCTCCAGACCTCACTGTCCTCCCATCATTACCAATGATGCAGCCATGCTGCATCCAACAGTGGGGAGGATATCAGGAGGCTTGCTGGAAGTAAGTTAAAATATTTTCTTCATATAATTGCATAGGCCTCCTGATGGTCTTTTTGGACCAGTGCCAACTATATAGTGTGCTACACAGGTGGGCCTGCATTATCTGCAGGTTCAACATCCATGGATTTGATAATCTGCGGGTGCTGAATGCTCTCAGGGAGGGCCCACCTAGACCCTCTGAACCCAACTGGAGCTGTGCGCCGATCAGGTCTGAGTGTGTGTGCTTCTGAGGCCCACAGAAGCCGCTTGTGACCACTCACAGCCTCTGCAGGCCTCAAAACGGTTGTTTTGGCAAAAAAAAAAATCCTGCAACTTTTGATTTCCTGGGGAAAACCAGAAGTGACATTTTAATCTTTTGGTTTCAATTCTCTGCAGATTTTGGGATCTGTGGGGGTTCTAGGAACAGAACCCCCCAGATATTGATGGCCCACTGTGTACCTGGCTGAGGAAAGAAAGGGCAGGTTGGTTCCATATGCTCTCTGAAGCATCTGGTGGGCTACTGTGAGATACAGGAAGCTGCACTAGATAGTTTGCCTGATCCATTGGAGATCTTCTTATGTTCTTATGTAAAATGAGGGGATGGGATCCTGACATAAGAAAAGCCTTGCTGCATCAGGCCAAGGACCCATCTAGTCCAGCTTCCTGTATCTCACAGTGATCCACAAGACCCTCAGGGAGCACGCAAGACAACCAGACACTTGTATCCAGTGGTGTCATTCAAATGATTTAGGAACAGGAACTCACTTTTGATTGGCACTTGCCGGGAACCCGGAACCAGCCACGGAGCCCATTAGGATCCGGAACGCCTGTTCTGGTCCGTTTCCCCCGAATGACATCACTGCTTGTATCTCACTGCCATTCCCCTGCATCTGGCATTCTAAGGTAGCCTATTACCCTTGCACCACCCCCTAGGAAGACACCTGACTGAGGTATGCATGATGATGCCACTAAGGTTCACGCCTTCCCCCTCCATGCCCCCTCCCCACTCTGAAACTCCACTGTACTCCCCCTACAAACCCATGACGTATCCCACCGCCAACTTACAGGCATTGGTGGAGACTCACAGGATCTCAGCTTTTGCCGTGCTATAAAAGGCCTTAAGCTGCCAGAATGAAAGTTCTGACAGTGCAAGGCCTGGATAGGATTGGGGCCTTAGTCTTCTCCCCTATGTTGTTTACCTCCCTGGACAGGAACCTCTCTGTTCAACTATATGTAAATATCTATGTACATAGATGAGGTTACTTCAATAGTTAATAATGTAGATAGGGATAGATCTGTCGCTTAGCTGCAGAAATTTCAGGGCCGAAAGAGAAAGTTCAATAGAGAAATTAGAAAAAAGACTAATTCAGTATGGGAGTGTAAAATGGGAAATTTAAAAATAGTTGTTTTCAAAGAGTTATAACACATGTATACTTAAATTGGCAATACTCTGCATGTCTACTCAGATGTAAGCTGAGGGTAATGAGACTTACTCCCAGGTAAGTGTATATAGCATTGCAACCATAATAGGTAAAAAGCAAACATGCCTGCCTATGTGTTTTGTGCATCAACTGAAATTATGCCTGGAAACTCTGTAATCTAGCAACAGAAGCAGAACATGCAGGAGTTCCTTTTCAAATTGTTCCCTAAGATGTGTGTTTATTCTCAAGTTACTCCTTGATTATATTTTCAAATTATTGTCACACACCCCTGCAGCGCCTGCTGAACTTAAAATGAAAATGAAGAAAAACATGGACCGAATAATGAAGCCCACTTCCTAAACCAAACTGTAAAAATATCTGTGACTGCTGGAGAGCAGCGGGGATGGGGGGAAATGGAGGAACACTGTAGAGCTGGCTCATCAAACAGTGAACCCTTTGTGGGTGCAGCACAGCTAACAAATAGAGTTGTTCAAAGCTCCAGTCTTGATGCCAAATAGAGGGAAAAATCTGTGTTTGTCATTTTCTGTTTACTTGCTTGCCACTAATACATGTGCCAGAATTGCAAGAACAGAGAAGGGAAAACATCTTTAAAAATACTGCAAATCAAAAATATGTTATTTCCTACAATTTTGCTTCATTTTAGACTACAGGTTTGCTCTGGTATCCTGATTCAGTATCCACCGTTTCAGTTATCCACGGAAACCATAGATACTGGGACATTAAACCAAACTCTTTTTTTTTTACCTTGTTGCAGCAAAACCATGATATTCCCCAATCTGTATAAAGGTGTCCCGAGTATCCACAATTTCAAATATCCAAGGGGAGCAGAACCCCACCGGGACATTCTATTCCTATATTTAGGGTTACCAAATTCAAACTGAGACACTGTACTTATACTTTTAATCATTGTATAGAAGAGGGAATTTTGACAGGTGCAGCTCAACATGGGTTTAAAAAGCTGCACTTGCCAAAATTCCCTCTTCTATACAATGGTTAAAGGTATAGGCACTCTGTCCCCGTTTGAATCTGGTAACCCTATCTATATTTAGATAATTCTTGTAACTACAGTACTATGGCCGAGTACTTCTGTGTCGAACTGTGGAATGTTGGACTTGTAATGACATCAGCACTCAGCTTCACATCCATGGTGTTAGCACTTTTGGAATCAAAGCTTAGTTTGAATCAAAGGCCACAGTTTAGTTAAAGCTAGCTGCACTGAATTCCCATTTAAACTGATGGAACAAGTCAGTTGCAAGTAAGATAAGCTCCATTGCTTTCAGATGGACTGAAGCTGAAATCCTACACACACTTATTTGGGAGTAAATTTTATTACATTTAGTGGCTTTTGCTTCTGAACAGACACGTGTAAGATTATTCTGTTAGCCACTTTTGGTGATTGAGACTACATTATTATTAGGTGTAAAGTCTACATTATTATTTGCTGGAGCAGACTGAGGGCACAATCTGAGGATGCAATCAGACTGAGGGTGCCCTTGGGCCGATGCTAGTTGCTTGCTTGGTTCTGGGCATGGGGGTGGGAACTGGGCATAGGATGGGTGGGCCAGGAGGTGTGCTGGCCCGGGAAGGGAGGTGGAGCTGGGATGCGACCATTAGGCCACATCCAAAGCTCCGTCCCCAGGCCATATGGCCCCAATTGGTCCTCAGCTCTGGATCCAAGGAACCCATAGGGGAGGCTCCTGAGCAAATCTGCACTGGATACAGCGCAGGCCCGCCAGCCTGGCTGCTCCAGCACAGTTTAGGATTGTGCCCTGATTAAGTATGCAGGCTATGTGCAGATCTGTTTGATCTTACAGAGCAGATACTGTAAATCCTTGTCTTGATGGTGGGTGGAGCAGAGAATTGTATTTGAAAGGCTCCCTTTGGAAGATACAATGCACGCTGCACACAGAAACACATTGCACTATCTTCTTGGCTTCTTCTCACAGGAGGCTGGCCAGCTATAAGAATGTACAAGCAAATAGAAATCAATTAAGAACGTTTGTTTTCAAAAAAGCAGAAACTGTATGAGATAAACAAAAAAACACAATCCATTGTTTACTATAAATAGGAAACGTATCTCATTTTATCTGCATGGAGATGATTAAACAGAATTTGGAATGTGAAACTAGTTGAATTAGCCACACTTTCTATAAAGAGACTGTCGCATGTCTGACTTACTCAACGACTTAAAATGCTCAGGTTAGCACTGCTGTCTTGCTAATGTTTATTTGGAAGTGAGTCAATCAATCAATCAATCAATCAATCAATCAATCAATCAATCACTAGTATTTATATACCGCTTTTCAACATAAAGTTCACAAAGTGGTTTACAGGCAAATAATAACATTAAAGTTAAATGGCTCCCTGTCCCAAAAGGGCTCACAATGGAGAACACCACCAGCAACAGCCACGAGAAAGACACTGTGCTGGGGTGAAGAGGGACCCATGAATTAGTGTTATATAGAGATTTACGAGCCACTTTTCTGCCATGTATTCAAGGCGACTATAAAATAGAAATAAATAAATAATAAATCATTGAGATGAAGGGACTAAATTACTTGTAAGTATGTTTAGGACTGTAGCCTACATTAAATTAATGTAATAGTGCAGCTTTCAGTACAATGCTGTGCATGTCTAGTCAGAAGTAAGCTCCACTGAATGGTGCTTACTCCCAGGTAAGTGTGCATAAGATTTCATTTTTTGTCTTGTACCATTCTGATAAAATTGGTTTTAAGACCAAAACTGGGATTGAGGGTGCAATCCTCAACTTGACGCAGCGCTGATGCAACGTTGTTGCAAAGAGGAACCCTTAGGAAAATGCCCGTGCCCCAGGGAGACTACAGTGGCCTCCAAGCTGCACTGGATACTCTGGAGGCCAGTTGGACTGCCTGTACAGCGCAGTTTAGGATTGCACCCTAAGTGGAATGAAGAGTTAGCAAGCACCTGAGGGGTAATACCAAAATTACTAAATATCATGCTCAAAAATTTTATTTTCCCAAGAAAAATAATCACTTTTTTAAAATCTCTCATTCTTGGATACAAATTATCTAAAATTATATCTGTTCTTTTATAAAATTCACTTTTCAACCTAACTACCTTTTATGTGCCACAAACACCCTTATTTCAAGAAACTCAAAGGGACTTTCCAAGCAGAGGAGTCCCCTTGTGGTTAATTATCCTGTTTGCCAAACCCAGTGCTTTTGATTCAGCTAGATGGTATTCAGCATAAATGATTGTTTGGTCATTGGAAGGAAATCAACACAAAAATGGTCCTTCTACATGGAAAGCTTTCAAGTTGTAAAGGGAAGGCCATTGTCAATATGCTCTTTTTCAAGTTCAAAGTATCATGTGTGAATATCATGTGCAGAAATACACCAATGGCCCAATCTTTGTAGCTGGTACAGGTCCATTTAGACCCAGCAAGGCAAAGAGGGCTTACAAATCTTCTCTTATGTCAACGAGGCCTTCTCAGCCTGAACCTCCCTCGCGATATCTAGCATGCACCTCATTGCCATGGCTGCATCGCCATAAGGGGAGTTAGGATTGGACTGCCTCTTCCCTCCATACAAACCAGTTAGACTCTAGTAGTCTGTTTGTAAGGTAAAATGTATGTAGCTTGAAAGGCTCAACTCTTGCCAGCCCAGGGCTATTGTGTCTGATCAAAAGGAGAACAAGATAGTAGTTAAGTCTCCAAGGGAGTCCCCTGGTTGGTTTCTGCATCTCCCCAGAAAGTCATGGTTCACAATTTGGGAACCACTGCCTTACAGGCTTGTTATAAGGGCAACATAAAGAAAATACATGTGAAGTCTTATCGAAATGTTAAATATTATTTAACATTAAGCCAGTTTAAACAACAAAAACTGAATCTTGGTGGATTACTTTTAAAAATCTTTTTTTAATGAAGAAATAATTCCATTCCAAAATATAGACACACAATTAAATAGTTTAATCACTTCAAAATATAACATGTCCTCATTAGGTTTGAACGCACACACACACGCACACACACACACAAAACAATACTTAACAACAATACAAAAACCCCATATAATAATAGTTCTGTTTACAATACTAATGAATATTGTGAATTTTTTTTAGTGTGTGTGTGTCTGTCTGAACTGGTGTGAAATAACAGTAGTTAAAAACATCAGACAGTTAGTAACCTCAAGATGTAACTCTTCATACATTTTTGGTTCACAGGTAAAAATGCCCTCTCTTCTCAGGACACAGCGGAGTGCTCATCATTCAAAGCTCCTTGCACTGAATTGAACCAATGTTACTGAAGCAACCTGACGTTGCAATATTTACAAGATATATCTACAGCAATTCCAAGAACCTAATAAAAATGAGAGAAGATGATTAAAGTAAAGGCAGACATCTGTGCTAAATAATGATGCAACATTTTGTCTCATGCATATAAGAAAATACATATTATCACAACGAAGGCCACACACCTTTATAATGCAGTTTTTAGTTAACACTACTTAGAGAATCTATTCTCTGTCTTTTCTTTCAACATTCAAGAATCCCATTCATTGTTACATTCTGATTCCTGCTGCTTAACTACCTTCCTATCGACAATCCCCAAGGAGTTTTTGGCTGCAGTAGGCTACTTCAACCATTTCTGTAACCTTAATGTTCACATTCCAAACCAAGTTTAACAAACAGACAAGGACTGAGTGGGCTAAACCATAGGCCCGGTTGAGACAAAACTCTTTCCCCAATAACATGGTACATGTGTGCATGCGTGTATGTGTGAGATTAGGCTGAATTTTCCCACTTCACCCTGTAGGTGTGCCTGTCCCACCAGGCACCCTATTGTGTGCATATAATATTTGAACAGGACATGCCCATATAAATTGTTCAGAGGGGTCTGAACAATGCAGCTGACATACCAATGATGAAAAGGGAATTGTTCGTACAGTCCAGGCCTATATCCATGGGATTTCACTATGAAAGGTAACAAAAAGGGCCCTGCTGAATAGCTGAAAGTTTCATCAGGTCTAGCATTCTTTTCCCACAGTGGTCAACCAGATGCTTCTGGAGTGTTCAGAACCAGAAGCATACCTTATGGGGGGTCCAGATGCCACATGGTCCTGGTCGCTATGGTAGATGGTCCTGCAAGCTGCTGCCACTATTGCTGCCCACCCTCCAGGTCCACCTCTGTCCACCCTCTGGAAGGCAAGACAGGGCATTTGTGTCATCTGCAGAGAAGGTCTTTAAGCAGTACTTCCAGTTTTCCAATGAAAACAGGAAGTAATGTTTAAAGGCCTCACGAAATGCTTTTGGAGGATCTGCAGACATCACACGAGATTAGAGACCCCGGGTGAGGGAGGGGCGGCAGTCTGCGGACCTGACCCTGGGTGGTACATGGACCAGGGACATGACTGTTCAAACTGGGATATGTAGGCAAACTGTTTGCAAACTGCTATTCAGCTAGAGGCATCAAATACTCATAATGACTTATAGCTATTGGTTGATTTTATGCATGCTCATCTTAATGGGATGTTTTGCCTGTAATCTGATGGCCTTAGAAGTGGGACATCTGTATTGGGTGGGGAGAAAAGAGACACACCTCCCCTAACACAAGGAAGGAAGAAATTAGGGGAATGTATCACCCTAAGTGGGCTAAATTCAGTTTAGCAGCGGTTAATGTGGTAAAACTAGGTTTTTAGTTTTGGTTTTGAAGAGGCAAATAAAAAGTGCTTCATCTTGGAGTTCCAGAATACAAGAGGCCACCCAGAGCTCTGCTTGGGGATTTTGCGCTGAAACCAGGCTAAGAGCATGGTGCGTAGTGTGTGACATCAACAACAGTGCTACACAGTGATAGTCCTTGCAATGGCTAGACTAATACATGGG
The DNA here is from genome assembly GCA_029204185.1 of Lerista edwardsae. NCBI lineage: Eukaryota > Metazoa > Chordata > Lepidosauria > Squamata > Scincidae > Lerista > Lerista edwardsae. Next base: position 3,573,515 of record JAJKFI010000031.1, read on the forward strand.
TCTTCGATGCAATGGTGGTATGTAAATAAAGGTTGTCATTAAAGCAACTTGGCTCTTACTCCAACTGTACTTATGTGGCTGAATTTGGATCATTCAGACATAGCTGTGTTCTAGTCCATTGTGCCCATCAGGAATACCTGACTGAAGTCCTGAGCTGTCAGCAAGGTTTGCCAATATACTGTAGTTTTGCCTGCTGAGTGCGAGGCACTAGTAGAAGGTAATCAGTTCCTGAGAGAAGGGTGTAGGAGAGGTAAGCTGTCATAGATGATGTAGAGTAACCACCTTGTCTTTAGTTAGACAGATATTACAGGAGTAAAGATTAGTTATTGCAAAGGTGTAGTTGGAAGGTGTCTATGCAAACTTATTTTGTTTTTGGCAGTTGTCTGAATTGTGGGTTTGTCTGCTTGGAAATATTGCTAAAACACATACAAGAAGGACAATGGCTGGTGGTAGCAACGGGTTGGCATCTGGAATAACATTTCCATGAACAGAAGTGCACACTGTGAATACAAGCTCCCTCTGAGAACAGGAGAAGCATCCCATTCAAGCAAAAGGACCTTATTAAAGTGAATCCTTTTCTGTTCCCAAAGGGAGCTTGTGCTTATGGAGAGCTCTTCTGTTCATGGAAATACTACTCTGGATAGCATCATAGCAATCCAATGATTTTGTTCATATGAGAAAAACAGCAGTAACCATTTGGATCCAACTGAGCATTTTGGGAGCAAGTCACTGCTTCAGCAGGACAATTTTCAGGGGGGAAATAGTGCTTGGGGAGAGAATGAACCTCACCCTGCCTCCACATTCTGGTTCTAATTGGGACTGTTGCCCTGTGCTGCTGTTTTAAAAGAAAAGAGTTTCTGGTTGGAAGCACACCTCCGGAGTATGCATTTATGGGCTTGCACAGTTGGCCCTAAAGCTTATCCCTAGTAGAATCAGCAGAATGATTAAACTTCTCATTTGGACAAACTTTATGCAGACTCTTTGGGAGAAGCTTCATTGCAGTCAAATGTATTCATTAATAACTGGTCAGTTTCTACAATGTGTCAAATAATTGCAAACTTATAATCTTGAACTTGTTCTAAGCTGATGCCAGAAAGTAGCATCCTTGCACCATGTATGAAATGCCTTACTAGAACCACAGCAACGCCTAGATTACTTTCTGTTTTCTTCTTAGCTAAAATGTCCTTGGTATAAGAGATTACTAACTAATTCACTGCATATAGCAATGGCTGAGAAAATCCTTCCAAAATTTTTCTTCTGTTTATAATCCTGATGGATCGAAAGGCCCACACTCTTCTCCCTGTCAGAGATAGGATCTTAAAAATTCCTCAAAAAGTCACCTTTATAATTTCAGCTTAATTTTTTTTTTTACAAGGACACACTCTCCCCTGGTGCTTTTCATAGGTAGCGAATTCCCCATTCAGCCCTGAAAGAAAGTCTCACTACACATTTCCAAGAATGCATGCAGAACACCTGGTGGCTTGCTAAGGCAATGCACATTCAGAAATAAAAGGAAAACAGTTGCAAGCGCACTTTTAAAGCCTGTACATTTAAAGCTGAAGGCCTCAACAAACAGGATATGAAGATGGAGAAATGTGAAAGAACACATGCTTGTTAAAGCTCTAAAACAGCAATAAAACAAACAATACCATGAAAGATTATACATAACGTGAACGGTTTAGGGATCTTATGGCACCTGTGGTTTATAAACAGCTTTAGCAACGTGTATTTCAAAACATAGTTCACAGTTTTAAGAAGATCTGTGCTGATTTTAAAAACTAGATTCTATATCATTTGAATGTTGCCTTTTGTATATGATATCTATTTGGAAAGAAAATATTTACACTAACTTCTATGGCTGATTTGTTAGATTACTTTGAAAGAAAACATTCCTAAGTTATGCAGTAGCCCTAAATCATAGAGATACTTAGTGCATTTTGTACAAGTTTTTATTTTTTTACTTTTATTAATTTTTTTGCAGAAAGACTGGAAAACAAATTGCAGTCTAAAGCTGTAATCCTGCATCCAGTTGCACATACTAAAGTCCCTCTGTAGTCTGATGGACTTAAAATATATGAAACTGGGTGCCAGATTGCAACTGCAATCTAGTATTTAGTTTTGGGGCTATAAATATGTACACTCAGGAGTATGTTCATTCAGTGTTAAATGCAATTTATTGTAGCTTTTAAAATTTCCTCTGTGGAAAAACAATGTACAGTGTGTAGGAAAGTGTTCTAAAATCTCAAACTACTCAGAAATCAAACTTCTAATATAAACAGTATTAATATTGTCATTGTAAACTGAACAGGATCAACAGTATGTGCAAAGGGCTTAAGTGTTTTGTTAGTGCTGCTGTTAACTGCAACAACAGCATTTTTTCAGCCTGTGTTCTTCACCAGTAATGAGCCATGTTACATAAGATGTAGTTGATATAAGTTAGCTTTAAATAAAAGTCTTTTTTTCAAAACAAACACCTACAAACTACAATTTGTAGAACAAAAGTACTGTGCTACAGTCTTCAGATCTAGTTGGTTATCTTATGTCAGAGATTATGCGCTTGTTGTTTCACTTCTTCTGTGAAGTTGGCGACCAGGCTCTCTCCTTCACCAGCCTGAGTGCAGCTCTCCTCCTCCTCCTCCTCAGTTCTTTTGCTGTTCATTTGACTGCAGCTTTCCTGTCAAGAAGTATTTAAGAGAATTTTGATGGCAGCTGTTGTCATAATATACAAGAATACATTGTACGACTTGTATATTGCATGATGTGAATTAGTTAGTAAACATATAATTGTTTTCCTTATCCAGAACCCTGCATATTTGGGGTACATCACAGCACATATCAGTTGATACTATAGATACTGGTTTCCCTATTTACTTCAGGAGAGCTGGAATCTCTGAAAATGTTTCCTCTGCATACGGACTGGTCACCACCATTGAAGTGAATGTGAACGTTCTGTGAGCACATCTAAACTCCCATGTATACATGGCTTTTAAATTAAATTTTAGTCTTTCAAACCTATTTTTAAGCTTTTAGGAACTGACAAACAGTTGTACCTAGTTTGTAAATTATAAACCACAACCTGAGACATAGCAGCACTTTTGGAATAATTTTATGCTGTCATCAAATGATATGGTAGTGCAATTTTTGTTTTAAGTTCAGAATAACAGAATTTAACTTGAAGTGTGAGAAATTCCTCTATAATAGAGCACAAAGTATTAATTTTTAAAGTAGGATGTTATTTTTAGAGTAAGAAATTCTGCCTCAAGCCATCTGCATTTCTGTGCTAGTTACTTTCTAGGCACTACCTTATAACTCTCAACATTTAGGCTATCTAAAACAAAACAGAAATAAAAAAAAATTGTCTGAGTAAAAATCCTGCAACACTACTGACAAAATATTGTTTTGAAAAGTGTAGCAAGCTGCAACTCCTTTTAGCAGATCATAAAATGGAGCAGTTAGATTTCATGCAGATGGCACTTTGCTAATTCAGCTAAGCCTATATAAAAGCAAAATTTTGGACAGGTTTATTGAGAACAAATAACAAACACTAGGTATACATGGGGGTCTGGGGCTGGATTTACCATGGTGGCACAGGGCTGGGTGCAGGCTAGGAGGCTGGAGAGTGGGGCAGGGTGTGAGCCTTTAGCCCATTGAGCCACACTGGACACACATTGCATACACTGGAGCAGATGTGGAGCAGAAAGGCAGAGCAAGTGTCCACATGTGCCTTCACGGCTCACAGGAGGGGAAGCTTAGGACCCAGAAGGAGACTAGGGTGGGTGGGTGGAACCAGGAAGAGGGAAGGGACCAGCCAAGGCCAGGAGAATATAAGCAGAGGATCAGGTTTGAGAAAGAGCTGGCTGAGTTGCAGAGGCAGATCTAAGGGAGGGCAAAGCTCTAAGTTTTGCAAGAAGCCTTACCTTGCAGTGGAAATAACTCCTCTCCTGCATTGTTTTCGCCAATCCTCACAGGGAAAAGCAACATCTTGGCATTGCTTACTGGCTACAACAGCAAGGGAGAGGAGGGATTTACATGACAGGGTAAGGCTTCTTGCAACACTTAGAGCTTTGCCCTCCCTGTAGCTCCGCCTCTGGCCAGTTGACAAAATTAACATTTCTCTTCAGATTCTTAGCAGGGAATTTGCACTTGCTTCTCTCAACGGGAACAAGTTCTGATCAATGAAAGTAGCAATGTTTTAGGAGGAGCCGGCTGCGTAGACATGGAAGGTGGTTAATTTATCTCTGAGGGAGGGAATGCTGCCATTGCCATTAAATCAGGTGGTACTTTGCTCCCTCCTTGTATTCCACTGGCTTGGATGATTACTAGCCCATCTCAAACCTCCTGTTCCTGGGCAAGGTGAGAAACAAGCAGGTGGTGGCTTCTCAACTCTAGAAGGTCTCAAATGAAAGGGATTATCTGGAGCCCTTTCAATCCAGCTTCAGGCCAGACTTTGGGATGGAAACAGCTTTGGTCACATTGGTGGATGACCTATGTTGCGGACTGGGAAGGGAGTGTGTCCCTGCTGGTCCTGCTGGAACTTTCAGTGTATTTGAGAAAATTGGTGAAAAATACTCCTTGGGTGGTCAGACATTGTAACTGCTCAGCCCCCCCTCTCCCCCCCCCCGCTCTCTCTCACACACACACGTACACTGAAGAAACAAATTTTGTTTTGGAGAAGGATTGTGACCAGCTTGATTAGTGCAAATGGATATGCAATGATGATGACTAGTGCATTTGTTATTTGCATTCCTAACCTGTTCATATATACATAGTTATTAAAAGGGAGTAATAAGTGCCTTGAAATGTGATGTATGCAGAAATAAAAAGCAGCTTAATCAGAGAGATCACAAAACACTATCCTTGCACGGACAATTTACTAGTTAATGGATACAGCAAATGGCAGCGTCACATGCACATTTGAGAAAGTATTTAAAATTGCAAGGCGCTAAAGTTTAGCTCATATCATTATAGTAGACTAGATGTCAGCAACTGGCAGTGTGCAGGTTCAGTCTGACCTTTGAAGAGTATCATGTGTTCCCTGATTGGCAACTACCTCTCTCCCTGCCTTCTGTACTTCTTGAAATATCTTAGAGAAACATGAGCACAAGTGTGATGGAGAAACTCAAGCACATGAGCCTCCTCTCAATGTGTCGTCACTTGCTTTCTTTGGCAACAAAGAGTAGGGGAGGCAGGAAGGCAAGGCAAATTGACCAACCTGAAAGTGCCATTAACATGGATGTCTGGATTTGACAAGCACTTGCGTTCGATCATTTTCCCCACCCTCTCTTTCACATACACAGACACACAATCAAAGTAGCCTGCTGGTAAGACTAGTTGCTGACTAGAGTCCCAAGCTATTATCATACTTACTTGGGAGGAGAGTGATACAAGGATAGAGTACTTATCCTTGCAAGCTGACCTGTGAATAAAAAAAAGAAAGTGGAACTGAACATATGAGCAGCCAAACCAGTGCTGCATTCTGTAAGCAGTGAAAGAAGTGAAAGTGTGTTGGCATGCAATAATAACAGAGAAAACAAGGTGATTTTCATGCAAGCAGAAAAGTAAGAGAGCCATTGCTGCTGTTGATAACAGAAGTGGGAGGTTAAGCATTAGATTGATTCTTCTGAATGCAAATGGTATTTACTACAAGCTCCAGAGTGAGTGAGAAAGGAAGACGCTTGGGTACGTCTGGCTCCAAGACTGTCAAGGATCTCATTTTGTAGTATAAAAGGAAAACAACTTCTTTTACAGGCAATTTTTATTCCACGTACATACCTGGAATAAAATTATCAATTCCACATAGTAGTAGCTTTTTAACCATAATAAACCTGCTCTGTTAAAAGAAAAAACTCTGTCTTCCACGTATATAGAAGCAAAGAGTGCATTTTTGTATTGTTAAAAACTTTAACCCAAGATAAAAATGCTCTAATTAATATTAATTTTTGTATGTGAATTATCAGTTACTCTTATCAGTTGTTGCCTACTCATGGGGACCACACATGCTACATTTGATTATTTGGAAGTAAGCCCCACTATGGTCAGCATTATAATGCAATCCAAATCCTTGAGTAACACTGACGGGATGGGGATAGGATTGCTAGTACATGCTAGAATTTGGCTTGTTTCCTTCCTAATCCTTGGAATATGGCAAAGGTTGTACTAAATGAGAAGCTATGGGCTTTTCCTGAGAGTACCCTTGTGAAAAGGAGTATTATGTCATTATGGCATTTGTGCTATCACATCTTGATTGGTATCTTCCATGCATGGCAAATATTGGTCTATTGACAGGAGTGACATGTTTGGTGGGTGGCAGCAGGGCTGCTAGAACTCTGGAAGATGCCATTGTTTCTTCTAGTTATGCTGGTGTAGGTTTGGTTTAGTGCAATCAATCCACTGTAGCTGGATTCCATCCTTTGGTCCAGTTCTACCCATTCCTTCCCACTGATGCAGCAGTATGAATGGAACACACTCTGTACCCACGAGAGGCAGGGAGACTGTAAAGGTCTCCTCCAGGTAAGTGAACATCACTTACCCTGGGGAAAGCCTTCACTACTGCCATGGGACTCCTCAAAAGTATGCCTGATGTTTCGCAGGCATAAATCTAAGGCGTGTAATGGTTGTGGTAAGGAATACCACAACAGACACAGTTAGGACATTGGCTTTCAGAAACTTCCCTTGATTTGTCTCCCTCCCCGGCCCCACCCTACCACCCCCACTCCTCCACCATTCCTCCCCACCTAATTCTGCCCTCATTCTTGCAATTGTTGCAGGTCTGGCAGGTCTCCAGCACTGCCTCCTGATATGGCAATGTACTGTACATGACCACTACTGGAAACCATTTCATGTCAGCGGAACTGTAAAGCCCTCTGTGCACCAGCCAATCCATTATAGCAGTGTTATTCAAACTGTGGTTTGGGACCCACTTGGTGGGTCATGACCTGATGTCAGGTGGGTCGCAGAAAGCTAGGAGCAGCCATCTTGGAAACGGCAGACCTTACTCTTATTCCTTTTGTGTTAACAGTTTGAATTTTCAAGTGAGGTTTTTTTTTTAATTTTGTTTTTAATTTTGTGCTTTTACATAATACAGTATTTTGCTCTAATCTTGGTTTTTGTCATGGATTTTTCACAGTTGTACAATTGCTGCAGTCCAAGAATGCCAATTTACATTTCAGGAGTGTCATTTTATTATGTTATAGGACAGCACCTCCTGCTTGATGATGTCACTTCCTGTCACAACATCACTTCCAGGTCAATGACATCACTTTTGGTGGGTCCTGATACGAGTGTAATTCTAAAAAGTGGATCCCGGTCTAAAAAGTTTGAATACCACTGCATTATAAGATTGGGCCATTAGTTGGATTGGCCTGCTCACATTATAAATATGCCCAAGCTTGTCCTTTTTGTTTTTTACATGATGGGAAGTTGTATTGTCTCAGTTTAACTTCTGTGTGTTGATAAATAGCTCAGAGGCTAACAGCTTCTTAATTCAGGAAGACCACAATATATGGGTTGCTATCCTACTAGAACAAATGCATATAATCTCCATCTCTCACTACTTGGTTACTCAAAATTTTTATATTAGCTGAATGCATGAACTTGCTCCATTGAAAAATGGTGCGTTTGTCTGACACTGGATAATAGCAAAGTTCTGTCTTGCAGATTAAACCCATGATAGTTCTGTCAGAGGTCACCTGGATGATGTACATTCCTTAGGTGAGATAGACAAATCTCCAGATGGTATGAAGAAAGTGGGATAACCTGTGATGAGGTTGTCTTGCTCAGTGAGTCTGCTCGCTGGGAGGCAGAGTTTGCAAGGGGCACTGCCTGGGTCACCAATGTGAGCAAAACACCTCCCCACCTCCTGTCTGTACAGGTAATTGAGGAGAGCTGCCTGGTATCATAAGAAGCCTCGGGTACCTTGCAAGCCTATGCAGTCATCCCTGTATTATTTGGGGACTATAGGGAAGGAGGTAAGGGAGAAACTCTATATCATACACCAGAGCTTGTGGGGGACAAGGGAGCAAGTTGCACAGGAGGCAAAAACAAAATCATCAGCACAAATCCCCTTTCCTCCCCTGTCTGAGACTATGAATAGGGCAACAACCATCCCCTTCACTCTAGCCACACAGCTCATTTCACACATTCAAATCAGCATTCTACAATCGAGAAGTAACAAGCATGCACATGTGTGAACCAAACCATACTTTGTATTATGATTCAGTACAAATAGCAAACAACAATAATTTGTGATGCTCCAACCATCAGCTTGTAAAAATTAACATTACACAGACAATAATGAGTGAATCTCAGTATTTATTTGAAATCTGAAACCTAATTAGTATATAGAGAAGCTACTACAGCTCCAACAGGGAGAGCTCTAATCTAGCACCGTGCAGTTTGTTGGCTCCAGTTTAACCCACTAATTTTGTTGAAGCTTTATTGTATTACCTGATACGCTTCATCCTGTAGCTTCTGTTTCAAATACTCCTCCATCTTGAGCTCATTCTCTAGCTGGCGGACAGAATCGTTTTCATAGTTCTCATCATCTGCTCTAACGTAAGGGTCTCCATCTTCTGTAACCCTAAATACAATTAATAATAAATAGTTTCCTAATTTTTTTTAAAAGGCTTGAATTCCTAGGAATGCTTATGCTATCCCCAGGAATGTTAAGAAGCACAGTCGGTTTTGTGTTTTCCCCTTTTCTTTCAAAGCTAAAGATTTATTGCTTTGAACTTTTGAATCTCACATTTCATCTTTCAAAGGGCTCTCATGGATAACATGGATAACAGATTCCTGTTTGCAGTGCATTCTGGGGCCTTAACCAAATTGACATAGAGCTTGCACTATGTGTTTGCAAAATCAATGGGAAGCATTCTTCCTGGATTGTACCACATCATACTGAAAGTGGGGGGCTGCATCTAGGACAGTGATGGCGAACCTTTTGGGCTCTGTTTGTCAAAAATTAGGAAACTGCCTAACTGGATTGTGCTGGGATGTCATTCCCCCCCTCCCAAACAAAAGAAAAACAATTCTTTACATTGATTTAAAAAAAACTCAAATCATGTGTGGTGCTATGTATTATATAAAGAAACATCAAATAATTACAAAAATGAAATATTTGTGAAAAAAAAATCAATTGTTGGGAGTTGGTGAACACTAGCATGTCACATAATATATCATGGCATATCACCTTTGACACACATGTCATAGATTTATTGTCACTGATCTAGGACTTGCTCATAGTTAAAAAAAATTAGCTAGTACACTAAGGGTGCAATCCTAACTTGCACAGGAGCAGCGGGCCAGCAGGCCTGTGCTGCATCCTAACACAAGTTAGGATTGTGCTGGAACTCACTGCAGGGCAAGGAGATATTTTCCCCATATCTTTGCAGATATTTGCAGGGCCTACAGAGCTCCTTGGATCTGCCCCTGCTGTTTAGCAGGTGCAAGCCCAACGAGCCTGCAGAGGCCCAAACTGGGGCTGCGTGGCCCGGGAATGGAGGTTTGGATCCAGAATAACTGCCTGATCCTGGCTCCTCCCCCTTCCCATTCCGCTCCACTTATGGGAACTCCCTTCCTCCCCCTGTTCCACTCTCCCTTCTGCCTTCCCCCCACCCAGAAAAGCCCCAGTGGTGCTGAATTCGGCCAGTGCAAGGGCAGCCAGCCCGGGAAGGGATGTGGGGCTGTTAGTCTGCATCCAGGTCTCTGTCCCCAGGCCGCCTGGCCCTGATTCGGGATGCTCGGCATCCTCAGCTCAGTGCTTGCTATACAGCTGGCGCAGATCCGAGGAACTCATAGGGGAAGCTGGAGCCTCCCCTGGGGCAAGGATGCGAACGTGCCCTTATCCCGGGGAGGCTCCATAGCGTCCCAAAGCTGCATTGGACACAGCACTGGTCCTCCAGATTGTGCCCCCAGTCTGGTCCCCTTGTGCTGTGTTCCTGCCGAAAACAAAACCAAAGTTGCTATTTGTTTCTTCCATGGTGATTTGACAGAAACAGCAAACATCCCCCCTCCACCATTGCATGTCCATGTACAAGCTTCTCAGTGAAAGTGAGAGGCAGTGCCTCTGCCCGCCTGGCTAATGGGAACATCTTGTGGAGACTCCAAAATGACGCAAGAGACTTGGTGGGATGCTGCTATTTGCAAATGGAGGTGTCAGGCACAGTAGTGACATGAATTTCTCAGCAACTTGTGCTATCGGTACTGGAGCATTCAGGGGGTCACCCCAGTTGGGTAAACCCTCTGATGGGTATGAGCCTTTGGCTGTACATGACCTGGTTGAACCTTGACACTGCTCTGCATTTCCACCACCTCTGCTTAACATCAGATGTCCCCCTGAAGGCACAAGGGAATATATAATACATATAACCCTGTTTCCCCAAAAGAGAGTACCCACATATCACTGCGGATGGTTCCAGTGGCAGCTGCACTGTGAAGGTATCCTGGCTTCCGAGCATGAATCTGTGCAAGGAAAGCTTTTTCCGATGTTGGTGATGGAACGAGGTCATCAAAATGAGTCCGACCAAACTCCGAATCCACATTACTTTCTGTCTCACTACCAACTTCTGCAGGAAGAAAGATATTGCTGTTACTAAAGTCATATAAGCTCTAGTATGTTTCCTATTTTAATTTCTAGCATACTTGAGTTTACCCTATCATCTGAAATTGCCATAAATATAGCAGTGTATGCACAGTTTTATGCACAGTTTTAACTAGAGTTAACTGTTTCACTCCTGTACGGTTCACATTTGTCATTTAGAAGAGTTCTTGCACACAGACAATTCTTTGAGTACCAAGTAGGATGAGTGACATCCCTGAGATGCACAGTGTCTATGGGATCAACAGGAATAACTCAGTGCCACAGTCCAAGGGCTAGCAGACTAGCCCTTTACTAGCTTTTGTAAACTACTGTGCAACTGTGGATCACTTTTATCAGGGCTGCATTCTGCACTACTCATTTTGTTGTAAAAATGCAATCTTATTTCATCATCATAATTACAATGGGCCCTGTAATTTCCGTTCCAAGACCGCCTCCATGGATACCGATTTCCACAGATACTGAGGTCTGTGGAAAGCCCTTAAAGGACCCCCCAGATGCAACTGGAAGCATCTTTTTGTTGTATCGGGGAGGTGTTCTGAGGCACAGGGAGGCTGTGTGTGGCCTTTCCATAACTCAGAAGTCCTCCCAGAGGCATTGGAAAGGCACTTCTGGTTTTCAAGAAAACCTATGGGAGCCCCTCACTCTTTACCCCTTGCCCTCCCTGCTCCCAAATTCCCCCTGCCCTCCCCCTCCCTGCCCACAACACCTCCACTGCCAACTTACAAGCACCAGCCGAGGCTTCAGGAGCTGCTGTTGTGTGTGCTGCATTGCTGCCAGTTTGATGCAATGGCCAGAAGTACATGATACTTCTGGCTTTCCTACTGCCATAGATGGTCTTGTGCTGCTGGAATGCTAGGTCCAGTCGCGCAAGGCTTCAAGCAGATTGGGGCCTTAGTATGATTATATTGCAGCTGATAAGCAAGTGGTTTACTTATGGTCACCAAGTACATTCATGGCAGAGATGAAATTCAAACCAGGGAGGTCCTGATTCCCAGTGCAGTTGCTCAACCATTAATGTTGCACCAATTCCCTCATGCACAAAAACGTAAGTGCTCTTCATGCATAGAAGGTTGTGATGGGGATGGAGGACAATCAGTCACCACAGATCATTTGTTAAGTGTGGGAAGAAGAGAATTATTTGGACACAGCAGCAGTTTACAAGGCCTCTGCTGTATTCCAAATACTGTGGATTGGGCAATTTACTTCAGTGGGATGTAAATGTATTTAATGCTAAAACACCTTTAAAACACTGTTCTACAGAATATACAGTATGTGCACCCTTTTTCCCAGACTGCACCTCATTATTATTTTTAAAGTGCAACATGTTAAATGACTATAGCAGAATTATGCTTTTGAATTAACCAACCTGAGTTTAGTTCCTTCACTAGAGAAGACATAGTGTTGGTGATAGAATCAGCTGCCACCAGCAAGTCATTTCTTAAGTTTCTCCTTGTACCTGAGACAGAAGAGAAGCAAGGTATTGTTTGGCAAAGAATACTTTATGTCTAGAACTCCATACTGGGTTATTCTTCAGCCAAACTAAATGCAGAAGTTGGAATCCAAAGAACTGCACAATTAATTATACCCTGCAGTTGCAGCCCCACATGTATCCTTGGGAGGGCAATGCCCCCGAGCACTGCTCTGGTGGAGCGGGGGTGGGGCACAGAAGTGAATGGTGCTGTCGGCAGTGAGCAGCGATTGGTCCGCCTGCCCCTGCACCCGTACCGTTCTAAAATGGAACGTTTTCAGATGCTGGGGGCAAGATGGGTGGCAGTGCAGAAGCGGGGAGGCAGCACTAGGGGTGGTGATCTGTGAACTTGGCTCCCATTCGGAGAATCGGTCAGGTCCACAACTGATACACTGTTTACCCCTGCTAACTCTTTTAACTGTTGACAGGCTGGCTGGTTTTTACACTTTTATATCTTGACAAGATCCACGGGGCTTGTTGTTTTTTAAATTTTTAAATTGTATTGTTTTAATATTGTTTTTAAATTGTTTTTTTAATGTTAAATTCTGTTTTTTATTGTGTCTTTTGTTGTAATGTCGCCTTGGGTGCCTTCGGGCAGAAAGGCGGGATATAATAATAATAATAATAATAATAACTGGGCAAGAGGCACTTTTCACATGGTGTTCCTCTTGTATTTAGCAGGGGGAGAGTAACTGTCCCTCTTCACCCCCGTGCATTGTCTTTCTAGTGGCTGTTGCTGGTGGTGGTCTGCATATTTTTAGATTGTGAGCCCTTTGGGACAGGGAGCCATTTAACTTTATCATTACTATTTGCCTGTAAACCGCTTTGTGAACTTTGTGTTGAAAAGCGGTATATAAATACTATTTGAATGAATTTGAATGAATACACTTTGTGTGTGCATTATTTAGAGACTTGTTCCACATTGCCCACATGTGGGAAATGCGTCTGAAGCAGAGAAGACTTTTGAAAGCAGTATTTGGTATGACATAATTAGAAAGGCGATAAAGAGACAAACTTACTGGACGTCCCCAAGTCCCTGGACATCCTTAAAGTATATATTTGGTTCTCAGCCAATATATACAGTAAAGGCTCACTTTTGGCCCAATCCTATCCATTTAGTATGATATTGAAAGTAACTTTCCACTGTCAAAAAATGGAGCATCACTGTTGGAAACGGTGTGTTCCTGCTGTGCAATCTGGAGCTTCCAACCCAAAGGATCGGTGGCTCCAGCCTTATACTGCCAGGGAGCCAACCTAAAACAGGTAGGTTGGTTGGGGGGGGGCAGGTTGTGGGCGATTCAAGGGAGAATTGGAGCAGGGAGTGAGTTGGAGGGGGTGGATCTCTGCAGCAAAAGTGCATGCTGGATCTTATCCATGCTTTTCTAGCCTGCCCCTTCTTTTCTTGCACATGTCAGCAAAATATGCTGCACATGTCTTGCACATGTCAGCAAATTGGCATGGGCCTGAGGCCACCATAGGCCACTAGAAGACCTACCCAGAGATCAGTAAAAATGTTCTGGTCTCCTGGTTGGACATCTGATTGCCTCTCTCCCGTACCATACACATGCTTGATTGGTGCGGCTGTATGCTATAGCATGGCAGGAAATAGGATTGGGCTATATGGGTATTTATCTATAGTCTCCTCCACAGAGTCATGCTAATTCGCATTCACTGAAATGATTTCAGGGGAACTAGTTTTTTTAATTGTTATCCCACCCTTTCTCTAAGGAACTCAGGGCAACACAGATAGGTTCTTTCCATACCCCATTTTTTCCTCACACTCCTGTGAGGTAAACCAGGCTGACAGAAAATGACTGGCCCAAGTTAACCTAGTGAGAAGCATGGATGAGGCAGGATTTGAACTGGGCTTTCCCTTCTCCCTGCTCTAACCATTATTGGCTCCCATGCTGGAACTGGAGCTCCTAAACAAAAATAAGTACTTTGCTCTAGATAGTTGGAAGCAGAAAATGAGGATTCAGGGCAATCAAATAATTGGCAGGAAAAATAATTACCGCACAACACAGCACATAATAGCACATTGTGAAATATAGCTGTTGCTATGGTTAGGGAATACAAAGCTTTTTTCTGTATACTTGATCAACATGGGCTGTTGTGATTGTTACAGATAATCTAGAAAGCCTGTCAGTGTAAGCTCCCTTGAAGCAATTAGGTTCAATACTAACTCCTCACACATGCTTTATCAGCCCATCTGAGGTCCACTCATTGATATTGCTTGCCTGAAACGTACGCTTTTAATTATTTTCTTACATTATAAGCCCTGCTTCACAGTGCTGTATGGGTGGTGTTGTGGGTGAAGAAGCTACAGAATGGCACAATGTTTTCCGCCATGATCGAAGGGGGAGTTCGTTGACTAAACACAAACACAGTCTCTTGTACCAGAGGATGGCTTGTACAACTTACCTTGAGCAAAAGCGTCCTGCACGTCTCCTCCCACACCAGTCAGAGAGTCCTGAGGTGTGTGGGCTGGAGTAGAGCAGGCAGATGCAGATCTGATGGGCATAGGAATTGGTCTGCTAATAGTGTGGCTGGGAGAAGAGCGAGGAGAGCCTGCCCCTTGGGTCTGGAAGGAAACATTTGTGTGGTTAGTGTGGCTTACAGGAGAAAGCACTCCAAGGCTGTCAACTCCAGTTACATTTCAGATGGACAAACAGTCAGAAAATACCATGGCATGCCGTGTAGTAGGATCACCCTGATGGGAAAGCTAAGGCACACCAGTCTGTTTGTTAGTTAATAGGGCCCAAAGCACACACTAACAAAAGAGTAGAGATCAATAACACAGGGAGGATGGGTGAAATAGCCAAAAAGACCCGGTCCATAAGCAGTAGGGATTCAACTACTAAAACTCAATAGGAATCATATTTTTTTCATATTGTTTATGAAAGAAAAGTAATAATGCTAGCAGTGTACATAGAAAGACAATAAAAGGTCCTTTGGGTGAGAACAAAGATGCTATCATTAAGAAGCCTGGAAAAGGAGAAATGCCTTCTCTTGTGTAAAGTATTTAATTGTTGTTTACATATGAGCATAAAATGAAACAGATGGTGAGAAAAAAAATGGACTGAAAGAGTAGTGATTTGGGGCTGTTTTGAAATTCTACTTCCACCCATCGCTGGCCTATGCGCTGTGGGATGCACTCATGCAAAATCTTAGACTTCCAAAAACTGTGCAGACTTCTGTGTTCCATTGAGTGCGTGCCTACATAAAAACTAAATTTAAGCCTTTTGAAATAAACTTCTCAAGGCAGAGTACTTTTACACTCATGGCTTAGGATACGGGCTGTAGCTGCCACTTACTGCTTCATAAATCATACTACCAGTTTAGGTGCTGGTGAAAAGCTCTGATTCAAAATGTGCTATAAGCTCCAAATTTCCACAAGCTGCTCCAACAAGACACAGCAAGACAATCCTGAAATGTCAGAAGCCACCTGTGGCCAGTGTGCCACTGCTCTATGTCTCCTTTTCATGTTTCCTGGTAATGTTTAATGAAAGCATGACATGATATCCTTGTGTTCAATGTTTCTCTGTTCCTTCACAACTTTGTTGTGCTGATGCTTGCAAGATAGGATGGGGAACTACAATGTGATGGTGTCATATAATGTGTTTGCTTTTACTAAAAATTCCTGGGAGATACAAGGAGGAGGTGTGAATTTATTGTCAGGTGTGATTGTTGTCTACCATATGTTTAAATTAACTTAGCTCTAAAAAGCAATACAAAGAGCTAATGTTAGGAGAAGTAAAGAAAAAAACTGCAAAGTTCTCAGGAGATTTTCTGAAATCATGTAGAGCAGTTGGAATATGGAAGGAAGCAGGAGACATACAAGAATAAAACAAAGATGATACACTGTGCTGTAGTTTTGTATAGGCATCTGTCTTGTTGGGTTACAAATTATGGAGGCCTGCTTTGCAGTTGTGCAAACAGTTGAAGGGCTGGAAGTGGACCTTAGCAATATGACCTATAACTAAATGTAGGATTTCCATTTAATAGGAGCTAGTGTACATTTGCCAACACATTCATAATGGAAAAACCTGAGACGTTTTCTAATAAGGGACTTCTCAGGATAGGCATTTTCCACTACAAATGTGTTAGCAAAAGTGCAGTAGTACAACCCTCCCATTCAAGCGGCATGGCCCCACTTTCTACAGCAAAAACATCTAGGAATCCTGGGAATATTTGGGAGCTAACAGGACTGGGCTGATGGTAGCCCAAAATAAACTTGTTTACTAGGGCTATCAAATATTGAAATCAAAAATTCTGGTGTCTGGCTGGTTGGAAGCCTCTGGACAAGAGAGGAGCCCAGCGTGGATCAAGAGATGGAGCTGGTATGCTTTGGATGGGTCTTGTGCAGAGCCCAAAACAAAGCTGTCAATTAACTGGAAGTGTACTTTAAAAAAAAAACCTGTTAGGGTGGGGGTAGAGGCAGAAACTGTTTTTCTGGGGAATGGTCCAAAACCTAAAAACCCAGCCAAGTCAGGTTTTGTCTGGTTGATTGACTATAGGTTGGTCAATCAGTCAGTCTGTCTGTGGAATTACTGAAAATCTGTTCTCCTGATATAGCAGACAGTAGAAGACTTCCATGCTAGTTTACCTGCACTCTGCAGGAGACTGTGGAAGCTGGAAGGCTTCTGCAATTCAGGGCGCAGTCCTAAACAGTACTGGATTGGCAAGGCCAGCCAGCCTGTGCCAAATCCAAGCACTGCTTGAGGAGGCTGGAGCCTCCACACGGCAAGGGCACGTTCCAGCCTCCCCTATGTGCTCCTTGGATCTGCATCTGCTAAACAGCAGGCATAGATCCGAGGAGACAGCGCGGCCCAAACTGGGGTATGGTTTTTATATGAAATGTGATAAAATGTTAACTGGGATTTATACCTCAAGGAACTATCCAGTATAACAACACATATAAAAATCTGGTCACAGTTAGCCTTTGGTATGTATCTCCCTCTGCTGGAGCCTCAGGGTAATTCACGAAGTAGAATTATCTGTCTAGTGACGTGTATGTTAACGATCGAAAAGAGAATCTATGTGTTTCTTAAAGAAAGCTTCTTTGTTACAATTCAATAATTTAAAAAATCATATGCAGACAAGGATAGTTACAAAGTGCACAACTACAAAATGTCAGAGATATATTTGCATACCTTTGCCTTTTATATTACTCTCTCTTTCTCTCTCCCCCCCTCTCTGTGTGTGTGGGTGTGTGTATTAGTGGTAGACTGAAATGGGGGAAGCATTTTGCAAATCTGTTCACCCTCATGAAAAACACTTCCTCCTGTATGTCTTTTTTTTTTTGCATTCTTTAAGGAAGAACTGTAAAAAAACTGCTAAAATAGAGTACTTCTCAAAACTTACTTTTCACTCTAAAAATCCAGTGTAGCTCCAGCACATAAATCTGCTATTTACTTAGTTTGGATTCTAAAAAAGCAATTGCCATGAGAGACTGAAATATTAAATTGCTAAAAGCAAAAATAGAACCTTCAACCTATCCTTTTAAAATTATCTATGTACTTGCAAATAATGAACTCAGGCAGTCGAGTGTCAGATTGCAATGGGGCCACCCACAGACAAGGTAGCTTTTTGGGGGGTGGGAAATGAAAGGATCAGGTTGTTCTTCTGCAATCTCTTTGTACCATTTCTCACCAAAACCAGAATATCCTGAAATTATTTATTTTCCAATGTTATACTTCTTTCTTCTATACGTATAAAGCATAATCAGAAATTTTTTATTCCATCAAATCCTTTCTCTGCCAAAATATAAATGTAAATGGTCAAGTTGCTATAATATTTGGACCCAGTGCAACCATTTAACTTCAGCACTTATATTTTGCTACTGCACACAGATTTTGAACTGAGAGACAAAACTCGATTTTATTATAGGGAGAAATCCCTCACAGCAGTTCCTGAGAAAATGAGAAGGCTAAATTTTCATAATCCAATGAAAGCCACATTACCCCGTTGACTTCAGTTTGGCTTAATGCATTTGCAAATGGACACATAACTGGAGCCCTTGATAGTGCTGTTACAGTACAAAAAGGTTGCAACATTATTTCTTTGATGGTTTATTTCTTTGACAGGTTAACTTGGACCTGTCCTTGGAAAATGATGCTGCAGTCCGCAACTGCTTAGTGATAACAGATGGTTTTTTTCTTTAATGAGCTTGAGCTTCAAGGCTTTTTATTCCAAGAAAAAAAAATCAGCTCAGCTATCTGCAATTCATCTACCTGAATCATATCTTCACTCTTAAGTTAGCAGGGAGTTGGTCATATCCACACACTTCTCCAGCTTTTGCTGAACAGAGTTAAAGAGTTACTGCTCTTTGTACCAAAGCTGACTGTATATCAGTCGTGAGCAAGGAGGTCTCTTACATTTATTACTGATCTCTGGAGAACAGTAAACCTTAATTTGCTGACTGTGTAAAGTTCTTTAAACTTCTCAGATAAAAGGTTAGAGGCGTTCAAGATAGTGTTATTTATTGGTCTAGAGCATGAACATGCATTTCAAGCAAATGTAGTACAGCACATATTTGGATCACAGGAGTACCAGTTAGTGACAACCTTCCAGGCAATTAACTTACTCCCTGCTTCATTTCTTCTTCCTAAAGAAAGATGATTGGACTATTGAGGATAAGATAAATCTGGGTTTAAAAGTAAAAGGCAGAAGAGAATGGAAATTGTGGAGCAAACAAAAACCTGAACTTAGTCCCGCATAATCCAGTGCTGAAGCAGGCTCTGACTGCACCTGTGTTGGGGTGGTGACGAGACACATCATTGAGCCCCCCATGCAGCTTCACCACACTCCCTGCTTCTGGAATCACTCCATTTTGGAGAATAATGGAGGCAGGAAGGCCCACCTCTGCTCTGCTTTCTCCCCCAGGGTGCCCAGCTCCTTTGTGGCAGGTGCATCACCACTCTGCATGGGCAAGATGCCTCAGATGAAACTGGACCCTTGGCTACATGGCATTATACCTCTCTGACTACAGTACTAGTTCTGACAGAGCAAACAATGGGGGAGGGCCATTGCTTTCATTACCTACCTCTGAAGTCTTAGAGGTTTTTGCTTGGCCAGTGCTGGACATTTTAGACTGTTAGATCAGATGATATGACTCAGTAGGACTCATGTTCTTGTGCTCATACAGAGCAAAAGCGTTGGCTATACAGGTTACATAGGTCACCCAAAATCAGAAGGGATCTAACTCTGAATTTTCTGAAGCTGTGCTTATTGTTTGTGATTTAAGAAGCAATTAAAGAAGGTTTAAGAGCAGTTTTGCTCTGTGCTCCTGTGATCCTATGCAAAGTCTTTCTTGAAGAAGACACTTTATCGACAAGAGGTAAGTCCCAGGAAAAGAAAAGAGAGCACAATTCAGCATCTTATAAGCAAATGCAGCTCCAGTTTATACCAGTACTGAATTTTATAAACAAAGTTCCAAATAATAGAAGGTTTGGGTTTTCCCCTCCCATTCCATTACACTATTATCAAAGATGTGCCTTTCTGAACATTACTCTTTAGATTTGTTCAGGAAAGGTTACTGTACAAGGGATCTATGCCACAGATACCTGAGTATAAGTTATCTCCCAAATAAGTTGAGGACAGGTTTGGAGCCCAAAATCATGGAATTTTCTATGATGTGTGTGTGTGTGTGTGTGTGTGTGTGTGTGTGTGTGTGTGTGTGTAAAATGTACGGAGTTGTCTGACTATGATTTTGTCTGATTTTACCCTCTCTTGTTTCTCTCACGCTGAGGTAAAATGAGGAGGGAATTTACAACTCATTTATTTGCAAAAATGTCTCATAGTCAGGTAAAACTGAGTATAGCAACTGACTGTTCTAAAGGCAATACAGAGAAAGCCTGAGAAAGCATAGAAATTTCAATAAAGCCTTTAACATGTTATTACATCTGGGGTAAGAATTGATAACATTTAATGATTGAAAAACATCATTTTCCACAACAAATATCAATGGGATGACCTGTACAGACTGGACATCAAATCAATAATAGTCTTTCCTGCCCTTTTTTGTTCTTTGTACTACACTACAATTTTTTCTTCTATTCCTGTTTTGTTGAACATAAAGTTGGGAAGTTTTACCTTCAGCAATTTCATGAGGCCCTCTAACTGAACCATGAGCTCTCTCCGGCTTTCTTGAAGAGCAGACATCCTCTGTTCCAGCTCATCCTTCCTCTGTCTAAAAATATAAGCATTGAAGATCAGAGCAGATATCTGACCATTCTACAGTTTCTCAGTGCATGCACATGCAAAGAAATGGTGAAGAATATTCTAAACTGGAGAATGTAGGCATGCCTGGGTATCCACTGATTTGGTATCCATGGTTTCAATTATCAATTATTCAATTAGCCTCGTACAAAGATAGGGGAACATTAAACGAATCTTTTTTTACCTTGTTGCAGCAAAATCATTGTTTTCCCCTTTCTTTAAAAAGGCACCCACAGTATCCATGGTTTCAGGTATCCACAGTGGGGTCTGCAACAGAACCCCAGCATATACTGGGGCATGCCTGTACTGTATCACATGAATCAGCAGCATTGAGTGAAAAGCCCCAAGAGAGCTTTCTTAATATAATGACTTCAGTGGATGGGTCTGTTCTGGGCATACATCCTTTGGTGCAGATGGATGGGCCAACCCTTCTGTTGAAATGAACAGTAAAGCTCTTGTGGGCAGGGGCATTCATGTGTATATTAAGAGAAGCAAGGATCACAATGATTGAATTGGGCAGCATGTAGCACCCAAAGAACAACTGTGTATGCTTGTGTTTTTACAGAACTGAGAATTTAAAGCACTGCCTGTAAATACATTTACTTGGGAGTAAGCTCCACTGAACACAGTGAGACTTACTTCAGAGTAAAGATGCTTAGGACTGCACTCTAAGTTGTCCTCTTTGCTATATTGCATGTGTTGCATAAAAAATTAAAATAAGCCCTTTTAATTGTTAATTGGCAATTATTATTCTGAATACATGCAAAGCTGGACAGATACTGCTTCCTCCGACAATGCAAATTAAAACAGAGAAAAGATCTCAAAGCTCCCTAAGGACATTCAATGTCAGGAATTTTCAACTAAGCCATTACGTTTTTAATCTGTGAAGCAAAACTGAAGAAATGCTAGGAAAAAAACCCTGTCGAGTAAAAATGCTAACACTGCATTATCACCGGACAATCTTGGCCTGTCAAGTGAAGCAGCCTTCTAAGCAAGATTAAAATAGATTTCAGGCATGATCTCCAAAAGGCACTGTACAAAAATAGTAAGTCCTGCATAATGTATTAATTTTCATCTTGTTCTGTTGAGCTCCTGCTGTGTGTTACTGCCAGATATTTTTGCTAGTTCAATGGCCCTTTCATGCATTCTTTCTTTTTTTTTTTGCCGGATAGTTCAGTAGATATCCTGTTAACTCCATTAACAAATCAGTAATGGAAAAGAGCAACCTCCTAACAATTTACCTTGGGCTCTCTAATTGAGCAAATTAGATTTGTACCCCATATTATCCTTGAGCAGCATTTCTGAACCAGTGGTACTTGTGTCAATGGTGGAACTTGAGGTGATGTCCAGTGCTACACATGGCACCCCTCCAGACCCTTGCCTGGCAGCGAGGCCAGCAGTGCAACACAACAAGCAGCAGCAGGATGTTCGGCTTGGTGGGCACAGCTCCAGTGTGCCTCCCTTCCACCCTGGGCCCAGTGATGTCATTCAGGGGGAACGGACCAGAACGGGCGTTCCGGATCCTAACGGGCTCTGTGGCTGTTTCCGGGTTCCCGACAAGTGCCAATCAAAAGTGAGTTCCTGTTCCTAAATCATTTGAATGACACCACTGCCTGGGCCTCTTGCCAGTGTTTGTCACAGTACATCTGGCTGCCCAGTCCAGAAGTAACTGGTGATAACATCATTGCCAGTTACACCCGGTGATACTTCCAATAGCTGGACCATACAAAGTGGTACATTGGGGGACAAACATTGAGAAATGCTGACCTAGTGTGCTCAGAGCAAACTTTTTTTTGTTTTTGTTTGCAGGTGTAAAAGAATGACTCTAGAATTCCTTTTTTGTACATGCTTCTGTTGAAAGAAATAAGATTAACTTCTTAAAATGTTTTTGCTCAGACCCTAGCTACTCAAAACATTTTTTGCTGATTTGTCTTAATTGACTTTGGCTTCTACTGATATAAGCTATCAGCAAGAACTCACCCATTCTCCAATGACCTTAGGAGTCAAGGTTCAAAGGAGTGATGACTCTAGTACTTGCTTTGCAGATAGCTTTGCAGCCGAAGTATTTTTGCTTCTCCCTACCTGGCTGTCTGACACAGGTGTCCTCAACTTTGCGTGATGGCCAGAATTCAGACTTGGAGGAGGAGCTGATCACATCCACGTCACTGGTACTGACTACCAAGGTACAGGACCTGGGTTCCCAGTGAGCATGAACCAGGAGCCCAGGAACCCCAGGGAACCTGAACCCAGACCCACAGAGATGGTCTTTCCTGAGCCAGACTCACCCAAGGGGTTAGGCCCCCATGTGCTATGAACTGTTCACTCTCTGGTGCCTACTTTTCAATATGGGAGAATACCAGGCAGAACCAGCAGAGATAAGAAGCATTCAGAGTGCTTGCTTCCAAGTTCAGGGGCTATCCCTGTAAGCAGCAGGGTGGAGCTTGGGTGGGGTAGTCAGGGATGAGCAATATTCTCTTCGACCAAGTTTCTTACTTGGAGCTATCCGAGGTCCTGCACTTTTGACCTGCCTTCATCTACTAGACACCACATCACTTCTCATAGGTCCCTAATGTGGAGGTTTGTTTTTATAAGGCCACTCTAATTGGGGTGGGAGAGGAATCCAACTAATCCGCATTAACTATTTGATTATATTTATT
The DNA here is from genome assembly GCA_029204185.1 of Lerista edwardsae. Lineage (NCBI taxonomy): Eukaryota > Metazoa > Chordata > Lepidosauria > Squamata > Scincidae > Lerista > Lerista edwardsae. Next base: position 3,596,457 of record JAJKFI010000031.1, read on the forward strand.
TGTATAAAGATTTCTAGCCACATTCTGGTAACCATTTCATACATGAATAAGCAAACAGTTCCACAAGGGAGCACTCATGGTTACATTTAAACGTGAAAATATTGAATGGGGCTCCTTGTTTGTGTAAAACTGTGCACGGTCTTTACTGTTTTCAAATTATATGGAGCTAAAAGAAACAGCAACACAATTCTGTTTGGATTCGGAACACCTCAGAAAACATAGGTAATGTGTGTGTGCACACTAGGTAATGTAAGTTGCGCGTGCACATGTGCTCACCTCAGAAGTCGGAGTTCTGCCAAGAGAGTAGGATTCTGTGCTGCCTTCTCTGGGGTGGGCTGAGATGCCTGCTCATGTTCAAGTCTCAGCCTGTGAATCTCTTGTAAGATTTCTCTTAGAATGGATGAGAAAAAGAAGAAGTAAATGTTCAATAGGTTTTCACTGAGCAAACGTAACACATGCAGCACAAAGAGCATAGAAAAGGGGTGGCCAAACTGCGGCTCATGAGTCACATGTAGCTGTTTGATATATAATGTGCGGCTCTCAGAACTATGTTGGCTGAGCTCCTTTTTGCATCACAATTAATATAAAAGAATTTTTCCAAGCTTTATGATTATTTACTGGGTATAAATGGAGAGTCCACTCAGTTAAATCATAAGCTTAATATTCAAGGTGAGTAAATATATTTACAGCACAGCTGGAACAGGTGGATCAGCAGGCCTGCGCTGTATCAACACAGGTTGGGAGGCTGCTGGAGCTCGCCATGAGGCAAGTGCCAGCCAGCCCTATGTTGCTGCTCAGATCTGTGCCTGCTATTGAGCAGGTGCAAGTCTGAGCAGCCTGGGCCGCAGTGGCCCAGGGATGGAGGTTTGGATCTGGCATAACTGCTGGATCCAGACTCCTCCCTCCCTCCCCCCTCAGGCTGCCCTGCCTGTGGCGTTGCCCTTCTAGTACTGCCAGATTCCAAATTCTGTTTTCTGGGAAAACATTCTGACCTGGAAACCCAACTGTTTAAATGAGACTGAGAATGCAGGTTTGCTAATTTACATACATTTGGCTGTGACCGGTGAACTGGGGCTTTGGAAGAGATGAGGATGATGGGTAATGGGAGCATGAGGAAAGGAATGGAAGTACTGAGGGAGTAAAGGATAAAACTGTGCAGACTGGGCATTTGGCGAGGGGACAGTGCTGAGGCAGCAATTCGTGTTTCTTTTGTGGTTATCATTTAAGAGAAAAAAAAATGCAGGCAGCTGTGTTGGTTCCATAGAAAAAACATTCCAACAGGAGCAGTAGCACAATACCTTTATTAGGACTAACTCAAATCACACATAAGAGCATTCTCAGGCTTAATGTTAAATGAATAAACAGGAAAAAATGCAAGGGAGAGGGAAGTATGTTGCTAATAGAGTCTGGCTAGGTTTGCAAAACGTTATAAATGCAATAGTTATATAAATATAAATATGAATTAAAAGGGTAATTCAGGAAGTTATTTGCATCAGTGATGTTCCTAGGGGAGGAGGAAGTGCGTTTCAGGCACCTGAACGGCCATGTCAAGTGGCCCCATGGGTGACTGCTCTAACAGCCCCAAATGGCTCTGAAGGTGAGCAACTGTTTACATGAGCATTCAGGTGCCTGAAAAACTTGCTGCTTAGCCTTCCCTCTTTGCATCCTAATTCAGAGCGCAATTCTAACCTGGAGTTAGGCCAGCACAGTTTGGCCAACATAAGGGCCATCATAAAGTGCTTTTATATCACTCTCGGAGTCAGGGAGGATGGCGCATATCTGTGTGCTGGCCTCTCTGAGAGTGGTCCAAACATACTTTACAGTGTCCCTTGTGCTGGCCAAACTTTGCTGGCCTTACTACGCCAGCATAACTCCAGGTTAGGACTGCACCCTTAGATTGCAGCCTGTGCAAAAGATCTCTGACTGCATCAAGATATTCTGGGATGGAGCAGTCATAGCCGCTCTTCCTTTAGGACTACTTTCTGCTAGGGACAGAGAGTTTTAAGTAACTGCAGGCATTTGCATTTTCAAAAGGAAGCAGCCATTGTTTCTTGGTCCCTGAATACCCTGATTTCACTTACTACTTTTTACATTTTTTGAGATGGTCCTAATAAATGCATTGCTTGTTTGGATGTTTTTATTAAGTTTGATTCTGCTTCTGCTTCTGAAGAAACTAACCTCCTCATCAAATTGTTTACCTTTTTAATTAGGCTGAAATTCAAATTTTTACCCAATTATGATGGAATGGCAAGGGAAAGAACTAAATAACAGTAGTCACACTGTAAGGTAATGCCTTATTATGCCATCATCATGTTCCCTCATGGCTCATTCAATACCATTGTTTTCAACTCTGCCTTGATGTTGTTGGTCTGTATGTCTTGTTTTCGATTGACAGGAATGCATTTTGCATGGGTGCAGGTTACAATAAAAGGATCTTACCTGTTCTTGTTTTCAAGTTCCGCAATAAGCTGTCTTTGTTGCTTATTTGCATCAATAGAGAATGAGATGTCTGGAACACCTCTCTGCTGAGGCTGTTGCTGTGGCTGCTGAAAGACAGGTTGGTCGTGCTTTTAAGAATGTCAAGTAAATTCACATGATTTAGAGAAGAATATCTATTTTTCCCCCCTGTTTACTATCACACACACTTAACTGTACAGCAAATGTCTGATTGCCACAGTGGTATAATTCAGTGATCGGTATAAACCAGTTGCGTTGTCAAATAAACCTTAGCTGAGAATTCAGTAAATAGAGTCAGGCAATTCATTCTCTCTTAGCCTTCATCTTCAATATGAAGATCAGTGTTGGCCTGACTATGAGGTAGGCTCAGACTATGAGGAGATAGTCTGAGGAATGAGGAATGCCCAATGCTCTTTGCATTGAAAAGGACGAGGGGAATGATGAGGAAGTATGGAGGAGATAACTGTGCTGGGCGGTAGTGCCTGAAACACACTGGAGTGCCCACCACCCGTTCTCCAGCACACTTTCTCCTCTGTTGCATTTCCTTTATGATTCCAAGGAAAGGGAGAAGGAAGAGCAGCAGCAGCAGCAGAGGCACCAGCTTGCACCCCCACATGTGCTGCCTTAGGCTGCAACCCTATGCACCCTTTCCTGGAAGCAAACCCCGTTGAACACAATGGTACTTACTTTTGAGTAGACATGCATAGGCTTGTGCTCTCACCTCCTCCCATATCACCCTGTTCATCCCTATAGGTGAACTGGGAAGCCCCATTTGTGTGTCCTGCCTCCACCAAAGGGATGCCTAGTGGGTACATATAACAGGGCCACTTCTGCGGTGGCACCCAGGTTGTGGAATTCTCTGCCCTTAGAGATTTTTCTGGTCCTGTCCCTGCTTGATTTCTTTCTCATCAGTTCAAGACAGTTTTTTGCATCAGCAGGCAGAGGTTGATGGTTTTAATTATCCTCTAGTGATTGCTTAATTTTTACTTGCCATTCTGTTTGTTTTCAGTACTTTTAGGATTATTAGTGTTTTAATGTTGATGATGTTTTTAAATCTGAATTGTGAGATATTTTGGGGAAAGTGTAAAGGTGGGATAAAAATGTCTAATAAATAAGACTTTGTTGTGCCAATGCGAGGGAATTAAGTAGCAACCCTCCTAGTCACATCCACTTGGTGTAACATGAGAATAGGATCACAGTTAGCCTCTCCTGACATAATTGGCTTCTCTCCAATGAGCTGTCATGTAAGAAATTCCAAGCGCAAGTCTTGCAATGTGATAAGCATGACAAACAAAATCCAACAACAACAAAAAGCCTCTGGTCTTAACACCTAGAAGCAATGCTGGGCATAGCAAGGAAGAATTTTTTCCTTAACTGGAAATTTCCTTAACTGGAAATTGGAAATTTTTCTGTTACTTTTCATTTCACTTTCATTTATGTATTCTTGTTCAAAGGATACTGAGGTGGAGGAAAAAGGCAACTACACTGGTCTTATGCCTTTTTCACACACTTTTATTAGCTTTTGGCTTCTCCACATTTTCTTCACAGTGCAGTCAGTTTTGCAGGAGCCTGAACCAGGAGCATAGCTACCTATGGGGTGGGGGTCAGGTGCAACCCTTAGGGGTGTATGTGTCAACTCGAAGACCCCAAATTTTGAAAATCGCGGTTTTAAGGAATAATACAATCATGCTATATACTGTTTGATGTGGAATTTTTCAAGGAATTCAATTAATATAACCAGAGTGTAATTTCATTCTATCAAATGTTATGGACAAAAATACCACTGTCTTAGGTAACATTAGGTATGGTGGCTACATTGAACCTCCAGATACAGGAGCAGTATGTCATTGAACATCATGTGCAGGGGAGCCATAGCAGGGGAAGGCACTGATGTTCATCTGTTGCATGTGGGGCAATATTCAATGCATTTATTTTCTGGCCATTATTTTTATTCATTTCATATGATGACTACTATTTTTCAGCCTCACCTACCTCACAGGGTTGTTGTGAGAACAAAAGAAAGGGAGGAACCATGTACACCACCCTGAGCTCCTTGGAGGAAGGGTGTATAAAATGTGAAAGTATAAATAAATAAATTTGTTGGATTGGGTGTGTGTGTCAAAATTGTATGGGCCCTGAGTGTCAAATGACTTATCTCTGCCACTGGCCTGAGCTCCTGTGTAACACAGCCCCTCCCCCTTGCTTCCAAAGTTATTTGTAGCCCTGAATGACTCTAGAAGGGAGTGGGAGGGGCTGTGTTACACAGGAGCTCAGGCTCCTGCAAAACCTAGCATTTTGCCCCCGTAGGAACGCCACTGAGAGCGCAATCCTAAACTGGAGTTAGGCTGGCATAAGCTAAGCCAGCAAATTTTGGCCAGCACAAGGGACACCATAAAGTGTGTTTGGACTACTCTCTGAGTCAGGGAGGATGGCTCACGTCTGTGTGCTGGCCTCTCTGACTCTGAGAGTGGTCCAAACATACTTTACAGTGGCCCTTGTGCTGGCCAAACCTTGCCGGTTTAGCTTATGCTGGCCTAACTCAGTTTAGGATTGCACCCTGGGTACAGGACACATTTAGCCCATGATTATTCTGAGATCTTTACAGAGTAATAATTATTGTTCTGGAGTGACAATGGAAGTTACTGCTAATCCAATAGGTCAGTGGTTCCCAAAATCCTCCAAGGGAGTTGGGAGCCACGTAAGTGGTTGTGGGGGTGGGGAAAAGGCAGCAGCGTGATACCTAGGATCATGCTGCTGCCTTGGACAGAGGGACTCGATTTTTACTTACCCCTGACAGTTCGGTTGTCTGGGAAGGGTGGGGAGCCCTGGGGACACCCCCGCAGAGTTCTCTGAGCTGTGGAATGCGTTTACAATGCGATCATGACCCACCTGCGGTTTCGCATTTACTGCTGCCCCTTAAAGGGTTGTCTTCGCAACACAGAAAATCCCGACTGGAGATGGGTCTGACCAGTAGTGCTGCGTGGAGGGAGGGAGGGAGGCATAGTGCCTGCCCAGAGATATCACAGGTAGGTAGAGGCTAAGAGTGAGGCATACGTCAGGAGGTTGTGTGATAACTTGCCTTTCGTGTAGTGTGCAACTATCTTGCACATGCAGTATCTTGCACGTGCACTTGCTTGTTGCAGTGCAACAGGCTGCAGCTATCATAGTTCCTTTTCTTGAACTTGGCAAAAACACTTTCCCCTAATTAAAGCCACTTACAGATGAAGTTGTCTCCGCTGCCAATCTTGCTGCGTATCTGGCGATCAGTCTGTGCTCTTCATCGAGACGATTTGGACTGTCAATTAAACTGTTGTGGAGGGGTAAGGAAAAATGGAAGATCCATTAATATATAGGTTAAGAGGACAATGTTTTTTAAGCTATACAGAGAAAAGATGATGGAGGCATGGTAGAGGTTTATGAAGTTTTGCATGGTGTAGAGAAGGTGGATAGATAAAATTTTTCTTTTCCTATTCCAGTAGAATTCACATTAGATGAATCTTTGGTCTACTTTAGCAAAGCTCTTCTTATGTTCCTATTGTGGCCACATTTCCAGTTTCTATTCACATAAAATTTTAAACAGTAATCTAACTGCCCTTCTAACAATATGAACTGATTTTGATTTAGGCAATTTTCAGTTTTCTTCAACTTTCCTTGTGATCTCAAAAAAACATTTATAATTTACTTTTGATTTGGTAATACATAAACTACTACATTAAAGGGCCAATCCTAACAGGCTGCTGTGCTGTTGGAACTCAGGTTCTAGTTCCATGGTGGACTTCCCAGCATTGTCACATGCAACGGGGCCAGCAGAAATTGTGAGCGGCAATGGCTGCACAACAGTGGCCTTCCAGGATGCCCCAGCACTGGTAAGTTTGCTGATAGAATGGGGCAGGGAGGGGGAAGAACAGGGCACGGATGGGACCAGGGTGGTGGGAGGGTGTAACAGGGCAGGGGAAGGCGGTATAGGCGGGCAGGGTATAGGCAGGCTTGGGGTTGGACCAGTCCAGGGAGAGGGTGGAGACAGGATCTGACACTTGGGCGAGATCTTAACCCCTGTCCTGTGCTGGTCAGCTCTGATTCGGGCCAGTTGGAATTGCACCAGTGATTTCACTGGCGCAGCTCCAAGTAGCCCCCATTTTAGTCACTGCGCGTTACCTGGGGGAAGAGGAATGGCTGCAGCCAGTCCCAACCCCAGGCTGGATATAGGGCAGGCGTGTTGGTCTCCCTATTTCAGCCTGAGGTTTGGATTGCACTTTAAGGGAATTGTAATGGGCACACGTGGGGGGTGGAACGTGTGCTACTTATATAGTCAGGGCTGGCTCTAGGAGTGGTGGGGCCCAATGCGGGGCATTCCTATGGGCCCCCCATACTCCCCACAGGCCCCCCCCACTCACTAAGAAGAGCACTTGTGGTAGTAGAAGAGCACCTGGAAGTAGATGGTGGTGACAGGATGACGTCACTGCCGATTGCTTCCAAGAGGCCCTTTTTGGGCACTTCAAAAGCTGGGGCAGCTGAGAGGTCCCAAGGTAGAGCTGCTCTGCTGGCCCCACTGACCTACAATCCTAAAAGAACTGACTGCAGCAGCAAGCAATATGCTCACTGCACTGGTGCGGGGGCCCCCAAAGTGCAGGGCCCAATGTGATGGCATTGGTCACATTGGCTTAAGGCCGGCCCTGTATATAGTGTTTCCCCGTATCCGCAATCTCTGGTAGCTGCAGAGGTAGGGGCCAGGAATGCACCCCTCGGCACACCTGTATTACAATGATTTTCTTCTACATATCATAAAAATTAATCAAACCTGAAACTTCTTAATGTATTTTAAATGTCTTGGCATAGTTGATTGGCAAAATTTCTCTCTGAATTTGGATGGGGCCAAGTTCTTTTTTAAAATATTGCATGACACAGTCTTCCAAATGGGAGTTGACAGCAATCAAAATGGAGATTTCCCACTGGGAAAGTGGGACTGGCCACCTTTAGGTTTGAAGTTAGAACGCTTCTTCAATCAGAGCTATCTAAATTATACATTGCATATGCGCAAAATCTGAAACTGAGCAAAAAGGAAATGCAGAGGAACACTTGAAACCCTTTAATGTCAGTAATGGGTTTGTTCAGGTTCACTTCCTGGAGACCAAATTTCAGTGCACATCATATTGCTTTTAAATTATAGACTCACAAACATAACCATGGGCAGGCATAGTACAGAGAGGCCCCATATACTTCAGGGACTTTAGTGGGAGTACCATGTGTCTCTGTGTGCTCTGCCCATACACAATCTTTGTGACCTTTATGACATCAATGGAGGCACAGCAGTCCAGTTTAAGGGGAGAGGGCTGGTTTTCCTCAGTGCAATAGCATCCTGAAGTGCAATGATTTTGCTCCATAGAAGAGATAGCAGGCATGAAAGTGACATGCACTCAACAACATTACTGAACCCACAACCTGCCCTTTGTCACTCCATTGCCTGGTGCTTTTGTTACCTCCCTCCACAAGTCTTTCTGACTGCTGTTTCTCTCAATGCATCCTACTGACGTGTGGGGAGAAAATAAAGAGTTTCAGTAGGGGATACTGTTGAAAAGGGCAAAAACTGATCTCTTCTGCAGAAATCCATGCCAGGTTCCTAAACCCAGTTGTTGCTCTTAATGGTTGCTTCTTGCTGAATGGCAGACAGGCCACACATCAGGGATATTCCACATGATCCTTCCAGCTAAAAAGCTGCACATATAAGTTGGCAAAAGAACCTTAAGCCTTCTCTCCCCTGTGAGAGATGGAGAGGTGACAAATTCATCACTTGTTTGCTATCTTGTCAACTGAGGATATGAACTTATCCTTGAGCCTAGTAATTATCTCTAGAACTTATACAGAAACAGAATTGTTTTGCTGTATTAAGATATACAAAAAAAGCCAGGACCACCAAACTACTGTAGTTATTTCACAGTTGATACATCTTCTACTGGGAGGGGGTGGGTTAATTCACCCTCAGTCAACTCAGATTTGGCTCAAGCAAATGAGTCACATCACAACACTGGGAAAGGAAATTTACGCCCACACTCCAGTAAAACAAGACACTCTGATTTGAAGGCAAATTACTCCCTGATCCCAAATACCAAAAATAAATATAAGTAGTGAAAAAGTACATTTTGTTTCTGAAATTAGGACAACATTTTTATGAACTATATTAGAACTTCCATGCTTTACAGAGCAATCCTTTGCATGTTTGCTCAGAACTAAGTCCCAGTGTGTTCAATGGGGCACACTCCCAGGAAAGCATGTATAGGATTGTAGCCTTCATCCTTCAAATACCTGAGGATCCACATCCTCAAATACCACATCCTATCCAATTTTCCAGTGCTGGTGCAACTATGCCAATGGGGCATGTGCTGCATCCTGCAGTAGGCAGGCAGACATGGAGACCTCTTCCAGGGAACATTTGTTCCCTTTCCTCAGTGCTGCACTGCCACTGCACTGCCACTGGAACGTTGGACAGGATTGGGCCCACAATTATCTGAATTAATTTTGGGTTCCTTGTGCAGCCCCCATCTCAGCATTGCCTGTGGAAAAGGCTCTCCTATTTATATGAAGCTGTGGTTAATCTAGGGCTGCAACGTTTCCCATCTTTTAAAGCCGTGCTTTAACAACAACCTGGTGACCAACTTTAGCAGAGGATAACATTCAGAATGTGAAAAGTTTCTGTATATCAAGCTGCTGTAAAAGGCATGAGCAATCCCATTTGTTTCTGGTCAACCCTTGATAATCTAAACATAGCTGATTCTTCCCCAGACCATTTATATGAGTCTAACAGAATTCAGAACTCCTCCGCAGTTCTATTACTTTCCATGACAATATACTGAGTTACACTATTTGGTCACTGTTTTTCTTTCAGTATCATTTTTTAAAGAGGATCAGGACACACTGCCTTCACAAATACTGCGGGGGGTGGGTGGGGATACTGTGTTCTTTCACCCCAAGTAGAAATAGTATTTGCTTTGTACAAAGCTGGAGCCTTTGTTAAACCTTTATTTGCAACTACCAAAGAAGGAATATTCCAAAAATTTACCTACACTGCATGTTCAACGTGGCCACTGTTGTGGTTGTTCAGTCACTAAGTCGTGTCCGATTCTTCGCAACCCCATGGACCACAGCACGCCAGGCCTCCCTGTCCTCTGCTAGCTTCTGGAGTTTGCCTAATTTCATGCTCATTGCTTCGGTGACTCTATCTAACCATCTCCTCCTCTGCCGCCCCCTTCTCCTTTTGCCTTCCATCCTTCCAAGCCTGAGGGTCTTTTCTAAAGAGTCCTCTCTTCTCATGAGGTTGCCACTGTTACAGTTAAATATATTTCCCCTTGATTTTTTCCCCTCAGGACCCAACCCTAGTACTGATGCAATCATACCAACAAGGTACCCTACAAAGGGTAGGAGCAGTCACGGAGACCCAATCAAGGTACAAGCATGTTTGTTCCCTTCCCTCAGGGCTGCACTTCAATGGCATCGGTGCTGGAAGGTTGGATAGGATTGGGCCCTGGAATATTTTTCCTATTCCAAAACCATGGATTCTGGACTCAATGAATTTTGCTTCTTCCTTCCAATGATCAGCAGTATAGCAAGCCACTTGGAACATGATAGTATGTAGTATAAGAATTCTGACCAGAGAGTTCTTATACCCATCAATTAAATACTTAACCTCTAACAGTGATAATCTAAGCATAGTACTGGGAGCAAAGTAACTATAAAAACCCATAGTGCTCAGAGCCAGATCCTTTTATATAATACTATATTTTATAGTCCTGATTCTACTTACTTTGCTAATCTTTGTTTGTTGTGATACTTTCCCACTTCCCATTGTTTGGTGCTTTTTGAACCAACTTGCACCTAAGCTTTCAACAACTAGAAATTTGCAACTACTGATGCATTGTTGCATTGCGCAACCGTCTTTGAAACTCCTTTGGCTGGTTATGGCATGCACTTTAATTATTTGCCTTTTTCTTTGTATTCTCTGTATCACTTGACCTGATTATGTGATTAATGAACCAGGGAACTCTTTTTATAGTGATTATAAGCAGGGTAGGATGCAGTAATGGAGATGGAAAGTCTAGTGAAAGAAAGGGACATGAGATGCTTAAGGGTTGTTGTCATTTTTACAGCCCAATCCTCTGCATAGGCAGCATTATTCATTCATGCGTTTCCCAGGCAAACATGCAGTTAATGGGCAAGGCACATTTCAGTGGCCGGGGGAAAGAGGCGACAGTGGGGAGGCCAGTGTCAGTCTCCATGTTGGCAGGAGGGGCAGGTAGCAGGAAGAGCATCTGGTCATGAGTGTCCCTGCCATTCAGCAGAAAGGCATTCTGGGATGGGAGGCAGGCACGTGGAAAGGGGCAAACTGAGTGGGGGAGGGCGGGAAGGAGGGTGGCTCAGGTAAGGGAGGGTGGCAGGGACAGCGATAGAGGCTACTGCCAAACCCAGCCTCGGAGCCTGACATGGGTCTATTTGGTTCTGCACCAGCTAAATAGCTGGTACAGCTTTGAGTAAACCCATTGGGGTCGCTGGAAACCAGTGTTCCCTTACCCCGAGGAGACCTCCAGCTGCTGCTCTGACCCCGCAGGATACAGCAGCAGATATTTCAGAGCCATTGTACCTCATGGTGCTGCCAGCGCATAGGATTGGCCCCAAGTCTTTCTTTTCAGTGACCTGAATTCTCCTGCCAAATTATCTTCAGACTTGCTGTTCCTGTTGCTTAATGCCAGGTCAGTTCATAATACATCATTAATCAGGTTATGGATGAGGTGGCTGACCTTGGAAGATGGGAAGAACTGGCCTTCTCCAGTGATGTCCACCTGGGTTCTCAGGCAGTACCAACAGTGTCCCAACACTGATCACAGAGGGAAGGATTGCTGTATTATAAAGGGATGCCTTCTCCTTCTCTGGCATTACTGTCTGGATCCTATTGTGTATTTGTATCTACTGTTGAGCAACATGAACAGCCTGGGAATTCTTTTACTGTTTAAATCCATGAGGCCAACTGAAGCTCCAGCAGCAGATTGGTTGGGTTTCTTTTTTGTCCTAAAGGGGCTGTTAATCTGTAGACAGCCATTTTCTACCATTATTGATACAAACTTTTGAGTTCCACATCCAATTGAGGATGTGCTGGCTGTTGACTGGGGAGAGGCTTTCTTCATGGTGGTACCCAGTCTGCTGGTGCTCACCTGGTGCTGGGTCTGACGTCCTTTAGGTATCTAGACATATGGAATCCCTTATCCAGACATATGAAATCCAGACTATTTTTAAATTAATCATTCTGAAGCATGGTCTACCTGGGTTTTCAATCCTTTCCCATTCTGATTTATAAAATCTACCCAAGAGGGACTGGGAGGTTAATACATTTCCTGCTTAAAGAGGCCATTCTCTGTTGAAGAAATCTTGCAATATTGGATAACTACCACCCAGTCTTCAGTGTTCTATTCTTGGACATTTTTGCCCAAGCCTTTTTTAAACTTTCTGTAGAAAGAAGATCTTGTGGTTATTCCCACATACCGGCTGTAAGTCCTATTCTCTATCCTGTGGTGTGTGCCTATACAGACATTACTGAAAAATGTCGAAGAGGTCAGCAGGACACCCAAATGGGTAATAGTGAAAAGAACAAGAGGAAGCATTTCTAATTATATTTATGCAATTATTCCAAAATCCAGATGAATCCAAAATCCACACACTTTCCTGTCCCATGCAGTCTGGATGAGAGATGCTCAACTTGTATTTCCTCATACTTGATCTCTTTTTCTGCATTGTTATTGACTCTTTCTGCTGTGTTCTGTACATTTTCACTTTCTAAAATATTACTTTTTTATTACTAGGAGAAAATATGGAGAACTGTAATATAAGGCACAAAGTGATAGACACCTGTTTGTCCTGTTAGCACGCTTTGTCTGTCAAAGTCAAGAAGTTAAGCCTGTGTGAATGACTGATGCTCTTTTTAATCAACTGTGCTAGGACACACGCTTTAAAGGTCAGCAATCAAATGCTTTATCCTGCACATTGCTTTCATTATTTGAACTGCCAAATAAAAGACTTTATTGTTCATTTAGCCACTCAACCTTCAGAACCATTAAATTAAAGGATTGTTGCAGCCCATGAGTTCTGTCCTCTCTCTAATGAACATGTAGACTCACGTTTAATTGTATCAATGCAAACTTGCTGGTATAAATGGAAAGGAACCAATTTGAATTTTACTGATATTAGGAACTATTAGCAAGTCAAAAACCACAGTGAGCAGGGAGTACAGCGTATTCTGGGTAGGATGCTGAAACCATGTCATGGGTGCCTGTGTCTCTTGACAGTTCCAACTGAGGGCCCTTCAATATCTGGCTTGTCCTGTGTAGATTCTTTACAGCTTGTACAGCCTGTGGGTACTGACAAGATCCTTGGAATCTGCCTGGGTTTTTAATCCTTTCCAATCCTGACAAAATCTGCCCAAGTGGGACTGGGAGGGTAATCCCCACCTGTAGAGGCCATTCTCTGTTGAAGAAATTCTGCAATATTGGGTAACTACCATTACATTCAATCTTCAGTGTTCTGTTCTTGGGCAAAGTAGTAACTTAACTCCAGAGATTTGTGAATGGGACTGATGATCTCAATCCACTTCATTCTGACTTTTGACCTACTTTTAGGACTGAAACAGCCTCAGATCTAGTCAATGGAGGATCTATACCAGGAAGTAAAACAGGGAGGATGTGTCCCTGTTGATTTCTGCTGGACCTCTCAGCAGCATTTGATATCACCAGTCTTAGTATTCATCTATACTAGGCTGCCTGTCTGGAAAGGTATTGGGAACACTGCTTTCCAGTGGCTCCAGTCCATCCTGGAGGACAGGAACCAGAAGATAGTGATGAGGTGTGGCCTTTAACTCTATGCTGTGGCCTTTAACTCATGGTTTTCTGCAGGGTTCTAATCTGTCCTGTTTAACATGTACATGAAACTGCTGGAGATGGAAAAGGATGCAAAGATTTGACACTGAAGTGTCACTTACATGTGGATGACACCCAGCTTTACACCTCTTTGCTGTTCCCCAGCTGGAAATACTTGGAATAACTATCTCGATTTAGTATAGGGCTGTGAGTAAATGAGTTGAAATGAAATCTAGGCGAGACAGTGGCTCTGTACTCAGGAAATCTGTTGACTTGGCAATCATGTGTCCACCTGTTCTGGACAGCATGCTACTTGAAGGATCACGGTATAGGGATACTACTTCCATACCAGCTAGCCTTGCTCCTAGATGACCAGGTGATATCTGTGACATAGGGTGCTTTTACTCAGCTTTGCCTGGTTTGCCAGCTGCATCTGTTTCTGCCTCAGTCAGACTTGGCTTTGGTTAATCATGCCTTGGTCACCTCTCATTTGGATTACTGCAACATGCTTAATGTGGGGCCTCCCTTGAAGACTCTTCGCAAGCTTCAAACAGTATAAAATGCATCCTTAGAGCATTAATAGTTGCAAAATAATGACATATTATGTTATGCCTTTGTTGTTCCAGCTGCATTGGTTGCTGCTTTGCAAGGCCTGATTATGGGAGATGGCAGGGAAGGGGAGGAGATGGGGCAGGGAATGTGGGCAGATTGAGTCCGGGACAGGGGCAGGTTTGGTGGTGAGAGCAGCACATGCCAAATCCTAATTCCCTTCTTGGGCCTGATCCACCTGCATGAATCAACTCAGGGCACAATCCTAATCTGAAGTTAGGCTGACAAAGTTTTGCTAGCTAAGTTTGACGAGCACAAGGCAGAGGCAGATCTAAGGGAGGGCAAAGCTCTAAGTTTTGCAAGAAGCCTTACCTTGCAGTGGAAATCACTCCTCTCCTGCACCGTTTTAACCAATCCTCACAGGGAAAAGCAACATCTTGGTGTTGCTTACTGGCTACAGCAGCAAGGGAGAGGAGGGATTTACATGACAGGGTAAGGCTTCTTGCAAAACTTAGAGCTTTGCCCTCCCTGTAGATCTGCCTCTGGCACAAGGGCCACAATAAAATATGTTTGGACCACTCTCGGAGTCAGAGAGGCCAGCACACAGATGTGCACCATCCTCCCTGACTCCAAGAGTGGTCCAAACATGCTTTAGGGTGATCCTTGTGCCATCCAACAGTGCTGTCCTAACTGTGCTGGCCTAACTCCAGGTTAGGATTGGCACCTCAGACTTGCTCTAGCTATAGAGCTGACACAGATATGAATTGTAAGGGGCTGCTGGGGCTTACCCTGGGGCAAGGGGGCAAGTGTCACACGGAGAAGACCTCCAGCAGTTGAAAATTCCCCATGTGATACTGCAGAGGCTTTGCTGCTGCCTCTGCACCGCCTCATGGTGAGTTAAGTAGGATTGGGCCATGAGTTTCTCTCTTAGCCCTATAGCCTGAATATTTCATGCAGGTGATTTCTGCCCTTAGTTACACTGCAGGATGGATCACAGCATGTGCAACCTTTTATGAACTGCTTTTGAGCCTAGTCTTCTGCATTGCTGTACAGTGAAAGCAAAGAATATCACAAGTCCCTATTTTGCTTAACCCTCATCACTTTTCACATGACTCCTATTAATAGTATGAATCTGTGCATTCTGTCTCATATATTTCCCTGAAGAGGAAGTTAGTATGGTCTAGTGACCAAGATTTGGCTCCAATCTCTGCTCATCTATGAACTCACAGAATGAAAGGTTATTTTTAAAGGTAAACAACATAAAAGCTGGAAAGCAACCTGCACATTAAATGCACAATATAAACAATTATTAGTAACAACACCAACAGTACTATCCTGAAACCAGCTAATTACATCTGTGCACTGTTTCTATTTAATGCTAATTAGTCACCATTGGCTTCACTTCCATGTAGGGAATCGTGTGAAAACCTTATGTAAATCACTATATCGGATGCATGAACTTTTCAACAAACTGTTTACATGCACTGATGAGAAATGGCAATCTGTGACTTCCAAATATCATAGCCCATGATGTTTTGATGTCAGAATGTTCACATGGTTTTCACACAGAAGTTATTTCTGTTTAGATACTCATGTGAAGTGGCCTAATGCCAGCTCATGTGATTTGTGGCCCATTTCATCAATTACTACGATAAATGAGCCAAAAGTATATATAGCATGTATACCAGTTACTGCCTTTTAAAGACAAACACATGTATGTGTGTATGGTAATAATTCTAACCAAAACAGCCATTTAGAATATTTAACACTGTTGAAATAAAATGGAATAAGGACCAACCCAGTCATTGTAGTCTTTGCTCCATCCATTAGGAATTGTAATGTCTTGGCATTGCCAAGCTAATGTCTCTCTTCTAAAGACCCCCAAGGTGCCCAGCCTGCACTAACCGTGAGGGGTTGTTCTGGAGCATGTTGACATACAACCCAATGAGAACATGTTCATCAGCCAGCCTGTCTGCAACATCGAGGCTATACTGTAACCTGAAACAGGGTTGGGGGGAAAAGGGTGTAGTCCGGACAGACAAAGAGAAATAAACAGAGAAAGCAGGAGCAAGTAAGAGTGTGAAATGGGAATTTACAATGAGCAGTCAAATGTTCTTCAAAAAACAAGTGCTTTAATGCTTATAAATTCTGACCAGTTAAGGTAGAACTTGGTTATGAATAAATTGGGCCTGCAAAACGAGAGAATCAGCTTGCTAGAGGACACAGCACCTATGAAAAACTAAGGAAACAGAGGTGCTCAATGACCATGCAGGGTCTGGCCTTAGGTTAGTGCTTTAAGAAAACATAATTTTAAAGGACAATAGCTTTCAGAAGTCGCTAATTTTAGGCAAAATTTTAAGCACATTAATAAGGAAGTAAATTCAGTTGCAATCAGCCAATTTACACATGCAGAAAGTCACATGCTTTGCTTTGTAGTTCCTAAGAAGGTACCATTTCAGACTACAGAAGTGGAGAAGTGCAAGTCAGAATGCTTCCCAATGTAAAACTGCATGTAGAAAACTAGTGTGTCAGGTAGAGGGCTAAACTAGAACTCTCACTGATTTGCTAATTTTCCATAGATGGAAAGAATTTAATGTAAGAAAACAATAATTTTTATGCGGCGTCTGAAATGGTATAGTCCTAGGAACGATGGCTTCTTTTGTTTATCTGTATGTGTAGATTGGATCTAAGTACAACATTTAACTATGCACACACAAAACTGCATCATATCAAGACCTCATGTACTGAAGTGTTACTATATTTTATATGTCTTTATATATTTGTGTTTCATCCAGCTGGCAAATAGAATTAAAATTCTTGACTTGATAACATTTTGTAGGATGCACAACATAGCCAAAGGAGAAAGTTGTGTTAGTTGCTTTGGTTGTGTTAGTGCAAGCTGTCCATGTACCTTCTTTAACTTACCCTTTGCCTTTCAAAAAAGTTGGGGCAGCCCTAACCAGCAATTTGTTCTGCTCTACTTCATTATTCTTGTAAGGAGAGCTAGTTAATGAGACAGGACAACTAAGAAGACGATAAACAGTGATGTCTGAAATCTCTTTCACTAACTTTGAAACATATGCAAGTAATTCAAAGGAAAGGTAATGAATTAATTAATGAAAACTTGTTTAATTTCACATAGAGTTTCTAAGCTGCATGCTGCCAACTCTTTAGAAAACATTTTCCAAGCATATATTTCTGAAAAAAGATCCAGTTAAGACACATGTCTCTTTGCCACTACAGAAGTCCCCCCCACAACTGATAACACGCCAAGAAAATGCTAACATGTAACTGAAAAAAACCACACCAAACATTTAGTAGAGGCCTCCAGTTTAAATTTGGGGAAAGTATTATCTTCTTGAGTAATCCTTTGTCATAGTTATTCTGTTAAATTATTTCCCTGTAATGTTTAAATATTAGAATCACAATAACTTTGTATTTCTTGTCACAATTTTGAAAAAGAGAAACATCATTCATTCTGTTTTGCCTCTCAAAGGGATACAGTAAAACATGCCATACAACTATGACAGCTATGGAAAGTGAAATCCATATTTGAACCAAAAGGTAAATGGCTGTGTACCATGCAGAAGAATAGATGTCCTCATTTACATCACACCTTGAGAAGGGATTAAGCTTGTTGTTCTACAATAGAGAAGACAAACCTCTAATGCTCTGGAGGTAGATAGCCTAACAATCCAGTTAGTACTGAGTACAGGACTGAAATATATTTATTTCCTTTGACATGAATTTAGTGCTTTAAGGCCCAATCCTATCTCCTATTTACAGCAGCAAATCTTGCAATCTGCAAGTCCATTTATGACAGTGTGAAAGGGTGCCACCATCAGATGCTCCAGAGTCACCAGCACGAATGGTTGGAGGCTCCATGCAACCGCCAACAGCCCACCCAAACCACACTGGAAGCAGGTAAGGTGGTGGCAGGGGTGGGCTGTGGGCAGTTCAGAGAAGATTTGGGCACCAATGTGCTATCACTGTATCCTGCAGTCGCTGCCAATGTAACACATGTTCCACTGGTGGCCAAGCATGATAGTATTGGGCTGTAAGATGATCAAGATGTAGAGATGGGCAAAACGACTTCTAGAAAAATGTTAGTGGACCAGGATTTTTTATTCTTATAGCATCTGATAAGGAGCCTCTGATAGTGGCACAGACCTCCTTTCCCATTTCTTGAATCTGAGATTCCAGCCTCCAGTTCCACCAGTAAGCCTACCAGTACCTGGTGGATCCTGGGGGCTTTTATAACATGGTAGACTTACCACACATGTATAGGTATCCTAGGCCAATGTGATGCTATGTCATTGTACAACGAAGGTGCAGGAGTCCCCCTCCAGAAGCAACTGAAGTACAAAGTCCCTGCCCATTCCAGTTTAATTCTGATGAAGCCAGGACAACAGATTCATTGCCAAATTTTGCCTATGGTAGAATTTTGCAGCATCTCGGACCAATGGTGGCATAAGACACTATTCGTATAAGACCCCTGTATTCTAAATTTCATATTTTCTTTTTTAGATTCTGAATGAAAAAAGATACTTGCTGTCTGGATGTGTGCATGCACAAGTGCGTGTTTTATAATGGATAACACAGAGTTATATACTTCTTTATATCAAGTGTTGGCAATTCATTTTCACTGCACTTCCTGGGATGTAATAAAAACAAAATGCAAAGACAGACAATATGTAAATGATATGGAGATTCAATTGATGTAACATTCAGTTCTTATGAAGGAAAAACAAATCACCACCTGCTTGAGACTCCTCTGTTTGCCAGCCATCATGTTTTGTTACAAATATTTGCACTAGCACTGGTTATCAGTGAAATCTTTTCTCAGTCGCACACATGCCATGGGAAAGAGCGTCAATGCACTCACATGTTCACAGAAGGCAACAGATCAGCAGTGAAAGAGAAAGCTTTGGCTCAGTCTTAATTAAACAAAGTGCAATGAGATACAATTGCCAATTACCAAGTGAAATACAGTAAGAAAAGTGCGGTCCCTAGGACCCCTATCCAAGGTCCTGAAGAAGCTACATCTTCCTGCAATTAGGAACAGGGGCTAAACTAGCATTGTGTTAGCTAATACACGCATAGACACATATAATACCGGCATTTCTTTTCTTTTTATTCACATAGACCAGGATCCAAAGATCTACTTAGAGTGATTAGACCATTTCAGGACAGATTTCTCAACACAGCAGCTTTTTGTAATGATGGCTATTATTTAATTATGAAAATCATTTGATTTCCCAACAATCAAGGTTGCTTACAACAACAAATAAAAACAATTTAACAGTAAACATTAAATGGAATGTCCCAATTCTGAGAAACTATGTATGCCACTAAGTATCAGTTTCTTGGGAACAATAGCAGAGATGTGGGGCATTGATTTCATGTCCTGTTTGGCCTTGACTGGCCTAACTGGCTGGTCACTGCTGGCAACCGAATGCTGGACTAGACGGATATTTGCAGGGTTCTTCTTATGTTCTTAAAGGGTCTGCAGTAGCCCAGTGGAATGTTTGACATTTTTTCTTTGAACAGTAGACCACCTTTGCAAACTGCTTCTGAAATTTCAACCCACCCAACCCTGTTTTAAAAGCAGTTGACTACGTAGCATGGCCCCCTTCCATTTGAGAATCAGTCTTTTGGGCTCGTGGAACTAGTTTCATGATTCTTTTTATTCTGTCCATTATACTAATGGAAGTCAAAGCAGGATATCCCTTCAGTTGGAAGATACCATATATCAAAATATAAGAAAGTAGTTCTATACTATAGAATTAGAAAACTATGATATACTATCCACTAATGGGTACCTTCCAGAGCACTATTCCATTATATGTGAGGTCCTGGCATTAGAGGTGAGAAGGGTAACCCCTGTTATGCACATCACGAAGCTCTTTGCAAGCACATATGAGATTTTTTTAAAAAATCCTGGCTTATATATATGCATAAATGTCATATAATACTTTCCTTGTCCTATAACAGTAACTCCTTTTAGTAAGGAGTGCGGCATCACTTACTTTATGAAAAAAGATTGTATAGAAATAACTAACTGGATATTGAATGCCCCCCCCATTCAACCTTGTTTGTTTTTAGACGTCTGTTCTTTAACCTTTTAGTTGCTTTGACCCAGAAAGAAGAAATCCAAGCTGTTCCAGAACAACCCCACAGAGGTTTAATACCAGGCATCAGAGCCTGACACTCAGTATACACAATCTGAGTGTTCTCACATGGGATGCAGAAAGGATTATTTACATTCCTCATGCCCCTGCAATGATGCCACAAATATCAACATCATGAATGTTAAAATAACATAATTTAAAGGAATCTCTTTTTTACTTGACATGTCTCCTTGTCTTTATGCTTCATTTTCAGTATTGGCACTGGCGCTTTCATTCAAGATTGAATTCATTCACATACAGTTAAAACACTACATCAAAATACTAAACATTCACAATTCTATTTAGTCCTCTCAATCCAATATATTGAGTAATACACCACATTAGAGTCATTCTGAAGTGCAAAAGGGGTGTTCCTGATATCACCTGTGAAAATGCCTTCTACTGACTAATTTACCGCCCAGTCCTATGAGCTGCTTAATGCCAGTGGGACAGAGTCCTGCTGCTGTAAAGTGTCTTTACAAGCGATGATTTTTGAGCTGCTGCTGCAAAGCAGCTTCAGAGGCTCTTACATGAACCTGGTCAGCCTGGAGGGTGGTTCTTGGGAGGGGGAATAACATGGCATGTTTGGGGAGGAACTGGCGGACCTGTTGGGGAGGAAGGGGTGGATCCACTGGCAGTCTTGCATGCTGAATCTTATCCCCTTTTTTTGGAAATCACCCTGCCCCTTTTCTCAGACATATGCCACCAAAATGGCTGGCATATGTTTGAGGAAACTCACAGACAATCAGGCAGCCCATTGAGAGGGAATAATTTTAAAAAATATTTACTTACTTACTGTAGGCTGTCCAGTTACACCCCCCCATCATAGCACGCAGCACAATTTCAATTGGCATTGTTGCATGCTATGGTGGGGGGGATAGGAATGGAGCATTAAGGAATGGGGACATTCCAATAAAATGTGAAAAATTTGTAGGATCAGAGGCACTGGAGCACGCAGTATCCTATCCCCCACCCAAGGCCTGATCTCTCAGCATAGTTCTGGACTTGTACCAGTGAATTAGCAGGCACAGGTTTTAGTTGTCAAATGTCCCCTTACCTAAAGAGACCTCCAGCCTGCATAATTACTGTATAGGATACAGTGCGGCCCCACCGCATCAGCACAGGTTAGGATTGGGCTGCCCTTCATTGGTAAAAATCTGCACTATGTGTGGATTGCTATGCCTGTATTTGGACCAAATATGCTTTTCAGTGTAAAGCTTGAACTGTTTCTTCATTTGTGTTTAGGAGGAAAAACACTAAAAATCAGAAATTCACAGGTAAGGGTGAAAACTACTGTGGGGCCATATTGTGCATTTTAAAAAATTATTTTAAAATTATTTGCCCTGTGCAAAATGCACAATTAAAGATAGGAACATTCCAGGCCAGCATGAAATCTATTTGAAGTCTCATTGTAACCATAAAGGTTGCCTACCTTTAGAGATCTTTTATCTAAAAAGAAACAAACACATAGCCAATCCCAAACTTCCATCATTAGTAATTTTGAAGAATGACTAATTTAGTGAATAAACTACAGAACTACATTAATTAGTGGTTTAGTGTTCTTATACTGCCCATGAATGGTTGTGAAGCTGATTTACATACAGCTTTATAACAGAATGCTCATCAGCCACAGGTTTGGCTGCATGTATACTCTCAAGTAACCTGAATGATTCAAATAATGACACCTCATTAACAGTCTGTGCAAATGGAAACACACACAGGGATACATTTGATATGAATTCAGTTCATTCAGTTCATTCAACTTGCAAATAGACTATTGCATACAATATAAAAACAAAAGCCCAGAAGCAGAAATGATTGTCAGACTATTTTTTTACCAGTGGGACAGAGGAAAAAACTCAACATTAAAAAAAAAAAAAAAAGATGTAGGCAGTGACCTCTGCACTTCCCAACTTTTTTGGGCTGGATACTGCAGAACAAAACTTTGGTCTAAAAAAACCCCCAAAATGAATTTGTGGATCCAGGTTGACCTTCAAAATTCAGATTGAATTTGGACTTTGGAAGTCCTGGTTTCAGCCAAATTCAATTCATAGTCATTGAATGCAGAATCAATTGCTGTGTACATGCACAGCATGCACATTGAATGCAGAAACAATTGCTGTGTACATGCACCAGCCAGCTCTAATGTGGGCATGGGGGGAGTGAGGATTGGAAGGGGGCAATGATGGTGGCACAGGAGGTTGCTGAATCCTATCCTACCTCCTGCATCTGAAAGCTCTACACAGGCTACTTGAATCTGCACTAGCGATTGAGGTGGTGCAGATCCAAATAGCCCCATAGGTTCTGACATGGGATAAGGAACCAATGTTCTCTTACTCTGAGAAGATGCCTGGCTGGCTTGTTTGCTCCATGGGATACAGTGGCAGCTATTTCAGCCTTTTTGCTGTACCCTGCTGCTGGCAGACAGTATAGGATTGGGCTGTAACTCCATGCATGACCAATTATTGCATATAACATCACAAGTTAATTTAAAATTAAGGAGATACATATCTGTGTTCATCTGTATTATCCATATGTCTTTGTGTTAGAGGTATGTGAAGGACAAGCCCTGCTGAAGGATTGGGTGCTTGAATCTTTTACTTTGTCACACAATGCATAATTAATTTACGGAATGCACTACCACAATATGTACACTAGGTCAATGGCTTTCAAATAGACAAGTTCATGGAAAATCGGTTTATCAATGATTATTGCCCATAATAACTAAACTGGACCATCACATCCAGAAGCAATACCAGATGCTGGGAGCAAAAAGCAAGGGAAGGCAAAAAGCACGACCCACCACCCTGGGAAGCAACTGCTTCTGCCTTTAAGGGGCGGGGAGAGGAGGAAGGCAGCAATGTGATCCCAGGCTCGTGCCGCTATGCACGCCAAAGGGGATTTTTTTAGACTTATCCCTGGCAACGCTGGCTGGCATTGGGTGTGTGCAGAGCCCTGGGGAGCCCCCCGCAGGTTTTGTGATCATGAAACTGGAAGTGGTCCCGATAGCATATTAAATGCTTTCTAAGTAAAGGTATTTAAAGCTTTCTAAGGCTTTCTGTAGGGGACCCCCCCCCAGTACTCCACATACACCCCTGATGCCAGCGCTGCCAGAGGTATGCCTAAAAAACTCCCCTTGGGCAAAACCCAGCATTGTGGCCCTGGGGATCACATTGCTGCCTTTGCCCCGCCCATGCAAGGAGTTTACATGGCTCCCAACTCCCTTGGAGGAGTTTGGGAACCACCGTCCTAGAAGCATCCAGCTAGCCATTGCTAGAAACAGAGTATTGGACTCGATGGACCTTTGACTTGATCTAATAAGTCTCTTTTTATGTACTGCATGTATGGGTGTTCTATTATGGCCTACTGAAATGGCTATCAACATATGAAACCAGTCACTCTACTGAAATTCTGCATTTTGTAGTTAACTATGAACAGTTCATGTTTTCTTCCATATGAGAACATTGTTCAGCATGCCTGCATCTCCTTCCTGGTACTGAAATGTCTACTCTCTGCTTCGTAGCATATTTTCTCATGTACCTCCTCAAACCTTCAGCGCTGTGGATTAAACCGACATGGGTTGTACTCAGAGAGGGTGGCCAGATACAATGGAAGACAGAGTGCCTATACCTTTAACATACCTATGGAAGAAGGAATTTTGGCTTTTAAAACCCTTCCATGTTGAGCTGCACCTGACAAAATTTCTTCCTCCAAACCAATGGTTCAAGGTATAGGCACTCTGTCCCAGTTTGTAGCTGGCCACTCTGGTTGTATCCTGACATGTTGCAGAATCAGGTGTGCTTCCCAAGAAAGCCAGTCTTTTAATCTCAGTGCCACAACTGACCTGCATGGATTCTGAGTCATGGAAAAGAAAAAAATATGTACAAAAGCAAGCAAGATTATACCATCTCTCAGCGGCATACTTGCACCCGATGCACAAATGGAAGATGCATGATGCATCCACCTTGCTGAAACTACACAGGTATGAATTAGGAAGTTCCCTAGTTGGGAACTGCTATGTGAGCCCTGTTTATGCCTCTCTGAGTTCCATCATGGAAAAAAAGTGGGATTTTAATGTCATAAACTGTGGCTCCCAACCTCATAAATCTAATAAAGTTATTTTCCTACTTTAAACAATGAAAATGTACTAAGAAATCTAGAGTATTTCTGTGCCTGTTTTCTACTTGACTATTACATTTGAAATGAAAATATAAAATAAAAAGGCATAATTTAATAGTACTATCTAAAGACATATTATATTAGGACAAAATCTCACCTTCTGTTTGTGAAAGGGCTTCCTGAGGGAACAGAGTGGGAGAACAGTGTGTCATTCATGCTGGTGACGGGTCTCGGGGGCCTTAAAAAAAAAAGAGAGTGACTAAGAACATGCAGCTTATGCACAAGGAAGCATCAACACAATTGTCTTCAGTCAATAGGGCTGCAAAATTTTTGTTTTCTATTGGACTCAGTGGGATTTCTGAGTAAACATGCATAGGGTTGTGTTGTAAGGTTTCCATTTTTGTTTATACCAAGGCAATGGTTTCCAAACTGTGTGTGTGGTGCCCCAGGATGCTACAGTACACTCACAGCACAATCCTAGCGTTGCCATAGCGTCAATGCAATGTCGTCGTGCTGATGCTACGGCATTTGCGCTGATGCGGGAGCACCGAGCAGCACCCCCGTGTCAGCTCTAAAGCTGACGCTATGAGCAGCGTCGGCTTGAGAGCGCCGACGGGGAGCCTCTCTTGCACCGACCATAGCTGGTCATGGGGATTGGTGGGAGGAGGGGGCAGGATTTGGGCGGGACATGGGTGGGCTTCGGAGGTGGCAATACGGTCACATCTTAATCCTGGCTGATTCGGGCTGCACGGTCTCCTCATATCTGTGCCTGCTCTTTAGCGGGTGCAGATCTGAGGAGCACAGAGGAGAGGCTGGAGCCTCCCCTGTGGTAAGGGAGCAAACGCTCTCTTGCCGGGGAGGGGAGGCTCCAGCCTCTCCTATGCAGCGTTGGAAATGGCACTGCCAAGTTGGCCTTGCCATTCCGGCACTGTATAGGATTGCGCCCTCATTGAGGTGCTGCATGGCTTCTTCTTCCTGGCTCACCAAGTTGAAATAGCGTAAGACTGTGCATGATGGTGTTGCGTGACAAGGGTGCCAAAGCAGTGGTAAGTTTGGGAACCACTGGACTACAATTCTATACACACTTTCTTGAGAGTAAGTCTCACTGAACACAGTGAGACTTACTTCTGAGTAGACATGCATAAGATTGTGTTAAAGACTGCAATCCTATCCATACTTAGCTGGGAGTAAGCCCCTTTATAATGGGAGTTCTATCCAAGTGAACATGCTTAGGATTTGACTCTCAGTCTAGGGTTACCAGATGCAAACAGGGACAGAGTACCTATACCTTTAACCATTGTATAGAAAAGGGAATTTGTGCAGGTGCAGCTTTTGAAACCCTTCCATGATGAGTTGCACCTGCCCAAATTCCCTCTTCAATACAATGGATAAAGGTATAGGCACTCTGGCTTAGTTTGTATCTGGTAACCCTACCTTTAAACCCAATCTGTATTCAGGTTGCTCTGCATGGGGAGCCCTACTTGTAACAGGTCATTATGTGGCATCTTCTATTTTCACTATGCCATAGCAAATTCTCTCTCTACTAAGTTTGCCATGGCAATGGCATGATGACAATGATATCACTGAGGGGGCAATCCTAAACTGAGTTAGGCCGGTATAAACTAAGCCAGCAAAGTTTGCCAGTATGTTTGGACCATTCTCAGAGTCAGAGAGGCCAGCATACAGACGTGAGCCATCCTCCCTGACTCCGAAAGTAGTCCAAACACGCTTTATGGTGGCCCTTGTGCTGGCCAAACTTTGCCAGCTTAGCTTATGCTGGCCTCACTCCAGTTTAGGATTGTGCTCTGAATCAACTTGGTGAAGGGCTCCCATAAGCAGCCATGAGGCCTGTGAAGATGAATAAGCAGCCCACTGACTATTACAAATAGAATCTTCCAGAAAGCATTTTATTGTACAGTATTTCAAAACATAGTGAGGATATATATATTTCTCTTAAGCAGTTCATTTTCTTTCTTACTTTACATGTCCCCCCCGAAAGTATCAAAAATGAAAGAATAGACAAGAATCACACAAAATGAACTGAAAGACATGCAGCAGGTGCTTTGTGACAGATTTATCTTCAATTTGCATTCTTTGCAGGGATGCTGATAAGGAATAAAACTTTACATATACAAATTGTGTTACATTTTTGCACCTCATGTTCTTCTATATTGCAAACAAATGCATAAAAAAGATCCAGCAGGACAGAAGACACAATAAGACAAAGAGTTCTTCGCTACCATGCATTATTTTACTCATTATTACTATTTTACTCATTTACAGAAGTGACTAAGAAATTGTCTGTGGGCCAATACAAAGAACAGGATATTGAATAGCTGGGCAAAAATCTAACCCACAAATATTAAAGACTTTGCTATTGCCCTGAACAAAGCCAAGTGGTTCCTTCCCATACCAATGGGGCAACACTCAGGTGGGAAGCAATCATGCCTGTGAGCCCTCCCCATGGCCACATGGCCTCTTGTCTCCAGGATTGTGTGGGAGGCAGCCGCACTGCAGGGGCTCCCAATACTTGCACCCTGATCCTAAACATTTATATTAGTGCAATGTAATGTGAAATGCACAATTCCAAAGTCTACAGCCTCCATGTAGAAACAGATTTTCATATGTGGGGCACCTGTGAAAGTGTAGAAGACCCAGCTGTGGGTGGGAAGAAGCTCCAGGTTCAGCAACTGGCAAAGCAAACAGCATGATGTTCCTGAACAGTACAACTGGGGCAGTGGTGTCATGCTGCCGGTACGCTGGGCGGGAGGAACGGGTGAGCGGCAGCCCGCCCGTTGCATCATGCTCCGTTTCGCCGTCTTCCCTGCCCCCACGGGGCGGGGAAGACGGCGAAACAGAGCATGACGCAACGGGCGGGCTGCCCCTCACCCGTTCCTCCCACCCAGCATACCAGCAGCATGACACTGCTGAACTGGGGTGTAGTCTCAGGAACCTCTACAAAGAAAAGCCACATGTACTGTGATAGCAATGAAGAATAAATGTTCTCATAGTTATCATTAGCAGTTCACTAATGAACTGGGAGAGAAATGTGCCCAGGCAGAATCAGAATCCCCTTTCTGTTCCCTAGGTAATAAAAACTCCTGAAGACTTTAGAAGGAAAGCTGACATAAGAAAAAACATCCCTTGACACTAACTAGAAGGAATATTCATAGATTCTTATTATTCTGATGGATCTCTTGTGATCAGTGAACTAATCACCACAAGATCTGTTTCCTTATTTCAGAAAATGTACAAAGGGCAATATTTTACTTACCAGGTATCTCTTTTGCAGCCATAATGAAAAAAATAACACTATTAATAAGGATGAAATCGTTTCTTTTTAATCAGATGCTGTAGGTAGGGACACTCAGACATATATTTCATTCTGTTACTACACTGCTCTTACAGATGAACAGCCAATAGATCTGTGCTTACAAGCAGTCCTGTTGTGGATGAGTATAACTAAGCACACAAGTAGAATTATTCAAGATCATTTTATATGATCAGAACAATTATAATTTTTGTCATGATTGCTGACACATGTATCAAAAAAACTAAACAATAACCAGTTTAGAGGCTGACAGTTTCGGCTGGTATATCATAAATTCCAAACATGCATATGCAATAGGAAAACTGGTTTCAAACAGCTGAATGTACAATGCCAACAATAGTTGCCTACTTTCTAGTTTTGCATATGAATATAAAGCCCCCAAGATTTCTTACAAAACATTTAGAAACTGGAGATGGATGCAAGACTGTAGAAAAGCTGAATCACAACTCTAGAACATAATATAAACAAACAAAATGAAAAGGCCCAACAGGTGTGCACAAGCCCTGGGTGTGCCTAGGACCACACAGTGAATTCCTGCAATAATCTATATACAGTATGTCATAAATTATGATACATTGAAAAGATGTTTTCATTTAAGATGGTCTTGATTACTATAAATTAAAATTAAGTGGGAAGAAATAATTTCAGTGCTGTAGATTTTCAGATAGGGTTAGGAGCCCATCCTATCCAACTTTCCAGCACTGGTGCAGCCATGCCAATGAGGCATCTGCTGCATTCTGTGGTGGTGCTGCATTCTGCAATCACGGAAGCCTCATCAAAGTAAGGCAATTTTTGTTTTCTTGCCTTGGGGTTGCATTGCAGCTGTATCGGCACTGGAAAGTTGGGTAGGATTGGGCCCTATGCAGTGATGTCATTCAGGGGAACGGACCAGAACGGGCATTCCAGATCCTAACGGGCTCCGTGGCTGGTTCCGGGTTCCTGACAAGTGCCAATCAAAAGTGAGTTCCTGTTCCTAAATCATTTGAATGACACCACTGGCCCTATGTGATTAATAAAACCTGAAGAACACTTTGTAGAGCAGTGATTTTCCACCTTTGTCATCCCTTGGCACACTGACAAGGTGCTAAAATTGTCAAGGCACACCATCAGTTTTTTTTTTCCCATTGACCCGGCACACTGTGCTTCAGGTAAGAGACTCCAGGGGAGGAGCCAGAGACTTGAACATGGCAGTCGCTTTTTATGAGTGGCTGGGGCTTGTGTTCTTTCCTGAATCTCTGCAAGGGGTTCAGGCCCAACTCCAGTAGTAGAACTGGGTTGGGGGTAAGCATTAACATCTAGCCTCTGGATAGTGGCCAACTCCGGAGGTGAATGATGTTTGCTTGTGCCTGGGAGCAGAAGAGACTCTGCCTTCTGGCAGACCGTGTGGACGGTCTCTGACTTGGAGAGTGACAACACCGGAGAGAGAATGATGGATTACAGCCTGGAAGGTCTTCAGAAGTCCCCCTAATGAAGACAATCGTGTGGGAAGAAGAAGTGGCGTGTAGGCGTAAATGTTTAACATCTTGGCGTGAAGTGCACTGGAGAGTTGGCTGCGGGCCAGTGAGGTCAGTGGAATTAAACCTGCTTAATCTTCAACACAAGATATCCACTGAAGTGCATTGCTGTTTTTTTCTGCTTCTGTTTCTATTTTCTTTTCTAAATGCTTTGATGCGGCGTGGGAAGCTGAAGTATGGAATAAAAAAGTACTCTGTTTTATGCTGAATTTTTTGCTGCGTAGCAGTCTAAACATGGCGTCGAGAGGCGGCAGAAGATTTATTATTGGAGCTCATTTATTTGAAAACGGACAGTCCTATTTGCAGATCAAGAGGATTTATTAATGAGATAAGAGAACACAAAAATGGGGAGTATTTTGATTTGCATGTTTAAAGAAAGCTTGAATTTTTTACTGCGTAATTGAGTCAACATGGCGTTAATGAGAAGGAAACCGACAGATCTACAATCAAGAGTTGAAAGATGTTTGAAGCATGTTCAAGGACTTGGAGAAATGAACTTTGTGGAAGGACAAGAGGAATGTATTTTTGAAGATGGACGGCCCTGTCTGAATTAACAAGATTTAAGAGAAAGAGACTATGAACAAGATATTTTTTTATGGTCTGCTGACAAATACAGTGAGAGTGTTTATTGTCAGCAGGCTCCCCTCTAGTGGCAGGAGAGGGGAAGGTTTTGACCAGATGTTAATTTTTAATGATTTGTATAATTTTTGGCTTTTTATAATAAATGGGCGGGGGGAATTTGAGTAATGAAATTTATGATTTAAAAATTGAATTAATGGTATAAATAGAAATGAGGATTAAAAGGTGACAAAGTTCATTCCTTCCTGTGAGATTTGTGATAGAAAGAAATGGTTAGCATTGAGCCTTGATCTGAAAAGCGATAATTGTAGGCTTGTAATTTTGCGTCAGATTATATAACTAAGCGATTATTTTATTTTTTATTTTTAATAAAGGTACGTGATAACTCAAGCTTACATTAAGATATGATTTTAGAAAAAAAATGTTATTAAGGCCTAATGATGATTGTGAAGTGATGGATGTCATGTTATATCTTTATGCTCCTTATTTTTATGGCGTATTTTTCTTTTTCTTTTCTGAGATGGGCTGTTTTAATTCTAATAGAATAAGTTTTGTAACAAAGATTAATTAAAGATTAAGATTGAAAAATAATATAAGCAATATGAATAGAGATGAAGAGATGAACAGAGTGCTAGTTTAAATAGTTTGACTTCCCAGCTTCATCTATGTTTATTCCATTTCTGTGCTTTATATAGTAGGTTCTTCCCTTTTAGTTTATTATTTCATTGACTTTTACTATAAATTGGAGACGGATAATTGTAGGTATAGTTGACTTTTCTTGCTTGAGTTTGCTAAGTAACTGTGGAAATTATTGAAGATTTGAATGAATAACGAAAATTGACGTAGTTTTGTGAATCATAATGATTGTGTCCTTTCAGATGGAATATATGATAATGGAAATTACTAATTTTTGCATTTATATGTTACTCTCGTACTGCCTCACTTCCTATTGTTTGACCCTATGTATACCCATCCTATGTTACTGACTATCCTTTTCCTGTATCTTTATAATTATAAAATAAATAAAATCATCTTCAAAAAAAAAAGGTAAGAGACTCCAATCCCCCAATGGCCCTATTAATAAATAATTCCCCCAGACTCCCAGAGCACATCTGTGGACCATTTGTGGGAAACCAATGTGCCATGGCACAAATAGCTGTTGTTGAGTCTCAAACAGCTGTAGGTTGTATCTTAAGTGACTGTTCTGTTTGCAAAAGGAGGTTTCTGCACATGGAAGTGATAGTGAAAAGTTCTTGTGCAGATAACTCCAAATGGAATCCTAACTTGGCTTTGCACTTGTGCATCAAATTATACCATACATTGCACAAGAATCACACAAAATATTGTCATCTCTCTGTTAAGCAAGGTCTTCCACATGTACAGTAGATCAGTGCACAATGCCATCTTATTTTCATATGCATGCCTTAGGATACAGTCAATTGTGTTTATCATCTAGCCCCTTTATATTAACATAAATTCTTATCAATCAATAGAGAAGTGGAAATCAGAGGCAGTAACCCTGCAAAGTGTTAAATGTAAGAAAGCAAATGTATCAGGGGAATTCTTTTTCAATTCAGAGAGGTAATTATTCTTTTAGGGTTTGAAACAGCATATTTAAACTATCTGGCTGCTTATAGCATTTTAATACGCTGAATTTAACAATGTTTGAATATAATATAATATTTACTACTAAGTGAGTCCATTACATAGGTAGGGTTACTTATGCTGATAAATACCAGTGGATAATGCTGATACAAACGCAGACCTATATATACAAAAAATTTTTGTCCTGTCTGCAGGGGAAAAGAAGACTTTGCTTACATGAAATCTACCATTAAACAGTGGTTTGCTTGGATACTTGCCTAGAGGTGTTTCTCATGATACAGTTTATCTTCCACTACATTTAAGAATAAAAATCTCTCTGGCAAGAAGATATTCTCAAAGACTTCATGTAGCATAGCTTTTCCCCTCTGTTAAATTATGTCAGTTGCATTGTACATAATGTTTTCTCCTCAAACTTGTACAACCGGGCAAGAGGCACTTTTTCAAGTGGTGTTCCTCTTATATTTAGCAGGGGAAGAGTAATTGTCCCTATTCAACCCTGCGCAGTGTCTTTTCTAGTGGCTGTTGCTGGTGGTGATCTGCCTTTTTTTTTTTGTTTTTTTTAGATTGTGAGCCCTTTTGGGACAGGGAGCCATTTAACATTATTATTATTTGCCTGTAAACCACTTTGTGAACTTTGTGTTGAAAAGCAGTATATAAATACTGTTGACTGATTGACTGATTTTTATTCCTGTATCATTATAACATTTCACTTGCACTATTAGGAAAAAAGTGAAAATTAAAATCAGATGGTGTCACTGTCATCTCCAGGCACATATTGCTGCTCTTTTGGAAGAAGGTAGTGTCTGCAAGTCAGTACAGTCCAAATTACTGATGGTTTTGGATAGCCTTCTAAGAACGATGTTTAATTCCTTTTTCATATCCCAGAATATTTTCTGCTACTGAAACAGAGCGGCTTCAACTCAGGTAAAGGCAGTCGTGATTAATATCACAATTCTCTGAACATGTATTTACAGGTCAACAAGTAAATCAGGCTGCACATCTCATTGAAAGCGAATCAGGGCACAATCCTATCCTGCGTTAGGCTGGCACAGTTATGCCAGCAAAGTTTGGCCAACACAAGGGACACCGTAAAGTATGTTTGGACCACTTTCGGAGTCGGAGAGGCCAGCACACAGACATGCACCAGCCCCCCTGACTCTGAGAGTGGTCCAAATGTGCTTTACGGTGGCCCTTGTACCAGCCTACCTCCAGATTCGGACTGCACACTCAGTAACACAACTAATTCCTTCCACTGATTTTAATGACATATCATCACAACAATGAACTTCTGTGAACTGAGGCCATTGCCTAAAATATGTATATAGAAAAGAAATAAAACAAAAAATTTTTGATTGGAGTTATTTATAGTTGACCCTGCATATGCAAAGAAGAATTTCAGTTTCCACTTTTATTTCATTTTTGTTCTTTCCCCATCTCAGAGTCTTACATGCATATGGCTGCAATCTTATCTACACTTACCTGGGAGTGAAACTATAATGGAACTTACTTCTAAGTAGATATTGCGGCTCTACATACAGTATTCACAAAATACGAATTTGAAACTCTCATCACAGTAGTGATGCAAAACAAAGTTATTTTTTCCCTAACGTTTAAAATATGATCAGGTGCAATGAACTGGTAACATGTTGGCTTTATGTGTTGATGATTCTCACTGAGAGCGCAATCCTAAACTGGATTTAGGCCGGCATAAACTAAGCCAGCAAAGTTTGGCCAGCACATGGGCCACCATAAAGCGTTTTTGGACTACTTTTGAAGTCAGGGAGGATAATACACAACTGCGTGCTGGCCTCTCTGACTCCAAGAGTGGTCCAAACATACTTTACGGTGTCCCTTGTGCTGGCCAAACTTTGCTGGCTTAGTTTATGCTGGCCTAACTCAGGTTAGGATTGCACCCTGAAGCATTTATCCCTGCTAACTGGGCAAGAGGCACTTTTTCAAGTGGTGTTCCTCTTATATTTAGCAGGGGGAGAGTAATTGTCCTTCTTCACCCCTGTGCAGTCTTTCTAGTGGGTGTTGCTGGTGGTCTGTCTTGTTTAAAGATTGTGAGCCCTTTGGGACAGGGAGCCATTTAACTTTATTATTATTACTATTTGCCTGTAAACTGCTTTGTGAACTTCATGTTGAAAAGCGGAATATAAGTACCTGTTGATTGATGGATCAGGTCAAGTGTAGAGACAATGAGCTATATCAAAAGAGGCATGAACTAAACTAAACTAAGCTTGAGAAAGGGCACCTCACCTCCCCCCTCAATGAAGTCCCAACTGTCCCCAGACAAGCCACTCTTGAGAGCAGGGGACAACAAGTCTCAGGAACAGGTAGGAGTGCTCACACTTCTTTCGGATACAGCACATAATGTGCTTTACGTCCAAGAATGCCTGAACTCAATGCATAACCCCATGATTATGCTTTTGCTCGTAGCTATAAATGATAGGATAGAATTGAATAATTTTGCATTATTCATACAAAATATGTTTGACTTTGAGTTCAACTGCCTGACTCACTTCATCGTTTTCAAATGTTTAGACACTTGCCTTAGTTTAAATCTTTTGTTTTGTATTAACTTCCAAGACAAAGGACTAAGATCAGCCTCATAAGGAAAGCTCTTTAAAATGATCTTAGTTACTAATCAGAGTAGTATTTAATATATGAGTGAGAATCTTTATGTCAAAACAGGCTAAGTGACTTCCTACAGCACAGCCAACCCAACCATTATGTAACAATATTCCTTTCACTTAACACATGCAGACATGACAAGTGTAAATACAGAATAATCAACCACATGTAGGAAGAGTTTTGAGCTAAGGTAAATTAAAGATAGAACACAGAAATATATTTCTATGACAGAGATCTGAATCACTTTAAGGGCATAATCCTAACCTGAAGTTAGGCCGGCACAGTTAGGCCAGCAAAGTTTGGCCTGCACAATGGCCACCGTAAAGTGAGTTTGGACCACTCTCAGAATCTGGGAGGATGGTGCATGTCTGTGTCCTGGTCCCTCTGACTCCAAGAATGGCCCAAACATACTTTTCGGTGTCCCTTGTGCTGACCGAACTTTGCTGGCCTAATTTATGCCAGCCTAACTCTAGGTTAGGACTGCACTCTAAACCATTTACATAATGGAAGATGTAGTTATTGTAGAAAACCTATTAACCAAATATGCAACAGGAATTATCTGTCATTAAATTGTCTCTAATTTAAAAGTGTTGTGGACACCTACTAATTAATAAATAATAATATATCAAATTACAATAATACTTAGAATTTATTAATTAAAAACTATTAGTTTCTATTTTAATTTGTAATAACATAAACCTAATTTTTCTCAACCTACTCAGCCACTCCAAGGGCTGAGAAGAGAATCTGTTTGATTTTCAGATGCCCAGTTCTTAATGAGGTTGTGAATCTGGATCTGTACTATTCAGACTATAGATGAGAGACCTCACATTAACAAATGCATCTCCCCCCCGCCCCCGACGAAGCCATTTGCACATTTAAAAATCTGTGTTCTAGGAGGATATGTTTTAGGGTGCAATCCTAACCTGCAGTTAGGCTGGCACAGTTCGGCCCACAAAGTTTGGCCAGCACAAACGACACTATAAAATATGTTAGGGCCACTCTTGGAGTCAGAGAGGTCAGCACACAGATGTGTGCCAACCTCACTGACTCCAAGAGTGATCCAAACATGCTTTATGATGGCCCTGGTGCCAGCCAAACTTTGCTGGCCTAACTGTGCCTGCCTACTCCAGATTAGGATTGCACGCTTAGATATCTTCTCCCTGATATCTAGTCGCCTATGCGTAGGGAATGCTTTGTATGGATGAATATATAATTACAGGAGCCCTTATCTCAGTGGTGTCATCTAAATGATTTAACAACAGGTACTCACTTTTGATTGGCATGTGTTGGGACCCGCTCACCAGAAGTGACATCATAAGCCAGAAGTGATGTCGTGGCAGGAAGTGACATGAAAAAAGCCCTTTTTGAGGCCTCAGACAATTTTAAACTGACCCAACAGTTGCAACAGTATTCCACAGCACCCCCAGAACATGTTAAGGAGGCCTGGCATCATGTTAAAGTGACCCAACAGTTCCAAAACCCCAGAGCAGCTCATTTTTCAGTGGCAAGGCAAGGCAAGGCTCCGCTTGCTGCCTTCCTGGCTCTGAGAACGTGCAGGCAACTCAAACGTGCAGGAAATTCAAACGTTGCAGGGGGCGGAGTCGATGAGTGGGCGGGTGAATGGGCGGGGCCAGCTGTAATCCTAGAAACCGGTACTCGCGTACCCCCGCGTACCCCCTGCATGACATCACTGCCTTATCTATAATCTAAAGTGGTACACCCAGGCTTTTTATGTGGATTACTTGGGCACACACTTGGGTAGCTCAATACCATGCAGCTGCCCCACTGTCAGAACAAGAGTTCTGCCAGTACTGTCTGCTGTAAGGCAACCATGAAGCATGCTCTGGCAGTGCCAGTGGAAGGGCCAGCGTTTTCTGCATGTGTTGTAGCACGGGGAAACAATTGTTAAACTTCAAGTAGCATAATTTCTAAAGACATTCCAGTTGAGAGATCACCATATGAAAAGATCCCCTTCCATTTGCCCTGGAACCAGGATCAACAGTAGGTCACCTAGAACAAAGCTATTGTGTCCAGAGCACACAAATACTTACACAATATGAGCCAGGTTTAGAGGTTTTTCAGGCTGGTCAGGGAACATTGGGTGCAAAGGTTCACGGCTGGAAGCACAGCTTAAAGACTTGCTAAGTGCATTAGTTAGCTTCTTAGCAGGTGATTTCTGGGAGGAACAAGGAAGGTAGAGGTAATCTGGACAGGAAAGGTTTAAACTGATGCTGCTACCACAAAACTACAGGAAAACAAAACAGTGTTCTACTACATATTGATATAACTTCCACCCCAAAACCTCACTCATTCAATGGTTCTAAATTAGATCACACATGACTTCCTCTGAAATGTGTCAAACAACTTTAAGTATTTCATCTCACAGGATCAGGTGAAATCCTGTGTTCAAATATATGCAGAAATATCCTTTTGACAATCACCTTTACCCATAGGTAGAGAGGTAGGAGAGGGTGCAGGTGAGCCCAAGGCCCATTTCTAAGTGTTACAGATGAGGACACTTAGGCACCCAGGCACCCGGCGCGCCCCCCACCCATCCCCCCTGGCGAGCAGGCGCTCCCTCCGAGGCGAGGGAAAGCCGCGCAGGGCGCGCGAAGAAACCGGAAGTCAAACGACGGCCTGTCAATCACTCAAGTCCCGCCCAGCGTTCCGGCTTGCGAGAGAGTAGATGACACCACTGAACTGGCTCTCTGAGCACCATTCATGGAAAATGGCCAGAAATCCACAACGAACTACATAATAAACATTCAATAAAGCACCCAATCCAGGTTGAAAAATAACCTTGAATATGCTACCAGGAAAATGTAAATTGACTCACCACATATAAAAACTTTAATGAAATGGATTTGTATTAACTGAGTTGACCATACACTGGATACGAGAGACAGTTTGATATCTTTGTGGAACATGTGGCAATACACAAAACACAGTTCCTGGCACCATAACTTATTTACTATAGGCTTTGGGCAATACTCCGAAAAAGTTCAAAGACTAAAGTGACTGAATATTATCCAATATATAACATGTCTACACTTCTGATGACTCTATATAAACATATTTAAAGAACAGCTGAAAGTTAAGTCACTATTTTCCATTGTTCATTTTGCATCATTGTTCATTTCCATCATCATATCAAGTAGCGACGGTGAGAGAGAAACTAAAGCTAGCATTTTTGACTAGGATACCTAAAAATCAAGCAAACAACTTACTGTGGAAATAGGTTTATATTCCAA
This sequence comes from Lerista edwardsae, assembly GCA_029204185.1. Taxonomy (NCBI): domain Eukaryota; kingdom Metazoa; phylum Chordata; class Lepidosauria; order Squamata; family Scincidae; genus Lerista; species Lerista edwardsae. The sequence goes on from JAJKFI010000031.1 coordinate 3,633,561, forward strand.
GACTCGCCTGCAGCTGTCCTGACATCCAGTACAGTATTAACATGTCGGACTGCTCAAATCCACACTGAGGAAAGCCACAATGTTCTGTTCTTCCCATTTTTTCATCTCAGAACTGACTGGGAATAGGGACCACAACTGGGGCATCTCCATTACAGAGATGCTTAGCTAAACTGGAAGTTAGTTCCCTGTTTGTGGTTTTAAGGGAAACAATTTGGTCAGTTCCAGTTCTCATCCTTGGAATTTTCTCTCTGACTGGTGGAGTTCAAACAGTCTGCAGCAATTCATGAACCTTCCCTTACCCATGACGTGTATTCTTTCATTTGGTGCTGGTTGCTATGGGAACCACTGGCATGTCCCCTCCAGAAGCAATCTTGACAGAGCTGGTAATTGTGACACTGCTGGCATCGATAGCGAAATCCCATCATGCTCTCGCTATGGCAGTAGGAACACTCAACAGGGTGGAAGACTACAAGGGGAGACAAATACAAAAAACAAAAGAAAGAAGAGTGGCATCAAAACCGACTCTACCAACAGCTCCTGGACACTTTCTTTGGAATGTGGTGATTTTCAACATCAAATGTAATTATAAAACTGTCTGAAATGCCATGTAAAAATGTCACATTTCTCTCTCAAGAGGATGAATCACTTGCTCCTGTCTAAAAGCACCCCTCTGACATACACACAGCATTAGGAAAAACAACTGGAAAATGAAAGAATGTAATAAAATATCAGGGACCAAAAAACATCTCCAGATGAATAACTGTGTTACTGTGGAATCTGATGCATCTCCACTCAGAAGGAAGCCCCGTTCAGTTCAGGGTCAGAGAATGTTTGCCACTACCACTGTTGGGTCTTGTACTAGAGCAGCATATATGCTGTCGTAAAAGGCCCATAGGATTGGGCCATGATGCATTTATTTCAGAAAAAGGTTTTGTGGACTGTAGTTCACTTCATCTTCATCAGATGCATGAATATTAGGGTCTTTATTAGAAGGGGTGTATAAAAAAACAGGCAAAGAATCAGATTGTGAGTAACATTTAATATAGTTTTGAACTACACACAAAAGAAGATGCAAGTGAACTCTGCTAACTTTCCTATAGGCGAAATAAACTGGTTCACAGAAATACTGTGTCTAAAAAAAATAGAAACACAGCAACTGGGTCAACCTGCTTTGTAAGGGCATTTACACTGTTTAGCAGATAGGGTACATAATCCCTCTTGAAAATCCTGATTAAGGCTGCAATCCTATACACACTTCCCTGAGAGTAACTCCAATTAAACTCAATGGAACTTACTTCTGAGTAGACAGACACAGGATTGGGCTGTTAATCTTTAGGTTGTGGGGGGGGGAAGCATGTGAAAGAAATGAAATCTCAGCAAAGAGACCACTAATAACTGATTTCCTTGGAACAACACTTTTGCAAATATCTGATGAAAAGTGAGAAAGAGAATGCATAGGCTTGACAAAGCGCAACTGAAATTAATGGCACAACTCTCCAAAGTTTCCAACTACAGCCAAAAGCTAGTGTACCACTCTGCCCACTATTTGCCGAAAAAGCAGCCACTCTCTATTGATTGCAATTAGGGCAATTGCAATTAGGGACATATGCTTTGATTCATTTGTCTGTTATATGTCATTCCTGCCATAACAAGACAGCACACACACATCCAAGGATGAGAGCCATCTAATAAAACAAAAAAAGCAAATTAACAGTGCAATCCTACGCATGTCTACTCAGAAGTAAGTCCCACTAAGTCAACTTCCTCCCCAGGTAAGCGTGCATCAGATTGCAGCCTAAAGCTCCTTCCCTGAATGTATGGAAGGGTGGAGATATTTCTGTGCAGAACAGTGGTTTAGCTAGGGGGGAGTCAAAAAACTTTACAGCCATGTAAACAGCCCCTCCCCTTTGCCACTGGAGCCATAACGGGAGACCAGAACAACACAGAGGAGACGCCACCGTGTTACTCTGGCTGTCTGGTATGACTCCAGCGATTGGGTGTGTGTGTTAAATGGCATGTTGTGGCACGTAAATACAAAGTGTTTGACCCCCCTTCTAGACACACTGATGCTGCAGAAGGGGATGCCATAACATTACCTCTGTGTTCTGCAAATATTCGTTCTCCCTCAGAAGTGTTGCAGTTGAGCAAGAAGGAGATTGGGAAAGCACAACCTTTTAAATATCCAGGGCAAAACACCTAGATACAATGTTGGAGCTGCCAAGCACTTGCTCTAGCAGTACAGCCAGGATCGGGATACAAATGTTATGGAACAAAATGGAGCATACAAGAGAGGTTGCAGGTGACAGAGGCAACGGGGAGTATGTTTGTGGCATGCAGCATTGGCTTCTTGCCCTCCGTTGCATCTTTTTCACCAGGGCTGGGCTTAAGCTGTGGGCTTGTTTGTTTGTTTCACTGCCATGAAGAGCAGCGGCGTGAGCTCACCTGTTCATGGGAAGTAAGACTGTCGGTCTCTGGAAACTGCCCACCTGACTGGTCTTAATGACCGTTCAGCTATTACCTCAATGGGGTTTGCCAGCAGGATGGCTGCCAGGCACAGGAGAGGCACTTGCGCTGTGCTGAAGAAAGAGCCTGACGGATTTGGAACATTCCGTGCTAGAGACGTGAAGAAGGCCCTGTAAGCCCAGTACACAACTGCCTGCCAGAAAGTTGTAAATCAGACTGTCCTAGAGTACATTTACAGCCCAATCCTAACTGGGCTGGGTGCTGATGCAACGTGTATTACACTGGTGGAGGCTGCTTTACTGCAGTTGCAAAGCAGCCTCCGCTTGCCTGTGCTGACAGGCCATTATCAGGGAGGCTGTGGTAGTCTCCTATGCACAGCGGATGACGGAAGATCCTCCAGAGCAGGTAAGGCATTGCAGGGATGGAATGGGTGGGGAAGGGTGGGATGGGGGAGAGGTGGGTGGAACAGGTAGTGACAGGGGTGGGGAGGAGAGTGGATCTGGCCTGGGAGGGGACAGGTTCAGTAGCAGGAGCGCACGCCAAATCCTGACCCTCTTCCCAGGCCTGACCTGCTTTCATGAAACAACTCGGATTTGCACCAGCGACTGAGTAGGCACAGGTCGAAACTGATTCAGAGCAGCTGCTGAGGGATACCCTGGGTCAAGGGAACTAATGTTCCCTTGCCCCAAGGAGGCCTCCAGTGGCTACCCCCCCCCCACAAGATACAGCAAGAGCCACATCAATACTGCTGCATCGCTGCACAGGGATTTAGTTAGAATTGGGCTGCTGAAGTCCTTGCACAAATGCCATGGGCAACCTTCCCATACTTCTGTTCAACTTCCCTAAGCAAGGTAAGAAGAAAGAAGAGCTTAAATGCATATGCTGTGGAAGACGGCACTACCAGCCATTCCGCATTCTCAATTCCACCGAGGGTTCGGGGTATTTTTAGGAAGAAAATGGAATTATTGTGTCCCACACTGAAGTTCAGGTTGTTCCTCATGCTTTAGTTACATACCATTCTCAACATTTGCCAATCGATGCAGAAGCGGTAACCAGACCAAACACTGTGGTGGAGGATCAGACATAAGAGTGTCCAAGAAAGCATTCAGTGTGACCTTTTTCTGTTTACATAAACAAAGAAGAAACTATTCAATAGCGCAAGCTGAAAAACGAGATCCCCTTTTAGTCAGGAAAAAACACATATAGCTTCAAAAATGGAAGTGGATTAATTTCAGTATCTTTTAAAAATACCTATTTATTTCAAACAAATAATACCACATAACACACATAACACAGACATATTCAACACTAATATATTTAAAAACACTAAAAATTCTTACACATAAAAATTACCTCTAAATTAAAGCAAGCATGGAGAAGTGCATATATCATCACTTCATCAAATCTCCTTAATTTCAGTTTCTTGAATTCTCAGTTTACAGCATACTGCCTCGGTTTTACAGAAGGAAGACATTGTTTTGGGTCTACAACTGGACTAGTCCATGGACACTGCATGCAGCACATCCTGTTTTGGCATGGCTGCGTGCTATGGTGGGAGAAAGGATAGGATTGTGCCCTTGGTCAGGGCAAAGGAAGTTAGTACGGATATCAATGTGATGGGCAGCCTGGATCCTGTGCCTGGGCAGCACCGCTCACAAACATGCCATAAGGCATATTGCAGTGGCCAGGAGGGGAGAAGCTCTGGTGGGGAGGCTAGCACCACTCAGTGCTGGGCCTCCATGCCAATGACAGGAGCAGCTGGAGCTGCAAATGGTAAGCTCCCTGCCAGGTGACAAGGAGGAATTTCTAGGCAGGGGGAAGACATGGAGGGGTGAAACTGGGGAAGCGTAATGGAGGGGGGCACCCAGGAGGGGGGCAGAGGCAGAGGAAAACCAGAAGTAATATTTAACAGCCCTTCTAAGGCCTCAGAACGCCTTTGGAGGGCTAGATGCCATCACGTGCAGCCTGTCCGGCTCTCCGGAAGTCAGGTGGCAGCAGCTTGGCAGTGGCGGAGACAGTGGCTAGACAGAAGGCGCCACATTCCCACTGGCTCAACATGCATTAGGGTCATGTGACTTCTCCAGCCAATGGTATGAATGCCACGGCCAACCACCAGTTTTCAGAGAAGATATATAGGGCCTATCATAGTCTGAAAATGTTGTAGAAGTCCCATTTGCCTTTGTATCTAAGTTCCTTAGTACCACAACCCATACTTCTGTCAAGGAGCAGAAAATTCCCATGTCAAATACATTTTCCTCCTAGCAACGTTTTTGTTTTGTTTTGACTAAAATGCAAATGAGAGTTTGACTGGAGAAGTAGTGGAGATAGAAGTCAGGTATTTCTGACCAAAAATTGCTATTTTTCGGCATTTGCGGGGGAAAAAATGATACAGGGAAGAGCCTAATAAATTTTTCAGGCCTTCTGTCTTACCACAGTATTGTAGTAAACAAGAAAAGTGGGTAGACTGCTCACACATCTCTCCCTTTTTATCTAGTTTAAAGCAAATATGAAACATATGGTTCTCCTCTAGTGCATAACTACAGAAGTATCCAGTACCTATTTTGTTTTAAATCAAAATGCCATGAATGTAGCGCTGCATATCATTAAGCGATGAGAAAAAGGAGGGATTGAATGACATTTTCTCTACCTGTTGAGAAAAACAGGATTTTGCTGATTGCTCTGTATAGCCAAAAGAAGGGCCTTCAAAGACTGCAGTGGGCAGTTTAAGAACTTCCCGCAAAAACATGTCGTATCTTCCATAAACCATCACACCACTTGTGTCTGAAATCATTGAGAAAATATCTGATGGAACAAAGAGGAAAAGAAAATAAACAAAAATGAAGTAATTCATTTGGTTTAAGCCACTATTTACAAATCGAACAGTACTTGAGCTAAAATGAAAATCATGATTAAGAGGTATTCTCTTTTTATAGAGTAACAGTAGTGTAATAGTTTATTAGGATTAACTAAATAGCACAAATAGTGAGAAAGCTGACACATTTCCCAGAACTCTTCTTCAGGATGGAGGTTAAGAAAAGCTGGTTTTTACCTTTCTTGCACTGTTCGTTGCATCTATGAATCTGTTCACTGCAGTCAAAGTAAATTTTAAGAAATGCTCCAACTAATATCGACAATGAAATATGGTACACTTTTGGTATGATGTGTAACAAACTTCAGCTTGTATCAAAAGTGGGTCTGGCTGCCAATGGAGTGTTCCACATTGCACTCACAAAAGGACATTTGCATTCCTCCGCTAGAGTCAAGGGCAGCACAAGAAAACAATGCTGAGGGTTACAGGAGCGGGAAAGTGCACCAGGGAGGGAACTTTGGGCACAATCCTAACCAACTTTCCAGCACTGACATGGCTGTGCCACTGGGGTCTGTGCTGCATCCTGCCTTGGAGCAATAGTCACAGAGGCCTCCGTTCCCTTACCCCAGAGCTGCATTGTGCTTATCCCAGTGCCGGAAAGTCGGTTAGGATTGTGCCCTTTGTCTCACACGTTAGATTTCTGAAAGAAAAATAGAGGAGTGTTTCACATTAGAGGAAAAGCCACCTGCGATGCAAAGTGTAATTTATTTTCATATTTCCTCAGTGTGAAAATGAAAGAAATATTATGAGACATGAAAAACAATGGCAAAATGATGTTTTGTGCTGGACACTCAATGCATAATAACAGTTCATAAGACTACCACAGTACCACAATTTCAGTTCCACAATTCTAAAAAGCAACCACACCTGTTTTGGATTAGGAGACATCAACAAAAATGAGAGTTTTCTCTTGAGGCTCACTCCAAATGATGAATGGATTTGGAGAGGGTGCCTCTGATTTCGTTTCTTATCACTATTATCAAAACTAAACGCAAGCTCTGTCCCCAACAGGGATTTCTGCTGCCTTCCACTGAGAGAAGCATTTTGTTTAACAGGGCAAAAATACTTACATCTTAATTTATCCATGATTTTGCCCCCACAAAGTGTTGCCAAAGCCATTTTGACGGCAAATACAGAAATTTTTCCATGTCCTTCTCTGTTCCAAAAGAAAAAATAATAATCATATCAGTAAGGCTACATTTTTGAATTACCGTTGCGTAATACAGCATGCACGTTCCCGCTTTGACAGCAAGCCCTTTCAATACTAAAGTATCATTTAAAATAAAAACAAAAATATGAACACACAATAGCTTTTGGGATCGCAGTGAGCCCTATACAAATGTTGGCATTGAAAGGGGTGAAAGTAGAACATTCTGGAAGGGAGCAAGTGAAGGTAAAAATGCTTGTCCCAGCCATTTTAACTGGAGAATGTTAAGCACAGAAAACTCAAAATGCTTAGCTTTGGCTAAGTAATGTCTTTATATGTACTGAACAATTAAACAATGTATATAGAATTGTGCCTTTGCATCTGTGGGGTTTTGTTCCTGGAAATCCTGCCGATAATCAACTCCTGCAAGTTTTTTGGCCTTCTGGAGGCCTTAGAAGGCCTCCTGAGAGTTGAGAAGGTCATGCGCGACCTCCCCATTCCTCAGAAGGTCCTCGGAACACGGCCAGACTACAACTCTGGTCACCTTCTGAGAGTCCAGGTCCAGCCAAATCCACAGGTTAATTAAAACCATAAGTCCCAAATACAGGCTGGACCTGTATTTCAATCAATCAATCAACCATATTTATATACTGCTTTTCAACAAAAGTTCACAAAGTGGTTTACAGGCAAATTATAAAGGCAAATTATAAAATTATAATTATAAAGTTAAATGGCTCCCTGTCCCAAAAGGGCTCACAATCGAATAAAAATGCAGAACACCACCAGCAACAGCCACTAGAAATAAAAAGACACTGTGCTGGGGTGGAGAGGGACAGTTACTCTCCCCTTGCTCATTGTAAGAGGAACACCACTTGTAAAATTCAGGTAAATAATGTAATACATAAAGGGGAAATCATTATATATAATTTCAACATATAATACTGATCAACAAAGCTAGTCCTAGTAAAACAGTATTACTTTGGGAGAAGAAACAAGGCAAAACATTAGGGCAAACATTACATAGAGATCACCACTGTGCATGCATGTATATGTCTCTATCTACTTCAACAATGGCTTAGGTTCAAGGTGTCTGGAAAGACTACCTCCCCCCATATGAAATGGCTTATCCTTGATCAGTAGTGTGAAGCCTCTTGTGGACGCAAGGGTGACTCTAGAGAGGGCCCTTGTGAGGAACTCCCTGCTGTGATATGGGTCAGACCGGCTGCATCTCTTCCAATATTTTGAAGGCAGTTGAAAACATGTGTATTGGGTTTATCATTAGAGGTCTTGCTGTAGCTCTGCTGTTTTGGTTACTAATCTTTTTACGCTGCCATTTTTGTTTAATTTTTGTTGTGGGGTTATTATACAGTATATTGTATCAATCTTGGATTGTTTGCTGTTTTATTTGTTTTTAAAATGTGTTATAAACTGCCCTGAATGCCTCCTTTTAGAGGGAACAAGTTAGGGTATAAATAAATATCTTGAAAACTGCATAAAACTTTATATGCATAAGACTTATGATGGCATAAGGCTTCATATGCATTTTTGGTGCATTTTAAATTCATTTTCATGTCTTGATTGTTTGCTTTACGGTTATTCTGAGCTGCCCCTATATACATTTCTGTAAATAAATAAACACGATGTCAGTTCATTCTTGGATAGCAATGAGAGACTGCCATGTCAGTATGAAGGCTGCATTGTAACCTTTTCACCTAACATGACTGTAACCTCTTGGGGCAGGAACTTGTCTTTTCACTCTATGTAAAGCCTCATGCACACTGATGGAGTTGCATAAAACAAGAGAACAGTTAAACCAGTGGTTCCCAAGCTATGAGTTGTGGTTCCTGTGGGAGCTGTAGAAACCAATCCTTGCAAAACAACAACCACCACAACCTGCTGTCCTATGCAATGTATAAGATTGTAGCCTTAATGAGGAGCCATGGCCAAAGGCCCAGTAGGTCAAGAGAGCCATGAGTCGAAAAAGTTTGGGAACTACAAGTTAAGCTCTTAGGCTTAGCAAGTTACAAAGTGAAAGGAAAGGACCCAACTCTTCTATATTCTTCCAGTGGACAACAAGGACAGCATTTTGCATCAGCAGTCCTAGTACTGTCTTTTGCCTCTTATGTTTACAGATCAAGTTGCTGAAAGCGTTAGCATTTCTTTAACTGTGAAAAGAAATGGTAAGTAGAAAAAGAATTTTTATTGTTGGAAGCCAAAGGACAAGATCTTCGAAAAAGGATGCCAACATATGAAAATAATACAGATTTAATGGTTCCCTTTTACAGTAGGATTAGTTACTTTTGCAAAGAATAAATTATGAATAGCAGATAAATAAGTTTCTTTCCTGGGAGCATATGGTTTTTCTCATAGTTGGATTCTTCCAAGAGCAGAGAAGGTATAAAATGAATATTTTCCATTTTTTAAAAGTGTTGCAGTTTGATTTGATAGGTTTGGACACAGCATTTCATCTGAGTCATTTATATTCATACATTGATCCCTTGACCCAACATACATTCAATTTTCCGATGAAAATATATATCGTTAAAACTTATAACCAGACAGGATAAATGGGGACCAGGGAATTTAGTTTCCCCCAGGCTCTGGTAATTTGTAAAGTACCTCTGTTGCACAAGGAAGCTTCTTTGTATGAATAGTTTTAATGTTTCATAGGTACAATACTACTGTTTAAGACCAAGTAAGTACTTTGGCTTCTGTTAGATGCATGCAGAATGTTCAATTCAGTAATCCTTGATGTGAAGCTGTAAAAGGAAAAAAATGTTCACAGGCAGAATAAATTAAGAAATCATCTCTGCCTTACTTGCGGAGATGGAGAATTCATCTCTGCTTTCCAGCTTTCCAGCATGGATGTACCTGGGTCAAGTGCTGCATCCTGTGGTGGGTGAGTAGTCAAGGAGGCCTTCTCAAGGCAAGGGCATGTTTGTTCCTTTCCTCGGGGCTGCACTGTGGCTGCACCGATGCTGGAAAGTTGGATAGGATTGGGCCCTTACATGCAGCCAGAGGTGCCCAGATGAAGCTTCTGAGTGGTGAATTCTACTGTCACCAGTGGTGAATGTTTTCTGGGTGGGTGGGTGGGTGGGGAGGGCGGATCTGGGTGGGGGGAGGAGCTGAGCAGGTAGTGACCTCCACCACTGGATCTTATCCCCTGCCTTAGTCCAGGCAGCCTGAAATGGGCAAAATAGCTGGCAGAGAGTTGAGGAGTCCCATTGTAAGAGGCAGGAATTTTTCCGGGAGAAGGGGACAAACGTCCCCTTCTTCTGAGGAGACCCCGGTGGCTGCCTGGCTGCTGCTGGATGCAGTGGTAGCTATTTGGCTACCACTGTTCCTGTGACGCCCAGGCAGTTTAGGATTGGGCTGATAATCGCTTCTCTGCAGCACATCACAGTCTTCAGTTAAGCAAGAATATTAAGCAAGAAACACTCCTGCTGCAAGTGCCACTACAGAAAAACAAAGTTAATGGGAGCAGAGGAGAGAGGCTGCTATTTACATAAAATGGCATTTCCCATCCCCTCCTGGGACTCTTAATCTGTCTCACCTGGTCATGGGTTTGTTAAATGTTTAGGTCTTCTGTTTGCTTTGCTAATAACTACTAACAAGGCTTGTCACTCTGATTTATAGTATGCAACATTAAGAGTGTAATCCTAATGTGCAGATGGGCTGGCACAAATCTTCCCATGCCAGCCCAGGAGTGTTGCAAACATGCATTAGGCACGTTTGTGCTTCCTTATGAGAAGGCTAGGCTGTTGCGAGACCAACACTGGTCTCCCGGCATGGATCCCAACAAGAGCAAGAGAGAGAAGGACAGGGGCATTTTGGGGAGGAAGGCAGGGGGAGGGCAGACTGTTGAGCAGACTTGGCCCGGGGGGTGGGTGGGACTGACCTGGTGACTTAGGCCAGATCCTACCCCCTCTAGTCTGCCCTGGGTTACATGGGGCTGCTCAGATCTGAGCTAGCTGGCACAGATTCGAATAGCCCCATTGGGGTGGAAATCCCTTACTCTGAGTTGCACAGCAGCCACCTCCTACCTGTGCTGGACATGGTGCAGGTCCATTGGCCTGCCTATTCCAGTGCAGGATAAGATTGGGCTGCAAAGTACCTATTTCAGAACAATTTGCATTTGGGGACATATTCTGGGTGCTGTACAGTTGGACTTTTCTCCAATTTCCCAGCTAACACAAAATGTATATAATAGTCATGGAGCAAGTTATGTGTATGTGACGTGCTGCTGCTGCAGGTTAAACTACTGAGCTGCTGACCGAAAGGCTGGCAGTTTGAGACCACGCAACGGAGTGAGCTCCCGTTGTTTGTCCCAGCTCCTGCCAACCTAGCAGTTCAAAAGCACGTCAGAAAGTGAGTAGATAAATAGGTATCACTTTGGGGGGAAGGTAACAGTGTTTTGTGCGCCTTGGTGTATAGTCATGCCGGCCACATGACCATGGAAGCGTGTCCTCGGATAAACACCGGCTCTGGCTTAGAAACGGAGATGAGCACCGCCCCCTACAGTTGGTCATGACTAGAACATTCGGACGTGTGGAAACCTTTACCTTTAAGTTATGTGTAAGAACTGTGCTAGATGAATGTAGTTCATTTCAATCATTTACAGAAACGGAACTCATTCCCCTCTTCTTCAGTGACATGCACTCGTGTGCCTTTTACATCCTTGCAAACTGCAAGACTGAACTGGAGTTCACAAAATACATATACTTTGAATGTACTCATTTTCACAACTCTGGCTTTGATGAGAGGGCAATGTACTGGTGGTGTACACCAAAGCACGTGTCCAGGCATTTTAAATCAGTTTCCTTCCTGCTTTTGTTAAGAGTCATGAATTCAGCATTTTGCATACATTAAAACAAGTGTTGCTTCATCCTAGTTGTGCAGTCTTTTCAAAAATCCTAAAGGCCACAGTTTCACAGCCTCCTGACAATTTCTCCTTGGAGAGGGCAGGAGGGAGGGTTGAATGCAGGCACACTGTGCCTCTGTGCCTTCTTTGTCATGTGGAACCACTGCTCCCCCCCCCAGCTGTCGCCATGGCGACTAAACTGAAGCAGTTGATCTGGCTCTGAAAGGTACACAATACCATGCAAGAAGGCCATCAAGTGTGTATTGGGGAGGAGGAAGAGAGGGGGTGGGTAGGCAAGCAAGAGGATGAGGAAACTTATTACAATGGTTCTTTAATACTATGGATTTCCCACCCGTGCATTTTTGTAATATAAAACTGTAACAAGGTATTAGATGATTTGCAACTGCCAGAGTACAAAGTCAATCCCAGTCAAGCCAGTTTGCAATTTTAAGACTCAGATGCTTTTAAGAAGGGCAATAACATGCTGTTGATTCCTGGGCAAAATTACCATAATTTGCATATATACACAGAACACTCATCCATAGTGTGACATTAGGATGTCTCTCTCCTGCAAATTCACATGCGGTGTTTTATTTTTAACCCAGGAAGTGCAATGCAAGGTTTCAGACAGTGGTAATGGCATGGATTAAAGTCTACTACCACTTTCTTGTAAAATCTCTCAGTATGCTGTATTAACAGAAAAAAGGGGGATAATTACTTACAGCTGCGGCAAAAGCGTGCAGCAAAAAGAGTTTTCTCCAAACAATAAGCCACTAACCCCATGCCACTTCCACAGAATAAACACTACTGCAGATGTTTCCACCAGCAAGAACATCTAGAGCAGTGGAACAAGGAGGTTCTCCTCCATGGAAGGAGGGAACCATTTAAGTATTCATAGGAGCGGGGCTGCAGCCGCAATGCAACCCCCAGGCCCCCACTGCTGCTGGGGATGGGAGGTTTTTTTTTTACAAGTCTCCAGTACTGGAGTCTTGGGGGGGGTCATTGGGGTCTAGGGGCTTGCCATGCCTCCAAACATGTTTAAAAAAAGAGAAAAAAGGGCACTTCTGTTGTGGGGTGTTTTTTTTTTTGGTGAAACTGGAAGTGCTTGTTTTTCTTTTTAAACATGTTTGGAGGCTATTAAAACCCTGCCATCCTCAGCAGTGGTGCAATTCTGCAGATCGCATTGCTGCCTTCCACCTCCTTGCCCCTTAAAGGGGCAGGGAGAAGTGCTTCCCTGGCTGGTGGGTCGCGACTCACCAGTTTGGGATCCACTGATGTGGAGAATGGAGCAATACTGCATTTTGATAGGTTCTGCTCAGACCAAAGCAGGCGTTATACACATGAGTCACTGTACTTGTTAAATAGGAAAAGCCGCAACTGGAAGAGTGATCAGAATTGGAGAAGCAGCAGGGAATGGTATGTAAACTCACTTCCCAGCCTCTGCCTTTCAACGTCAGATTACCCCCCACCCCATGAACCTTCTCCCCCATCCTGTGGAGTTCCACATTTGTGCTTTTTCAAATTTGGAACTTGGGTGGGGGCCCTCTTAGATGGCAGTTTCGCATGAGAAATAATAATAATAATAATAATAATAATAATAATATAATAATAATTATTATTATTTCAATTTCTATCCTGCCTTTCTGCCCGAGGGCACCCAAGGCGGCTTACAACATTAAAACCAAACCATACAGCAAACCATAATATATACAATTAAAACAATATTAAAAACAATATTAAAAGCAGTTAGAATTTAAAAAACAAGCAAACCCCGTGGATCCCACAATTTAAAAGATAGAATGTAAAAAAAATGCCAGCCTGCCTGTCAACAGTTGAAGGCTTGTTGGAATAAAAAAGTCTTCAGCCCCCGCTGGAATGTTGCCAAAGAGGGAGCAGTTCTCAATTCTAAGGGGAAGGTATTCCAAAGTTGGGGGGCCACCACCGAGAAGACCCTACTCCTGACCGCCATCCCCCTCACCTCTCCTGGTGGTGGCACAGTCAGAAGGGCCCCCCCAGATGACCTAAGAGTACGGTAGGATTATATGGAAGGAGGCGGTCCCTCAAATACCCTGGACCCGAGCCACAAAGGGCTTTAAAGGTCAAAATTAGCACTTTGAATTGGGCCTGGAAAGGAATTGGCAGCCAGTGTAGCCGCCGAAGCAACGGCCCAACAGAGTGGAACTGACGAGCCCCAGCAATCACACGAGCAGCCGCGTTCTGCACTAGTTGTAATTTCCGGACCATCTTCAGAGGCAGCCCCACGTAGAGCGCATTGCAATAATCTAACCTGGATGTCACTAGGGCATGGGTCACTACGGCCAGGTCTGTGCAGCTCAGGTACGGCCGCAGCTGGCAGATCAGCCGAAGCTGAGCAAAGGCTCCCCGGCCACCGCCGCCACCTGGGATTCCAGGAGCAGCTGTGGATCCAGGAGAACCCCCAAGCTGCGGACCTGCTTACTGCAGATCTGCGGAAATAGTGTAGAAAGGAAAATGTAAGGACCTTCCACTTGATGCCACGTCTCTACTCACTTTTCCTTTTTAAAAAGGGTCACCAGGGTGAGGTCACACACATCTGCATGCAGCACCTGTTTTTTTCTGTAGACTCACAATTGAGAAAGACCTGAACCCCACTCAAGTACAAAATTTCACTTGGTGGAAGATAAAGATCACAATGTAATTCAAACTTGAATATCTCAACTACGTAGGGGAGGAGCCATAGCTCTGTGGTAGAGCACCTGCTCTGCATATAAGAAGTCCCAGGTTCAGTCCTTGACATCTTCAGGTAGAGATGGGAAAGACCCCTGCTTGGAACTATGGAGAGCTACTGCTAGTCAGTGTTGACTATAAAGAGCTAGAGGGACCAGTGGTCTGCTTTGGTATTAGGTGGCTTCCAACTCAGTTAGGCTGCAATCCTATCCACATGTACTTGTAAGTAAGCTCCGTTGACTATAATGGGACTTACCTTTGAGTAGACATGCATAGGTTTGGGCGCCTAATGTTTTTCTGAATTAAGATTAATAGCAATAGTCATTGGTTAAGTAAAGGCACACTTACGGGTCAAAAGCTGCCAACAAGAAGTTGAGGAGCAAGCTGATGGATTGCTCTACATTGATCTGATGGGTTGTGGGCATCCGTTTGTTGAGTTGGTAAAAAACCGTAGACAGCACCGCTTCAAGTCGAGCCACATTTAGCTCTATGTTTGGATCCAAATTGTTCAGTGAATTTTCCCGCAGAGCTTCTATTACATTCCAAATGTCCACTAGGTGCACTATGTAGAATACAAAAACAACAATCATCCGATCAAAAACAGATACAAAATAAATCAGGCTTTTTTTTTTTTACAAGGTAAACATAAACATAGAGGATTCTACAAAATGATAAAATGCCAAGTGTGCCAAAATGCTTTCAAAATAATTATTTAAAAAGCCAAACGAAGTATCATTTTTCCAGTTCAAGAATTTGACATTAAAACAAACTGCTCAGTTCAGATAGGTTGCTCCAGTTACTACAGTACAGATTTGTTTCACCCCTTTTTCTTTTTAAAAGGCGTGATCATCTCCCGCTTAAACTGCTTTGACATGTAGCAAACTCTTTGAAACTACTGTAATTCTAAGACATCTGGTGACTCAAAACCGAGCAGATTTGGTTCTAGTGAAAAGGGAAATTAATATCCCCTTTGATATGTCTGATGCCCTAAAAGCAACTTGCATAGCACAGTTGAGCTCTTTAGGTCAGGGGTGGCCAGCTGGCAGCACGCCACGTGCCACTTTTTATGTACAGAATCTTGAACGTGCCACTCCTGACTTAATTCAGACAGACATGCTTGGGTGGTTTCTCTGGCCCATGTGATCTGCTGAGCCTCTGCTTGGTGACTTTCATCCTACTCTGATCTGGGCTTTGTCGCTCCTTTTCTGGGCTTCATGGTGGGAGGAGTGCCATGTACTTGCACCCATGGAGTCCTGTGTTGGCCAGCATGGCCATGACAGGCCACTTTGCACATGTCGTTTAGGTCACCCTTGCTAGAGTTGCTGGGCACGACAGCTGCAGCAGTGCAAAGGGCAAACACATGGGATAATTTTAAATAACGAAAAGGGGAAGTTGCAGCAAAAGAGTTTCTCTGAACAATAACCCACTAAGCCCATGCCACTACCACAGAATAAAGACCACTGCAGACATTTTCACTAGTAATAACATCTAAGGAATGGGGCCATTTTGCATTCTGCTCAAACAAGGCATGATATACAAGAGTTAAACACTGCAGCAGCAGCAGCAGCAGCAGCAGCAGCAGCAACAAAATAATGTCTGAAGGGGTGATCAGGGTTGGAGAAGTGAGCAGGAAAAGCTCCCTTCCCAGCAACTTCTCTCCACTCCAAATTAACTCTCCCAAAGGTGCTTTTCCTTTTAAAGATATTGGCCAGTGGGATTTTGTGTATGCATATAATTTGGCTTGTGCTTGTGCCACTAAACATTTCTGGGTGGTAAAAACCAGAAGATGATTGTGAAGAGCTCCAGAAGGATCTCTCTAAACTGGGGGATTGGGCAGCAAAATGGCAGATATGTTTCAATGTAGACAAGTGTAAAGTGATGCACATTGGGGCAAAAAATCAAAACTTATCAAGTTTTGGGGCAAAAAATCAAATGGGGCAAAAAATCAAAACAAATCACGTAACGGCTAACTGTCAATATGTTATGAACTGTCTGTGACAGATCAGGAGAGAGACTGTGGAGTGCTGGGGGACAACTCGATGAAGGTGTCGACCCAGTGTGCGTCACCGGTGAAGAAGGCCAATTCCATGCTTGGGGTAATGAAAAGGAGGCTTGAGAATAAAATGGCCAATACAATATTATTATGCCACTGTACAAATCAATGGTAAGGCCACATCTGGAGTACAGGAGTTTAGATTTAGACACCTTTATTGGCATTACACTTACAAACAAGAGTACGGGAGTTCTGGTCACCACATCTCAAAAAGGACATAGTGGAACTAGAAAAGGTGCAGAAGAGAGTGACAAAAATGATTATATTACTGGGGCACCTCCCTTTTGAGGAAAGGCTGCAGTGTTTGGGGCTCTTCAGTCTAGAAAAAAAGGTGCCTGAGGAGGGATTGAGAAGTACAAAATTCTACATGGGATGGATAGAGCTGATAGAGGCGCTGAGCCATGAGCCCTTCGGATTGGACTCTGTAAGTATCCTCATTCCTATACTGCAGCTGGGACGCTGAAGCTAAGAGGAAGTGGTTGCCCAAGGCCGTGTAGTGAGTTTATTGCAGAGGCAAGATGCAAACTTCGGAAGTTCTCATTCAGAGTTCAGTCCCTGAGCCACCATGCTACAGTGGCTCTCTACCTAGTACTGGAACAAGCAGGTCATGAAGAAAGATAGAAGAGGGAGAGAACAGGATCTGGAGAGAAACCTCTAGCAGTGTCTCTGCATGCTTCTGCCTCCCACCTCCTTCCCTTGCAGACCCAGAGACACAAGGGCCTAAATTTCTTTCACTTTGATTTCATACTTTAAAGTAAAATCTTTGACCTGGTTAATGGGCTGTAAGATGTTCAATAAAAATATTATATTCGGGTACAGCTGTCAGGTTTAAATTCACCATCTGAATGGCTCTTATGTTCACCCCAGCAGTCTAATAACCCTTTTTTTTAAAAGCCCATCTTTTTACATTCAGCTTTTATACATACTGCTACTTAGTACTGCTTTTAAAAAAATCTATATATGGGAAGGAAATAAGCTGCATTTCCATCATTTCCTATTCAGTTTTATTTTCAGATGCTGAACAATACGACACTAAGGCTGCAATCCTATACACACTTTCCTGGGAGTAAGCTCCACTGAACACAATTGGACTTACTTCTGAGTAGACAGGCATAGCATTGTGCTCTAAAAAAGAGGAGAGTTTACAATATGGTTTCATATGTAAATTACACAAAGAAACATTTTTTGCATTTGTGCTTTATTTAGAGAGCAACAGACGTTCTGAAATCATTCAGAACTTACTACTACTTCTGCTTATAAATTTTAAAAAGGAACTTGGTAGCTATTACAAGAATCAAAACAGGAACATGCCCATTCTAAAATATTAACAGTGCAATTCTAAGTAATGTGAGCACTGGAGCAGCAGCAGCGACGCCGGTGTGAGCCATTGTAAAAATGCTGTAAAGCGCTAAAAGGCAACTTGCTAGCAAGCAGCGCCAACAGGATGGCCTGTGTTGTCCCAACTGCACTGGATCTGAGTCCCTGGCCCCCAGCAGAGGTAGAACTGGCTTCAGGTGGTGCAGAAGCTTGAGGGACGGTGGAGAGAGGGCGTTCTGGACGCGGACCTTTGGGGCATGGAAGGGTAGAACGGGGTGAATCATGTCTGGAAGGTGATGGAATTGGCCGAGGCCTCCTCCGCTATATCCAGTAGTGTCATTCAGTAATGATCAGACGGAACGCGAGGCGGGACTTACCCCTTGATTGACAGGGAGCCCTTGACGCGTCGCCGCCTGCCTTTCCGCCGCGGGGGCTTCTTCCGGGTGGCGCGCCCCTCCGCGGCCCTCCTCAGCACCCAGCGCGCCCCCCAGGCAAGTGGGCACCCCCTCTGAAGCCAGGGGTGCCCGCACAGCGCTCGGCAAGGTCGCGATGTGTCATCAACGAGCAGCCAATCAGGCGGTAAGTCCCGCCTCGCGTTCCGTCTGATCATTACTGAATGACACTACTGGCTATATCCCAACCACCATCCAGGGCCTGCCTGTGTTACGCTTGAACTTCTGCCAGCCAAATACCTGGCTGAGATCCACATAGTCCTGTGGGGCCAGGCTGGGGCATTATTTGGGGTAATATAAGGGAAAATATCCTCTTACCCCCTTACCCTAAAAATACCTCCAGCAAGTTGGGGGACCCAGCCAAGGCTCCCTCCGGCCAGGTCAAAGATCACTGCCCAAGTGCCGGCTCTACTGCTCTACTGCTGCTCTGACCCCTGTGCCCCCTGCTAGGCCCACAGCTGGCAAACCTCATGGGGGGGAGAACAATGATATCCCCTCCTTTTCCTTCCAATTTGCCCTGGAGGAAATGACTCATCTTTCTCTCTTCATTCCCCTCTCCTCCAATGAGGCAGCAGAATTGCCTGGCTGGCACTTTCTGCCAAACCCCAGGGAAACAACTTCTTTCCTCTTTGCTTCTCCTGGAGGAAAAGAAGCGTTTTTTCCTCAGCACTAGAAAAGAGCAGCCAGGCTTCTTGCTGAAAAGATTAAGCTGCATGAAAACAAGCCAGGGAAGAAAGGGGGAGGGCCTTCCCTTTCTGGTAAGAAGTTTGCAGATGACAGCTAAAAGGTATTGCTGATATTTTGCTTTCTCTCCACAGAAAATGGGGGCGGGGAGGAAAGCAGAAGTGAGCAGGGTTTCTGCTGGAAATGATGTTGTGCTCACAAAGAGGTGAGTGGGATTGAAGCTTTCCCATGTACATATACATGTTGCCTAATGGGGATTGCATAATGCATCTTAGCCCCTTCTAGTAAGTCTAGTGTTCTGGTCTTTAAGGCAGCCATTTTCAACCAGTGTGCCATGGCACATTGGTGTGCCGAGAATGGTCCACAAGTGTGCCATGGGAGTTTGGGGGAAGGTCATTTATTAGTAGGCCATTGGGGAATGAGATTAAATAAATGGAAAAACAATGAAGATTTGATGGCCTGCCCTGCAGTCCAGTTAATAAAATCTGATTACATTGCAGCAGACAACGTGTCCATATTCAGTGCAACAGCATCATTCTCCCTGATAAGGACAATTCCATCCTGAGGCCTTATTCTTAAGGAAGATCAGCAAAGGAGTACAGCAAATTCTCACTTGAAGTCAACATTGTTTCGTTTTAAAGTTTGCCAGCAGTTCTCAAAATTCTGACCTCTGCAGCTGCGCATTGTAGGGCTGCCAGACGCCAATTCCAGGTAGGCTAGGCTTGCAAACCACTTCCTTGGCGACGCACCCCAAAATGTCTTGCATGTGCAGCACTTGGGGAGCAGTCACGGAGGCCTCCTCAAGGTAAGGTACCATTTGTTCCCTTACCACAGAGCTGCAATTGCCCTTACCCTGGTGCTGGAAAGTTGGCTTCCAGTGGTGATGTAGCCGCTGTGTAACAGATGCTCCCTTACCTTGAGGAGGCCTCCATGACTGCCCCTCCATCGCAGGATGCAGTGCACACCCCATTGGCATAGATGCATCAGTGCTGGATAGATCAGTGCTGGATAGATTTGGGCCCTGAGTCAATGGAATAGCATCTATCAATGGAGTAGCATCTATTATGTAGAGTAGATTGCTGCCATATGTTCTTCATTCTTAATGATGCAACAAGTGATACGTTTGGTTTCTTCTTTCTAAGGATGTTTCTTCCCCTGCCCTTTCTTTTTAAGATAGCCCATGATGTATGGTTTTTTGTTTGTGGGGATGCTGTAGTTTTATGTAGTTTGTTTAGTTGTTTTCCCCAAAATGTCATCATTGCACATGCTGCTCAGGCACAAAAAGGCAATTCCAGTACATTAAGATGCAGCCACGGAGAACTAAAATCCTAGATAGACTCTGCAAGATTAACCACTCTGGCTTCTAACAATTAGCTCAGATAGTATCCCACTTGACTGCAGTATAAACAGTCACAATGTCAAAGGGAACCTTAGCATTTCAGACACTGTGTTGTGGATATCTGAGGTGGAAACAGAAGATTCACCACCACCTACATCTGGCACAACCCATAAACAAATATAGATGTGAAAAGTCAGGACCCTATGAAGCAAGTATAAGTTTGCATTAGGCTCTTAGTCCACTAAAGAAGGCTAAAAAACAATGAACATTTCTTTAAATATTTCAGGAAGTTAGAAATCAGTCAGAGAAACAGTAGGGCCATTGAAAGATAAACCTGTAAAAGGAAACAAGACAGTGAAATAGAAGAGAAGCAAAATGAAGTATTTAGTCTGTACAGCAGAAGGTTTTATTAATTAATAACTGATATCCCATATTCCTTAAGGTAGCTCAGAAACATTCCCAAGGGGCTCCTATGAAAGCTCATTTTCACTGACTAGGCTGAGACCTCCTTAACACTAATATAAGAGCTTAATTTGTTCTCAGTCTTCAGTCTAAAATGCTCAAGTGATACCTGCACATGAATTATTATTTTTTTCCAGGAAGCCTCAATGAAGAGCTGCCAGAGCTGACACAGAATAAACTTGCAGAGCAGTCACAAATTAAAATGCCAGATGGCATTCACTCACGATTTCTTAGAGAGTTAAAACGTGAAAAGGTTGGCTAAAAATATGTCCCAGTGCTGAAATTGGCTTTCTTACCAAAAGACTGGCAGTCTGCCAATGTTTGAACAACAGTTGCGTTTTTTTTTTAAACTAGATCCAGGGGGGATCCATTAAATTACAAACCTGTCAGCCTAACTTCTGTCCAAGGTAAATTGATGGAAAGTATTTTTTGAGGCTGCAGCTGTCCAAATGTATAGAACGACAAACTTGGGTGAGGAAATATTGGAAGTTGAAGCTACATCTAAAAAGAAACTGCCCAAGATTTAACATGAAAAAGGAAAAGTTCATATATTGCCATGGTTGACTGCCATGGTTACTGAACCGTCTGTCACTTCCTGAGGACGAGGAAATAGAAATTATAGGAAGGTACTCTACTAGCCACTAGATGGCACTGTGCATGTTTTAGTATGTGCCACACATAACGTGCTCCGACATACTTACACTGCATGAGATTAACAGAGACCAAGAGCATTTCTGTTGCTCCTTTAAGAAATCAATTACACCTAGGTATCTGCAAAAACTTCTCTGTAGTTTGGTTTCAGAGCTGGCCAATCCATTTTCACATGGGCAATACATAATAAATAAAAGAAGTAATATGTCATCAGCCATTATTATTATGACAACTGAGTGCCTTTAGGCAAATAAGGCGGGGTATAAATCTAATAAATAAATAAATAAATAAATAAATAAATAAACTGAATGCTCAAATGCTGGGCATGAATTTGTCTCATTTTATCATTTTACTGAGTCAGTACATGGAAGTCTTAGACACTGAGGTATAGTGCAGTGGTTCCCAACCTTTGGTCAAGTGCTACCCAACAGGGGAGCCATAGATGCCATTAATATGGCACTTCTGGGTTCTCACTGCAGCCAAACATGGATAAGTAAAAAACTCCTTTTTTATTTACATGCATTTGGTAGTGGCAGCAGCGAGAACCATGAGCTGCCATACTAACTGAACCTTTGCTCCCTGATCCCTTCCTTAAGGGGGTAGCATCCAAAATAAAAACATTAACACCTGTCCTAGAGGATTGTGACCCTCCAAGAAACACTGGTATAGTGGCTAAAGAGCCACAATACAGATACCCCTCCTCAAGCTAAAATTTCATCTCATGAGTATCCTAGGTCATGTTAGGCAATCCATTGTCTCACATTCTCAGCCCCACATTTGTATCTGTGGATATTAATACTATCCCACTTTACAGAAGTGCTATAAAATTACTAAGATAAGGTATCTGAAGCACTTTGAACACTATAAAAGGATATTAAAATGTTAAATGTTTGGAGTCTTTGGCACAATCCTCTAGTCCTTGTTCCCTACTGTAACTAACAGTAGGGGGGAGAAACCTGTCCTCTCGTTCTTCATAATGTGCCATGTACGTGAATGGTGCTACATTATATCTGTTGTTATTGTTGTTGATACTATACCAGGATGCATTTAGCAAGGACGGCAGCAGGGGGGAAAGAGGGAAGCTACTTCACGTTTCAAGCACTACGTGATCAGATAGATGTGATGGGACCTCTATCTCTTGATTATACTGGTTATGAACACTGAGTGGCTGTCATGTAAGTGAGACATCTAAGCTTTGAAATTCATTTAAAGCATATTGGACACCCTCTGCATCACTGTTTGATTCCTAGCCCGAGGCTGGTGGAGATGCTGGTTCAGTAGAACACTTCAAGCTTAGCTCAAATAGACACCATACTATTAAGAAATTCAAAACAAAGTTCATATGCAAATAGGCTCTTTAATTAAAAACTAAAGCATGAGTTTCCAGACCAGCAGTGTTTTTGTGTGCAGCCTGCTAAAGATAATGTTAGAACACAAAGCCTGCTGACCTTGTCTTATGCTTCTTCGACACCTAGAACCAGTTAGTTTCTGAACCTTTGACAACCTAACCGCGGGCCAATAGTTGCTTTGCAAAACTGACATTTCACTTTAAGTATATATCAAAACTGTCTTATACACTATAAGAAGCCCCTGATACAGTAATAAGACTGATGTTGCAAATAGGCTTTCTCCAAAGTAAGACCTCTTAAAATCATTTCAACTTCCACACACACGTGGTTAGGTTTGGGCTATTTTATTAACTTCAAAGTTTATTCAGCCCAATCCAATGCATGTCTACTCAAAAGAAAGCCCCACTAATTTCAATGAGAGCCCGATCTATAATTTAGGGCACCTGGCGAGGGAGGAGCACTGGTGCTGGGGCAGCACTGTACCAGGAGGTGCTGACCAGCGGCGTCATGCAGCCGGAACACTGGGCGGGAGAAACGGGTGAGCGGCAGCCCGCCCGTTGTGTTCCGGTCCGTTTTGCCGTCTTCCCCGCCCCCGTGCAGGGCGGGCTGCCGCTCACCCGTTTCTCCTGCCCAGCGTTCTGGCTGCATGACGCCGCTGGCACTGACCCTCAGCACCGCATGATGGATTGAGTGGAGTCGCCACAGCACTGTTCCCTGGTAAGTGCTATTGGGGTGGGGGAGAAGTTGGGGAGTGGGCAGAATAGGGTGGAGGGAGGGTGGAGGAAGATTGGACCTGTGCGGGGGATGGGACGGGATGGCGGCAGCATCTGCTGCCAGATCCTAACCCCCCACGTGAGCCAGGTGGCCCGGCACGGGTCTCCTCAACTCTGTGCCCACTCAATAGTGGGCACAGAGCCATGGAGACCCATTGACACTGCAGCAGCATTACTTTGGGTAAGGGAGCACATGTTCCCTTACCCTGAGGAGACTACGGTGTTTCCCTCTGAAAGCATTTTGGCACTGCTGCTTCTCAGGGTGACACCAAGGATAGGATTAGGCTGCCCCTCCCAGATAGGTTTATAAAGGATCACACCCTTAGAATCCCTTATTGGGCTACCTTATTGGGCTATCTAGATTGCATTGCTTCTAGATACATTTTTATGCTGATTCTTCACTCACCTTCATTCAGTGATTAACACTAAAATCTAGTTTTTATTCCCCTCAGAATTACCCTCAGCAAAATTGTATGTTTAACATTGAAGTGCTGCACCATCAAATTCAGCAGATGATAGTCGCCAGCTAAGAAACGTGGAAAAGCCTAAGCTAACACAAAAATATCTCAGTCTTCAACAATGACAGGACAGAAAATTAATTAGATAAAGCCAAGGAATAAATGGGATCTGGGAAAAGTATTATGCACACTGACATTTGTGTTATGGTAGCAATTTTAGATGTTCTCAGAACCCCAGATGGAGTAAGAGTCCACATACTTGGATGCTTGTTTGACATCTTTTTTATCTTGCAAACTCTGAAGATGATCTGAAAATCCAGTATAAAGGCACTTTTTAGGAAGATAGGAAATTCAAAAATAACTTTGAATTGTTTCAAGGGGTCAAAAATGGGGTGTGGGAGATGAAGCAAATGAAAGCACATAACAAGAGAATGTGCTAAAAGAAATTCAATGGCTTCTTTCCAAGCACAGTGTTATTCTACTTACGCATACATTCCCTAAACAAATGATCTTCAGCTTGATCAGAGTGGGGTCCCACCTCAAATAGCTGCCTGCAACAAGAAACCCACCTTAAGACCAACCTGCCCCCTCTCTCTATGGTGGATACTTAACAGCTGATCCTACTATGCTGCTTCTGTTCTTCTCCACCAGGCAACATGCACGCAAGAACATTGCTACACACCTGGCTGCA
Source organism: Lerista edwardsae (assembly GCA_029204185.1). Lineage (NCBI taxonomy): Eukaryota > Metazoa > Chordata > Lepidosauria > Squamata > Scincidae > Lerista > Lerista edwardsae. Next base: position 3,657,836 of record JAJKFI010000031.1, read on the forward strand.
GTGGAAGCAACAGGTGGCTTGTTCATGCCATGCCTGCCATGGTGCAATGTGAGCAGTCAAGCTGGTTGCCGACAAGTCAACTAATAGGTGAGAGGATGAGCAAGTGAGTTATCCTGTGGGGCAGAGATTCCTGCCCTCCTCCATGTGGATACCTGAAACTGTGGATAAGAGGGAACCTTATGTTAACCATAGGGTTGTCTCATTCCCGTACCCCCGCCCTGAGCAAGAAGGATTTTTAGTGACTCAAAGTAGGAATAAAAGTAAGGGGGCCCTTCATCTGTGGATAATTGAAACTACAGATATGGGATCCATTGATACAGGGCCCCAACTGTATAACATTTTAAGATTGGAAGGGCTTAAAACAGACACTTACTCCTGTGCTGCAAATTCCCACCTGCCTGTGTTGCTGTGGTAGTCATGTCACAGGTTGGCCACCTATGCATGAAGTATACATGCATGGATGCATTACTCCTAACATTAGTGGTTAAGCATACTTTAAAAAAAATTGAACAAGCATTCTATGATAGTACCACAATTACAGAATTATTTCCATAGGCTCACCTAAGGTGGCAATCCTATACATAACTCTAAACTGGGAGTTTGCTCCATTAAACTCAATGGGACTTATTTCTGTGTAGACATGGATAGAATTGTACTGCAACTTGGTTTATGGTATTGTTTTGTGTGTGTGTGTGTGTGTGTGTGTGCGTGCGTGCGTGCGTGTGAATGTGCATGTGTGTGTGCGCGCGCGCAATCCTAAACTGAGTTAGGCTGGCATAAACTAAACCAGCATAGTTTGGCCAAAGATTTTTCAGCACATGAAATTCATGCTGATTCCTCCTCCAGCACACGCGCACACGCACACACACACTTTGGTATTTGCCTCAGATTTCTTAGATACTTGTTCCTTTTTTTGATCATAATCTTTTAACCAAAGAATATAAATAGCACTAGTTTTTGTAAGGAATGCAAGTTATTGGGAGAATTACTAGAAAGGCTTTAAGAAGCATAGCCTTCATTACCATCTTGGAACTTCATTTTGGCATCATAGCTCGATACTCAAACTGCCCGTCTCTCCTGCTGGCGTGATGATATAATAGCCACAGAAGTGAGGCTGGCCCAGAGTATGATGTATTTAAAAATATCTGAAGCGAATACATCTTTAACAGTGCTTGCATTTAATTTACAGATGTGAAATTATTGTGCATTAGAGAGGGTGGGACATAAGCCTAATGCAAAGTGACAGGCAGAAGAGAGAGAGGCCCTAAAGGCATGTAAGAAACTGAAGTTGACTAGCCTACATGCCTCTGAGGCCTGACTATTTGAACTGAGCAACGTATGAGGAAGAGAAGGCTTAACAAGGTCACCATCATGGTCAGAAGTAGCACAACTTCATCCCCATGAAGAGAGGAGACAAAGCAAAAAGGCATTCATTCAAAAGAAAAAAAAGAAGAGGGAAAACAGCAGGGAAACCCACAAGGTGCCGAATTAAAAACAAACTCCCAGTTTGTCTGCTCTAATTAAACCACATATTAGAATCATCAGCCTGGCTTTAAATTCAGGGCTTTTCAACTGCCAACTGTTTATTCTGATCTCGGGGAATCGGCAGTCTTTCTTCTCTCAACAGCCAGCAACACAACTACATTCAGAGAGCAACAACACTGAAGAAAGCGTGCCAAGGGGGTGATTGCTTTCCAGTTGGACAGTACCGTTTGATGGTATAATGGAGCTTTCACTGTGCTGTGCTATGTTCTGCTGCTGCTCTGGCCCACAGGGAGGTTGTAGGTGCGAATATATTTTATCTCAATGAGACCCCAATCCTATCCAGCTTTCCAGCATCGGTGCAGCCCCGAGGTAAGGGAACAAAAGTTCCCTTTCCTTGACGAGGCCTCCATGACTTCCCCACCACCACCGGAGGCAGCACATGCCCTGTTGGCAGGGCTGCACCAGCAGTGGAAAGTTGGATAGGACTGGGCTGTAAGTGCCTTTTAATAAATGCTACGAAGAATAAACAAGTAAAAAGCCACTGTTTCAAGCAAAAGACACATTTTGCACTGAAGAAGACAGTGTATTTTTGGAATTCCAGAATTCTGGTGCACATACAAGCCTTCCAGCTGTCACAGCTGGTGTTCAGGCTTTCCCATCTCAGACTCAATTGTGCTTTTCGCGCTTGTCCTGTCTCAGCATCAAAAGCAGAGGGTTCCGTCTCCCGTTTCTCTCTTGAAGCCTCAACAAAGGTTTCCGCAACCATGAATGGGATCTGTCTGCTTGCTTATTTTCATCCACTTAAGCTGAGATTCTGGCTGAATTCTTATTAATACAGTAAAGTTGCTGAGAGCCCAGTCCCATCCAACTTTCCAGCACTGATGCAGCCGCACCAACAGGGTGTGCGCACTGCATTCTGCAGTGGGGGTGCAATCATGGAGGCCTCCTGAAAGAAAGGGCATGTTTGTTCCTTTATCTCAGGGCTGCATTGTGGCTGCACTGGTGCTGGAAAGTTGGATAGGATTTCAGCCTAAGGGAAACCCCTTAGGTAAGCATTAAGCATTAAGCCTAAGGGGTTTGGTAAGCATTTGGTAAGCTTTCTACACTACTCGTTGTATTCCTATAAGATCTAAGGTTGTATTTCTATAAAGTTTCCTATAAAGATATCAGTTGACACGGAGTGAGGGATTTATTTAATTAATTTTAAAGTCATCTGTGCAGTCCCTTATAGGGCATCATAAGCAGACATTATACAGAGCCCTGTTGTTAAAGAGTTTATAATCTGAAATAGGTAAATGGGGGGAAAACAAAAGAAGGAAAGAACGGACAAGAGGGAAAGGGAAGGGTATGAATGTGGGTGCAGAGGTATAGCTGGGTGTTATCAGCACATAGGTAGTGATGAAAGACATGGGATAGGGATGAGATTATTATCCAAGGCTAAGAGAATGATGAATGGAAGGAGCAACCAGAGCTGAGACTGAGTGACCTAATTGAAAACTGAGGAGAGGGAGGAGCTGAAGATGGAAATTGAAATGTCTAGGGCTGAAGTGACATAGGAGAGAAGGGGAAACATTGCTTAAAAGAGAGCCACTGCGCTGATAGAATGTGGGCCATGGAAAGAGCAAGGGACAAAGTGGGAGCGATGTGGAGAGTGTTCAGCGTTGAAAGCAACCAAGTGATTGGGGGCGGGTGGGGGGGGCGGGTGGTGGTTGCTGTAGCCAAGTGGAAAGATCCGACACAGCACTTCTTCGAAAAACACAGGATGAAAAGTATGTGGCAGTGAGTGGGAGAGTCAGGCCAAAGGAGGCGAATAGGGACAGCAGACAAGAGGCACCTGGCTCAGTGTGAATGCTGCAATTGCAAAGGAGCAAGGTGGGACAGCAGAGTGCGCCTCTTTGGAAAGTATTTTGTTTCCTGGCTGGCAAAGAGCTAATGAGCTTTAGAATCAAGGAACCAGATCTCAGTAGAGCTCGGCACAGGAAGGGATTGTAGCAGCAGTAAGCAAGGCCAAGCACACCCACTCGGCACTTTTGCAATCAATACGCTGAGAATACCGCTGCTCAAACTCAGACTCATTGCTCTCCCAAGATCCTGAGGATATGAATGGAGCACTAGCTGTGATTCAGCCTGGATTTATAAATGTCTATAAGCCTGGCAAAAGAAAGCAGCTAAGGTACTGTATGTCTCTTTATTGTCTGCTGAGAATAAAGGTTCCCTTTAAATGCTTTGAAGATATGCAGTTCAAGGGAATACATTTAGTGCTTCTTATTTCTGAGGCTGCAGTCCTATGTGAGGGTTTGTACATGTGAACGCTATTATCAATTGAGCTTCTGTACACAATCAAGAACTGCAAATGCAAAGCCTTGCCCTTGTGACTTGTTTAGTTGGTAAATAATTTTTGTAAAATCCAGGCCATAAATCACATCAACAGTGCAGTATCATAACTTGAGGCACTGGTGATATGAGACAATTCAGGAATCTGAGCCAGTACAAACATTTATGTATGCATTTAAACTTTCTAGACCCTCTCTCTTGTTTATCAAGGCAGCCCAAACTGACTCACAATAAGATAAAACAAAACAATCACGATTTAATCAAAGTAAATGGAATTCCCTGCGGATAACCTTATCTTTGGGAATGGAACCTCTGCGGAAAACAAGGGCCAACTATACATAAAAATGACACACACACAATCATATTGCTCATATAATACATAAAATACTATGTATTACCTTCAATATAAAATAACTATGTATGTCATATTTAAGGCTATCTGCCATATATTCTGAATAAACATGGTAAGTTTATGTAGCTTACCATGGGTTTGCTTATTATATATAACAAGTTACTCACAAGTTATTCACAGATAGAAAAGCTGCTAATTTCTTTACCAATAGACATTTCTAACAGTAGACATTTTGAAGGCAAAAATTAATGTGTTTTGCTAATGGAGATAGTTGAAATAAAATCCACCCATCTGCACAATGAACAAATTAAGGTAGAAGGAACAAATTTAAAAGTGTTAAAAGAACTAGGAAAAAGTCTCCTTTTAGTGTTCTATAGTAGTATTCTATAACTCATAATTTTGCTAAGAGAAAAGTAGATAGAAAATTATTTCTCTGAAGACGCCTTAAAAGCTCCACCTTTTCCTCCTCCCTTGGCATATGCATGCCAAGATTTCAACATTGAAACTTTTAAGTCTAATTAGCAGTAGAGGAATAGCATGCCTTTCTGGTGGACCAGGTGTTCTTATTAGCATCTCCTGAACGTGTATTAAAACAAATCCCCATTTGCATTTCAGCTGAAGAATGAGTAGCAGCTGAACATTAATGGCAGTAATTCGAATTAGCCACAGATATACTTACAATTGCATTTCTTCTGTACAAATCTAAGCTTGCATGCTGTTCTGTAGGTTGATAGACGGATGCGATCCAGATCTTGAGCCCCTAATGATAGAGGATTATACACATGCTATTACATTTGCAAGACAGAAAGGGGAAAAATAGTACAAAAGAAAAACAAGACAGTGTTCTGATATGAAAATGGCAGCGGTTGCATCAATAAAAGTATTCTGGTTTTAGAGCCCCATCCCATTCCCCCCCACCAGTGCAGGATCCTGTGGGGTGGATGGATTGGGAAGCTTTGAAGCAAAAAGGGATTTAAATCCCTTAAAGGTAAAGGTAAAGGTTTCCCCACGACCGAATGGTCTAGTCGTGACCGACTGTAGGGGGCGGTGCTCATCTCCGTTTCAAAGCCTGTGAGCCGGCGTTTTTGTCCGATCATGGTGGCCAGCATGATTCTACGCCGTAGCGCACGGAACGCCGTTACCTTCCCACCAAAGTGGTCCCTATTTATCTACTTGCATTTTAGGTGCTTTCAAACTGCTAGGTTGGCAGGAGCTGGGACAAGCAACGGGAGCTCACTCCGTCACGCAGTCTCGAACTCCCAACCTTGCGGTTGAAAGCCCAGCAACAGCGGATTAACTCGCTGCGCCACCACGTCCCTACACCTCTGTAATCATCCTGCACTGCAATGGGTCCACTTGGACCTGCACCAGTGAAATCGGTTCACAGCCTGAAGAGAAAAAAGGGCTGGGAGGCTAGAGAAAAGGGGAATAGAATCTGGTGCATGCCATAACCACTGGATCCATCTCTCTCTGTCCCCTCCCTGGCCTGTTCCTCAGTGAGGTATTTGGGCACCTACTTTGCACAAAATTTGTGATAGCCTGGTTTCTTAGTCACAGAGCGCAATCCTAACCTGGAGTTAGGCCGGCATAACCTAAACCAGCTAAATTTGGCCAGCACAAGGGCCACCGTAAAGCGTGTTTGGACTACTCTTGAAGTCAGGGAGGATGGCTCATGTTTGTGTGTTGGCGTCTCTGACTCCGAGAGTGATCCAAACATACTTTACGGTGTCCCTTGAGCTGACCAAACTTTCCTGGTTTAACTTATGCTGGCCTAACTCCAGTTTAGGATTGCGCCCACAGTTTCATACAGAAACATCATGTATTCAGTAGCATAGCTGGGAGGCTCACAGCACTAAGTTTTACAAGCAGCACCCCCCCTCCTTTTTGGAGCCATTCCAAGTGGCTAGATGGAGACATCTCACCCATTTTGTATTAGCTGCCCGTAATGGTTTCGAAGAGAAGGGGGAAGAGCTGCTTGCAAAACTTAGCACTTTGACCCCCTCTAAGTATGCCACTAACTATATGCTCCCTACACTATTTCTGAATTTTCCATCTAATTCCCTCAAATTTCAAGATGATAGAAAGTTCAGACATCATGAACAGATGACACTTGTGAATCACTTTGTCTACTCATTCAACAAAACTGTCTGACACCACAGTTGAAGGAGAGTATTAAGTAAGTTGTAGGGAGCATACAAGATGGTTCTGTATGAAACTGTGACTAAGGAACTAGGCTATCACAAGTTTTGTGCAAGGTGGGTGTCCAAAAACCTCACAGACATGCACAAAAAGCAGCTGATGTTCTTTGACAAGGGCATACAAAAGCTTGTGCCACACTACGACAAGTGCCTCAATTCAGTTGGCGATTATGTCGAGAAGTAGTGTTATATTGTCAGTAAATTTTGTTCATAATAGAATTGTTTCCCTTCATTCTTGTTTATTTTTAAACAGCCTACAGTACTAAAGGTTACTTTCTGAATAGTCCTCATAAAAGGAAATATTGCAGAGATCCACCAGGTCACTATGGTCACTGAAGGGGGCAAAGTTTACACAGCATCCCTTTAAGAACTCTCCTGCACTAGGCCAATCAAAAGCAAATAAAATAAAACAAAGCTCTACACTGTTTCTTTATTAAGCCACAGTCAAAGTTATCTGAAAATATTTCTGTTTATGCTACTACTTTGCACATGTGAGAGGAAGCTTCAGTCAGCAGATGGAAGCAACTGCAGCTGTGTGAAATATATGCAGAGATGAACTGAATGAGATTGAGAATAAGTACATTTAGCTGATATGTAGCGGCATACATAAATACAAAGCCCTCACAAAGAACCTTCCCAAGCAAAATACCCATGACCCTTTGTGGAAGAAAAAAGGACAGATTTTTATTTTTATCATGTTGACTATATTTACCAAGTACTGATTGGTGGATACTCTCATAAAGATCACAGAATATCCATAAATCAAGCCTCCAGTTTCTGGAACAGTAGTCACGTTAATCGGTACTTGCAAAAACAACAGAGTGTCTTGTGGCCCCCCCAAATGGTAGTTGCATTAATCCTTCAGGAGTGACTTCCTGTCTGAAGAATGGGGACAAATGTAGTTGTATTTTAGAGACTGGTGATAGAACTGATGGTAAGATGTGTTCTGAATTAAAGCTGGAAGTGTGTGCATGTAGTTGCATTCCTGCAGGCGGGGCATTCCAGGGAGGGGGAAGAGCCAGGATCTGGCAGTTATGCTGGATCCAAAGCCCTGACCAGACCATGGCAGGGCATTTGGACTTGCGCCTGCTAAATAGCAGGCACAGATCCAAGGAACCCCATTGGGATGGCTGGGGCTTATCCCGGGACAAGGAATATTACCCTTGCCCTGCAGTGAGCTGCAGCTGCCTCCTAATGTGTGTTAGGAGCCTGCCCCTGCTCCTATGCAAGTTAGGATTGTGCCCTAAGATAGATGGATCAATAGTCAGAGTCAGTGTATGGCAGCATCCCTATGGGAGATGACAATTGGAGTTTAACCTTTTGTGCAAGTGTTATGGATATATGTATCATGAGATTTCTCAAACAACTGGCAAACTTAATATTCATGGATCCTCTTTGCTTTGGTTTAGTGTCACATAGGGATTTATGGAGTTAAGAATTTGAGTTTGGATAAGAGGAAAAAAAGGCATTCTTTCTCCCTCACCCCCCATACCATATTCTTCCTTCTTCTCATCTCCCTTCCCCATTTGCCAAATTCTTTTGAGTAAATCCTTTTACCAATTGGCTGTCTCAGGATTTTCCCACAAGATGGTTTATACTTATAGTAAGAGACTAAGAATTTCCTCCCTTCATTGGTTGCATCGCTGAGCACTTGGAAAAACCCATTTCAGTAATCCAGCTGCTTCTCTTATATCAAGTGATTAATATTACCTAGTGTTTATCTCATTAAAGCTTTATACTCCTATCAGGATATCTTTTACTACAGTCCTGCAGACTTGCATTATTTACAGCAAAATCCTAACCAACTTTCTAGTGTCGATGCAGCTGGGCCAACAGGATGCACACTGCATTCTGCGGTGGAGGGGAGAGCAGTCACAGAGGCATCCTCATGGTAAGGGAACATTTGTTCCTTACCTTGGGACTGCACTGTAGTTGCATGAGCGCTGGGCAGTTAGTTAGGAACTAACTAGGGCAGTTAGTTAGGGCAGTTCGTTGGGCTGTTAATCGAGTGGGAATATAAACATATATTAAAATGCCTTTTGGCTATGGTCTCCTTTTTGAATAGTGGAAGCATTATAGGTGTTTTGAGCCTTTGTTGCACCCAAAAAAGGAATAATTGTGTTTGTGCCATGCTCACTCACAAGATCACCTACTTTTTCATGAGATACTGAGCATTGGGCAATGGAGGTAGCACATATTGATTTTCAGTCTATGCCTGAACAGTCAACCCATGAGGATTATGAGACTCCTAACCTGTGTTAGGCCAGCATAAGCTGAGCCAGCAAAGTTTGGCCAGCACAAGGGCCACCGTAAAGTATGTTTGACCACTCTCTGAGTCAAGAGAGGCCAGCACACAGGTGTGCGCCATCCTCCCTGACTCCCAGAGTGGTCTACCAAAGGTGCTTTACAGTGGCCCTTGTGCTGCCCAAACTTAGCTGGTTTAGCTTATGCCAGCCTAACTCCAGTTTAGGATTGCGCTCTCAGAAGAAATTTGAAAAGCAGCCTTTGAAAAATGGCACAGGACTGACATGCGGGTGAGCAAGAGTCTTTGTTCTGAAAAGGACAGCAGGCAGAGCTAGCCTGTCCATTAGGTGGACTGAGGTGGTCAACAGATTAGTTAGATGGGGACTGCCACTTAGAACCCCTGCAGTCCATTGCCACTTATCCCTCCAACGTAACACTCCCCTGATTTGAAAAGTAACTGGGTAACAGAAAATAAGAGGAACTGTGGACTAGAGAAGGGTCTGCTAGGGTTGTGTTCTTCATCCTGTGGATCATGATCCCAATGGGGTTACAAAGCCTAATCTGGGGAGCCTAATAATGTATTTATTGGGGTCATGGCACAAAAAAGGTTGAAGATCATTGTGCTAGGAGACACTCACGCCCGCCAATCTCTTCTCCTCTACACTTCTTCCTCTACTCCATTACCTCCTTCCTTTCCAAAATTTAGGGAATGTGGGAGATAGAAGAAGAAGAGAGGTGGGACAATAGTTGTTGGAGAAGGAAGGCACATATGGCCCTTCAAGGGTCTTGCCTTTTGTGGTGGGGGAGCAAATTTTGCTTATAATGGTTGGGCTGTAGCCTCAGAGCGCAATCCTAAACTGGAGTTAAGTCTGGCATAAACTAAGCCACTGAAGTTTGGCCAGCACAAGGGCCACCATAAAGCGTGTTTGGACTACTCTTGGAGTCAGGGAGGATGGCTCACGTCTGTGTGCTGGCCTCTCTGACTCTGAGAGTGGCCCAAACATACTTTACGGTGTCCCTTGTGCTGGCCAAACTTTGCTGGCTTAGCTTATGCTGGCCTAAGTTATCCTCCTGCTTATATAAGGGAGCTTGTGGACAAATGTAATCCTGACTTGACTTTGCACCTGCGCAATATATTTTTTCAACACATTGTGCAAAATGCCACATATAAAATTGCTGTGTGATTTCTTCCACATTCATAGAACAGAGCCAAATGCCATCTTGTTTCCACATGTGCTACTCAGATACAACCCACTGTAAAGTCTTGTATGCATTTTGATGCTTTACAAATAATAATTGTTACAAGTTATTTGGGCCATAGCCAGTGATGTCATGCAGGGGGTACGCGGGGGTACACGAGTACCGGTTTCTAGGATTATAGCTGGCCCCGCCCATTTGCCCACCCACTCGTCGACTCCGCCCTCTGCAACATTTGAATTTCCTGCATGTTTGAGTTGCCTGCATGTTCTCAGAGCCAGGCAGGCAGCGAGCGGAGCCTTGCCTTGCCTTGCCACTGAAAAATGAGTTGCTCTGGGGTTTTAACATGATGCCAGGCCTCCTTAACATGTTCTGGGGGTGCTGTGGAATACTGTTGCAACTGTTGGGTCAGTTTAAAATCATCTGAGGCCTCAAAAAGGGCTTTTTTCATGTCACTTCCTGCCACGACATCATTTCTGGCTTATGATGTCACTTCCGGTGGGCGGGTCCCGACACGTGCCAATCAAAAGTGAGTACCTGTTCTTAAATCATTTAGATGACACCACTGGCCATAGCTCTCACATTGTTTGCAGCCTGGGTAAATGCTAACAGAAGGCAATTTCGATAGAAACAAACTCGTTTGGTTTAAAACCTTTGACAGGCTTGAATATCTGGCATGTTCTCAGCGGGAAGACAAAGAGGAAGCGGAGCAATTGAGTTCAGGGGCCTACAAGTTGCTATTACTTGCACAAGTGCTCGAGGATAATGCAGAAGTATGGAAATAGTAAAGAGAGAAGGGAGATAAGTCTCTTTTGGTGCTTTTGTCAATGAAGATGAATACAATGCATTTTTTGCTCTTACATTTGAAGGAATTGGAGAGGGGATGTAGTACATCTATTGAGCAGGTGCAATTGTAGTGGATCCATAGATTGACCCATTTGCCACGTAAACAGAAATAGAAAGGCAGAAAGATCATGGAGAAGTAATTTTCCTTTTCAGTCGTAATTTTTATGATACTTGAAGATATATGCGTGTTTGCCATTGTCAACAGATTTCAGCTGAGAACCACTCCTTTAAAGATCTGCTATGAATTTTCGTTTTTGTCATTGTGTTAAATGTGACTTTTTGTATTTGTCTTGAGTCTGGACTCAAGCATGTCTGTTTGGCACTCAGCTGTATTATTGAATGAGAGACCTGTGCTGACATTTAAAAAAGCAGTTTTGTTTATCAGCATATGCCCACAAAGGGAGTGCTATTTGTGTTTCTATTCTAGATGTAGTTTTGTCTTTATATTTTGGGTATCATTTTTGCCATCATTTGTCTACAAAAATCCCCAAACGTCTTACCATCATAGTTAGCAGTTTGCAGGCATAATAAAAGCAAGGCACTGGAAGAGCTGGCTGGCATTTTCCTATTCAGCAGAACTTTATTTCTACTAGATAACGTATGTGATAACATATGTGATATGTGATAACATATCAAATATACTCTCTTCTCAGTTACATAGTTATGACCAGAAATCATCTTCCTTTCTGTTTATAATTAATGGGTGCTGGCTCAAGGGCAGACATTGTGTTTATTACCCATTATGCCTTTTGAATTTCAAGAGTCAATTAAAATTTTGCCTTTGTAGACCAAATAAAAACCAATATATATAAAAGGCACGGGGTTATACTGATGATTGACACGTGCCCTTTTTTGCAGCTGGCAAACAATCCCAAAGGTAGTAGTCTGTAAAGAGAGGGTACAGAGAACAAAAGATCAGCCATGCTGAGTAACCTGCCCCAGTGCCCTCTGTGTAAGATCTTGAAACACAGTCAGGCTGTTCCCTCTGCTGAAGCAATACAAACTTCCAACTGCACAATAGAAAAGTGAAAGATCAGCCTTCCTGATTCCGTATTGGAACTCCAGCAGCAGGACTCCAGCTGAGTTCAGACAGTTGCTAACTCTGCAATGGGTAGATGTAGCTCTTCTTTCAATTTGAATCCAGCATGTACCTATTTTCTCAACAAACCTTGCATCTTTCTACAACCCTTGACACTTCACTTTCTAGGTCCCCATCTAAAAATAATAATAAATAATAATACTTGTATTTATATACCGCCTTTCTTAAGTTCACTAGATTTCTCTAATGACTGTAACTCAAGGCGGTTTACATAGGCAGACTTTTATTCACAAACCCGAAGGTTCTATCTTTCAAGAATAGAACAACACTCATACAGATGGATCTTTCTGGATTTAGCCTTCTTTCTTAGCCACCGTCTGTCTTCTGCTGGCTAGTCCTCATTTTGGAATTCACTCTTGGGTTTTGACCTCTCACATTATTTACTCATCAATGGCTTCAATCTACTTTTGGGCTTTTATCTTGAGAATGCATCTCTTAGGACCGATACTTTATGAGCTGAACAACTGACCCAGTCAACTGACAAAAGTATTTTTACTAACAGGAAATAATTATCTGTCTTTTAGCCAACTGCACCATTATTTAATTGTGGAAAAAGCTAATTTATAAAATTTATATTGTGAAATTTAAGTAAAGCCACTTTCTCTTAAACCTGAAATAATTTACAATTTAATGTTTTTAAAAGCTACCAACCATAGTCAGAAAGAAAAACAACTCTTTAATATTGTTTTCGTCAAATCTGACAATATAGATGACCCAGATCTTATGTGATGGTTACATTGCAAAGTTGGGACATAAAGCTAAAATTGCATATACTCAAAATTACCTTGAAAATCCCTTACCTCTGAAAAATACATACAGTTGTGCCTATGTTTCCATAGGGCTCTGTTCCTGGAAGCCCCCTGGATACAAACATTTGGGTACCCCCCACTCTCCGAACGTGACCAGAGCTATGCGGTTGTGCACAGCCTTTGCAGACCTCAGAAAACCCTCTGGGCCCAACTGGAGCTGAGCTCCGGCCTTGTCTGGAGGGGTCCAGTAGTGCTGATCGGGTTCCGGACGGGTCGGGGGACCCACGTTGAGCCAAATCCGCAGATGAAAAATGTGCAGTTAATCAGGCACTACTTGCACGGTCTCTTTCAAAATTACTAGAGGCAGGTGGGAACTGAAGGCAACTGACGAGAACAACAGCTTCATTCTCTGATCTCATACTTACCTCTTAGCAGTGGTGGGATTCAAATAAATTAACAACCGGTTCTATGTCCTTCAGGGCGGCCGCTGCCTTTCTTCCCTCTCCCAACCTAAAATTAACAACCGGTTCTGCAGAACTGGTGAGAACTGGCTGAATTTCACCACTGCCTCTTCGGCATGTATTTAGTACATGGAATAGTAGGGAAGTACTGTTTTTCTGTTTGTTTGCTGAGCTCAAGTCCCACTGAAATAGTGGGGCTTGCTTCTGAGTAGACAGGCATAGGATTGTGCTGTGAGTGATCGGTAAGGCAAGGGAAGTTCCTTGCCAGGAAAATGACCCAGCACCGATACTGGCCTTTACTGTGTACTCAGCAACCTTCCTAGTTTCCATTATGCAGCCTGACATCTTTTGGACAGGCGGCCTGGATACCTAACCTGCCCAGCACCAAGCAAAGCATTTTGAAAGCATTTTGCTGTGAAATGAGAAAGGTAGTATCGGGGTGGGGGTGGCTGTTGCCTGGCCCAGGCACAGGCATTGCTTCTTATTGGTTGTGAGGCTGGCAGGGAGAGCCAGGGAAGAGTAGGAAGAGGTGAAGCTGCACCCAAGAGCCAGGCACTAGGGAAGTGAATACACACATGTGGGTTGTGTAGGCTGCAGGCTGCATGGGCAATTGGTTTCACTGTACGCAAATGGAGACTGCTGCTGCTAGCTGGGAGACAAGGCAAGTGCCATGCAGTCCAGACAAATTGCTTCTGCAGGCTAGATCGGGCCCTCGAGCCTTACATTTGACACCCCTGGTCTATTGCTTGAGGGGGAGAACCTTCTTACAGGAAACATTAACCAGCAGGGGGACAAGGAAATTGTGTGGTACAGAATGAGGGTGAGTCACAGTACTCAAATTGACATGTCAGAGTATGTTTGAGATTTGATTCTGCTAGCTGGAGTGAATTAGCAGTTTTGATTCTTCCATGTCCTTTTCTTTCTGAGCAACGTATTTGTATTGTTGCGCATGTTTTCGCCTTAGAGCTCTTAGCAGTTATTGATATGGCAGAAAATCTAGCTTAAAAATAATAATCCACAGAGCTACAAAAAGAAAGCATTGGGTCAATTAAGTATACTTTCTTGCAACGAGCCTCATGCTAAAAGCACTTTTCAAACCTTGTTTTCAGGAAAAAGCTGACTGTAGCCAAGGGCACAAAGCCATGTAATATTTACGAAAGTTACATTCTGTCTTGTTGGTCTTTTGCAAGAAAACATCCATCTGCCAAAAAACAAAAATGCCACAGCACTTACGCATTTCTGCAAACAGCTGCCTCCTTTCTGCCATGGTCGTTCCTCTTTTCCCACAATCTTCAATCATTCTAGGCAAGAAGGATATTAAGCATATATTCAGTATCATTTGCAAGCTGAATACAATTGCAGAAATGTTTGAAATGCTCCAGTGTACGTTTTCCCCCTATATCCAAAGACACTAGGAAGATCTTCTATTATACTTATGTTTTCTACTTCATCCTGAAGCACTGACTTTCTTCTGACATTGTCACCTTCAAAGTAGAATGTTTAGTTCTATTTGAAAATGTAAGTGCAAACTTTTACTGCCAACATTTTCTCACAGGCAGTCAAATGTAAAATTATGTTCTCCCTGCTATGCTTCTTTTTTGTTTTTACTGTGGGTTGATGTCAATTTCACACATAATTTCTGCATTATAACCATGTGCAAAACAGTGAAAACTGTACAAGTCTGAAGAGGAGCAAGTTTCTTCCCAAAATAAACATTTTAAATAGACAGAAAATAGACAGAAATCAAGATGCTGAAATTTGCCATCCATGGGAACCTGAAGAAGGAAACATGAATACTATTCTGGATTTTGGCCTGTGTCTCCTCCTCATGGGATTGTCTCACCCCAATAAAACCCATATGGATATCCGGTTTCAACATAACACAACAGGGAACACAATAGTTATGAGAACTGGGATGGTGTAGTGGTTCAGGAGTTAGATGGGTAGCCCAATCCTATCAGGCTATTGCTGTGTGCTCTTACCTTACCACCAGTGCCAGTGTCATAAAAAGTGCTGTAAGGCACCAGTGCCAAAGGTAATGACGCTGGAGGGGGGGAGGCAGAGAGGGAGCAGAACAGGGCAGAGGGTGGACTGAGGGGTGGGCCAGGCCCAGGAGGAGGGTAGAGACAGGGTCAGACTCCGCCACCATATCCTATGTCCCCTTCCAAGCCATGGAGCCCTACATGTGACTCCTTGGTTCTGCATCTGCTCAAAGGCAGGCACAGATACAAAGAAACCCCACCATTGGTCAACAGGCTGAGAAGACCTGCAGCTGCTTCCCTGGCCCTACAGATTCCAGTGGTAGCCATTTTGGCACAGCTGGAGCCATGGGTGCTGGGGAAGCTTAGGACTGGGCCCTTAGACCTGGAAGATCCACTTTCAAATCCCTGCTCAATCTTGAAACTTCCTGGTGCCAGTCACTATCTCTCAGCCCTGCCTATCTCAAAGAGGCCAAGAGAAAGAATACCACCCTGAGCTCCTTGAAAGAAGAGTGGTACAAAAATATGAAAAATAAATAGTTGCCATTTAATTTTATGCTGCTTTTATTACACTGTCGTACTTTTATGTCTGTTATTTTGTTAGCTACCATGTGATGACTTGGACATCAAAAAGGGGGTATATAATTTTGAATAATTAAAAAAAAACCTGCATTGCCTTACAAAAACATACCTGCAAAGACAAACATTAAGAGCACCATCCTAACCTAGAGTTAAGCCGGCACAGTTAAGCCAGCAAAGTTTGGCTGGCCCAAGGGCCTCCGTAAAGAATGTTTGGACTACTCTCAGTCAGGGAGGATGGCGCATGTCCATCTGCTGTTTAGAAGGGGCAGATCCGAGTAGCCCATAGGGGAGACTGGAGCCTCCTCAACTGTAAGGGTGCGAACGTGCCCTTGCCATTGGGAGGCTCCAGCCTCCACTACAGTATCCTGCGCTAGGATTTGGCACAGGCCGGTCGGCCTTGCCAATCCAGCACAATATAGGATTGTGCTCTAAGACAGATGCAGACATGCAAAATTCTGGTGCAAAATGTAGGATGCTCCATTCATTTAATAAAGTTATGCCTCCTTTTTTCTGACCTGAATAAAGGCTGGTGAAGTGGAGGTTAAGTTACTGTGCTGGGTGAGACCAGATTTGCAGAGTTACCAACTTCAGCAATCCTTGAAGTTAATAGCTGTAATGGAGAAAGGTTATTACAGAGCCCTCCTTGCCTTAATGGATTTACAGCTGCATTGTGAATCCCTTGTTATATTCCTTCTAATAAAACATCTCTCTAGCAGGTCTTTCTCAGCTATACATTTCAGCATCTCAGCACTAATCTTTGGCAATATCATAAAACTGCTCCCTGCTCTTTCCTGAGGCTACTTATAATTGCAATGCACTTATAGTATTTGTTTGTACTTCATCTAGATGAGCTATTTATGGGTTCAGAGAAAAAGAACTGCTAATTCACACAAAGTGCGAGACCTCAGCAACTCTGCCTCTCCATATTGTGCCTTGTTTTCCAACATAATCTGTATTACCAAAAATGAAATGAAGATTCATATTCACTATCTAAATGCTCTCCTTAGACTGCAACCCTAAACACTTTTACTCTGGAGGAGGTTCCACTGAGCTCAATGGTGCCTCCTTCTGAGAGGCATGTATACAATTGTGCTGTTAATATAGGACAATAATTGAGATTGGGTTGAAATTAGACCTATCTATGGGTAATAATGGTTCAGTTTCTTTTCACTGTAAAACTGGGCTGAAGCACAAATAATGTGATGCAAGAGATCCATAATCAGACCTTCAGTTTTGTTTTGTTTTGTTTTATTTTACAGCAGCCACCGGGAACTTCCATTTTTATTGGTGGTGCAATGCTGGAAGAAGTCTTCAGAAAGCTCCACTGGTCTCAATGGGACTTACTCCTAAGTATAGGATTGCAGCTTAAGGACCCAATCCTATCCAAGTTTGGATCACCGATGCAGCTGCAATGCAGCCCCAAGGTAAGGGAACAAACATTCCCTTATCTTGAGGATGGCTCCATGATTGCTTCTCCATTGCAGGATGCAGAGCATGCCCCATTGTCACCGCTGCATTGGTACTGGAAAGTTGGATAGGATTGGGCTCTAAATCAAGTAATGGTAAAGACTGCATGAAATCTTGATGAGACCCACACATAGTAATTCTTCGCTTCCAAATTATCATGATGATATAATACAACTATATCCACAGGAAGGCCCGGCTTGCATCATAGCGTCGGCGCAAGGGGCGGAGTGCCGACACGGGAGCGCCGAGCAGCACCCGCGCGTCGGCACTCCATCTCTGAAACTGACACTACTCACAGCATCGGCTTTAGAGTGCCGACGGAGAGCCTCCCTTTGCACTGACCGAAGATGGTCGGCACAAGGGATTCTCTGTCCCATATCAGGACGGGGATTAGTGGGAGGCGGGACTTGGGTGGGACGTGGGCGGGCTTAGGAGGTGGCCGTACGGCCACATTCTAAGCCTACCAGTGAGGCCGCGCTGCCCCGATTCGGGCCGCGCAGTCTCCTCGGATCTGCACCCGCTCTTTAGCAGGCGCAGATCTGAGGAGCACATAGCGGAGGCTGGAGCCTCCCCTACAGTAAGGGAGCGCGTGCTCTCTAGCCTCTCCTAAGAAGCGCTGGATATGGCGCTACTTAGGATTGCACCCTAATTCTTGTCTTTTATATAGAATGCTGCCTCTCTGGACATTTAAATATATAAAGTGTCAACATCCATTTCATCTTCATTGGAGTAAGAAGCACCAAGGACCTGTTTAATGGGGTGAATTTAAAATATAACTTCATTTAAGAATGACAGAAACGTGTACTTCTCATTCACCTCTCTCTATGCTGAATCCACACTTTGTCTATTTGACAGCACTAAAATTTCACACCCAACATTCCACTTTTCTCCTGTACATAGTGCTAATTTTACATGTTATGTTTATTCAATAAGTTCTGAGTAACAGTAAAACACACATGATAGCAACTCAAGGTCCTACATTTCCCTTGCCTCAAGGTTTAGTTCATTTCAACTAGGTCAGGAAAATGACATCTACTAAGGCGAACCAGAGTGAAGCTCCAGGGACAGGGAGTCGAATGTTCTAGAAGCGAAGTATCATGGAGATGAAAGCCTTTTCCTCAAGACAATGCGTGTTGACTTTTGCTTTCAGTTGGGTTGCTTATTTGGCTGGGCAGTGCTACAAGGCAGGCTCTAGCATTTCACATGCAATTAAGCTCCTACTTAGTCAAAAGGCTCTCTTGACCTCCTGGTACTGGCATGATTAAAAGCAAATTCACTTTAAAACAAGCCATCAGTGACAGAATTAGGTTGGGAAGGTTTGCTGGTCTTGTACACTTCGATGGTTCTGATTCTAGATTGTGATACATGAGATTCTAATTAAATTGTTGGCACAACTGGTTTACACAGCATGTTTTGAGGGACCTCTCTTAAGAAGATCACTACCAGGCTTGCGGTTATAAGGAAAGAGGAAAAAAAGTTTATTGGAGGCATTACATCATTAGATAAGGGGCACATTCGTCCCCTTGCCCCAGGGGAGGCTCTGGCCTCCCCATAGGGTTTCTCGGACTTGCGCCCTTAAATTGGAGGCACGCAGGTACCCAACGGGGCCTTGGATGCAGCCATATCCCAACCCCAATCCCTCCCTGGGCCGGCACGCCAACCAGCCTGCACACCTCTGCCCAGTTCTGCCCACCCTCCCTCCTTCCCTCCTCTCAGAATCTCCCTTGTGCCAGCCAAATTCGGCTAGTGCAAGGGAGGCTCTTTGTTGGCACTCTCGGGCTGACACTACTGGTAACTCTTGCACCAGTGTGCTATGTGGGTGCTGGGATGGCACCGTGAGAGAGACAGAGAGCCTGACAAACTAACTCTCTTGAGAGCTAGAGACAGAAGTAGGCGGGAGTCAGCCTGAGTACAGTCCTATCCATACTGAAGGAGACTTACACCCCAATCCCACTGGGCACTTCTGCTAGCAGAAAGAGTGTTCCAACAGTGGAGATTGCCTTACAACAGTCACAAAAGACTTTCCAACAGCATCAGGGGGGAGGCTGCAGCAGCCTTGCACGAGGTGATAGCTTGGGACTGGCCAACTGACCCAGGTAAGTCAGTGGTAGAGGTATGGGGTGGGAGAGGACATGTCGAAGTGATGCTTGTATAATCAAAGGAAAATGTATAATTAGGTATTCATTACATCCATTTGTATCCGTCCTCTCATCTAAATCGGATTTAAGGTGATTGTATTGAAGGTGGACATTACACATTCCCATGGCATATCAAACTGCAACATGGAGAAAATTCTTCATATGACTAACTTTTTCATTCATTTACTATATTCTTTGGTATTCTGTTGTATGCAGAAACATGAATAATTCATCCACATGCATGAATTATTCATCATGCACTAATACTGACAAATCCTAATACACTGATAATACAATATAACACCTATAATCAGACCTAGATTCACAAATAAATAATACAGGTTGAGCCTAATTATTCTTGGATTTTGTATCTGCAGATTAGGCTCAACCCAAAGCCTCTGAGAGCGACCAGAGCCTTCTTCTGGAAGTAACTGTTTTTTGGCCAAAACGGCTGATCTGAGACCTGCCGAGGCCATGCATAGACGCCTTGGTGGGCCACATAAAGCCCTTCAGACCCAACCAGAGCATAGCTTCGGTCGGGTTTGGAAGGTGTGTGCGGGCTAAATTCACGGGTTTAATTACCCGCTGATTTTTTTTTATCCCCGAGGCCTTATTTGTATATCTAAAATCTATTCACTGCAAGAGAGAAAGGAAATTCCATATTCACTTTTTTCCCTTCAAAAAAGGCACCCACACTGTTTGATATGTGTACATTTTTTTTGCCGTCATCTTATCGTGTACTGCACTTATGGCAGAGAAAACTGGCTGATGCACAAAATCATGGCTGATGTAGCAAGAGATATGCAGCAAGTCGGTATGTGAGAGATACATAAATATTGAGGCTCAGTTTTTACAGAGATGGTAAGCCTATGTTTGGGCTGCAATTGGGAGCTCACATAATCAAATCTTTCTGTGGTCTTCAACAAAAGAAACAATTTTTCTTTTGCTCTATCACCAACTGCTCTCAATGTAGTTTCTGCCACAGCAAACAACAAATGGTGATTTTGCAAAGATGGTTGCAACGGTTGAGAACGCATTGGGGAAAAAGGGCAGTGGGGACGTTTCTGTCCCAGAGATAGTGCGAGAAAGGAACAGGGCATAAGCCTGTGCACAGTTACATGGTAATACTGGCCACTGAACTCAGTAGGACTTACTTTAAAGTTAACATACATATGATCGGGCTGTGAGATCCTCCAGGATAGTGCATGGTTGTGTGACTGTTTGACATTCTAGACCAGTGTTTCTCAAACTGTGGGTAAGGAGGACCCACTAGGTGAATCACAAGCCAATTTCAGGTGGGTTACGTAGCATCTAGTGCAGCCATAATTGAAAATATGGGAAGATGGGGCACGGAAAGGGGGAGGGCTGTGAGGCTATTTCGCTTGTGTCAAGGTTGTAAACAGGCTTTTTTCCCCTTTCTGATTCACTTTGCTACTGGAAAATGGCTGAGAAATAACGCAGCTTATTGCGGCATTCTTAGGAAAGGCAGCAGGCTCTGGCATTACAATGATGGCACTTCTGGCCATGACATCACTTTCGGTGGGTCCTGGACGGATTCTAAAAAGTGGGTCCCAGTGCTAAAACGTTTGAGAACTACTGTTCTAGACACATCTCCAGATTATGGCTCAAACTGTTTCTTGGTAAACATGCAGGTTGATGAGCTACCCAGAGTATTACTAGTGGTATCTGCTGCCACTACTGCTATTTTGTGAGTTGTGGGCAGCAAACCCAGCCGGTGAACATGGCGGACAACTGTGGGGCACAGACCCATTGCTTCAGGTCCAGTACTGCAAGCTGCTCTGTGGCCTCATCTATCTTGATTACACTGAAATGTGCCCAGGAAATCATAATTTGTTATTATTCACTAAGCAGTTAAAATATTTCTAAGTGCTGTACAAAGTGTGCAGAATCAACATGTGGGAGGAGCAGTGTTTTGTCGCTTTTCTCCACAAATTATTTATTTATTGAATTTATATCCTGCCTTTCCCCCTAAATTACAGGGTGCTCAAAGGCAGCTACACACTGATTGTACCTTTAATCATTGTGTCTACAGCTTGCATGGAGGGAGTCCCATTCACTGCAGGGAGACAGAGGGCTGCATCAGAGAGCTTGGTCTTACGATTGAATCTACACATAATTCTATACACACTTTGTTGTGTGAAAAGAGCTAGGGCCAAGATGGAATGGCCACTGTGGGAGAGAGGAGCCAAGGGGCAGTTTATCCCAGCCCGGCTGATGGAGAGGCTACGCTGCCTCACCTCTTCCTCTGATGCAGTGTGGCGAACTCCATTGGCGACCCTCTGTCGGACTGTGACATAACGGAGCGTCGGGCCGTGAGGAGATCGTGGCGCCGAAGACGACGAGTGGACGTGGAAGCACGACGAGGCCAGGTAGGTACTGGGTGAAGACTATTTAATCTGCTCAAGGATTTGACATTCATGAATCAGGTAAGTATAACACAGTATACAAGAGGATACAGGAGGGGTCTCGTTACCCCACGGACCCCCGGGTGTCGGTTTTCCCCTTTTTATATGGAAGGTCGGCGACTAGCGTCCCGAAATCTTGTCGGGTCGCCTGTACGGGCCCCTTCCCCAGGATTGCTCTCTCTGCGGTGGCCTTCTTCGCCTCGTCGGGGCGCCCCTTCTGAGTCCTCCAGGGCCCTGGTAGCGGGGGGGCTCTGGGGGGCTGGTTGCGGCGGCGAAGCCTCTGCCGAACCCGCTTGTTCTGGGGCTGACTGGAAGGGCCAAATAGGGAGGGCCTATGCCCCGTCCTATCGGGGACCAGAGATGCTGCTCGCCCACTCTTCGTGGGCTGGAGGGAGAGGTACCCTGGCAGCCACCGGCCGCTGACGGGTTAGACACAGGTAGGTCGGGTGAAGTGCTCCGGAGCCTCTGATGTGTCCCCTGCCAAGGGGTGGTACAGGGAGGAGGGTGGCCAACCCCTGCGGTGTTCTCTGGTACCGAGCCTCCGCTCAGCCCCGAGACCCAACCGCTCTCCTCCCCGTCCCCAGCCCTTATGAAGCCAGGCTCCCTTAGAGCTGGCCCCGCCCCCCCCGCCGAGATCTCGGGCTGGAGATCTCGCGGGACTGCAGGCATGCCCAGAACGAGGCTGCGCCTGCGCAGTCCGTCGTTCTGGCCTGCTTGATCTTTCGCGCGTGCGCCCCGGCTTCTTCCGGCCTGCGCCGCGCGCCTGTCAGCCTGCTCGCCCTCTTCCCTGGAGGGCGGGCGTTGGAGTCTGCTGCCGACCCCTACCGGGGGGCTTGGGGGGGGTCGGCTCTTTCGCTGGGGCTGGTGGTGTGGATGACCCGGCGGCGCGTGTTTCGGCCGCCGTTCTGACCACTCCGCACGGGGCTGCAGCCGTTTCGGGACCCGCTGGCCCATCCCCTGGCCTTGGACCGGCTACCGCAGCCCCCTTGTCCTCGGTGTGGTAAGTGGGATTGGGGGGTGGGGGGGTCGCCCGCCGGGGTCGTTGCCCACACGCAGCTATCTGGGAGTGGTGATGCCTGAATTCCCATTTGAGAGCACAATCCTAACCTGAGCTGGAACAGGCAGGCCAGAAGGTCTGCGCTGTATATAGCGCAGGTTAGGAGCAGGCTGGGACACAACTTGGAGTAAGGGGATTTTATTCCCCTCATCCTGTGTTGCACACCAGCCAGCCCTATGGCCCTACTCGGATCTATGCCTATGAGTTTGCAGCCTGTGTAATGCTGATTGGGCCAGGGCCAGGGGTTAGGATATGGCTTAGGTCACCCAGGCCAGTCCCACCCCCGTCCCGGGCCTGATCTGCCTCCCGGACTGCCCTCCCCAACCCAAAGGCAGTGCCTTTGTACTGCCCTTCTGCCACCCTCTCCCACCCCCGTGCCCCCCTGCCCAGGCTGGCACAAACCTGCTCCAGGAATAGGTCTGGCACTGCTGAGCCAGCGCACACCCATGTGCTTTACGGCACATTTGCAATGCTTGGGAGCTGGCACAAGGGACTTGTGCTAGATGGGGGGGGGAGTTGGATTGCACTGCCTGAGTGGCTGCACCCACAGAGCTTATAACTGAGTATCCTGGTTCTGTCTGAAACCCCTTGGATTTGAAATGAAAGAACAGTGGGGAGGTATATAGTCCAAACAATGATTCAAAAATTAAAATGAACTGTTAAAAATGAGCCACTAAGATGCACTAGGAGAGAACTGAATGAAACTCACAATCAAGTTTCTACATCTCTTTCTCTCCAATCTAGGCTATAGGTGAATTTTAAAAACTGAGATACAGAAATACTCCAATAATGCAGGAGATATAAGCCTCAACAATTGAATACAATGCAAAACAGCACTATAATATATAGTTCATTTAATAAGCAGGGAAGGCTAGGATGATAGGAGCAGTACATTCTTGCCAATTAGGTAAAATGGCTGTCAATCATGCCGGAACAAAAAGTGCTGGAACAAATCAGTGCTGAAGGAAGTTGGGTTATCTGCGGTATGCCTGCATGCAGAACTTTCAAAAGCCAAAACAAATACAGCTACCACTGAATAATACCTTACCAAAATTGATTATTGTATATAGAATTTTGCTAGAACACAGATGCAAAACAGAAACAGGAGGGCTTTCTCTTTCATTCCCCACCCATCTCTATGTTTGCTGCAATAAGTTGAAAATGAATCCCTGCATCCTAGAACTTTCTGTCATATTAACTGAACAATTCTGCTTTATGCTCATCACATACTAGTTTATGTTCCTGGCATATTCTATTACAGAAGGTTAGCACAAGCTCTTTCATTGTGAAAGAGTTCCTGATGCAAACCTAGTTCAGTTTTGCCCCAGAGCAAATTTAGCTTTTTCAGTAGCTGTTCAATAAAAATACCTGTCATCATAGATCAGGGATTTAATTTGTTTTCTATTATTAATATATAGTTAGAAATTTATTAGCGAGAATATGCCAGTATCAACTAATCAGATGCACATGTGGCATCATAATTCACTAAAGTCAACAAAATGCAAAAAGACAAACAGCTCCATTCTATCCTTCCCCCCTGCCATAGCATGCACCCATGCCAAAACAGGCTGTGCCGCATGCTATGGTGGGGAGGCAGATTGAGTGGCTTGGGAAAGGTAACATATTTTCCCTTACCTTCCCATAAACCTCCAGCTTGCTAGGGGGCTCCTCAGACCAGCACCAGCAAGTCTGAGGAGAGAAAGGGGTGTATGTCGAGAGGCCAGGGGATTGCATCCAGCACAAGGGTGCCACCAGCTGCGTCATGCAGCCGGGACGCTGGGCGGGAGGAACGGGTTGCGCTGCCGCTCACCCGTTCCTCCCACCCAGTGTTCCGGCTGCATGATGCAGCTGGTGGCACCCCTTCCCACTTCTTGACACAGTTCCTGCCCACACTCTGGCCAACCCATGCTGACTGCCCGCACTCTGTTCTGGCCCACTGCAGACTCATCATTGGTAGGTGTGTCCTGGTCCACCAGTATGCACTGGGCCTCTGCAGCTTCTCTGCTGGCGGTCCAGGATGCACCTGCTTCCAGAGTGCTTTTTGCAAAATCCTAGATCTAGCACAATTGTGATGCTCTCAAAAATGGTTATGTGAAATCCACCATGGCCTAATGATAAGGAGATTTAGGTTCAAATTTTCTTAACTGCAAATTTATCAGGTGATCTTAAGGAATCCTCATTCTGCCCCAGTTTCCCATTGCAAAAATGGGAACAAAACAATGACATACATAAAGTTGTGGTGTGGATTAAAGAATATTGCATATTAAAGTGCTGTACAAATTATTAATAAAAAGTCAACTAAAATGATGGAAACCAAAGTAAACACTACTGGAGATTTTATATTCTTACTTTTTCAAAAAAAGTAATTCAGCATATTACTTTTAATCTAATTAAGATTTGACAGATTATTTATGATTCGGCATTATTTTCATAATAGCACAAAGAGCAGAATGATATACAATGTTATTAAGGAGAAAATCTACTTATACAGAGACACTGAGCAAAAAATCACATATAAAGCTCATATCTGAAGGTGCTAGTAAGCCGACAGGACCAGAATGCACAGCTAAGTACTAATTCTATTCCTCCCCAATGCACACACACTGCTAAGGTCATCCTACAGAACTATCATTGCTATCACCAGTTTGAAGTGCAGCTAAAGAGGGACATCAACAATCTATATATATAAAAGTGAACATGTTTGTGTGTGTATTTATGTGTGTATGTTCCAGCATAACTCTGGAACGCCTGGAGTGATTGACACCAAACTTGGTACACATATGCCTTACGGTCTGGAAAGAAATACTGTGGGGGTAAGACACCCCTAGCACCCCTAGGGGTGGGGGTGGGAAGGGGGTGACATGTAAAAATAATCAAAAATGGCTGACATTAGTGTCGAATCCATAGTTTTCGGGGTCGCTGAGATGAGTGGTGACACTCCTGATGCTGTTTAAGTCCAGGTTCAGCCCCCATCAGCATGGGGGGTGAGAAGGGGTGACAAATAAAATGTCCCAAATGACCGACATTACTGTCAAATCCATAGTTTTCGGGATCGCTAAGCTGATTGGGGACAGTCCCGATGACATTTAAGCCGTTCACCCAATAATTTATTTATTCTTGCTCCTGGAGGTGAAACTAAAAATGTTGTTTATAATTACGTTTTGAGTTACATTAATATTATAGTGAATTTGTAAAAGATTTTACTTTACAATTTTTATACTGTACTTATACTTTTAATTACCTGTACATAAAATTACTTCGATTTTATACTATAGATAGAATTCATTCCTTTTCCTGTCTAATAGAGGCTTGGGCTAAATAAATACCCGGGCAACGTCGGGTAAGGACAAGCTAGTAAACTAATATTTATGACTCCCTGCCTCATTTGGCGCAGAAGCCATTCTGCAGCAGCAGAAATATGTACTCCCCTTATTTCCCAATTGGCTGTAGAGCATATACTTTGCATGCAGAAGGTTCCAGGTTCCACCCACATTTCTCCTGGTGAGATCAGAAAAGAGTCCTGTAGGAAGCACTTGGAGTCCTGTTGCAGAGCAGCTGTCTGCAGGCCAATACTGACCTGGGGTACCAAAGGTCTGACTCAGTAGATAACAGCTTCATATGCTCCTTCTCAAATTAAGGGATGTGCCGAGAAATATTAGGAAGCTAGATTTATCTTTCTGACGCTGGAAAGCAATAATAATGACTGAGGGCCCAATCCTATGTGTCTTACCAGGGGTGGTATGCTTGTACTGCCCAGGCAAATGTCATGCAAGGTGCCATTACTGCCAGCGCTGGCAACACCAGCCATATGCACCCCAGAGGGAGCACTGCTCAATGGCGATGTGGCCTTTCTGGGTAGGGCAGGAGGGCATTCTGGGGCAGGGGGATGGGTCAAGCAGGGGCGGGACTGCCGGCAACTCTCATTGCTGGTTCCAGACCTCCGTGTAAGGCCTTACACAGAGGCCTTGCGGTGGCTAAATAGCCACTCACCCACCCTGCACCCTTACTACAGGGAAAAAGGACAGCATCCCCTTTCGCTCAAAGCCTCCTGTGGCTGCCAGGCTGTCGTGGGATGCAGTGGTAGTAAACACACAGCAGCAGATCATTAATTAATACAGCCTGGTTTCTTTCCCACCCTCATATTTAAACGTAGAAAAAAGGGAGCAGAGCAAGGGAGCAAGCTGTGAGCTACCGGTAACCCCCATGTTGCCTATCCTTGCTATGGATAATGAAGAGGTATTTCTGAGGACTCAGTCCTAACCTGGAGTTAGGCCAGCAAAGTTTGGCTGGCACAAGGGCCACCGTAAAGTACGTTTGGACCGCTCTCATAGTCAAGGAGGATGGCGTACGTACGTCTGTGTGCTGGCCTCTCTGACTCCAAGTGCTCCCAACACACTTTACCATGTCCATTGTGCCAGCCAAACTTTGCTGTGCCAGCCTAACTCCAGGTTAAGATTGCGCTCTGAATCAGTTGACAGAAGTGTATACAGCCCAACAAAGTAATGCTTTTTCACATCATCTGAAGATCTGGTTGGAAGCTCACTGCTGTCTGAAACTGTTTAAATGGCATCTGAACACGTAACTGTATTATGTGTCTTTTATTTTGAGCATAACATCTTCCCACCTCCCAAGCTGCCTTGATTTTCTTTCTCTCTTCTGTTCTCTCATGTTACTCCTTTCAGCTACTCTTTTCTTCCATGCCCCATCTAGCAGTCAGACCACTCTCTGACCTCTTTCAGTTGACAACTTGCTTTGTAGCTAAGGAACAAAGGAAGCAGAACAGAGAACCGGGCTGGACTCTAGACACCATATCCTGATCAGTCCTTAGATTGCTGAATGTCTCCTGCAGGCTGCAGATTTAAAGTGACCAAAGAGGTAGTGAACTCTCAGTTTGCAGATGATACGAAGAAGCCGCTCTAAGCACATCTGAAATACTGTGGAAGGAGAAAAAGCTATTGGAAGCAGTCTTGGAAGAAGGCAAGACCGACTCTGGGGATGGTTGGCCCAATCCCATGCAGGATTGGGCTTTACTGAAGCGGGTTTTGCAACAGCGGAAGAAACTTCCAAGAGACTGAGCACTCTGTCAGCAGCCATTTTGGGTGCACTGCCACAGAAGGCAGTAGAACTCCCTGTCACTGGATCTGTCTATGGAAACTGTAGCAGGTAAAGTAGCAGCATGGAGGGGACAAAATGGGGTGGGGAGGGGCAAAGCAGGGCAGGGAGGGGGAGGAACGGGAAGTGGGGAGGCTGCAAGACGGTGTGGATCGGTGGCAATTGTGTGTGCCAAATCCTATTTCCTCCTTTTGTAGCTTCCCTACTTCCTGTTTTCACTCCCTGTTCCACTCCTTTCTCTTCTCAGACTTGCATCAACTAAAAAGCTGGTATAGATCTGAGGATCTCCACCATGGAGCAGCGGGGGAAAGTGATTTAATCCTCTTTCCCCTTGGAAGTCTTCCCATCCTCCACCCCAATACAACATATTCCTTTTGGGGGCAGCTGCACTAGCGGGAGTGGGTGGCAGGGAAAGGATGGGATTGGGTTTTGAGTCAGTGAGTGATAAAATGCTGTCATTTCAATTCGATCATGTTTTCTTAATTCTGTATTTATTTAGAAAATTTATTAGAGCCCAACCCCATTCCCCACTACCCATGTTGATGCAGCCATGCCATGGAGGCATGTCCTACAGTGTGTGTGTGTGTGTGTGTGTGTGTGTGTGTGTGTGTGTCTGTGTGTGTCTGTGTCTGTGTCTGTGTGTCTCTCTCTCTCTCTCTCTCTCTGTGTGTGTGTGTGTGTGTGTGTGTGTGTGTGTAATCAGGAGGCTGCCTCAGGATAAGGAAAATTTTGTTCCCTTACAACCAGGTAAGCCCTCTGTCAACTTATGAGTCTACTGAGACCTAAGCCAGTGGTTTGGCTAGCAAAAGTCCAAGCAGTTCCAAGGGGGTGTGGCAAGGCTGGGGCAGGAAGCATAGCATATTGGCAGCACCCTTGCCACTGATAACAGCCCCTCCCAGCCCTATTACACCCCTTCCTGCTCACTAGCCATCTCCACACCAGCTTACTGCACCAGAGCAGGTTGCTGGCTGCAGCAGTGGGTTACTGATGCTGATGCCACTTTGCACTGTCAGCTAAACAACAGTCATCAGCAGCACTTTTCACACATCACCAGTAGCCAATTTAAGACAACATCCCGCCATCACAGTGGTCCCCAATCTAGAGGTTGCAACATCCCAGGGCATCAGGAAAGGCATCAGGGCATCCCCTTGAAGGGGAGCAGCTAGCTGGTGGTGTCAGCGGCAATGGCACCTTCATGCTGCCTCTGCCTTAGTCAACAAAGGAGTTTCGGGCCATTCTCAGCAGTGGTGGTGACAACCTGGGTTTTGTGGCATCTCCAGCCCCTTTGCTTACTAAGGTGGTGGTGGCGTAAGCCATCTAGGCGCTATGCAAAACCTGGCTATTGCTGGAAAAATAAATAAATAAAGCTAGCTCTAAATGTGGCAGCAGCAACCGGAGAGCTTGTTCTGCTTGGGCAAGTGCCCCAGCCTGCACTTGGCTGCTGCCAGTATTAACACGTACAACAAGAACAAATGGTAGATGGAGGAACCCAAGTGGCATCCACTTCCTTTAGTCAGGCACACTGGACGTTTCTCCCCACAGATGGATACAATGGCTGAAATGTCTGCAGAAAAAGCTCCAGATTCTGGCAGAAGTGGTCTCCAAGTCCTAGGGGCAAATTAATTCTGCAGTTGTAAGCTGCAGCTGAGCTCACTACACATGGGGCCCTTCTTGCTGTTTTTCCTTCACCTTCTGTAGCATCAACGTGACACTGTCAGATAAATGGCTGCAGGGAAACGTTTCTTCTGTGGCGGAGCAGATCACAGTAAGTCAGAGGAAATGTGAAGAGAAACATGGACAAGAATGGGAGATCCTGACACCAACAATTCCGTACAGTTCTCTGGCCTTGATCTGAAGCGCAGGCAGCTTGACCTGACAGGAAGAGATGCCCATCCAGCCAGGTTGTATTATTGTCAGCTTTTAAACACACAAACAAGCCCCAGATAGTAAGCCAAAAGCCTGAACTACAGTGCTTCTGTTGAAGGCCAATTGAGTATCGTTTTTGTACATGTTATTCCCAAATAAGCATAAAATTGAGAGTTTTGTACTTCAGTGCATTTGTAAAATAACAGAGCAGATGGAGACTATAAAAACAGACTGGAGCTAATAAGGCCTTCATCAAATTTGGGATATGGAAGCCTGGTAGGGTAATGAGATCAACTAAGTATATGCTTGTTTGTCCTGCCTCCAGCCTCACGCACAGCAGTTTGGGTCCCACTGCACATCCACACATCCATTTTGTCGAGTTGAAGTTCACATGTGTATAGCTCCTGCCACAAGGGCCAGGGATGCGTAGCCAGGCACATCCATGGGTGCTTGACTTCCCCACTGTGCATGCAGTATTCCCAGTTAGGTAGAAATGTAACTAGGCATCCTTTGTAGAAAAAAATTAGGAGGACAAATTATGCTGCATTGACCACGATGGAAGTTGAATGCAGGTGCTACACTTGGAAGTTCCATTTGACCTTACCAGCAATGGTTCTTCAGGAACTAAAGCAACAATAGTGCAAGAAAGAGGCGCATGATCCTCTCACATGATCTTCGCCATTAGTGAATAGCCTGCCTTCTCCTCCCCACACTTGAGATGGCCCCACAAGTCACCATCCCCTGAAGTGGCAACGTGTCAAGTCACTGCCCCAAATCTTCCATGCTGCCTTCACACATGCATGCCTGTACCCCCTACTTTTTGTAGCTGATTATAAAAAGCAAGCCCAGAGGCATGGAAGAGGATGTGTAGGGAGATGAAAAAAGTGGTTACCAAACAGATTTAGCAAATGACAAATGCTTCAGGAACACCAACAGGCCATCTTTCTAAGAAATCTCTTAAATCAGTAGTCTTCAACCCTTTTTGTGCCATGACCCGAATGAATGAATGAATGAATGAATGAATGAATGAATGATGAGACTGGAGACCCAGCGCCAATCCTGCCTGCCTCCCTTATCTGCCCCCATCGTGACCCACCCCCGCATCTGCCTGCCTCATTTCCCCCCTACCTCTTGCGTCTTCACAACAACCCTGTGAGATAGCAACCTAAGCAAGGCTGGCCTTTAGACCTACAAGGCAAGACAGCAAGGCTGTGCAGGATTAAATCAAGAAGTCAGTTTTGATGAGGCAGTACCGTTATCGGATTGGATCCAAGTCCTTCCATGCACAGCTTGGAAAGTTTGCCGCAACCCTCAAAATGAGGCTTTTCAAACTCGTTGTGGTCCTGACCCGCAGGTTGAAGAACACTGTCTTAGCTTCAGGGTGCTCCCCTTGTACCCTTTTCTTTCTCTCATAAGGCTATTCACAGAGTCAATTCTGAGGTAGAAAAAAAAACCCAAACTCTTCCTGAACTTTCTTATTATAAAAGGATCTTCGGAAAGTTCTCCACTTGCAGTAAAATCTACAAGTTACCTCATCTGCAATATTTTTCAGCAATGGCAAAAAGTTCACCACAGCTTTGTAATATGAGCTAATTTATTCTTGGTTGTGGTGAACTCTTGATGGAATGGCAAAAAAGTTTTCAGTGAAAGTTTTCAGTATCATTTTGCCCTCATGCAGACATATATCATTTTCTGTAGTATTTGTAAAAGCCAAACTGGATGTGCAACTTAATGAGTAGTACAAATCTATGGAAGGGGTAAGTTTAATTTATAAAAAGCATGTAATTTTGTTGACTCCACCCACTGCTACTTATAAATGCCTCCCCCCAAATTGGGTTACATTGTGCACTTAAGTCAGAGGTTCCCATACTGTGTGTTGCCCTAGGGCATTGCAAGGCACTCACTGGGACATTGCAGGATGCCAGCTGCCCAGCAAGGAGACCATGATGCAATCCTGCAAACAGTGGCAGGAGGCTCAGTGTGGTGGGCTGAGCTCCCGCACATTGTTTTTGTGTGCTTAGAAAAGCTCTCCTGCCCACCAGAGGTTCTTATTGGCGTTTGTGGGGTCACTGCAGGGCTCCAAATCCAAAATTGAATGGCAATTTCACATAGCACAAAATGTGTCCTCACCATTCACATCTGGGTTTTGAGGGCCGGGGGAGTCCCTGGCTGGATATGTTTGGGTAGCTCTACCTTAGCTGAAGGTCTGGTTTGACCCTAAGAGGCTGATCTACAGTGCCAAGTCTCATTTTCATCCTAAATATTAGCTGGAAAGTGGCTAGACAAGGTATGAAAACAAATTACTATGTACTATACTATGCAGGGGTGTCAAACATAGTTTAGCGGAATGCAGCCCCCAGAAGCAATCACTCCAGCCTTATTGGGATATAATTGGGCTCTCCCAGCATGATAATTGGGCTCTCTTATATATTGAAATTATGAACAAGTTGTGCACATTTTCTCTTCTGTCATTTGCAGCTAATTAGTTTGTATATGAGAACAAAGTGCTAATTTGACCATCATCTGCTTCATGATGTCATTTCATGCCCTCCTTGCTCTCAGGAGGCACCATGAATGATATTTGGCCCACGAAAGGAAATGAGCTTAACACCCTTGTTCGAGGATGACGAGAAGATGATAGTGTGACACTACCAAATGAAACTCTTTTTAAAGGTTATTTTCTTAATAATCTAATGTTAGAAACTAACATTTCTCAGAAACAGTGTCCAGTAGGAGGATTGTTTGTAAAACTATCACAAACATTGTGTTTGCATATCTGACTATCAACATTATCCCTGTGGCCAGTAACGTTGCTTTAAAAGAACTGTATCTGAACTGTGCTGTAAATTAGATCCATTATTTCAGCAATCATATTTACATCCTGGCCTTCTTTTGTGGACTTCAGGGCAGTGTATAGGAACTGGTCCTGTTTTAGGTAGCAATCCTATTTGCACTTCTCTGACAGTATGCCTCACTGAAGACAGTGGGACTGAATTCTGAGTAAACATGTATAGCAGTGGTTCTCAAGCTTTTTAGACCGGGACTCACTTTTTAGAATGGCACTCATGTGGGGACCCACTGGAAGTGATACCATTAACCTGGATGTGATGTCATATCAGGAAGTGACATAATTAAGCAGGAAGTGCCGCTTTTGTGACATAATCAAATAACACTCCTGGAGTGCAAACTGGAATTCTTGGACTCCAGCAATTGCACAACCATGAAACAGCCCTGACGGAAAGCAAGACTAGGACAAAATAGTATGTAAAAGCACTGAACTAAAAGCAAAATAAAAAAATACCCTCACTTGAAAATTCAAACCGTTAACACTCACAAAAGGAATATAGCAAGAGTAGATCTGCAGTTTCCAAGCTTTCCAGCTTTCCACGATCCATCTGACATCAGGTCATGACCTGCCAAGTGGGTCCCGACCCACAGTTTGAATAACTGTTGCCCTGCAACAGTCCTGTGAGAGAAATTAGTCTGAGTCATTTTCCCAAGCCACCCAGAATTCAATTAAATACTTGGCATGACTCTAGAAGTAAGCCCCAGCAAATTTAAGGCAACAGTTCTGTTGCAGCCTGTTGCAGCCCAAGTGCAAGGTTCTTTACAGTGGCATGAAAGTCACTGGCGGGGCGCGGGGTGTGTGTGTAAGCTGGGGTGCCAGGAGAGTCATGGGGGCAGGGTTCACCAGGCTTGCTCATAGTATTCTATAAGTATGGAGACGCTCATTTTTACTGGCTATCTGAAAAGGGCTCTACTCTTGCCCTAAGGTAGTGTGGAATATAGCTTTTATGAATTACATCAGTAGCCTTGAAGGACTGTTGTATGACTTTAAGCACAAGGGACTAATTAAACATTTTCAGAACATCTTTAAAGTATCTTCTGCATCTTGCTGGGCTGTAAACTCTCCCTTCTTCACCGGAACGGCTCCAGTAGAATCAGGATGTGTGTGTGCGCGCGCAGATGCATGTGAGCATGTTCTTGTGACCAACAGATCTCAGGTTACACACGAAAAGATACAGTTACATGGGGTACACCATGTGTTTCCACGGCCATCTTAAAAATATGCATACAGGATAGCTTTCACTGCAATTGTCATGGGAATTTTTGTACATTTACTGTCAAAGAGTGACAGTAGATCATAAACAGCTTTCCCAGAGAGAAGACATTCTTCAGGCTGTCAAAACAGAACAAGACATGCCTGATACAAATATCCAGTTGCAGTCTGGGCCTGGAGTAGCAGACAATTAATAGAAATGACTGTACCATTTTCATCTCTCCTAAAATTCAAGCTGCATGGATGTTGCAATGTTGGCGTAGGAGAAGGTACAATATTATACAGATGGCAAATATGTATAATAATTTCAAACAGGGACACTTTGCTTAATTTGAGTACAACTACTAATATACCTGGCTGAACCTTAGAGGTCCTCGACCCCCTCCTCTCTCTCTCTCTCTCTCTCTCTCTCTCTCTCTCACACACACACACACACACACACACACACACACTATAGTAACCTTTAGAAACCTCAACAAACGTTTAAACATGTTCAGTTTCTAGAAAGTAATGGTTCCAAAGCATTTTCCTAGGCGGATCTCAGCAGAGAAAACATGCCTGTGTTTAGGACTCATCTATTTGTTTTATTACTCACTGCACTATTCTCTGGCAGAGTTACTATGACTTTAAGTGCCAGGTGATGGGCAGAAATTCAGCCATTATAGAAGCTACTTTAGATTAAAAGCATGGAAATCTATCTGGCTCTTCCTAGAGGTGAGGGGCTTCAGTACAACCTGACATCACAACTTAGCTACAAGAACCCAGTTTTTCTATGTGCTCTACAATTGTCGAGATCTGCCACATTTGTTTCCTGGCAAACCTCCAGATGTACATATGATACATTAGAGTTGCCAGATTCTTTCCCGGAGGCGATGCCTATAATTTTAAATGCTTTGAGGCAATGAGATTATGTCCCCATTCTGTTCTTCCACTACTGCCTTTTCTAACTTTTCTGAAACCTTTATTTTAACCTTCTGCAGACAGGAAGGAATGGGACCAGAGGTACAGCAAATTTGGACTGTAAGACTCTCTGCAACAATCTCTCTCTCTGCAAATTGTAAACCCTGTTTTAAGCAAGTTAATAATCCTTTCTGCAGTTTCTCTTTGTTATTGTGATGACAGAGAATAAAAGACCACCACAGCTCCCAGCTGAGCCCTACAGCACCCACTACCTCTATCCCCCAGGTGATCTCCACGAAATCAGGCAAGCATCCTCTTATCAATCAATCAATCAATCAATCAATCAATCAATCAATCAATCAACAGGTACTTATATACCGCTTTTCAACACGAAGTTCACAAAGCGGTTTACAGGCAAATGGTAATAATAATAAAATTAAATGGCTCCCTGTCCCAAAGGGCTCACAATCTTAAAAAAAAAAAGGCAAACCACCAGCAACAGCCACTAGAAAGACTGCGCAGGTGTGCATTTCATTTGAACAATAAAGGCATAACAAGATACTTGTTGCTGATTTCCAGCACTCTTCTCTTTCCAAGATTCATCAAAATTCAAGCTGAGCATGTCTGAGCATGTCCAAACAGTTTTGCTATATTCAAGCATTTGCCCAAGGCATGGTCAAACATATCTGTGCAGACAATATTGTGTATTCAGGAATAAGGGCTGTCAAAGATGGGAGCTGTAAGGGTTACCTTTAGGTTTTTTTTGTTTTTGTTTTAGAAAAACAAGTTTTATACAGTATATTTTAAATGTATTGATTTATAATTTGTATGCTGAATGTTTTATAAGGTTGCTGCCTGCCCTAAGCCAAAGTCCATAGAGCATGTTATAAAGCAAATCAATCCATCATTACATTTGTGGTTTTAGTTCGACCACATATACTATCTAAAATGTGGAAACACTTTGTATTTGCCTTGCTGACAAGTCATTTTTCCTCTTATTGCTGAGTGATGCATTGTTTTTGGCTGCTAGAGCAATTTGTCAGCTAAAAATATGACACTTCTATATGATTTTATGGGTAAATGCTCTATATTCTGAAAATAACAATAAAAATGCCTCTGTTCTTTCCCCCATTTAAACTGGAAAACAATACCTTTCAAACACAGAATATATAATATAGGAAAAGGCGCTATATTTACAATACTGTCAAATAGCACTGTATAAAAATTGTGCAAAATTCAAGCATTTGTCTAATGCACAGCCAAGCATGATATAAAATTATACATGGCGTTAAGGGAGTGGATAGAAATAAGTTTCTCTCTCTCACACAGTACCAGAAATGTATCACAATGAAACTGATCAGTTGGAGATTTAGGGCAGACAAAAGGAGGTACTCCCTCACCTGTCATGTAATTAGTCTGTGGAATTCATTGCTACAGTAAGGGACTAGTAAGGGAAGCGGGGGCGGGGAAGATGGCGAAACGGACCAGAATGCAACGGGCGGGCTGCCGCTCACCCGTTCCTCCCGCCCAGCATTCCAGCTGCATGACAATGCTGGAGGAATGCCTTTGGCTTGACCCAGCAGAGTTTCTGTCATGCCCCTAAACAAAATACTTGCCTTTGTAATTTTTGTTTTAGACCCAGAAGATGCATAATTGCTGATAATTTATCTCTAGAACTCAGTCCTGCAACAGGTCTCATTTATATAATGAATGCTAGCAGTAGTAAGAAAAATAAATAAAAGTGAGTATGTGTGTGTGTGTGTGTGTGTGTGTGTGTGTGTGTCTGCGTGCGTGCGTGCGTGTGTGCGTGCGTGCGTGCGTGAGTGAGTGAGTGGGGAAGAGAGAATTTTTTTATTGTTATATCTGGCAGATCTACTAATACTTGTAATAGTGCCATCTAGAGTTTCTGGTGTTTAATGCTTCATTTCCCAAACCATGGCTCTCAGTGACAATTACTATATATTATGTCACTTTCCCCACTCCCAATGTCCAATGTTATATAATACAGTATATATTACAGTATTTAAAAATAAGGAATATTAATTCACAACAGTTGACAGTGAATATGCGTTACAGTATTAAATTATTGTACGTCAATGTGACAGCAAGCAAGCTTATGTGAAAATAAACAGAAAATATTAGAAGAAACATTTGTTACAGTTCTTCAAGTTTCATCTTATACTTACAGGATTTAAGGGGCAAGCTGAAGCCATAATGAAGGACCATAACCTTAACAAATATAAGGACATACAGTGTCTTTCATTCTTTTATTGTCTTGAGATTTTCAGCAGCAATATTTTGCAAAATGACAGATCTCTGCTCAGACTCATACAACAGCTGTGGCACAGTCACTCCAGGGAGATTTCATGCATCATTATGTCAGTTCATTTTTCTATATCTTTAGTCA
Organism: Lerista edwardsae; assembly: GCA_029204185.1. Lineage (NCBI taxonomy): Eukaryota > Metazoa > Chordata > Lepidosauria > Squamata > Scincidae > Lerista > Lerista edwardsae. Next base: position 3,694,795 of record JAJKFI010000031.1, read on the forward strand.
CGTCTGATAACTCAAGACTGGAAATTATAGGCTGTTTTACAAAGAGAGGAAATTAACTGAATGGTCCTGATGTAGTCATTTGGGTTGCTCATTCAAATAAATGTTATCAGTCATTTAGCTGTGCTGAATTTTAGAGACAAATAGTATTAATAAATATATGAAATGAAGAAGAAGAAAATGCCCTGATACTGAATGTCATGATAGCTTAAAATAGAAAACTGGGAAAAATGACTAGGGGCGCAAACCTATGCAAGCGCCAATGGACGCCACCTCCCGAGCCTGCCCACATCCCGCCCAAGTCCCACCTCCAGCCTCCCTCCCTCCCTCCCTCCCATCCCTGTCCCAATATGGGACAGGGCCACCCTTGTGCCGACCGGCTTCGGCTTCACAGTTTTCGCACCAATGCGGGGGAGCCACACGGGCTTCATGTCTGATCAATTGCTCAAGTTACAGGTTGATTTTTTCAGTATGTACCCCTACCAGTTACTAATATGTTTTGCTATAGTACAAAAATATACTCGTCCTCAATTGGTGGTTAAAATTAACATGAGGGACGTGAGGAGGGTGGCAGAAGGGCATTTTGGAGGTGGAGATGGGCATTTGGGGGCAGGGGAGCGTGGAACAGATGGAGTATTGGGCCCAGAAGCAGGTCAGATTGGCAGTGGTGGCGCATGCCACATCCAAATCCCCTTCCCTGGCTGGGTAGCCCTACATGGGGCTTCTCAGATTTACACCAGCTATATAGCTGGCAGGGATCTAAGAAGTCCCATGGAAAGGCTGAGCCTTTACTTGGGGTAAGAGGAAACATATCCCCTTATCCTAAGGAAACGTCCAGCCTGCTCCTAAGCTGCATTGGATGCAGCACAAGCCACATGGGCTGGCTATGCTAGCACAGCTTAGGACTGGGCTGTAAAACAGTTTTGAAAAACACAAAAACGAAGGCTTCTGACCCCAGAGTATCCCACTGATGTGCTTCAAGCTCTGGATACCCTCTGTCTCCACCATCTAAATCCCCTAGTGCCCTCGTGGGGTAAGGACTGGTAAAGCTAATCGGTAAATTGAGAGGTGGGAAGAGTCCAAGAAAGGGTTTATACTTCAGAGGGGTGCTCAACCCCTGATACAACTGGGACTCACCCACTCTACATGCAAAAGACTGAAATTGCTCAGGTTTGGAAACCCCAATTTGAATGTTTGCTTTACTCTGTGAGAATCCCGCTATGCAGCATTAATGCATCTCCACTCGTCCAGCTTCCTCACTAACTGCACCAGTCAGCTCAAAGGGAAGTATTCTACAGATCTCTGCTATCTTCTTTTTCAGACTGATCTATCCGTCTTCCTTCTACTTCTAAAGCCTTCTATTCCTGTCTGTCTCTCTCCAAGCAGGAGTGCGGGTACAATATATTCCCCCAACTATTTTTATAGTCTGTTTCAGAGCACAGAGAATGTGCTGATTTATTCTCTCTTCTTTACTATACCTTCACGTAAATCTTCAGAACAGCTACACTTACTAGCCTAATCAGGAAAATTTCAGATATAGTGCAGTTGCATTCAGCACCCACACTCAATGGGTCTTACAGTCTAACAGCCAAATCCAACATAAATCCGTACAGGGTGATGCAGTGGCACTGGTATGGGCCATACTGCATCTTGTGAAGGGTTTTTTTTGGGGGGGGGCTGCTGGAAGGGGACATTTGTCCCCTTGCCCTGGGGTAAGCTCCAGCAGCTGCAATAGGTCAACTCAGATCTGTGTGAGCCATGTCGCTAGTGCAAGGCAGCATTAGTCCATGCAAGAGGATCAGGCTGGTAAGGGGGGCGGGGTTGGATGGGGCACACATCGGTGCTACTGCTCCCACCCCCTCCTGGGCCAGATTCACCCATTCCATGCCCCATCACCAATCCAAAAATACATCTGAACTTAGCTATGGCTTCCTACAAAGCCAGGATATCAAAACACTGGTAGCATAAATTACCTCTGTGGACTGAAATGCGATTTCACTGAAGAGGACTTTCTTAGCCATGAACTCTTAGAAAATGTTGAAGCAGGAAGGCTGGCAGGTCTGTGCTGCATCCTAACTCAGGCTGGGAGGCAGCTGGAGCTCATTACAGGGCAAGGGGAATATTTTCCCCTTACCCTGGTGTAAGCCTCAGCCAGCCCTATGGGGCTGCTCAGATCTGTGACAGCAAAATTGCTGGCGCAAATCTGAGCAACAGGATCGAGCCCGCACAGCTTGGGGATAGAGATTAGGATCCGGTCTAATGGCTGGATCTGCACTCCACCCTGCTCCCTGGGTGGGCCTTCACACAGGCCTGCCCTCCCTCCATCCCATTCTGCCCCCTCCTGCCTTCCTCCCACCCTTGCAAATCCCCTGTGCTGGCTGAACACGCCCAGTGTGGGGCTGGCTTACCTGCCAATCACTGCAGCGTGCCTGGGTTGGCGTTCCCGCAATATCCCAGCGTCTCCTGCCCTGTCACAGATGTGCCTTACAGTCCATTTGCTAGAGTCCTGGGCCGACGCAAGCCACATGCACCAGCCCAGCAGCGCTCTTGGACTGCGTTCTAAGCTTGTTCCTTCCAATATCGTTCCCCATAATATAAGCCATTTTTACAACAGATTATCCCTTATCTGGACATCCAAAATCCATTCTGAAATCCAGACATTTTTGTTCAAGATTTTCAAAAAACATTTTGTAGTGTGAACATTAGAAGGTCTTGTGCTCATTCTCATATACGAGCTGCAATTTCTATTCTCTGCTCTGTGGTGTATGCCATTGCTCAAAAAGGGCAAAGAGACCACCAGACACCCAAATGGGTAACAGTGAAAAGAGCAAGTGGAAGCATGTCTCATTATATTTATGCAATTATCCAGACAAATCCAGAAACGTTCCCATCCCAAGCAGTCCAGATAAGAGATATTCAACGTATAAAAAAAAAAAAAGGGGGGTCATGAAGGAAAGTATGTATTCGTGCAAACATAAAGATCCAGGCAATTTGCATATTCCTTAAGTGGCCAACGTATATGAAGCAGCCATCTGCTGCTTGAAATTATTTTTCATTGTACTGGTGGTCTGATTATCAATTAAAATTAGGCTTTTCCGTGGATGGCATTTTATAGTCACACAGTCTCAGACACAGCCAAGGAGTTTACAGCCTGGCTTAAATATAAAAAGCAATAAATGTAACAACCAATAGTAGAGTCCATAATCCAGCTTCTAAGATGTATCTTAAATGAAAACGATAAGCACAGCTTTAATGCTAGAAACCATAATTAAACAGAGGAAATCACTCTATTATGTTTTAGTGTGTTTATGCTAGCATGAGCTTAAATGCTCTTTGCACTGAAAAGCTGCTTTACTCGATACATCTAGGCTGGCCAATTTAGGACTATGTAGACTATGACCTTTACCTGCTGAAAAAAACATCTCTTATGGGCACCCATGGGGAAAATGTTTTGCCAATAATGGGGGAGTGTGATGGGGCTGGTTAATATACACTTCAGCCCTCCATAAGCAATTATATTCATATTATTATTATTATTATCAATCATATTATTTCCTCCTTATTTTGTTTTGATGTTAGCTGCTGTACACACCAATGTTTTTGAACAAAAACTTCCCACTTCCTATACTGGTATATTCATACCTTTCCTGCCTGTTGTACCAACTGGATTACCTAGACTTTATCCCCCAATGCTCCTTGGCATCGAAAAATCAGGACCATAATAACAACCTTTTCATTTGAACAGACCATTTTGTCTTTGTCTGTTCTGACTCATTAATGATCCATTGACTTTTGCTTCTCATCAGCTAGATTCACTTTATCCTAGTGTTGCTTCATCAGTATTTCAAATTTATGCACTTCCTGAGTTCAGTATTACTCTCTTAGCAGGTGAAAACACGAAGCTTGCTCCTTTTTGAAGCCCTTTCCAAGTCACCCAAATGGCAGGAGACAGAGTTTGTCTCTTTACCATGTTCTATACGAGTTACTGAAGCAAGCACGTGAGTATCGCAATCACCAACTGGCAACCTGTTTATTTGGAGATTCCCACGGCACAGGCAACCACCACTAATGGGATCAAAACAACCATCCACAGCAATACTTTGACTTTCATTCACTTGACTTGCATCGCTTTGCTCTTTCAACCACTTTCAACTATAAGAATTCAAATTTATCCATGCATTTTCCTGTTTTGTTCGATTCATCAGACCTTCTAAGACTTTCATCCATGTTCTTGTGTTTATTTTTATTTTTGTTTATTCACGTTTCACATACATTTGCATGTGTTACAATTAGTTATTTACTGTTTTCCCTGGTGAAAATAAATTTGCAAGCGAAATAAGGCTTTGACATTCATCCATTTTTGATAGAATCCATGCTCTGGTCCCTAGCCGGAAGAAAGTGCAAGGTATATGATGAGCTGCATATGCAAGCTGTATATGACGAGCTAAGCAATCACAAGAATTGGTCCTTAAGTCTGTCTCACATATTGCAAATTTATTATGCCTTTGCCAATGTATCCTGTAAAGTCTGACATGACCTTATTCAGAGCATGTACATGCAGAGGAGAGGTGCCATTATTGGCATTGCATATTGCACTTGGCAATATGTGAACATGGTTGAAAGATAATATGGATCCCCTTCAGAATATACTGGGTACCAGTGGAATATACTGGGTACCAGTGGAATCACTAAAATGGTGTAGATCATACCAGGTGTCATCAGAGGTGAAAACATCAAAACAACTTGCCTTGTCCTGCCGCAGCAAACCGGGTGGTCTAGAGATGCTGGGGCCCCTTGGTATCACTTCTTCTGATGGCACTGCAGCAAGTGGCTGGTTCAAAGAGTCGCTCCCATTCTCAAGGAGGAGCCTGGGAAGGGACAAACGTGCCTTTCACCTCCACTTTGTCTCATTCCAGCCTGCTCCAGTTGTCCTCAAAGATGCACAGCAGCACCAACCTCAGCAGGAGTGGTGAGAACAAAAGCAGCAGCAAGCACAACACTTGCCCCATCGACTCGCTAGTCACACTTGCAACTAGCTATGTGGAGTCCTCACAACCACTTCTGCTGCTGCTTTGGGAGCTGCTGCCATATCAGATGGGGCAGAAGCAGTCTTGCCAAGGCAGCACCCACCTCCCCTCCTGCAGAGGCATTACCTGGTAGGGGCAAGACTGGAAAGGTGGAGCCATTGGGGTGAGAGCAAAATGGGTGACACCAACCCCATTGACACCACTGCTGTGAACAACAGAGAAACGTGCAATGATGTATCTGCTGTATTGTGCAAGTGGTCATTACTCTATTTGAATGCACCATGTATACTTTTCCCTCCTGTCACTACTGTTACTTTTTCTCTCTTCCTTTCATACATAAGTCCTCTTTAAAACAAGTGGGCAGCTTGTTAACAGTGATGAAGGAATAGGGAAACCCTGTTCAGCACTGTGTGCTATGGGCTGGCAGGGGATAGGACTGGGCTGTTAAACTTCAATTAATTTTCTAAATTGGTTTCCCTTTTGAAATACGATTTTCCAATAGAGGGTCACACATCAAAGTTCAGACACCTACTATAATTTTTTTGAGAGCTACTTTCTAAATTCGAGAAGTTAACCCATTTCCTAAGTAACTACTGACCGTAGCTGCCACACACTGTCAAGCTTCAGACACATTCAGGCGAGATCTATAAATTTGTCTCCACAAATTGACTGCATATTGTGTTTCTTACAGTTACATCAGAAATAATTTTCGATGGGCATAGCTTATCTCATATGAATACTGCATGAATAATTCATGTTCACGTTGTGTGGTTCTGATCTCTTCAGGAAGGAGGCATTTCTAGGGGGAGGGAGCACTATGATATATCTGCGTGGTGGGGTGTAAAGTGAAAAGCGCTCAAACTGAATGTCCTGAGCCATGCATGTTGCAAAATCTGCATTTGCAGAAATGATGGAAATGCATTTCTGGGACAGAAGGCTTAGGTGCAGGGCAGCCCAATTCTAACTTGCACGGGAACAGGCAGGCCGAGTTGCCTGCATTGGATCCAGCATAAGGTAGTGCTGGCTGCAGAGCAACTCGTAATAAGGGGATATTATTCCTCATACCTCTTGTCATACCCCAGCCACCCCTAGCACAATTTCACGGGTGCAAATCTGAGTGGCTCACGTGAGGCTGATTAGGCAGGAAAGGGGTTAGGATTTGGCCTGTGCTGCCATGGCCGGTCCCACCTGTTCCTGTTCCTGATCTCTCTCACCCCAAATTGATCCTCTCCTCCCCGTTCCACCTCCCACCCATGCCCCAAACCAGACTGCACAGGCCGATGTGAATTCCCTCCCTCTGACAAAGGATTCAGCCTCTGAGAGCCAGCGCATGTCCGTGTAAAGGAGGCATGAGTGGGCAGGTGTGTGAGTGTGCAGGCCTTATGCCAGCTGAAAGAGTGCACTCCCAGTCATTAACTTTAACCCCAAAATACCCCCAGCCTATATTTGTGTTACAATGGGAACAGACTGGAGACCTCATGTTTTCCTTATACCATCTAGTTCCACTCTCAGTTTGACAACCCTTATAAATGCCCCACCATTTCTTGTGATGATGGTAACCATGTAATGGCGACATAGAGGGAGTATTAAATGATATATAAGGTGGCTGTTAAGTTCTAGGACAATTGAGCAACTTGAATAAGACACACCAATCATTTGCCTATTGGTTTCAAGGATAATTTCTGTCTGTTGGCTTTGCCAACCTGTTCGCCATTCATCAAAAAAAGGTACTTGGTTTTTCCAAAGTAAGTTTGCAAAATTCTGTGGGTGGACAGATAACACTTCAGTGCACTTGAATAATAGGAGTGATTAAACTGGTTAACCCAATGTCATTAACATTTTATACATGCCTAACTGGCGATGAACGGTTCATAATGGAATCATTTTACATTAACATTCATTTTTTCTTTTCTTTACACCTTTGTAACTTACCAGTGCAATGAGACTAAATACAATGCATGCTCAGTCAGGGTTTATTTGTTAAGCCATAAACCTTGACAAAAACACGCCACAGAAACTAAAATAGTAAGAGCAACTAACACAAATCACAGTGGCTATTCCTAATACTACAAACCCTTGAAAATACACTCCAGAATAATCCAGGCAGGCACACCAATTTTAATAACAAGGAAAAGGTAAATGAGGCCATAATATACATGATGTTGCCAGCAGTGCTTACACATACACGCACACATGTCTACCACGGCACTCACAAACACAAGACCTCAGGACCAGAAATAAGACCCAGGGTGCAATCCTAAACTGCGCTGGAATAGCAATGCCATCCTTCAATAGCAATGCCATCCTTCCCTTGGGCACCAACATCTGCCAACAGGGAAATCTTCCATTTCTGCAATTATGTGGTGTACCTCAATTCAGCATTATGGAGTCAATGTACATGGGTTGGATTTTAACTTTGTGCTCAGGAATGAACGTTCCTTCTGTACAAAGAAGAAGAGAGGTACTTATGCAAATAGTCCTTCCATAAGTGGAAGGAGCCTGTCTGCGAATAGAACTCTCCTTCTGTAAATGAAAGAAGTTTATAGTCAAGGGGTACAAGATTAGGCTGCAACCTAATATGCAGAAACCTCAGAATTGTTAATAAAACTATCTTATTTGCCAAAGAATAAGTGAATTCATCACTGTACTGATAAAAACTCTTCAATAGGTTACAAGTGAAGCAGATTAGCAACTTGGCTCCAGGTTTGAATCACTGTGCAGTAACTAGAATTTCAAAGCACAGCAAAAACAATGACAACTGAAATTATTTGCTGTGATTCTACCATAGATTTCCATCGCCTAAACTGATGCATGACTACTTCTACGGCACAAGTTTCACAAGATCAACCAATATACTTACAAAAACTAACAGAAATTGTGAAGAAAGTCATGCTTTTCCACTGAGAACAAAAAGTTAAGCTGCTAGCTTACCTGAGTTGGTTGTTTAAAATAGCACCATGACACTAATTCTCTTCTCTCAGTATAACATATATAGGACCTAGACCATTTGACCATAAGCATTTCTAAACAACAAACTCCAAAGTAACCTTTAACTTCAGTATTCATTCTTCCTCTTATGCTCCGCACAGAGCAATCTAATACACCTCATCATGTGGTTTGTTGCTATAGCAACAGTGAATCCAGCTGCTGCAATTCAAAAGACTGACAAAAACCTGCTTTTCCCTCTTCCACCCACCTAGTTAGCTTTCCGTATGCCACATATCAGATTCAACTATACTTTCAAATACCTACAGATCTGGAGTAATGTAGACAGCAGAATGAAAAAATTAAATTGGAAAGTCAGTAGTTTTAGAATACGCACACATTATTTCAAAAAACATTAAATGGCCATGCTTTGCTAAAACCACCAAGCTGGACGGGACCCAAATATGAAGAAAAACAAGCTGTGCCCAAAGGTAGAATCTTTCTCATCTTAGGGCCCAATCCTATACCCGTTACCACGGGCAGTACTCTCGTATGGCCTGGGCAACTGTTGCACATGGCATTAGAAAGCATCTCCAACACCAGTGGTAGCACCGCTTGCCAGCTATGTGGCCTTTTGGGACATGACAGAATGGCGTTCTGGGGTGGGAGAGAGGGGTGGAGCGGGGCGGAACTGGCAGTGACTCTCGCCATTGGTTCCTGACCTCCAAGTAAGGCCGTGAGGCCTTACTCAGAGGCCCTTGCTTCTGAGCCAGCTAAGTAGCTGGTGCAGAAGCAACTAGACCCATTCCCCACCCTGCGCCCTTACTTTGGGCAGTTAGTGAGTTCAGGATTAGTCCCATAGTCCAAACTATATCAACCACAAGCAGAGAAGTCAATCTCTGTCAATCACCTAGAGCAATTATTTTCAACCACTGTGCCATGGCACATTGCTGCGCCGCGAGTGGTCCACAAGTGTGCTTCAGGAATTTGGGAAACAATAACATTTATTAGTGGAGCCAATGGGGATGTGAGTCTCCCATCAGCAGCATGGTGTGCTTATCGATTGTCAAAAAACTGATCATGTGCCTTGACAATTTTAGTACCTTCTCAGTGTGCCATCAGACGAAAAAGCTAAGCCAAACACTACTGAGAAGGCCAGCAATAACAATAACACCCATACAATTATTAGCTCTGCTGAACTGATGGACACTCTCTCAACCTGCTTGGAACAGCAATTAGCATTCACGTCTGCCCTCTTATATTTTTCAAAACTGGCTGGGTGGAGGCTATCCTGGGCCCGGACGAGGTTGCACTCCCAAGATCCTCTGTGTCTGACCTGTTTTGATTATGGATTGGGCAGCAATGAAGCAGGGCTGGCCTTAGGGCAATTTGACCAAATTGGGCCCTGTGCCTGTAAGGGGTCCATACTGGGGCAGTGAGCAGAGCGCCACAACTGGCACCTTGCTGTGTAGCAAATGCTCTGGCGTGGAATCTTCTATGCCAAGGCTTCGTGAGGAGAGCACAGCAAGCAGAGCATTGCTGCAGGACAGCCCATCCTCCGGCCCGCCCCAGGGTTGATTGGCGTTAAATCGGAGGCCATAGAAGCTGTTGGAGGTGATGCTGCTGCTGGATGCCTCACTGCTGCCACTCATCCTGGGGAGTAGAGGGGTCCTTTGGGGGTGGGGGGCCTACAAAATGTTTTACACTGGGCCCTGCGGTGGCTGGCCCTACAGAGAAGGCAGGGAGGTGACAGGAACCCATTTCTGGGTCTCCTAACTTTCTCATTCAATACTGCTGTGGTGGTTTTCGACAGCAACATAGGAGGCAGGGGAATGAGAATGAATTGCTGAAGGAGAATGAATGTTCTCACGTTACAATGAACTTATAATTAAACATAAAACTGTTACTGCATCACACCCTGGCAGCAAGGAACCAGAAGGCAATCGAGGTGAACCCTCATTTCCTCTGTCTTGCTGTATTGTGCCTCATGAAATTATTTCACCATGCTGCATGAGAAGCAACTACAATCTGAGAGATTATCCCTGTATGCAGTGTACCTTGACAAATTTTAATAGTAATAACGATCATGGAGAGATTTAATAACTTGTAAAGGGGGACTCTGTGCCCCATCTTGAGCTGGTATGAATCCTTTAGAACAACCATTCTCAACAAGAGCCACATGGCCCCCTAGTTAAAGGGGGCCACTTTAAGTTAAAGGGGGCCATAGACTGAAAACTGTGAGAAGGGGAACCCTGTATTTATCGGTTTGTGTTATATCTTTGTTTCACAGATTGTCCCTGGAACCTGAGAAGAATCCTAACAGAAGAAACAGGTTGAGAAGGGCTGCTTCAAAATATGGTAGTCACTATTTTGGTTTGTAAAAATAGTCTTGAGAGGAGAAAAACCTCACAAGGCACTACTTCCCTCTTCCTGTAGCCCTTGCATACCAGAGCTGGCATGAATTATTCAAAGGGCAGCTCGATTAATCTTTCTTTTATCAGCCTACATGCAAAGAGCGAGTAGATGCTCCATTTCCAGTTTTGCTGCTGTCTTGCTGAGCTGCATATGGTCGTTTTCTGTTACCGTAGACCTCAGAGGATTTCCACAACATGCGACGTTTTTCCTGATTAGCAAAGTTATAAATAAAACTCCAATGCAAAGTATGTACATTTTTTCCCTGTTGACACAAGTGAGCTCCTTTTAATACTCTTTAAAGTTTAAAATATTTTAATTGATTTAGTGAGTCCCCTAAAAGTAAACATGAAAAGCCACAAAACTAATAGTATGGTTTTCACAGGGAAAGTGCTTGCCGGTTGAGTGTAAAAGTCCACTAAAAATATTGACGAAAGAATGAGTGAACAAACTTAGGACAAGAAAGTCTGAATTCACGTATATAACTTTAGAGCATATTTTAATGTCTATCTTGTCCTTGGAAATGTTTACGAGATTGATTCAGTAGGGTTCATGACTTCCCTTACAGCTCAATCTTATCCCCTACCAGTCCATAGCATGCAGGCCCACTGACAGTGTGTGTGCTATGGTGGGGAGGAAGAGACAACCAGATAGCCTGGGAGAGGCAAGCAAAAATATACTTATCTCTCTGTAGGCTGGCTGGCTGGCTATCAATGGATTTCCTTCAAACCAGGCCAGCACTTTTGCTGGTGCAAATCCAAGAAGCATCAGAGGGCAAGATCAGGCCAGGGAAGGGGGATAATACACACACTGCCACCACCGAGATCCACCCCTCCCACCCTCAGCTCCTCTCTATACTGCCCCAATCCTTCCCCAAATTGCCCACAACCTGCCCCAGCATCTATTAAAATCTGCTCTGGTGTGGCTTGATTGGACTGAAGGTGGATGCCCAGAACCTTTGGCCATTTGTGTCAGCAACTCTGAAGCACTCAACAGCAGTGTGCTTTTTGTGCCGCTTAATTAAACTTACAGCAGTGGATTGCAGGATAGGATTGGGGCCTCAATTAATTATGCATAAATTCTGGTTAATAGCTTTGCTGTTAAAGGTAGACATGAACATTTGAAGAATGCATTTGAATACATAGATCAGGTATGGTGATCTTTTTTACCCCCAGAAATTTAATTACAGCTTTACAATCAGTAAACCTTAAACAGAACTTAAGAACTCTTGCAACCTGATTTGCCAGATGTCTCATGCTGCACCTGTGGATTCTACTAGCCTGTACTACTACTACTACTACTACTACTACTACTACTACTACTACTA
>JAJKFI010000031.1:3707079-3719070 GCA_029204185.1 Lerista edwardsae
AGAGAGAGAGAGAGAGAGAGAGAGAGAGAGAGAGAGAGAGAGAGAGATAAGTGTGTGTGTGTGACCAGGCTGTGTAGCAGGCCAGAAGAACTGCTGCAGCAAAAGAACACTTATCTGTTGAGATGGTCTTCTTACCTAACAAAAATTCAGAGAAGAAACATATTGCTGTTTCAAAGTATTGAAGGCTGAGGCCATTCACTGATAAGCTAATTCTTGGCAGTCGGCAGACATTACCCACCCACTCTCCCTGCCAGTCTTTCACCATCCTTTCTACCATCCAAAAGATCATCATCAGTCTGATGATTAAATAAATAAATGCGTCTTCTTCCTAATTTAACTTGAATAAAGGACAGATAGAATTCTGCATTCAATCAAGTTTAAATCAAATCTGTAGTAAGGAATTTATTTTTTAAAAAGATTCAAATAAATAAATATGGAGGTTTCCACTCTGAGGAATTTCTTGATAGATTTTGCTTGCAAATGTCTATCAAGATAGTTTAACATTCTGCTGCAAAAATATTATATATGCTATAATGTAGTTTATAATTTAAATTATAATATTTAAAATATATTTAATTATTCTTTGGACTGCTGAGCACAGCTGAGAAGCATTACTTAGAGTAGTAACACACACACACACACACACACACACCTCGGAATCTGTTGTGCCTGTGTTTTCAATAGGAAGAGATTATCTAATTTTAACAATAATACATGATAGATCTCCGCACAATTTCAACACCCCAGTATGGCCCTCAGGTTAAAAAGTTTGCCCACCTTGTGACTGATTGGAAGCACTAGAACTGAAAACTTATGGGAATGGTGAGTGATACCTGAGATCGCTGTTGGTTTGGCTGGGCAGCTCTTCTGACAATGAATAAAGGCAACAATTAACGAATAACATTTATTGTGGGTGTGAACAGGGGCAGAACATGTCAAGGGTCATGCCAGCTGGGGCAGAAGACAGGTAGGGATTGGGGGCAGTAGCAGCAGCACTTGTGAGCACCAATATCCTAAACCTGTCCATTTCCTTTATTTCCACCATTACACACCTATGCCTGCTAAACAGGCTGAGATGACTTAAGGATGATTCTAAAATGGTTATGTATAGACATGAAAATGAATTTCAAAGCACAATCTCCCAGAGAACAAACACATAAAATAAGCAAAGTGTAAGGTCTGCAAACTCTGACATACCCTGGGCATATTTGCTTTTAATTAAATGCTAATTTTGATCATACACATATCAACCAGCATTCCTTAGGATGCTCAAAACACCAACTAAGAATGACTGCAAATTTTAATCAGTAGATCAACTGAAACGACAGTTGATTAAAATTTGCCCTTCCCCCAATTAATCAGTGACACAAAATTAAGCATACATTAGTAGCATTTGAGGCCGTTTTGCTTCTTGTGTGAATTAAGAGAAAATATTAGACGTCTTTTCCTTCTGACAGTGAGTGCTATTGTTTATTAAACTGTTTTAAGTCAGCATTTTGTCCCATACAGTCAGTTAAAAAGGCAGCTATAAATAGGGAATAGAAACATACAAATTTAGTTGCATGTTCAACTGATTTGGGAGATGGTTTCAGCCTGGCCTAGACAGAGTGCAAATTGCAAACTGAGAGTGTTCCTTGATTCAGGGCTTCTTGGGGAGGGGGAGCATGATTGCCTCTGATAAAAGGACAAGAAGCACCTTTTAATCAGTTTCAGCCAGTTAGCCAGCTACAGTCTTTCCGCTGGAACCTATGGGCCCCAGGACACCGCCAGCAGTCTCTTCAAGGGGAGGGAGCATTTTCACCCTTATCCTGGAGAGACTGCAGTCAGTGGCAAAGGGTCTCCTTGGCTCTATGATCACGTCTGAACAGGCACAGAGTCAATAAGGCCTGTACTGTGCTGGGCCGCCTGGCTGAGGAGGGGGTTCAGGATTTTGTGGCAGAAGCTGCCACTGTCTACATCCCCTCTCGGGTCCAATCCTCCCCATCTCCATTTCTGTCCCCTCCCCACCCCAAATAGCCCAACTGGCCAGTGCTGTTCCATTAGTCTGTCTAACCCCACTTTTTCAACCTCCCCCCCCCTTTTTAATGCCTTTTCTTCTGGATTTTTAATAAACCAGTGATGTTTAGACTCTTGCCTGCCTACTCCATGTTCATGGGCAATATAATGGGTTGTCACATCTGATCACTGTCAGATGCTACTGTGTTCTTGGCTCTCTGGGGTTCAGTGCTCTACTGGGAAGGGGTTTCCCAGCTTGTCCGTCCAGCCTGCCTGGCCAATCTGGGATGGTGGTGGCAAACAGAAACTTGCAGTTATCCCCCCATTCACCTGCTAACCCAATAAAAAGGGAAAGAAGAGAGCAGGAAGGGGTGCATGAGTGCTAATTACTAGATGCTACTTCTCTTAGTCAGTCTCCTGCGTTCAAGTCTGCATGGAAATAAGAAAGCCGATAGGCCTGGGAAGGAGATGAGGCTTTGGTGGATGCTACCATTGCCAAATCTGTCCCCTTCTTGGTTCAGATCTGCTCTCTTCCCAGCCCCATAGTCTTGCCATTCCACCCTTCCCTGCTTTTCTTCACCCCCTACATGGCCTTACCTGAGGTGGTGGGCGTCCACAATCCTTTGCCACATAGAACTGGCCGCTCACCACTTCCGACAACGACCAGGCTGTGCTCTTCAGTGCTGTCAATGTTTGTGATAGCCGGAAAGCACGGTATAAGGGTGGAATGTGCCTTCCACTGGCATAATGTGACATCTGGATTGGGCCCTAAGTGGTGCTTCCCCTTCACTTGAAAAGACAGTTCATAAAGCCATGCCAGATTTTGATCCCATTCTATCATTAACAAACCTGTTTCACTTTTTGAATGAATATGCAGTTTTGGTCTTATATGCCGTTTACAACACCATGGCATTTTGCTGTTCATAACATACTTATTAATCTGTGCCTTTCAAGATTAGGCCCTTAGAAACTAAAACTGAAGGAAAGTTGGCTGAGATTTTAATATTTTGTTGTAAGGGACTTACCCTGTTCATTATTTGGGCTACGCTGAGTGTAACGAAAACAGTTTGTTTTTGTTAGCAAAGCCAATCCTGTCAAGCATTGATGGAGAGGCAATGGAAGGCAAAAATGAGTAGCATCTCAGAGGTGCCTCTTGCCAAATCAATGGAGTGAAGCCTAGGAAACAAGTTGGATGTAGTGAGGGTGTGTCTGGTGGTGCAACAAGCCAGATCTTTGTTCTTCAAGACAAAGAGCAAGTCTGTCTTGAAAATTTTGGAGGGCAGGGTCGCACATGTCACTTGATTGTCTGGTCTCGTCTATGTTATTCATAACCACAGATGATATGCCTCTATTATCAACTATCCATCACTTCAAAATTAAAAGAAGCATAGCTATTGATCTGTATTTTTAGACTATGTCTAGAGTTAGGGGAATCAGATTAGAGGAAAGGAGCTAAAAACTTCCCCATTCCTGAAATAAACAAAACAGATGTATTTCAGGTATGATGGCATGACATAAATACAGTGTCTATATGCTTTTTCTGGGACCCCTATTTATTTTTAAAATTGCTTGTTAGTTATACAAGTGCAATAACCCACACCATTTATTTTATGTGCCAGAAAATAACACTATGTCTTCCGTAAACACTAAAGTCTCTTTAGGAGCATTTATATATTATGCATTTAAATAGATTAGCCTATTATTGCCTTTTTACATCTAGAGAAGGTCCCACTTTTAGTTTACAAATTTGCCAACAGTACTTTGTATTCCTCAGACAAAAAGTAGGATAACAGGAAAGGCATGTGCGCGCACACAAACAGATGATCCCTAATCCAGACACCTGAAATTCAGACATCTTTCTCCAAGACTTCCTTTAAACTTTCTATAGAAAGAAGATCTTCTGCTCATTCCCACAGTACAGGATGCTCTGCTCTGTGGTGTGTGCCTATACAGACATTGTTGAAAAATGTCAGAGGCCAGCAGACACCTAAAAGGGTAACACTGAAAAGAGCAAGAGGAAGCATTTCTCGTTATATTTATGCAAGTGGTTCTCAAACGTTTTAGCACCAATACCCACTTTTTAGAATGACCATCTGTCTGGGACCCACTAGACGTGATGTCATGGCCGCAAGTACTGCCATTGTGACGCCAGAGCCTGCTGCTTTCCTCAGTTGGGTTATTTCTCAGTCATTTTTCAATAGCAAAGTGAATCAGAAATTTAAAAATGAAAAGCCTATTTTCAACCTAGACACAAGCAAAATAACCATATAGCCCTTCCCATTTCTAGCATCCCATCTTCCCATATTTTCAATATGGCTGCTTTAGGTGCTTCGCGACGCACCTGAAACTGGCTCGTGACTCACTGTGGGTCCCAACCCACAGTTTGAGAACCACTGATTTATGCAAGTATTCCAAAATCCAGAAAAATCCGAAATCTGGATACTTTCCCGTAATTAACCTGTTCTGTGTTCAGAAGCTTCAGGTTGAGCCTAATCTGGCTCAACACAGGTCTGGGGGATATAAAATCTGCAGATAATTAGGCTTAACCTGTGACAGACAGACAGACAGACAGACAGACAGACAGACTTAGAAATGTTATGGTCCCCATTGCAGAAATGATGACTACATTATGCATGCTTCCCATATACCATAATTAACCATTCCTTATTGGCATACTGCACTACTTATAGTGCCAAGTTAGATTAATCTGATTTCGAAAGACATTCAATATTTTCCATTAGTTTTATTATGCATTAACTCAGGGCCTGCTGCAAGAAAAGCACTCACTTTTTTTTTTCTTTTTTTAAAACCCTCTATAGCACGAAATGACCTCCAATCTAAAAATAAAATACTGGAATGTGCCCAATGCATGACAATTTAGCAAGCATTTTAACATAAATCTGAAGCATCTGAACTGTACTATTATTAACAGTATTCAAGACATAGTTGGTAATGCAGAGTAATGGGTTGTCACTTCTGGTAATGCAGAGTAAAAGTATACAAAAGTGAGGGGATGAGATTCAGTGGTGGAAGCCAACACATCTGGGACCCGGCACTAGTGGAAGCCACTGCCAGGTCCCACCCCCTCACTAGCCCACTTTTGCCCAGTTCCACTTTTGCCCAGTTTTTGCTCCTCCCCAAATGCTGTCTGTCTGTCTGCTCACCTTGTATTGGGGCCAAGTGCTCACTGAACATAGTCCCAGTGCAAGTGGTAAGCTGTCACGGATGTGCTTTATGCCACATTAGCGGCACGATGGTACACATGTACCACCACAGATAACAGGCTCAGGGTTGAGCCCTTAATTCCTTAGTCAGGAGGGGCCATTAATGTAGCAGTGTCTGCTCGAGGTCTTCGGCTGTGAAGGCAGATGCAAATAACTCATTTAGTTTTTTCTGTAATCTCCAAGTCCGCTTTTCCCTCCCTTTCCCTTCCTTACCATCCAGCAGGCTGATTGCCTCTCTGGCAGGTTTCCTGCTTCTAACCTATTTGAAGAAGTTTTTATTATTCTCCTTTATGTTACTGGCCATGCATTCCTTAAAGTCTTTCTTGGTTTCCCATATCACCTTCTTAAATTTCTTTTATCAGAGTTTGTGTTCCTTTTTATTCTCATTAGGGTAAGACTTTCATTTACAGAAGAAATGGATCCTTCCAAAAAGATCCTCTTTCTGATATCTTATATTCCTTGGAAAAGCAGAAAGCACTATTTTTGCATAAAGCTGATACATCTTACACAGGCAGAAAAAAGGTATTCATTCATTCATTCATTCATTCATTCATTCATTCATTCATTCAATTTATGAACCTCTCCCCAAAGGGCACTCAAGGCAGCTAACAAGTCTTTAAAATATGTACATAAAACAATTTAAAAAGAAATAGAAACTATGAAATATAAACTATACAGTAAAATATGAAATATGGATATATTAAAATAATATAAGCCATCAATTAGCATAACAAAGGTTCCTCATTCTTAACATTTTTAAAAATGAGGTTATTGGAATGCAGCAGATCATTTCTTAGATACATTTTGGAAATATGCATTTTAAAGGTAAAATCTATTTTTGTAAAACTCTAAAAGGAGTAACATAATGAAACATATGAGCCAATACTGGTCAGTGATCAGTGCTCTCAAATGTGCCCCTTTGCTATAAATAGGGGTGGTTTTGTTTTGTTTTTGTTAAATGCTGCATAACACAAAACACAATCTTTTGGGGGTTAAAATATTTGAATAAAAATACAAAACACCACATTTTTGTGTGTTCAGATCTTTTCCAGAAATTAAAATAGATTACTTTTCCAATCAGAAATAATACTATACCTACATCTGCTGACACTATATCACCTATATCATCTTAGTACACTTTTAAAGCATTTAAAATTAATAAAAATGAGAACTTGAAATGAGACTGTAGAATAAAAACATATAACACCGCCATTTTGCTATTTTAATCAAGAAATTTTGGAAAAAATATCACCCCAAAACACACCCCTAGCTATAAGCAATGGAAATGTATATGAGAGCGCAATCCTAACCAATTTTCCAGCACTGACATAGCTGTGCCAATGGGGCATGTGCTGCATTCTGCAGTGGAGTAGTAGTCATGGAGGCCTCCTCAAGGTAAGGGAATGTTTGTTTTACCCTTTGTTTTGCCCTGAATTGCCCTTACCCCTGGGCTGGAAAGTTGGTTAGGATTGTGCCCTGAGACTGTGATGGAGGCACCATGATAAATGTAACAATGTTCATTGCAAAAAGACAAAAGCTATGATAATCAGTATGGGTGCAATCCAGATGCAGTTAAGATCATTTACATTCTGCCCATTTCAGAAGAAATGTTAATCACATAATAATATCTTCCATTCAGTTCAATTCAGTGGAAATTAAATATGTTTTAACTTTGGTTGGATCATGTCCAATATCAGAGCATGAAAGTAATTCTTTTGAAATTATTCATTTTTATAAACAAGTCCCCCCCCGCAAAATACACACAATGTGAATTTTTTTTCACTGAAAGCCATCATCTTTCCTATCTTTATATATTTCACCATGGATACTGAAAATGAGTAGCTACAGAAACATTTCAGGAACTGTTCACCTTATAGAGATATTTCCCAGTAAACCACAGTTGTGCAAATTCACCCAAACATGCATGCAATTCTACACCGCTTGCAAAAAATGCATACCATCTCTGACTATGAATCTATTATTCATCTCAAAACCATTACAATTATATGTGACTACTGTGATAGTTGTATATCGGAAAACAGAAGCCTGTAAAATTTATCATGGTATTGTTTTTAAACTAGCTTCCATGAAAGGAGCTCCAAAGTTTAATTACCCATATTTCTAGGAGATTGTCTCTGGCATTCAGTAACCCATTTTTACAGACAAAATTCAATATTGTATTCATCCAACTTCAACTTCCAAGTCAATGCACATTGCTATGCTTCTTTATTTCTTGAAGGAAAAAAAATGAAGTCGCAAACATCAGTCAAATTCAACATGCATAATTATTATAGTTACGGCAATAGCAGCAGCAAAATACAATTAGCAAGAATAAAGACTCCAAATGCCACATGCTTGTAATTTCTTTTATTAGGACCAATCAAAAGATAAAAAATCTTAAGCACTTTTTTTTCAGTTCTGCAGAATGACTGCATGTTAATAGAAGCTACAATCACAATTCTCAGAAGACAAGCATTGAACCAAATATGTTGTTATACATCTTGGCATATGTTGACTCGTCATTGTCTCTTCCATGTCACATCCCAATTCTCCTCCCCATTTTGGCCTCTCCGCTGGCAGAGTTGCACCAGTATCTGAGGGTGTAATCCTAACCTGGAGTTTGACTGGCACCAGGGCCATCATAAAGCACATTTGGACCACTCTTGGTGTCAGAAAGAATGGCGCACGTCTGTGTGCTGGCCTCTCTTGGCGTGGTTCAAACATACTTTATGGTGTCCCTTGTGCCGGCCAAACTTTGCTGGCCTAACTATACCGGTCTAACTCTAGGTTAGGACTGCGTCCTGAGTGATGTCCAAGTTTCACTGGTGCAACATTTTTTCAACATTGTGCCAGAATCTGTGATGCATCTGTTGGCAGGAAGACTTCTGTATTGGCAGGGCTGTCATTGCTGACTTATGGGGCAGTACGCTGACATATCTTAAGGATAGGAAAGGGCCTTTAATTGTATTAGGTTTTCCTCAAGTTTGATATTTATTCTGGCTTTGCTTTCACACAGCAAACAATTTATATGTAAAGTAATGAAGCCATACAGTTGTGAAAAGGAAGCAATTAAAACAGCTTAATTTTAACGAGAAAGGGACACCAGTAGAGTTTGATGTCAGGACACTAATGAAGCTTTTCCTTGTCAGATAAGACAGAATCCTGGCATCCTTGCCCATTTTGCTTTCCTATTGTCTGCAGTGGTCATTAGGAAATCTCCTCTATTTCTGAAAATATGCGAATGAGATGAGAAAGCATCACAGCACCAAACAACCGTGACTAACAGGAATATGACAGATCATTCAACTATGGTGGAAAGATGCGTAATGAAACAGATCAAGGGGCTTGCCTTTAAAGAAGCCGTCACAAGAAGGTAGCAATGCCTGAATATGCACCATGTCCGTGAATATTTTTACATAAGGGCTAATAGAAAAAAAAACAACCCAGCGCATTTAAAACACATTTAACTCTGCAGCAATAATGTGCTGTAGTCACAAAGGCTTCTTAATTAGACTATGAGCGGGTGCTATTGAGCAGGTGCAGAACCAAGGAGCTCCCTTGGCCTTCCCAGCCCACGTTTTGGGCTCCCCAGTCACGGAGCACAGGTTACGGCAGCAGAATCCGTGAATGACATCCAAAGGCACATCCTTACTGGCTGTACCCCAAGAGTATATTATTCACTCTTATGCTTTGGAACAGCATAGATCTGAACACTAATGTTGCAATTGTACAAATCTTCCATTCATTGGCTGTGCACTGCCTGAGTACCAGCAGTGCAGGAGCCCCATGTGCGGAGGGCTCGGGACTAGCCCACCAACTGCAGGAGAAGGGTGGAATGGGGCAGGAAAGGGTGGAATAGGGCAGGGTTGCTGTAAAGCTATTGCAACTCACTCCAAAAGTTTGGGATGAAATGAGCCAGAGCTTTAAATGAAGCATACATAAATTTAAGTAGAAATAAGTGGCAGTAGAAGAAAACATTCTAATTAAGAAATTTAAAGTTCTGTTTTTATAATAGTCTAAAGAGAGTGAGGATTTGAGGGGTGTCATGACAAACACCTGCACCTTAGCACCCCACCCCCCCCAATCGTCTGGTATGTTTCTTTCCACACTCTTATTCAAACACTTCTCTAGTAGCACAGTAGAAAGGTGGATTCCAAGCGCAGGAGATTTTTAGAGGGGCAAAGCAATATATTAAGGAAAAAAGATAAAATGTATTTGGAAAAACCGGACAAAAATCCAGTCATATGAGAGAATAAAAGGAACACAAAGTGCAATCTCATAATACACTGTCCTTGCTTATACGCTAAAAGGCTAAAAACAGCAAAGAAGATGCTGGAAATTATGGAAGAAATTGTTATCAACACAGTTGAGAAACAACTTTCTCTACTACAATTTAAGTGTGTGTTTGTGTGTGTTTTAATCATCCTCAAACAACATATAGTGGGTACTCACAGAATATACAGGAACTGAACACAGGTCATTAGCAAACCTGAGTATTTTATAGGTGTAACATCTTTATTCAGAGTGACAGAGTGACATTGTTCAGATAATGTTTCCTCATCCATCTGACCCCATGCAGTGTGTATACTCATGGAGCAAATGCATCCTAGAGTGCAACCCTAACCTGGAGTCATGCCGTCACAGTTAGGTCAGGAAAGTTTGGCTGGCTCCAGGGCCACTGTAAAGTGCATTTGGACCACTCTAAGAGTCAGGGAGGATGATGCAAGTCTGTGTTCTGGCCTCTCTGACTCCAAGAGTGGTCCAAACCAGAGGCGTATTTACCGTGTAGCCCGGGGTGGCATGAGCCATGGGTGCCGGGTAGCAGCGTGGCGGCAGGGCACCATTGCGCGGAGTCCGTGGAGGAAACCGCATGCTGTTCGGCCCGCCCGCCCACCCTCGCCTCCGTTTCGCTCCAAAATGGAGCTATTCCGGGTGCAGGGAGGTGTGGCAGGGCAACGCACAGGGCGGGGCAATGTCCTCGGGGTGCGGTTTCGTCGCCCTGCCATGGGTGCGCTCGGGCCTCTGTTCGTCCCTGGTCCAAACATACTTTACAATGTCCCTTGTATTGGCTAAACTTTGCTAGTCTAACTTTGCCGGCCTAACTGCAGGTTAGGATTGGACTCCTAGTTCCTCCCCACATATCCAGGAGGATTAGGAACATTTTTCTTCAATGTTGTAATAGCTTATCAGCATAGGTAGAGGGGTGGTATGAACAATCCTCCCCTCCCCCTGTGATAAAATAAAAATGTTCCTCTGGACAAGAGGGTGTGCTTGTTTCTTTTACTACACTATACAGGGCTTTTTGGACAGGCTCCTATCAGCCAAACCGTGCCACAATTCTATGCGAGATAACCAATCAGAACACCTCTTTGAAGGCTTCACGCTGTAATGTGCAGATGAAATTGATAGAAAATTTTATATTGTAAATCTTATTTCAAGATTTCAATAAGCCAATCTCCCAGAATGCTCTGAATAATATGATAACTGATAATATGAGATAAGTAGTTGTTCGTTATTTTTCAGTAGACACCCACCCTGGACCTAACTGGAACTTCTCAACATTTTGAATTAGATGCAGGTTTGCATCCATGATGGATTTCAGATACAATCTGTCTTTGCTAATTCAAAGGAGCATATTTCTGTAACTTGCAGCAGAATCCGAAATTGCGCTTGAGTCAGTGCTGTCGTCCCTGCGTCGGTTCACAGCATCACAAATATGCTGTAAGGAATGTTCAGCAGGGCCAGATCTAATCCTCGCACTGTCTCAACAGACAAATGCGTGCCCTGGTGGTGTGGGTAGCAGGAGGGCAGTTCAGAAGGAATTCTTTTTGGGTAGGAGGAGAGCGAGGATTGGCAGGAGGGGTGAGGATTAGGCCCAGGGAGGGGGCGGGGTTGATGGAGGCCTCCACTGCCGTATCCTAACCCCTGCTCCAGGGCCAGGCAACCCTACACTGGCTTCCTAGATTTCCACCAGCTATATAGCTGGCACAGATCTGAGAAGCCCCATAGGGATGGCTGGGGCTTTACTAAGGGTAAGGGAAAATATATTCCATTACCCCCAAAGCGACGTCCAGCTGCCTCCTAAGAAGCTTTGGATGAGAGGACAGAAAGGTGGGATAAAATTTTGGTAAATAAAATATAAATCCCATGCTGTGATCCTACATGCCTGGTTGTAGGGACATGACTGAAGGAAACAAGCAGTAATCTGAATACGTATCTACCAACAGCTTCTGTCCCAACCTCTATAATCAATAAAGGAGATGAGAGACAGTCCCTATCACAAATCGACTTGGATTTTGATTGTCAAAATATAAATGACCAAAAACAAAGCAGAGTATCATCTATCAAACCTAGTCCCCTTTCCTCCTGGTCTCCAGCTAGCCTACTCATTCACGAAAGGAGCTTTCACACTTCTTGATTCTAGACATAAAGGGGTGAAAGCAGTTATGAAGACACACAGCTAATAGAAATCAGGGAGAAATCTATGGCTCTCACAGACCCTCACGTAGAACTGATAAGGTGCACTTTAGTAATTGAGCAATAAATCAGGTGAGCCACAAGGCAGGCCTTTTCTCCTTTCCTTACGTACCCTAAATACAAATGCAAAAAGCATCAACCCCTGTTGTTCATGGTGCACGGCCTCCAATCCTCAAACTATAAAATAAAAAGAACTGGCCAGCTGGCAAAGTTTTGGTAAGAATTAGGGAGTAAATCTAACTGTATCTATCTATCTATCTATCTATCTATCTATCTATCTATCTATCTATCTATC
>JAJKFI010000031.1:3719080-3740592 GCA_029204185.1 Lerista edwardsae
TGTGTGTGTGTGTGTGTGTGTGTGTGTGTGTGTGTGTGTGTGTGTGTTCCAGCATAACTCTGGAATGCCTGGAGTGACTGACACCAAACTTGGTACACATATCAATCAATCAATCACTAGTATTTATATACCGCTTTTCAACACAAAGTTCACAAAGCGGTTTACAGGCAAATAATAACATTAAAGTTAAATGGCTCCCTGTCCCAAAAGGGCTCACAATCTAGAAGAATGGAGAACACCACCAGCAACAGCCACGAGAAAGACACTGTGCTGGGGTGAAGAGGGACAATTGCTCTCCCCCTGCTAAATATAAGAGGACACCACTTGAAAAAGTGCCTCTTGCCCAGTTAGCAGTTTGAAGATCTGCCACTATGCTATAGGAAATGACATAACCCACTGATGGAATGTATGGATTTTTGTAGTATGATGTTATTTTATGGGCTTCCTTTGATTGTTAACAGCTAAATATTTGTACAATACACTGAGGGTCGAATCTTATGGTACCTTATGGTGCCAGCACCAGGTGTTGTAAAAGTGCCCACTTTAAGACTGGCATTAGCATCAAGTGCCAGTCGGCGCTGTGCCTCAGTGGTGGGAAGATGATGCCGTGGTGCTGGCGATGGTACGTATCTCAGTGGAGCAACTTTTGGGGGCAGTGGGCAGGTGGGGAAGAGACAGAACTGGAAGGAGGGAGGGTGGCACAAGGGGAGAATCGGGTCCGTGAGGGCAGATTCTGCCACAGAATCTAATGGTCTTTTCTGAGCTGTGGAGCCCTATAAGGACTCCTCAGCTCTGTGCCCACTCAATAGCAGGCGCAGTTCCTAGGAGACCCATTGTTCTTTTAACATAAGGAGGCCCACTGTGACGGCGCCATTTCAGCACGCGTGTAACCTCGAGTACAGCTAGGCTTAGGAATGGGCTGTGGACAATGAAATTAAGCCCAGAGGCTGACTACAGGAGGCATTCTAAGGTTAAATGAGGGCCACTAGTGATTTATGTATGCCATTTTCCCCAGGATGCCCTTTAGAATTATGTGAAGACGTTGTATCCAAGAGGAGTATCAGCGAGTTTTACTTGCCCATCCTCATAACAATTAGGATTGGGCTGACAATTATCTGTATTTTATCAAAAGGTATAGCCAAATAACCAGAAAAGAAAAAGACAACTGCCTTATGTAACAAAAAGTGGATTTCCTTATCTCAAAACTGACCAATAAACTGATTGTTCCAAGAGCCAATGAGGTGTTGTTATGACACAGCATAGAATCAATAAAGTGTTAGTATGAGTCAGCTCTCATTTCCATGCATCATAATACAGTTACCCTTGCTAACTGGATGGAGGCACTTTTTCAAGTGGTGCTCCTCCACTTGAGGGAGAGTAACTGTCCCTCTTCACCTCAATACAGTCATTTCTAGTGGCTGATTTCTGGTGTGGAGCATCTCAGAGGGCACAAAAACTTGCATAGTCCACGAACAATGGACTACCTTTCCATCTCTCTCATTCTAATCTAGACTCTTCTTCACCTTGTTCAAACCAGTTAAGTGATCTTATAAGAGATGACAAACTAAATTCAGACATCTGACATTACTATAGAAATAAAACTCGCTGTATACGTTGGTACATTGCTATGTTTCAGTTGCAAGAGAACAAATGTAAAACGTTAGGGCTCACATAAAGGTTGGCACTATTCAGCAATTCAAAAGACAGTGTCCCTGTTGGTTTTTGTTCTCCTTAGATGTGTGGCTCTTGGCTTTCTTGAGTTATCTGGAATAAATTTTCCCTGAAGTGTTTTTTTCCTGCAGTGCACCTGAGATCCTTTAAGTTTATCACAATAAGCATTTACTACTAGTTCTCCTGTGGTCACAATCATTTCTCTCTAACTAGTGTATATAAGCGATGGGAAACCCCCCTCTGATACATTCAGGTACACTGGAAAAAAATGCACACTTGCTCACTGACACAATGCCGGAAGAGCTACCCTTGCAGCAATCCACACAATATGATGGGGCTCGGGCATTGCTACGTATTGTCGCTTGACAGACAAGTGTGGTGCTGAGAATTATTTCCCTTCGCTTTGTCTAATGAGGGCTGAAAATAATTGGTATGAATTCTTGCATAAACTGCACACAGACATGAACCATAAATTATTCATGACCTATAATGCGATTATTTACTGTCCTTGTGTATGGAAGCAATCCATATTACAGCAGCACAGCTCGCCTCGTCATAAATTTCAAAATGGAAGAGACAGTTCTTTGGATATTATTTGAGCTGCCTAACAAGCACAGAGGGATCTGTAATTTCCTTGTCTGCGTTGCCCTAAGATGGGCAAATCCAAGGTTGGCAGCTGATAACAGACCCGCAATAGCCACAGTTTTCATCCATCCCATCATTATGAGTGAAAACGGGAAATTGGATGCAGGGGTATAGCTGGAATAGAAGTTTCCTTATTTCCTACAGTTGTCCCATTTTTACTTGACATTAATGGGTGTATCTCAGAAGCAGGAAGAAAATGCAGTGCATGACCCGTGACTGAACTCCTTACTTCTATAAGATCCAAGAAATGTCTGTGCCAATGTAGTCCAAAGAAATTATTTTTGAGCCAACTTGGAGGGGGGGGGGAAATCTAATCTTATGAGAATAAAAAATTGTAAAGCACTTTGCAAATTAAAAGTCCAACATAACCACAAATGAAAACACCACCAGCCACAAAGCCGCTGTGCAAATTTCAAATTAAGAAACACTTTTAGGGTGCAATCCAACCCAGTGCCAGAATGGCAAGGCCGACCGGCTGGCCAGCGCCATATCTGATGCTGGGTTGGGGAGGCTGGAGCCTCCTGCAGTGTTCCCTTACCATAGGGGAGGCTCCAGCCTTCCCTATGCGCTCCTCAGATCTGCGCCCGCTAAAGAGCGGGTGCAGATCCGAGGAGACTGCGCGGTCCGAATCGGGGCTGCAGGGCCTCTGGAACAGGCCTAGGTTGTGGCTGTATGGCCACCTCCCAAGACCACCCAGGTCACTCCCAAGTCCTGCCCCCGCCTCCCTCCCTCCCTCCCTCCCTCTAATCCCTGTGCCGCCTTGGCACGGAGCCTCCCTTGCGCAGAGTGGCTTTGGTCGGTGCGAGAGAGGCTCAGAGCGGGCACAGCAGGGCCGGCACTGCCTGCAGCACCGGTCCTGTTGCCTTAGCGCCGATGCGGGGGTGCAGATTGGCACTCCCGTGTCGGCACTAAGGGCGCAGTGTCAGCGCAACCCTGTTGCGCTGGCGCTGCGCAGGGTTTAGGATTGTGCTGCCCATTTCTGGTTGTTCCATGTAGTGCAGTGTACTGAGGGAATGGTGAAATAAATCACATTCATCATGATAGATGGAGCTGTAATTATATGAAATAAAAGGACAGCTCTCTAACTATAAGGAACATTTATTCATCCTGCACAGGACTTAAGATGAATGCCTCCGAACAATTCTGCTTGAACGGCTCCTTTATGGTAGTACATGGAAAGACTGAACTGACAGTCAATTATGGACTTCATGATGGACTTGGGAGGAAAAAACAGCTTGGTTTAGCAAAGTGATTCTCGCTCCTCTTCCACCTCCCCTCACATCTGATTATGCAAAATAAGCAGAAGTGTTGATTTTGCAAATGATACATCAAGACATTTCCTTGCTCTTGGGCCTTGTCTGTTCTTCACATTGTTTGCCTAGCTGTGTGCACTGACACTTCATTGCACATGCCCTTTTCTGTACAATATTGTGACTCAACACGCTTAATAGATAGAAAAAATAGAGCTGAGAGTTACCACCTTGCTATTCAGTGTTGATCTCACAGGGCTTTTGTCTGATTCTTATTGTCCCGGGTAAAAACAAGCCTTCCCATGTTTCCAGGAGAGTGACCGTCCTCCGCGTCTGAGTCTCAGCTTTGCCCTTTCCCGGATCCTGCACCCTAAAACAATCTGACAGACTGAAACACAATTGCTCTTCCAAGCACAATGGTGCATTATGTAGGTTGTTTTGAAAACAGCTTCCAGAGCTTCAAGTATGTCAGCAAAAGCAGGAGGAAAGAATGTTGATGCCGTTACAAGGTCAGCTTTTCAGAGACTGTGGGCAGCATTTGCTGGCATGCTGCCAGGTGGTTGCCATAGCAAACATGGCCACTCACAGACAATGATTTAGCTGCCTTGACAATACCAAGTCTCCAGCAAAGTCAAAAGTAAGAATTACACACACTGCCTCAGATGCCACGTGCAACCTACAGAGATGGATGTATTTTTACTAACGGCTAAGTAAGATGTATTCTTACTAAGGAAGAGCTGAAAAAACACGCTTCAACTACTGAAAAGCGCAAGTGTTCCATCTTCCATATTATGTATAAGAAGCTTGTACTCTGCAAGGATAACAGCGCATTTCTGGCTGCTACTGGAAGCCCCTCCCACGGCTGCTCCGAATGGCAGAAGGAGCCATGCAACTCCCACTGTCCTGCATTCCACTGCAGATGCCATTTAGCTTGCTTTCTGCTGGAATGCTGTATGTGCCATGTCTTGCAAAATGTCTCATGTTCAAACCTGATTACTGGATCAGGTGCCTTTTGCTGTGCATATACCAAATGACACTTTTCTGTGGCCTTCCAACCCCAATTCTATTCTTATCTTCAGCAGGCTGGAAGAAAACATGAAGCTGGTATTGATACAATAAGACAGTGCCTTTCAAACAGTGGGTTGCGACTCACCATAGGGAGCAGAAAGGGGCCATTTCCCCTTAAGGCTCCAGAAATGACTGCCAGGGGCAACACAGCGATTGCGGCGCATTTAGGGCAGATGCCCTACCTGGATGGGGTCCTTGAGGTGCAGAAGGATTAGGGAGGCCCACTGCCACTTCTGCAGGCCTCCATGATGCTAAAAAAAAAGCTCCGTTGCGAAGTTGGAGCTTACTTCCTGTTCAGCGTCCCAACTGACCTTGCAACGGGCCCCATCAAGGTAGGGCACTTGCTCCACAATGCCCTTGCAGCCTCTTCCTCCCAGCAGAACTGGGCGCTGCCTTACTGAATCTTGTGAAATCTCGCAAGATCCATGATGGGAGTGCCCAGGGGGCCATGTAGGAGGGGCCACTGGGGACATCCTGCAATGCACCTGTGAATGTGTGTGATGCCCTAAGGCATTGTGACACACGCTTTGGGAACCCCTGCATTATTACTTACATGGAACGAGTTAAGGCAGGTCACTCATAACTTCCAGATTTCTGAAAGAACAAGTAAATTTAAGGAGAACTTAAACCGAAAGTATTTTAAATTCAAGAATACTAAGGCCCTTCCTATTCCTTCCACTGAGGAGGGTGCGGGGGGGGGGAATCAAGGACAGGCATTTAACTTCTTGTAACCTAACCACGGGGAGGAAAAGACGGCCCGAGCTCTATTCACTTCAAGATGGTTAGAATTCAGAATCTTGGCTAAGATGTGTTTCCCTCTTTCTTCAGTAGGGTCCAAATGAACATATTCAGCTTTCTCTGGAGAACAGGAAAACAACATAAGAAATTCCCTTTCTGATACAGCTAGTTACATGCTTCTAAAAACACATGCAATTCATTTCAGCTGGAGGCTGTAATTATAGGTGCAGTAGTAGAGTGGCAGATCAGAGGGGAGAAAAGTCTCCCACTCAGTTTTCATTGAGGATAGGTTAAGTCTAGTTTGAGATAAACTCGTGCCACCTTCAAACCTCTCTCTTTCACTGCAGTCGTACAGTAAATTCTCATTGGGTTACATGACCTTGAGATTCAACTGGACCACACTACCAGTTGTACTGTTTTCATTCCTAACACAAGGAATTGTTTACATCTATTGGATGTTTATCCTCAGTTACACTTAAAGTGTACTTTAAAGCTATTTCCCTACTTCATTTGGCACAACTGCAGAGACAGCGAAGAAAATTTTCCTACATCCAGAATCCAGACCAATAGTAAGCAAGAATATCTGTATAATTTTTCATCGGGCCTTGTTCTATCCTTAATTGCAATTTGGTTGCTGAAGTAGCAATCCCACTATTAGCAGTAATTACTTGTAAATGCTAATGCTGCGAAAGTGCATCAAGGTAAGATAATAGGTAACAGAACTTGCAACAAAAAGGTGTCACTTATCAACATGATAAGTATGCTGACAGGCATTTCAGGCGGACTGGCAGGCTCTCTCACTTTGACCAAGACAAACATTTTAGGGCAATGGTTCTCAAACATTTTAGCACCTGGACCCACTTTTTAGAATGACAATCTGTCCGGGACCCACTGGAAGTGCTATCATTGTAATGCCAGAGCCTGCTGCTTTCCTGAGAATCTAGCAATAAATTGGATTATTTCTCAGCCATTTTCCAATAGTAGAAAGAAAATTTTTTTTCTTTACAACCTTGACACAAAGGAAACAGCCCTCCCTCTTTCCTGCATTCCATCTTCCCATATTTTCAATACAGCTGCTCTAGGTGCTTTGTGACCCACCTGAAACTGGCTTGCGACCCACTGGTGGATCCCGACCCACAGTTTGGGAACCACTGTTTTAGAGCTTATCTCCCTCACTCTCTGAGATCCTATCTCCAAATTTTGTCTTTTATCTGGTCTTTTTCACCTTTATAGACATTTCCTATACAAAGGTATTGGCAATTAAATTGTCCAAGATTGCAGTCTGATGAATCAAAGCAAATCACTTTGCAAAACAACTCAATGCACTGCTAGCTAATGAGCTTGTCTTATTTAACACAGTTCATAGCTTGGCCTCTCTGAAAGTTTCCAGCCTTCTGCCACACAACACTTACCAATCTTAAATTTTGTGCTTTTGGTGATCTGGTAAAGCCACTGATGCTTACTATATGCCAGGCTGGGAGAAGAGGCAAAACATGCAGTTCATTCACCCGAGTTTCCAATGCGCCCATCTACTTTCTGGGATCGCTATGACAGGCTATGACATCCCTACACACAGTCCAAAGTAGGGTAGTTGCTATCACCAGAAAGGGAAAAAAAAATGAGTGGCCTCCTAGGTCCTTCCTCCCATCTGGAGAGCGCCCAATTACCAGGATTTTCTCAACATGGAAGCCAGTTGCTATAAAGAAATGGCCAAGAAACCAACTGACCTAGCCAACTTAAATTGCTCTGCCCTTAGGAATGCTAAACTTTATAGGATTAGTCAAAAGCAATCTGCAACAGAGTGAGGGGTAGTAGCTTTTGTCTCTGTTCTGGATGAAATGTAATGGTGGGCTTTCCAGAATAAAAATAGTTTATTAAACAAAAAAAGGAAAATTAAGCAAATGCGCACAGCCTCAACACGGCTCAGAAAGTCCTCTAGACACGACTGGAGCTGTGAGGGTTTGGTGGGTGGGGGCAAAATCCGTGGGTTTAATTACCTGTGGATTTTTTTTATCCACGAGGGTTCCAGGAATGGAACCCTTGCAGATAAAAAGGCCCCATCTGTATATGTGATTGTAGAGTCCAGGCCAACTCATTTTCAGTAAGATAGAACTATAATAATCTGCTGAGTACGTACAAGGAATTAGTAGGACTCAGAACAAAAAGATATTTAAGCAGAAGAGGATTACTCTGAAAAGTGGCAGAGTATCTCTATGTTCCTGAAGAAGCTTTGTAATGGAGAGTTTTAAAACTGTTTAAACATAGACCCCTGTCCAGTGGTGTCATCTAAATGATTTAAGAACAGGAACTCACTTTTGATTGGCACATGTCAGGACCCGCCCACCGGAAGTGACATCATAAGCCAGAGGCTGGCGGAGCGCAGGTCTACTCGCGGCTGGTTCCTAGCCAGCGATTATGTCAGCGACAAGTGGGTGGAGCCAGCCAGTTCTGTACAGCGCCTGGTGCCTACAGAACAGAAAGCAAAGAATTCCCCCCTCCCCAATTGCAGCTCCAATAGCGATGAGGACAGTCTCCCAAAGAAACCTCACACCCAGAGCGCCAGTGAAACGCTCTGGACTGGAGAGACAGCGGCAAAAGCCTTTCCTTGGTCTTCGTGGCTAGGCGAGGTGGAGTTATTCAAAATTGCCAGGGAAGTTGACAAGTCGCCCCCCTAGGAATCCGGAGTCGCTCCCTTTAACCCTCTGAGTGCTGGCCAACCAAGAAGAAAAGCTCTTTGCAGAGGAATTGGGAGGGGGGAGGAGGGAGAGTGAAGTGGGCAGAGTCAGCCCTAATTTTAACAAGTGGAACTGAGTTCCCCTGCGTTTCCCCTGCATGACATCACTGCCCCTGTCCTATGAAGGTTGTAAATAAATAGTATGATTCCTAGACAGAGCTGCTTTCAAATAAACTTCATTCTAGACATGGCATTTACAAATCAATTACTCTCACATTAACTCAAATCTGCAATGAACATTCATTAGAGGTAGACAATGAATGTGAACTTGCTGTTTGATCTACAGTACATTTAGGGCGCAATCCTAAACTGAGTTAGGCTGGCATAAGCTACGCCAACAAAGTTTGGCCAGCACAAGGGACACCGTAAAGTATGTTTGGACCAAACTCCTTGACTCCAAGAGCGGTCCAAACACACTTCATGGAGGCCCTTGTGCTGGCCAAACTTTGCTGGCTTAGCTTATGCCGGCCTAACTCCAGTTTAGTATTGCGCTCTTAATGATTACCAAGATCAGCAAATAAAATACAGTTGCATCTGATACATCATGCAACTTAGAAATAATGAGAACTGTCCCAGCAACAGCTACATACGCAAATTTAACAAAACTGGTGTGGAATAATGGTGTGGAATAATAGAGAAATAACATTTCTCATCTCTTGAGAAACATGAAAATTAAAGTTTTAAAACCACAATTGTCCTTATGTTACCACATGGCTGCACAACGTGGACTCTAAAGAAACATGATCAACAGAAAATAGATAGCTTTGCCACCCATTATCAATGTAAAATAATAGAAGTTAAGTGGTGGCCATGATGGAGGAATAAAGATTGATCCAAGCAGATGAGAACCATCAGTACTGATTTTAAAATCTATGAGAACCATCAGTACTGGTTTTAAAATCTAGGTTGCGCTGGTTTGGCCATATACTACGCATGTACAACTCTTGTCTAGTCAAGCAAGCATATATAGGTTGTTCCTCTTTATTTGCAGATTCAGTATCGGTAGATTTGACTATCTGCATGTTCCAAACCAGCAGCATTGGACCTACCTGTACCCTCTGGACACAACTGGAGGTTTGCATCTGGAGGTGTTCTGAGATGCGATGAGGTCACCTCAGAAGGCCTTTGCTAGGGCTCTGAAATGTACTTCCAGCTTTTGGAAAAACTGGAAGGGCATCTCAGAGGCTTTGGGAAGGCCCTCTGAGATGCAAGGAAGATTTGGAGGACTTATCCAAGGCCTCTGAGATGCACTTATTTCCAGTGGTGGGATTCAGGGGGTTCGCCCAGGTTCTATAGAACCGGTTGTTAAATGGCTGGGCCTCGCCCACTCGCTTACCTTGGCTGGCTTCAGGGTTTTTTTTTGGCTATGATGTCTATGACGTCATAGAACCAGTTGTTAATTTATCTGACTCCCACCACTGCTTACTTCTGTTTTTTAAAAAACTGGAAGTGCATTTTCAGAGGTCTTGCCTTCTAAGACATTGGGGGGGCACAAACAGCCTCCCTGTATTCGGAACACCTCCCGACGCAAGTAGAGGAAACCATCCACTGTATGCAGACCCCCACAGATGCAGACTAATGCCAACAGTACTGGAGAAAAACCAAGAGGAAGACCAAAGAAAAGATGGCTTCATAACATCCTAGAGAGGATTTGAAACATGCAAAATGAAGTTAACCAACTGCCCCACTACTTTCTCAATCTCACATGGGATGGCTTAATATTATAGATTTTGTTGTTTCAACTGGAACTTGTTTTATAACATGGCCATCAACAACACGCGCACAGAGAGAGAGAGAGAGAGAGAGAGAGAGAGAGAGAGAGAGAGAGAGAAGGAAGATGAGCAAATTCTCATTTGGATCCATTTTCACCTTGGGTGATACATTCCCATGAGTAAACAAACCACAAACTACTTGATCCATACCTAGAATCCCATGTGCTTTTCCAGAAGTCCTGTATGTTTAAGAGTCACACAACAGACAGTTATCCAGCATGTATGCCTTTTCCAATTACTGCATTGTAATCAGTGATGTCATGCACCCACTACACACCACTACGCAAGTACCGGTTCCTAGAAGTTGAGCTGGCCCCGCCCACTCGAAGCTGGCCCCGTCGGCTGGTTGGCTCAGCAGCTGCGCATGCGTACTGCGCGCCCTCAGCCGTTGCCTGCACTTTCTGTGAGGAGGCAGGCAGGCAATGTGGTGGAGGCGGCAGCAGCGGAGCGAGAGGACCGGAGGTGGCAGCAGCGGCAGCGGCAGCAGCAGCAGCAGCAGCAAGGGAGACCCAGGAATAAGGCAGCAAGCGTGAGAAGGTAGGCTGCCTGGGGCTCCTGCTCCCTCCAGCCGCACAGATCCAGCGTCCTAGTTCCTCCTGCAGCCTCTCCCCAGCCCCAGCCCCCACGCGGTCTTTTTTTGGTCACCCGTTCCCCCTCCTGCTCCTTGCCGGCTCTTTGCATTTAACATTAAAGTTAAATGGCTCCCTGTCCCAAAAGGGCTCACAATCTAGTACAGTCTAGCCTGCTATTTAACCAGGGAACAGTTGAAGCAAAATATGTATATACACATCTCTAGAAAGCAAAGCAATAGAAGTTAAATCAACACTAACCACAAGCTGAAGTTATTACAAACATGATCACATCTATGCAACAATCATGACCTCACTTCCGGCTATGACCTCACTTCCTGTCATGACCTCACTTCCGGCTATGACCGCACTTCCTGCCACGACATCACTTCCGGCTTGTGATGCCACTTCTGGTGGGTAGACCCCGACAAGTGCCAATCAAAAGTGAGTACCTGTTCCTAAACCATTTGGATGACACCACTGATTGTAATTCCAAGAAAAGTTGTACCTTCTGAAGTTCTGCCTGTCATGCAGCTATTAAATGCACAAATTGGGGAGGGGGGAATGCATGTGAAAACCTGTCCCATAGATCTACTCTATCATGTACTTTGGGTATCTTAATTCTGTACTCACAAATCAGTGATGGAATTAGAATCTGCAACCAATAAGATATTGAGTGATTAAAAATCCTGATTGCAAGATCAATTGCAAGTATGTCAACTGCAGTTGGCCTTCTGAACTGAGCACAAGGTTTTTACTTCTGCTCAGGAAAGGCACCTAGAAGCAAGGTGTTTATGGATGTGTATGGAATACAATAGTGATTTCTTCTGAAAAGGAAAAAAAAATGTTATTTTCTATGGGAAAGCCTATGCAAATGGTTCTCAAACGTTTTAGCACTGGGACCCACTTTTTAGAAGGGCAATCTGTCCAGGACCCACCAAAAGTGATGTCATGGCTGGTGCCATCACTGTGACACCAGAGCCTGTTGCTTTTCTGAAAATGCAGCAGTAAATTATTTCTCAGCCATTTTTTAATACCAAAGTCAATCAGAATGAAAAAAGCCTACGTACAGCCTTGACACAAGCAAAATAACCACACAATCCTCCCCGTTTCCAGTGTCCCATCCTCCCATATTTTCAATTATGGCTGCCTTAGATGTTCCATTACCCACCTGAAATTGGCTCACGAGCCACCTAGTGGGTCTTGAACCACAGTTTGAGAAGCCTGAACTATGCTCTCTTGCACCTTATGTTCAAGTAGGCCTTTTGTGTTCATTTTCCATGGACTTTGAAGCTTTGGTTGAAGCCTCAGCAAGGGGGGTCCAGTCGGAAGCACCTAAAAGTCTAATTGAAACCCAAAAATATAGCTGCAGTACATGGTTGGCAAATGTTGGGGCTTCTTAGGCAGAAAAGACTGTTTGATGCCTTTGAAATCTGCAATAAATAAGACCAATAACCGTTCTCAAACTGCATTTTTTCTGTCCTCTTAAATCTAACCCTTGTTTCTGAGAAATATTTTGAAATGTTGAACCATGAGAAATCCAGAGAGCAAGACAGCTTGCTGGGAATATAATATACTTTTATATTTGCCATTTACAGCAAATTCATCAGGGAACAGTGCAATGTAAAACTCTGGCAGACCGGTATTACTGTGAAGTGTTGAGGCCGAATACATTTTATACCCATATTAGGCCACAGAACAAGTTTCGAGCTGGATTCAACAGCTCCCCTATTTGTAACACTGAAGACGTGTGTTTACAGTACAAGCATAATCCACAGTCGTTCTATCAGAAAAACATCCACTATCAGTAGTGCCACATTGTACTTAATAAATAAAATGACACACCAAAAATGCAGTCAGAATAAAAGTCAAATCTCTGAAGAGGGTGAAAATATTAACAGTTTTGTCAGAATGTTTTAGACAATCCCTGTTCACATAAAACTACACATAAAACAAATGCACAGAAGAACAAGATGCATAGAAACATACAGTTTACCCAAGGATGGGTCATATGAACTATAAATTTCTTAGAGAGCAATCCTGAGAGTGAGAGCGCAATCCTACCCAGCGTCGGAATGGTGAGTTGGGCCGGCCAGCGCCATATCCTAAGCTGGGGAGGGGACGCTGGAGCCTCCCTAATGGTAAGGGTATGAACGTGCCCTAGCCACAGGGAGGCTCCAGCCTCCCCAATGCGCTACTTGGACCTGTGCCTGCTAAACAGCAGGTGCAGATCCGAGGAGACCGTGCAGCCCGAATTGGGGCCACGTCGCCTCCTGGACTGGTTTAGGATTAAGCCTTATGGCCGAATCCGGACCCCACCCATGTCCCGCCCCAACCTCCCTGCCCTGCCAATCCTGGGTCCATTTGGACGTGAAACCTCCATTGCACTGGCCGGCTTTGGCTGACGCGAGGGAGGCTTTGTGCGGGAGCAATGGGACCAGCGCTGCAGGCAGTGCCGGTCCCGTTGCTCGAGCACTGACACGGGGGTGCCAATTGGCACCCCCGCATCGGTGCTATGCGTGTCGCGCCGATGCTATGACGTAGCGGCGGCGCAACAGGCACCTTAGGATGGCACCCTGAGTCGGCCAGGCACGAGTCACTTGTGCTGGCCCAGGAGTATTGCAAATGTGCCATCAAGCATGGTTATGCCTCCTTTCGAATCAGGGATAGTTGCGCACGAATGTGCACTGGCCTTCTCATGCCGACTCCAGCCACAAAGTTTGTGCCAGCCTAGGAAGGCTGGTGCAGGGGAGGGGGGTTGTTTGAGGAAGGCAAGGGAAGGGCAAAATGAAGGTGGTTAGGGTGGGGAGAGGGCAGACCAGATTGGCCTGGAAGCAGGACTGGGCAACCTAGGCTGGGTCCAAAACCCCATCCTCGGCCCAGTCGGCCTTACTTAGGCTACTCAGGGCTAGCACAAATCCAAGTAGCTCTATTTGGGTGGCTGCTACGCAACACAGGGAAACAATTCCCCTTACTCTGGGTCGTGCTATAGCCAGCCCCCACCCTGCACTGGATATGGGACTGTTAATGGGACTGAGGGCCCAATCCGGAAGCCTTTGTTGCTGGCAGTACATCTGTAACGCTGTCTCTAGTGTTGCAAATTGTTGCCGTAAAGCACGTTTGCAGCACCATGGGAAGAGGGAGCACCAATCAGTGCTGGACCTCAGCACCACACAGACGGCCGGCCAGCACTCCAGCAGCACCAGCCAACAGTAAGGCCTTTCGGGGCAGGGGGGAGGCGGGGATGGAGCAAACGTGGCCAGGGGGAGGGGAGGTTCGAGCCCAGGCTGGTGGAGATAGCGGCAGCCTCTTTTGCTGAATCCTGTTCAAACACAGGCACAGAGCAAAGGAGTCCCATTACCGCTGGCTGCAGTCTCCCTGGAGTAAGGGAGCAAATGCTCCCTCCCCCCAAGGAGACCTCCAGGGGTACCCACAGGATCCAGCAGTCACCATTTTGGCACTGCTGGAGCCGTGGGCACTGGGCAGTTTAGGACTGGGCTGTAAGGATGGAATTCTAAGCATAGTCATGGGAGAGGAGGTCTCACTCAACTTAGTGGGTCCATCAAGTAAACATCAGTCTGTAAATTAAATATACATAATCAATTGAATTGAAAATCAAATTATATATTATTATATCTTGCAAGACCATCCATATCACTTTCACATCCACTGTATATTTTGCAAATCCAAATGAAAACTGTGTTTTCACCGTATGCAACACTTTTCACTGCAGTACCTAGGTGTACTGTTATCTACCTGGGCTGCTCAACTAATGAATCAGCACATTCTCAGATTCAATGTGCCATGCAGCAATGGCTAGAAAGGGATGTTGATTGAGAAAAGTACCGCAGCACGTATTTAAATCCATGCTTACTCAGGAATGCATTATGTGTTTCCTGAATGAGAATTCTATCCTCATTAAGACCTATTAAGCTATCTTGTGGTTCTGCTGCCCATGGGTTCTTTTTTGCATACAGTTCCAGAGAGGATTTGCCATGTCACCACACTTCCTGAATCACTGAAAATCCAATCTCATGCTAAGAGTTCTTTCGGCAAAGTATCTTATTTATTAAACATGTACATCCAAATTACATGACATCCTTTTGGGATAAGAATGTTGGAGGCTGCAATTTGAAACACAGTATCAGCAAGTGCCCGGAATATGCTAATTTAATTCAGTTTATTGCTCCTGGATTGGGAAGGTAAAAGGCTTGTGTCAGCTACGGAGTTGTTTCTGCACTACATGCTTTTTTTGTAATGAACTTTCTGTTTTTGCACTTTACCTGTTTCCAGCTGGCCCAGAAATGGTATTGGTACTTGTAACTTTAAGTACCTATTAAAGTTCCTATTTCCAAGAACCTATCAACAACTGTAAGGGCCCAATCCTAAAGATGCTAGCACCAGTGGTACACAGACTCTGCCACTGCATCCACTGCCCACTCCCAAGCCACGGACGACTACACAGGCCTCCTCGGTTACACACACACACACACACACACACCAGCCACCACTGCTGCAGCAAGCCCTTTCTCCAGCTCCCTGAATTCCAAAAGGAAACCCATCACTCTCTTCCACAGTTCCTTTCCCATTATACTCCCACTATACTCTCTACTTTGGAATCCAGAGTTTCTACAAGAAGAGGCAGAGCCAGAGGCATTTCTACAGGGATGGCAAAGCTCTAAGTATTGCAAGA
Organism: Lerista edwardsae; assembly: GCA_029204185.1. Taxonomy (NCBI): domain Eukaryota; kingdom Metazoa; phylum Chordata; class Lepidosauria; order Squamata; family Scincidae; genus Lerista; species Lerista edwardsae. The sequence goes on from JAJKFI010000031.1 coordinate 3,734,221, forward strand.
AGCCTTACCCTGTCGTGTAAATCCCTCCTCTCCCTTGCTGCTGCAGCCAGTAAGCAACGCCAAGATGTTGCTGTTCCCTGTGAGGATTGGCTAAAACGGTGCAGAAGAGGAGTGATTTCCACTGCAAGGTAAGGCTTCTGGCAAAACTTAGAGCTTTGCCATCCCTGTAGAAACGCCATTGGGCAGAGCAGCAGGCATGGGATGAAGCAGACAGATGGAGGCACTCAACAGGACTTACTGATGGAAGACTTACTAACTGGTAGAAGAACTAAGTGCTAATCTAAGTGCGAAGGACAGGGCACTAAACAGGGCTCTGCAGATTGAGGAAGTATCCTTGAGTTACAAGAACCAATATCGGAGGGCTTCCAATTCCTGCAATCACTCTATAGCAGTGGTATTAAAACCTTTTAGACTGGGACCCACTGTTTAGAATGGCACTTGTGTTGGGACCCAACGGAAGTGATGTCATTAACCTGGATGTCATGTTGTGGCAGGAAGTAACATCATCATGCAGGAAGTGCTAACATTGTATCATAATAAAATGACATTCCTGAAATGCAAATTGGCATTCTTGGACTGCAGCAATTGCACAACCATGAAACATCCCTGACAGAAAGCAAGATGAGGACAAAATATGATGTAAAAGCACTGAATTTAAAAACATATTTTTTAAAAACGCTCACTTGAAAATTCAAACTGTTAACACTCACAAAAGGAGTAGAACAATAGTAAGGTCTGCAGTTTCCAAGATGGCTGCTCCCAGCTTTCTGCGACCCACCTGACATCAGGTAGCAACCCACCAAGTGGGTCCCGTCCTACAGTTTGAATAACACTTCTCTTAGAAGATACCACTACACAGTCTGGCTGCTCAGGACCTTCTGTATTTACATAGTAGTTAAGCTAACAAGCAGGATACTACTCCATAGTTAAAGCTCAAGCTTTAAGTCCATAGTTAAAGCTTGTTTATATCAAGCCCATACAGCATGTGAAGATCTGGCATAGACGTAACAAAATAACCCAATGAAAATTTTAAAAGGAAGGAATCTGGGAATCAACCAATAAGCAAAACTCTCTGACACGCACAAGCTGAAGGTTTACAGATACAGTTTAAAAGCAATCTCACTTGGATCTTCTATTCAAAGAAGCAGGACTATAAGGCAGGAGGAATTCACGTTGGGTTTCTAACCGTAGGGAACATTGTGGTTAGACACGAAGCCTTATAAAACAAGGACTGTAATGTGGAAACAATTGGGGCCTCACTTACTCACGGTGGAATGCTGACAATCGTTGAAAACTAAGAAAGAAAATGCTCTGCATTCAGCAATGGGATTTCATGGTGAATAATTGTATGGATTTAGAAAGCAAATCTGTTAGGGATTCTGATAATCCTGCTGCCAGCAAGATTCTCTTTGGAATGTGATCACGCTGTGATATGGCATTTTCTTGCTAAAGGCTTTTGCAGGTTTTGAAAGTAAATTTTATTTTTTATTTTTCACTGTCCTATCAGATTTGATGCCTTTTGGTACTTAGTACCAAGTACAGTACCAGTACTTGGTACTGAACAGAAGTTGTACTCACTTGTAATTGGCAATATAAGTGTTCCCTACACCTTCATTATAAAAGATATGATGGCAATGGATAGTGGTGGCTGCACACTGCACCTTTAATCTACTTTTTGTTAGAGGGGTGTAGGGCAAGAATGACAAAATGGCTGCAAAGAGGCTCAGAGGGAGCGTACCTAAGGATCCAGCACCTGTATAAGAGGTAAGAACAATTGTGTAATCTATCTATCTATCTATCTATCTATCTATCTATCTATCTATCTAAAAAAGGGTGTGTGTGTGTGTGTGTGTGTGTGTCCGCATAGGCTCCACAACGCCTGGACCAATCGACACCAAAAGTGGCACGCAGACACCTTGCGGCCTGGCGACAAACGCTACGGGGGTCAGGCCCCCCTCGCGACCTCGCAGGGGGGGGGAACGGGGGGTTTCCCACGTGAAAGTGGTCACCTAAGTGGGGAGTGGGCAGTGTCAGCTAAGGTATGACATAGTATGACAAAACAATGGATGACAAAACAATGCTTGCTGGCCAGGAGGAGTTAGCTGTCCTAGTGTGTATCTAAGTATACACCTAGCTGTCCTAAGGGTGCATTACACCATCCTGAAAAAAAACACCACAGCATCATAACAGAGCGGTGACGCTCCCCACGCCGTTGGAGTCCAGGTTCGGGACCCCCTCAACGTGGGGGGTGAGGAAGGGTGTGAAACAAAACGTCCGCCATGCCCCGCTGGAACGCCTGGAACGATTGGCTGAGCTGATTGGTAATTTGGTAATTTCGTGTGCAATAGAATCTTGGGATAAATAACTACCCGGGCAATGCCGGGTACCAAAACACTAGTCTATCTATCTATCTATCTATCTATCTATCTATCTATCTATCTATCTATCTATCTATCTATCTATCTATCTATATAAAAGGGTGTGTGTGTGTGTGTGTGTGTGTGTGTGTGTGTGTGTGTGTGTGTGCCACATAGGCTCCGCAACGCCTGGACCGATCGACACCAAACTTGGCACGCAGACACCTTGCGGCCTGGCAACAAACGCTCCGGGGGTCAGGCCCCCCTCGCGAGGGGGCCTGAAAGTATGTATGCGTGTGTGTATATACTTCAGCTGATATGTGGTGTCCTGAGGCAATCTATTATGATGTCATTGCTGATGTCACTCTGATTATGACACGCAGAGTACAACCTTTCCAGCACCTGAAGCCTTTAAAGTGTTAAACAGTTGCTGAACAGAAGTCCCAGAACGGATCTGGGATGTTGCGATCTGGGAGAAGGATGTTGGGATCTGGGTGACGCTCCCCACGCCATTGGAGTCCAGGTTTGGGCCCCCCTCAACGTGGGGGGGCGAGAAAGGGTGTGAAACAAAACATCCACCATGCCCCGCTGGAACGCCTGGAACGATTGGCTGAGCTGAATTGGTAAATTGGTAATTTCATGTGTAATATAATCATGGGATAAATAACTACCTGGGCAATGCCAGGTACCAAAACGCTAGTTGCTAATAATGAACCCTCCACAAATTCTGAAGCTGCCTCTATCTCCAAGACCATGAAATTCAAAATGGTCTATATTACCTAAATCAGGCATACAATGATTGGCCAGAAAAGGCATATCACATCCATTATTGACCCAATTAGAAGCTTCTCTTTGTGAGCAGCTGATAGTCCTTCCATTAGAGGTGTGGGTTTATTTACATAATAAACCAGGATTTATTTAAATAATAACTCATGGAGTATACACCTCCTCCAATATTCAACTCCTGAGATAGGATTTTGTAGATTAAAATGACTTTTGAAAACAAGAATTGTAGGCTGAGTTTTAATTTGCTTACTTTCAGGTTCCTAAATCTGAAGAACGAATTGAATATAATAAATATGTATCAAGTTACTAATCTCTATAAAAAACAATATTACAGTCTAGACTGCATAAATACCTGACTACTGTCCTAAGTAGAATAAGGTCTACCTAAAGATGTAATGAAACATGCAGCCAGAATGTAGGCAGTATTTTCCATCCAGGCCATTGTAGAAGACATTGTATCCGTCTTCTGGGGAAACTGAGGTTATACAAGGTAGTTTTCATCCTTTTCATATAGCGTATGATGTGAATGATACATCTCACTGGGGTAAGGTTTGTGAGTCCTTCTGGTGCTTACAGATTTCACAGGTGACATGAGGAGTCCTGCTTGGGGCACTGCTGTGACAACAGGAAAAGAGAACATGCCAACCAGATTCATGACTTCTTTCACCTCAGCTTTGTAGTGTTGAAAGAGCTCTATGACACAAAGCATACTGGAGAAGGAAGAGCACTTCACCACAATGATGTCTCAGCTTCAGACACTACATGTGCAGAAATGATGTGCAGACACTACACAGCTATTCATGTCAGCTGGACCATTTTAGAGATGGTATTTTGCAGCTGAAAGATACAGGCTGCTGGAAGGTGTATGTTCCACACAAGCTTACTATCATTCAAATGTCATTTAGGGCGCAATCCTAACCTGGAGTTAGGCTGGAACAAGGGCCACTGTAAATGTGTTTGGACCACTTTCAGAGTCAGGGAGGATGACGCAAGTCGGTGTGCTGGCCTCTCTGATTCTGAGAGTGTTGCAAACATACATTAAAAGGTAAAGGTAAAGGTTTCCCCATGACCAAATGGTCTAGTCGTGACCGACTGTAGGGGGCAGTGCTCATCTCCGTTTCAAAGCCTGTAGAGCCGGCGTTTTTGTCCAAGGACAAGCTTCCGTGCTCATGTGGCTGGCATGACTCTATGCCGTAGCGCACGGAACGCCGTTACCTTCCCACCGAAGTGGTCCCTATTTATCTACTTGCATTGAGGTGCTTTTGAAGTGCTAGGTTGGCAGGAGCTGGGACAAGCAACGGGAGCTCACTCCATCACACAGTCTTGAACTCCCAACCTTGCGGTCGAAAGCCCAGCAACAGCGGATTAACTCGCTGCGCCACCCTAACTGGGCTAGCCTAACTCCAAGTTAGGATTGTGCTCTTAACCACACTTTTAATTTTAAAATCTTGCTTTCTGGTGTCTCTGTATATCAAGTTGCAGTTGCTTTGTATTTTTTACCCTAACCTTTTTCAGCTGCATGTGTGTGTGGGAAGGGACAACAGGAGGGAAGTGGCTAGTTACACCCTCATGCTGATGTGCCACCCAACCACATTCTCAGACATCCACATGTTCAGCACTATCAACAAGCACTATGCAGATGGCTGTCTAGTCTGGTCCTGGCCCCCTTTCACATGTTTGTCAAAGGCATTGGCAGGGGGAATGACTGAAGAGGGCTCTTGTTTACAATTTATATCCTGCCTCAACAGAAGGCAACAGGACCCTGAGAGAACTGGGTGACATAACAGAAGAGCTACTTTAACACATTGACCATTAAGTGCAACTACTATGTATTCAGTTAAGTCACTGGGCAGCCCCCAATCCTTAGCTGCCTGGCTCCCGTAGGAGCAGCAGTAGCAAAATGGCTACCGCTGCACCCCAGTGTCACGAACATGCTCTACAGCACATTCACAACACTTTTAGCCAACTGTACACACATACGACCAACAATATGTGACAAAAAATATCCGGGCCTTTGAATCAGGTCCTCAATACAGGAGTTTTCTTTTAGTACTGGATACAACTGTAAAATGCGTAACAGAATTCCCATTCCACTGTTGATCAATTTTTTTTTCCACGCACGCACATTTCTGCAAATGCAAAGCAGATCTTAATGGAAAGGCTCAGTCCCAAGACGACTGTTACAGAACTGATGAGCTTCGATACAGATACAACTTGAGAAACCAAATCTAAAAAGAGGGGAGGAATTATTCGAAATCTCACAGTGCAAAATGCTTCTAATAAGTGGGTAGAAGTATGTTTATATTGTTGCTTAGTCAGATTTTCTCTCTCTTTCCACAAATACCCCCAGCTACAAATCAATGGCATTTTTATGCACCAAAAATTTTTTTATTTAATTTTTTAACCCAGGAAGAGTATTATTTCACACATTCTACCCTAGCCTTATGAGTGATACAGAGCGCAATCCTAAACTGGAGTTAGGCTGGCATAAGCTAAACCAGCAGTTTGGCCAGCACAAGGGCCACCCTAAAGCTTGTTTAGACTACTCTTGGAGTCAGGGAGGATGGCTCAAGTCTGTGTGCCAGCCTCTCTGACTCCGAAAGTGGTCCAAACATACTTTATGGTGGCCCTTGTGCTGGCCAAACTTTGCTGGCTTAGTTTATGCCGCCCTTACTCAGTTTAGGATTGCGCCCACACTCTGTTAAAAGTCACCACATTTCATCCCCAAACTGGCTGCATTTCAATTGGGTTTAATGATCCATATATATCCCTTACCCACCTCACAAGGGTATTGTGAAGCTTATCTAAACAAATTCTGCAAATATCTGTGAAATCCTTGGATTTGGATGCAACGCATTGTTGCTATATTGGAGTCATCATGTATCCTGTCATTCTTGCTTAGCAAAATATGAAGAGTGACAGTCAGATGCATACTTACTGGGATACTTTTCTAAGTTAAGTGTGTTATTATCCTCCCCTAATCTCTAAAGGAGGGTTATCCAAGGATGTGAGGCTGTGGGCTGGATTTGAATAGAATCACAGGCTTGTTTTTGGACAGACAAGAATAGACAGGAAATAAAATAACAAGGATGTCCTTGTCCACAGGCATGGACCTGGATGCTTCAGTATATTTTGATAAAGTATCCTCCACCTTGATTTCAATAAGTGTGAACAAAGTAGCATCTCTCTCTCTCTCTCTCTCTCTCTCTCTCTCTCTCTCTCTCTCTCT
>JAJKFI010000031.1:3747569-3810404 GCA_029204185.1 Lerista edwardsae
TGTTGTGTATTTGTGTAAATAGTAGCAGAGTTGGGGGCTTGGAGACCCATTCCAGCGCCTTGCTTTAGCGCTCCGAAGCGAAGGATTGAAGCAATCGCCACATTTCCATAACAAAGTCTCTTTATTGTAGCGAAAGTAAGAAAGGTACAAAGGTTCAATCTGCCGGCTGGGAAAGCCGGTGAAGTTTGGGCCGCTCGCAGGCGGCGTTTCAGTGCAGCTTTACATCTTAAGCACACACAGTGAAAAACTCCTTCTAACAACAGAACAAAGGGATGCAGCCAGAGTATATCTGGTAGGTGGATACCTGAAGACCCCTTGTGCCCCATTTTACCCAATGGGGTGACTCTTAGAACACTATGAGCTCATGGGAATGTGCAGTGTGTTGCAGCCAGGACTTCCCGTGTGAAACTGCCTGCTTATTCTACACTATCTTAAAAGGGAGTACAACTACTATCCCTAACAAGCTGGGAATCTGCCTGCTGAAGGACACACAGGTGTTCTATCTGATCCTCAGACGGAGAGACGGAATGCCAGTTTCAGCCAGTTCTGGACTGTGAGATGTGAAACTGCAATTAGTTTCCTGGTGTTGGAATTAGACCTGGAAGATCCAGATTCAGATCCCTGCTCAGCCATGAAGGTTCTGTGGGTTGGGACCCACTTTGTGGGTGGCAACGTGATGTCAGCTGGGTCGCAAAAAGCCAAGAGCAGCCATCTTGAAAGCTGCAGGCCTGACTCTTGCTATTCCCTTTGTGAGTGTTAACATTTTGAATTTTCAAGTGGGGTTTTTAAAATTTTGTTTTTAGTTCAGTGTTTTACATAATATTTTTTCCTAACCTTACTTTCTGTCAAGATAAATATTGCTGAGCAATTGCTGCAGTCCAAGAATGCCAGTTTGCATTCCAGGAGTGTCATTTGATTATGTCACAGTGACAGCACTGCCTGCTTGATGATATCACTTCCAGCTATGACATCACTTCCAGAAGAATGACATAACTTCTGGTGGATGACAGAAGTGCCATGCTAAAAAGTGGCTTCCAGTTTGAGAACCACTGAAATAAATAATACTCATGAGGAGAGCTGTCTGCATTCCCTAGATTCCGATAGCTTGGTCTAACTCAATGTGGAGGCCTTTTGGGGCGGGATGATTAATGGTAATGGAGTCTTTGGGGAAAGATAGAATTTTCAGAAATATGAGCATTTCAAAGCTCCAGTACTGGAATGTGAAATGTTAGGGCCTTACAGTGTCCAGAGTTGGCACACTAGCAATCTTTAGTCACTGTAATGAATGGGCAGCCCAATCCTAAGTAAGGCCGACATAGCAGGGCTGTATTCTAAAGCCCATTAGGAGGCAGCACCAGAAAAGTGCAGGCCAAGGGGAGGTTTTCCTGTTACACCCGCTACACCTGTGACACCCAGTCATCCTGTTACACCTGTTACACCTGTGACACCCAGTCATCCCAATAGAGCTGCTCGGATCTGCGCCTGCTGTTTTGCAGGCGCAGGTGCACGTGCCCAGAAGTGGCCCGAATCGGGGCCGCCGAGGCTGGGGATAGGGTTTAGGATTTGGCACCACAGCCATCGTGCGTCACAACCCGCATCTCCACCCACTGCGCCGCCCAGTTATACCTCCGGCACGCCTCTAGAACATCCTCGGTGCAGCCCAGCACCAACTGCATGCTGCCGACGCTCGACCAGCACAAGGCCAGCACTGCTGGCAGTTGCGGCAGCACCCGAACACTGGTGCTGCTGCTTGCGCTGGTCCAGCACCATACCGCCAACACTGATACGCTTGATGGCACGTTTGTTACAGCGCTCAGCTGGCGCAAGAGCGTAGCGCTGGCGCAACAAGGGTATAGGATTGCACTCTTAAGTTTTTATACTTTTGCAACTAGAGATACAAACTAGATACCAACTTTTCTAACACAATGAAAAGTGGTGTAAGAAACAGGGACAGTTTTCCAGTCTGCGTTAGCTGAGGAACTAGGAACGGACTATATTCAAATAGAGGTGATTGCCTTCATAAAGATATTCCAAAATATCTCTAATTTCATAATGAAGCTTTATGTTATATGGACTTTCATGTTATATGGAGTTAAAAACAGTAAACTGTGAAATAATTCCTGATGATAGATTAAAAGAGCTCATGTTCAGTATTACCATGGTGAGTTGACTGTATGTTTACAAAGTTGACCGGAGAGTGACTCATGCTGGAATACACACCTTTTTGCCATCTTTTATTAAGAAATAACCAGGGAGATGACAAAATAATACTAACACAATCCTATCTCATTCATCTCCATCCATTTCAGATTAGTAGATAATTTTGTACACATTTCCTTCTAAAGGAAATTAAGCTAGTTTACATTTCTCTGCTTTTTCTTGACTGTGGCCATGCTGAACAGAAAACTTAATATTAATCTACAGCAGAGTACAACAGAAAAGGGCAGGATTAATGACCTGTGAAATAGGTACAGTCAGTGCTGGTTAATCTATGCCTGACTTAGCCCAAAGCTTTGAGGGGTTTTTTTTTTCCATAGACATAATATAGTGGCCAGCCAAAATAGCTGGTGCACACTCTTTGCTGAAATGGAATCAAAATATATTTAAAGAGTTTATTTCTATTTTAGGGGAAAACGCTGGTCAGTAAGTACTATTCTGTTTTACCCTGTGTGATACTGCCCTACGTTGCAATGGAAACGGCTATTAAAAAGTGCCTTCACATGCTGTGTTAGTGGAAGAGTCCGTCTTGGTTTCTACGTAATAGTCACTCATTCCATTCCAGGAGTTTTACAGAAGAGCTTTGCAGCCCAATCCAGTGCAAATTTCCCCATTCCAATGCTGTGGCACAGGCAAAGATTGTGCTGCATCCTGCCAGGGAATTTAGCAGGAAGAAAGCCCCCTGAGGTAAGGGGTGATTCCTAAGCCTGCACAATGGGCCTACTCAGACCTGCACTAGGTAAACCACTGCATTGACCCATGTCAGCAGATCAGGCTTTGGAAGGGCACTTTACGGCATTTTTGCAATGGCTAGCACTGGCGCACAGCATGTGCTACACTGGTGTAGAGGCTGGCTAGGATTGTGCCATCTCAACATGACATAGTAACATGGTAGTCAAACATGATTCTATTGCACATATCTAGATATGAGCTAGATGACCTTATTGCTTCTGAAGCCCCTTTTTAAGGGGCTGGCCTCCCCAAAGTGACAGGATGAAGAGGGTCCCATGGGGAACTATCTGACTTTTCAAAGGGTGCAGATTGGTGATTGTCTCTTCTCCACCTCCCTTAGTTTTCCAGAAGGAAGCCCTTAAAAAAAACCATTTGGCCCCTATTTAATGGAGTAGAGCGATGGATCTCCATTACATTCAATGAGGAGGGAGGTTTGTTTGGCTTTTAATCCAAAGGGAGGGGGGCTTTTGAAGTTTGCCTCTCTTCAGTGTTTTAAAAATGAATTGGTATACCACTTTTCAAATGAGTGTCAAGCTTGTCAAAGCATCACGTTGAATTTAGAAGCCCCTGTACCCCATATGGTGTGCCCTATTTTTGGCTAGTCTTTGCTGGAGTGAGAAGCACTCTACATAGGTTCAAAGGCATTCTTTCATTAAGGGCGCAATCCTAAACTGAGTTAGGCCGGCATAAGCTAAACCAGCAAAATTTGGCCAGCACAGGGGCCACCATAAATGTCTGGACCACTCTCGGACTCAGAGAGGTCATCACACAGATGTGAGCCATCCTCTCGGACACTGAGAGTAGTCCAAACATGCTTTATGGTGTCCCTTGTGCTGGCCAAACTTTGCTGGTTTAGTTTATGCCAGCCTAACTTCAGTTTAGGATTGCGCTCTAAGACTTCACATGTTCCAATGCTAAAGTAATACTAGTATAGCAGCTTATCACAGGATGCATACAAATTGTAACATGCAAATTATCTTCATTAGCGCACACTCACACACAAACAGACACATGTTACAGTTACTTTAATTACTGCAAAACAACCTGCAGACAGACCAGACCATACTGGCGGTATCAGTGCTAGGTTTCCAAAATGGCTCCTGCCTTGGCAGACATACTATACTCACATCTCTTGGCTAAAAATAAACATGAAAGCATCTCTGTCATCTGTTCCATGCCACGCCTATGCAGTTTTGGGATTGTGGGTTACCAAGTATCTGGGGTGGTTTCCACTGGATGTGGGCACATTGTATCTGCTAACAAATTTCCTTTAGAAGACTACATTTAAGAAAAGGCAAAAATATAAGGTCAGAATCCAACCCTGAAGCCATGCCTCCAGCAAGTGCACAAGCTTTGCAACTGGATGATTCCAGGTTCACTCATGGGCATCTCCAAATAGGGCCTGAAACACCGGAAAGCCACTGCTCAGACAATGCTGAACTAAATGGACCAATGGTCTGACTCAAAAGGTAGTTTCCTATGTAATCACTTTGAAATTTCACAGATTTCTGTTAGAGCAGTGTTTCTTAAGCTGTGGGTTGGGACCCACTAGGTGGGTCACAAGCCAATTTCAGGTGAGTCGCGTCGCACCTACGGCAGTCATAATTGAAAATATGGGCACCGGACAGGGGAGGACTGTGTGTTTCATCAAGATGGGTCTGCTTAATTCTTTCTGTTTTCCATTTTAGGACTTTTCAAACTGCAGACTTTGAGGGCTGTCTGTGTGTAGTGACAGCCCCCAAAGTCTGCAGTTTGAAAAGTCCTAAAATGGAAAACAGAAAGAATTAAGCAGACCCATCTTGATTACCCTTACTAGGTGCTAGCCAGAACCTAAGTCATGGCCAGGAGTTCTGGGAAGACAAGGAGCCAAAAATGGCTGCTCCTCCACTTTTAGAATATGAAACCCAAAAGTTACTCTGGCCCATCCCCAAAACTGACAGGGCACAATTCTAACCTGGGTTTAGGCCGGCACAATTAGGCCAGCAAAGTTTGGCCGGCACAAGAGTCACAGTAAAGTGCGTTTGGACCACTTTCGGAGTCAGGGTGCACGTCTGTGTGCTGGCCTCTCCGATTCCGAGAGTAGTCCAAACATGCTTTACTGTGTCCCATGTGCTAGCCAAACTTTGCTGGCCTAACTGTGCCGACCCCACTCCAGGCTAGGATTGCGCCCTGAACACACAGGTCTCTCGGCCAGTAGAGAACAGAAGTAAAAAGAGAAACATGGCAGTCTTCATATTAATAAAGCTGGATTTGAATTTAAGGTGATGTATCAGGTAAATGTGAATAGAAGCTGGATTGTAGCTTTTAGAAAATTACGGTAATTTTCTAGAATCTATGACAGAAAGGATCCCAGCACCCTTCTTAGCACGTAAAACTACATGAAGTCTCTAGCAGGGCAGAGATACTAAAACTGCTCAATTCTTTAAAAAAAGAAAAAGAAAAACCTGTCCCACTCACCAAGTGGCCTCAACAACCCCCATGTTGAGGCAGTTTGAGGTTTAGTTTGTGGCTTGTGAAGCTGCTCTACTATCGCACTATATATAGTGACACTAGCCTGTAAACAGATGCTGCTGCTAGAGTTTCCAGTGCCAAGCATACTACTGGTATAACATAAAAAGCTAAATATTCATACTAACACAAGTCTAAGGTTTATTGCTAGTCACTCAGCTAGCAATAATCCCCACACGTTGCCCTCCTCCATTTTTTGTTTTGTTCCTGTGGATTATTTTTACATCCTCACTTGATGTTCACTGGGAACCAATACAGACCACATACATTCAGTTCATTTCACTATTATTATATATTGTTCCTAAACTTCCATTGAGTACTTGACAGACGGAATTAGTTAACAAGCAAAGGGGACAAACTGTCAGGTGCAGCAACTCTCCAGCCAAATGAAGGATATAGGTTCCAACTGTCAACCACTTGGCAGCCGAGTGTTACTCTGTATTTTTTGCAAGGGCCACTTGTGGCAATAGAAACTCTCCAAAATACATAAACCACAAAATCAGGAGTATTGTATCATCATAATCTAAAAAACAAAACAAAACTGTTTTGTCCCCCTACAACTACTACAGGGACCATTTTGATCAACATATTGTCATAGTTCTGAAATTCTATATGGGAACCAAGAAATATGCTTACACAATAATATAATTTGCAAGTTGTAAATGATTAAGCACTGACATTTTACAAATTCTAATAAAGAAACGCAAAATGTCTATGAAATCCTCAGAATATATTTTTTTCTTTGTATACTTTGAATACTTCCTCTTTTTCACTCAATGACATTAAAATGAATAGTGTTTTAATATTTCCATAAAATTGCTTCTCTTAAAACAGGGGATAACAATTCTAGCTTTCATTTCATGCACGGGTTTCATTGATTTTCATGGTACATATGGATGACTAAGCATAAGTTTAAATGAGGATCAGAAAACTTTGCAAAAGCTACACAGGCCCCATCTGACAAATATAGGCACTTGTCTATTTTTGATAAATTAATCAGGAGATCAAGTACACTTTGTCCCTTCATATGTTTTAACAATCCTATTTTAGGCGAACGTTACTGTGCAATTTTTGAGGGAGCATAAGCTTGTATAGTACAGAACAAATAGCCCACAGTAAGAGATATATGTTGCCAAGTAAAGAGAACTAATAGGGGAAAAACAAATTTTGCAGTAATAAAACCTGTTTTGTATTCCCAAATAACACACTGAAGAGTGACACAGAAGCAGAGCCAAGACTGAAACAAAATCGTGAGAAAGGACTAGACTGTCCCTGCTACGACACCAGCAAAAATAACTCGATTTGAACTTTGTTGCTGCAGAAAAAGATTTCCCTCACTTTAGTTCTACAAGTGAAACAGTCCCAGCACACTGGTAGGGGAAAATAAATCTGGCAGAAAATAAAAACCATCCCTTTAAACACTGTTTCCGGATCCTGGAATAAAAAGACATCTGAAACATGCCATAACAAGTAGAGTTGTATAATGCCAGCTTGCTGAGGCATGCATTCTGAACTGCTCATAAAAGGGCAAACATGGAGCATTACCTATTAGCATGTCTCCGTGTAATACTCAGATCAAAGGAAACTAAGCATGTACAGTACAGAGAATGGGGATCTCGAAGGGAGCTTGCTACTTACCCTGCAGTATGCACCATGATCTTCTGACACCCTAATAATTCCAGTAGACCAAGAGCAATTTAGTGTCTGAAGAAATACTAACAAAAGTCCTTGAGGAGACTGAAGGAACACTCCCAAGCCAGAAATCGGTGAGAGACTGAATTTAAAACCCAGCTCAAGATGCTGTGCGCTCTGTGTGTCTATCTTTAACTTGTAAATGATTTGGTTTCACATTCCACTGAAGTCCTGCTGGCAGATGCATTTGCGAAGCTTACCAATCACAAGCACTCTGATACACTCCCTTTCTTTCCACTCTCCCCCACCCCATGCCACTCTACCCCCCTCATTTCCCTGCTCCGGAAAGCCCCACACAGCTCCTTTGTTGTTGTTTTTACCTGTCTCTGCAAGATGAACAGAGAGGCTTTCACTGATCTTTTGCTGTGTGGGCAGAGATGGAAATCAAAGTCCTCTCGCCACAACTCCCATTCAGACATCCTCATGGTTATGCAGCCGGGAATAAACTAGCTCCCAAACTTGGCTGCCCAGGAAAAGAATGTTCTGCAAGTGACATTCCTGAAAGCCTGCAGCAACAGCTCTTATGCGGCTAGCATTAAGCAGAGTTCGGTACGTTTGCTTCACAGAGCACATGTGGAATTGTAGAGCTGCATTAAAAAATGGCACCCACTGAATTTCACAACTAAATAAGCATGTTGAATCCAAGCTATTTCAGTTAGACTTCTGGACAAGAGGATTTGGGCTTGCAGCATTAAGAAAAGAAGAATGGCTTTACTGGCTCAGAAGAAGATCCTTTTGACCAACCGTAAACAACCAAGTGCACCTGAGAAGCTCACAAGGAGGGCATTAAGGGCCCAATCCTATCAGCCTCTGCACTAGCAGTGCTCTTGTACCGCTGGTGCCAGGTGTCACAAAAGTGCCATACCTTCCCACCAGCAGTATGATTGTACCACCAGCACTAAGGCCAAGGCTGGACCCAGCGCTGAAGTGGCCAGTCAGGGGTGGGGCTTTTCGGGACAGGGGAGAGGCAAGGATGGGATGGGTGGAGCTTGGCAAGGGGAGGGCAGCCTGAGGGGATGGTCAGGCTCCGCAGGGGGACAAGAGCATCAGCAGAGTCTGCCGCAGAATCCCAACCTTCCTCCTATGCTGCAGAGCTCTACAACAGTCTCCTCAATTCTGCACCTGCTAAATAGAGGGCGCACAGCCAGGACTTCACATGGGGTGAGGGAAGGAGGCTCCAGCAGCTGCCCTGGCCCCATAGGATACAGCGGCAACTATTTTGGCATTATTATTCCTTTCAGTGCCAGGGCATCTTAGGAATGGGCTATAAGACAGTTGTCTTTTGCTATTTGCTCACTAATATCAGACATGTTACCTCTTAACATGGAACTTCCATATATAATAAGCCATGCGGCCCAGGGATGACAGAAATTGTAATTGATTAAGCATTCACTATGAACATTTATAATTATTCAGAATTTTTTAAAGCATGTTTTGTTTTTATTTTATTTCTGCAGGACCGGCCCATCCATGAGGCCAATTGAAGTAACTGCCTCAGGCAGCAGACTAGTGAGGGGTGCCAATCTATGTCCACCCGCTTTCCTCCATTGCCCCCTCTCTTATATCCTGAATTTGAAATTGCAGTGCAAGAGGAGGTGGAGGAGTGTTGTGGGCTACAGCGTCTCTAGGAAGTACAAGAGAGAGGTGGATCAAGGAAGGAAGGGGCACTCATGAAAGGACAGGTTTCAGAATTCAGGGGTAGGTTCAGGCAGTGGATCAACTTAGAGTGCCTATGCAACAAGGGCTGCAATCCCCAGTATGGGAATACATACATTCCTGGGACTATGCTTCACTGAAGTCAGTAGGACTTACTTATGAGTTAACATGCATAGAATTGCATTGTAACTTGGCTAAATGCACTTCAGCTGCAGAATGATTTAGCCTTCCAGAAAAAAAAAAAGTGAGATTTAGAACAACAGGCTGGTGCAAATACATTAGGAAGAATGCCAAGCTGACTTTCAGGAAAGAAGTAGCTGGAATCCAATACTCCTGCCAGATCTAATATTAGTTAGCAGCAGAGCCTGCCTATCTCAAGCCCAGAACCACTGATTAAGTCACAATACGGAATGGGATCAGACAAACATTACCTAGGAAGGCTACACGATGCTGCCAAATCAAAACTGAAAAAAGAGCAAAAGTAGGCGAAGGATCTGTACCTCTCAGTGTTGTTGATCTATTGCCATATCAAGTCTGGCAAGAAACCCAGTCTGGAAGTTAACAGCGTTTCTGCCTACTTGCTTCAAGATCTATATCAAGGGTATCAGAGTGAATGGAAAAAAAAGCACACTAGAGATCACCTTACTAGATACCAGAATGTCCAGGAAAACCTATTTACTAAATTACCTGCCTACTGTTTTGTATCACTACACTTAACACCTGCACCACACATCTGAAGGACTGGTAGATCAAACATTTCGCAAAGCTGCAATGGTTGATTAAGAGGCAGATCTTTTAGAAATGGCGCCTGGCACTTTGGAATGCCCTTCTCAGGCCAGGCAAACACCCCTGTCTTTAGCTGTATGGCCAAGACATGACTGTGTTTCAGAAGGCATTTGATGCAGGCCAATGTTGCTTTGGGGACAAATCCTCTCCAACTTTCAGCGCTGATGCAGCCACGATGTTAGCGTACAAATGTTCCCTTAACTTGCGGAGGTGTCCATGACTGCCTCCCTTCCCAATGATACTAAGAACCCAACCATAGAAGTCCCTCATTGCCGGTGGTTCGCTTGTACTGCCACAGTTAAAAGTGTTGCGAATGTGCCATAAATCACATATGAGACACCGTGGGAGGAGGGAGTGCTGGCATTGGCACGATACTAATTAGTGCCGAGTATCAGTGCCAAGAGGAAGGGCCACCGGCGCTCCAGCAGCACTGGTGACCAGTTAGTGGAGTCGGGACAGGGGAGGCAGAACTGGTGGGAAAGGAGAGAATGGGCCCATGCGTGGAATGGGATCAGACGGTTGCTTCCACCACCAGATCCTATGCCCCACTTCGAGCCAGGCAGCCAGACACGGGGCTGCTCGAGTCTCCGCTGACAAAATAGCAGGCAGAGACACGAGGAGTCCCATTGACTAGCTTACTTGCAAGCCTCACTTCCTTTGGACCTATGGTGTAGTAAAGAGTATCAGAATAAGAATGCTGTGAGGAGCTCAATCTTAACTTGGAGTTAGGCTGCACAGTTAGGCCAGCAAAGTTTGACTGACACAAGGGACACTGTAAAGTATGTTTGGACCACTCTCTGAGTCAGAAAGGCCTGCACACAGATGTGCGCCATCCTCCAAGAGTGATCCAAACACGCTTTACAGTGGCCCTTGTGCCGGCCAAACTTAGCTGGCCTTACTGCGCCAGCCTCACTCCAGGTTAGGATTGTTCTCTAAATCAGAGTACAATCCTATACTGCGCTGGATTGGCAAGGCCGGCCAGCCTGTGCCAAATCCAATGCAGTGTTAAGAACATAGGAACATAAGAAGAGCCCTGCTGGATCAGGCCAAAGGCCCATCTAGTCCAGCTTCCTGTATCTCACAGCGGCCCACCAGGTGCCCCAGGGAGGCATGAGACAACAAGATGCTTGCATCCTGTTGCCACTCCCTTGCAAGGGCATGTTTGCACCGTTACCATTGGGGAGGCTCCTGCCTCCCCAATGCGCTACTTGGATCTGCACCTGCTAAACAGCAGGCACAGATCCGAGGAGACCGCGCAGCCCGAATCAGGGCTGCATGGCCTCCCGATTGGGCTCAGGATTCAGCCTTATGGCCGAATCCCAAGCCCGCCCACCCCGTCCCAACCCCCCAACCCCTGCCAATCCCGTGTCCGAACAGACACGGAGCCTCCCTCACGTTGGCCGGCTTTGGCCGATGCGAGGGAGGCTTTGTGCAGGCACAACAGAATCAGCGCTGCTTGTTGCTTGAGTGCCAACACAGGGGTGCCGATCAGTGCGCCCGCATCAGCGCTACGTCCGTCGCATCGGCACTATGATGTAGCGCTGACGTGACGGGCAACATAGGATTGGGCTGTCAGTTATCTCTGCCAGTGCCGCCTAATTTGACCAGAACTCCTACAGAGACTCAAGACGGTGTTCACAGAGCAATTATCCCCTTTTACATGTCTTTTCCTGCTTTGCTTCTTCACCACACTCCAAGTCCACTCACTTGATGCCCCCCACAAGTCAGCTAATGGGGTCTCATGATGCGCCTGAACATCTGGTGCACCAGTATCCTGGTGCTGATACTGGTGCAGGGCAGCTTGGTATCATTGCTTGGGAGCCAGTACCATTGAGCATAGGGGAACTTAGCTCCGAGTAAACACGCTGTGAGTCAACTGGAAGCCTGATACCATGAAAACAATAGTTACGAGGCCAGGATATAACCCTCTGGTTTATTCTTAATTAATATCCAGCTGACAGTTTTAATGCTGCAAAGATCAAATGCATTTCAAATATGGATTTTCTTACTGCACACACCTCAGTACGTGAGGAAGGAACAGGCAGCAAGATAGAATGTAAAGCATATGAATTATTGAGCACTTGTAGCCAAAGCCTGGAAAAATATCAATTTACAGTCCCGCCTATTTATACAGAAGGATAACATGGCAAAACATTTGTATTTTACAGAGGCTTAGGCAGTGCCAAAACTACAAAAAGAAAGCTTTTGTTGACAGCGACTGTTAACATCTGCAACTAAACCAGTATTGTGCATGGGTCAGCTCAAATGTACACAGGGACAAATTGTGTTCCGAACCAGTTTCGCTGAAGACTAGGCGAATAGGCTTTCTTGTCAGCAAAAGGTTCTTTCTGCTCAGCTGTACAGAAAAAAAAGCTTTGAAACATCTGGAGCACCAGAGCTATAGGACTAACGGCCTGGGTACTTAAACCTGCAGCAGACACACAGTACTTCATGCTAACAAGGAAAACAGCTCAATATTTTGCAACTGAATCCATAATGGAGAGAGCCCACACTTCATAAGTAACTAATAAATGTCACCCATTTGTTGCTAATTCTCCTACTTCACAGAGTTCTTGGTGTTCAGGCAAGTCCAGCTCTTCTGGTAAACAACTGTTTCTCCTAACGAGGACTGAAGACAAACCATCTAATGATTTAAAGATTTGTATATTGGTAGGGAAGGAATTGCTTCTTTGCAGAGCTAATAACTATTCCCTCCCATGTCAGTTCTCATTTCTGCAAATGTGTAAACCTCGCAAGTCTCCATAAGTGACTGTGTAAGATAAGGTTTGACAAAAAGAAGTATCTGCTGCTTTTTCCCCTGGAAGTCTCATACATACTAAACTTGTAATTTAGAGACTGACACATTTTATTTGCGTTCCATTCTCTGGAAGGTCTAGCAGTGATATACAATTATTAAAGGCCCATAAAAGGTAACAAGACCTTCCTTGTCTTTCTGTTATCCTGTTTCCCTTTGTTGTTTTCATAGAACGTACCGGTAAGCCTGTGTCAGTCCTCGCTTTTCACTTATTGTACAGCAGCAAGCAAAATGTTAGGCCTCATAATCGTGCCAGAAAAGCCAAAGTTGCCTTCATTAATTACTGCAGTCAGTCTGAACCGGAAGACGGTATTTTCATCTGATTTATGAAATTTGTCATGCCTGCATATGCCCTTTAAATTAGGGTTAAACAAATGAGCAATGGGGAATACTAGATTTTTCCATCTGTTTATTATACGGGGTTCTCCCAGCGCTAAGTCTGAAGGGACTCTCCCCAGCAGCTTTGTTCTGTTTGAAACTACACCTTCCAGAGGCGGATCTACAGGGAGGGCAAAGCTCTAAGTGTTGCAAGGAGCCTTACCCTGCCATGTAAATCTCTCCTCTCCCTTGCTGCTGTAGCCAGTAAGCAACACCAAGATGTTGCTTTTCCCTGTGAGGATTGGCTAAAACTGTGCAGGAGAGGAGTGATTTCCACTGCAAGGTAAGGCTTCTTGCAAAACTTAGAGCTTTGCCCTCCCTTAGATCTGCCTCTGACACCTTCATAAGAAGCAGGGGACCAAATGAATGTGAATACCACCCAAACAGGTGATTGGTGTGTGTGTGTGTGTGTGTGTGTGTGTGTGTGTGTGAGAGAGAGAGAGAGAGAGAGAGAGAGAGAGAGAGAATTTAATGCTGCACTTCCGTTTTGCTGCTGCACTGGTGCTGATGTGAAAGAAAATTACAGATTCCTAGAGTGGAACAGGAAATGCAATAGAAAATCTTTTCTCCTTTGTTTAGAAATCCCCCCCTCTCTGCACAACAAGCAGCTTATTAACGATAATTATCTCATTTTAAAAGATGGATGGATATCATGATTAGCTGCCTTGCTCTGCATATTGTTTTAAAAGGAGCGTCCATGAAGCCATCCAAGCACAGTTGCTTACAGCAATAGACTGACAAGTTATATAATGTAGTCAGTAAATACTTCACATTCCGTGGTTCACTGCAGTCTTCAGAAGGAACAAAAGCCATGATTCACAGTAATGCAAGACTGAATTAAAAAGAGAACTTCAAATCAAACTGTAAGGAAAAAGGGAAACAATGGCTTGTAAAGGAGAACTGTATCTGTGATCTTTTCAATCTGCTGTCAATAGACTGACTACAGAATTACTGAAGGCTTAAAGGAAGCAGCAGCCATAACTATCCCCTGTTAAGGTATTGGTGTGCAAACGTTTCTACTCTTTACAGAAGACTTTTGACATTAAAAAGGAGACAGGAGAAAATGACCATATCCAGGTTATGGTTAGGGGTTGGTTGTTGGGTTTTTTGGCTAAACACTGCATAAAAACACAAAAACCTCCTTTCGGTGGTTAAAAGATTTGAATAAAAACACAAAACACCGCATTTTCGTGTTTTAAGACATTTTCCAGAAATTAAAATAGATTTCTTTTCCAGTTACAAATAATACTGTGGCTGCATCTGCTGACACTATATCACCTATATTATTTACCTAATGCACTTCTAAAGCGTTTAAAATTAACAGAAATGAGATCTTGGAATGAGAATGTAGAATAAAAACATAAAACGCTGCAATTTGCTATTTTGACCAAGAAATTTTGGAAAAAATATCACCAAAAACACACACTCCTAGTTATGGTTGATATCCATATGGTTGATATCCAAATCATGATATCCATGATTTGGTTGATATCTGTAATCTTAACATGCCTGTTGTTAAGCATATTGTTAAGCATTGCTTGTTGGTGTGGGGGAGGAGGAAGGATTGTGGATAGAAGGCAAGTGTCATATGTACAGTATATTCAGATCACACATGAACTCACTTGCTCTTTTGCAAGTACAGTGGGCCCATGTTATCTTACAGGGGTTCCAGTCTAGGAACTCCTGCTGATGATACTGAAAACTGCAGGTTTCTGGGTCCCATTAAAGCCTCCAGAGGTGAGGGGAACTGAGTTCTCCTCGCCTCAGTCTGAAGGCTCTTCTGAGGCCAGGAAAGGCTTCCCTGGGCCTCAGAATGCCTCATAAGGACAAAAATTGTCACTTACGGTTCTCACCTGAAGACCGGAAATAGCATTTTTTTCTGGCCCTCATGGCCATTCTGAGGCCTACAAAGACCATGGGAGGTTATCTATGGCCTCTCTGGGCTTCAGAAAACCCTCCGGACCCAACCAGATCCCAGCTCCAGTCAGGTGCAGAGGGTCCAGGTGGGACAGTCCTCCGTAGGTTCGGAACCCGTGGATACTTAAATCTGCAGATTCCGAATGCGCAGATATCACAAGCCCACTGGATACATGTTTCTGAGGCATGCCTAACGTTTGCGACCAATCCATTCCTTGATCCAGGCCAGTTTTTCCAAATGCCCTGGATTAATCACAGGCCAGTTGACATCAGAATGTAACCTCACGGCTGGCATGCTCATGAGATGGCATGAAGAAGTCATCTTAGACAGCGGGCTGGGGAAGGGGAAGTAGTGGCCTGATGGGTGTTAATCTCTCATGCACTGCACTTTTCTGCTGGTTCTGACAGCTACTTGCCTTACCTGGTTTCTAGCTGGATAAACTAACAGAAAAAGAACACAGCCTCTGAGCTGATCACTGACTCACTCTTTTGCCTGGGCCTGGCCCAGCCCAAACAGAGACAGAGGAAGCAGCCTGGCCCTGCCGCTGCACCCACTGTTGCTTCTAACTCACTCCTCATCTGGCATATGATTGTAGCACAGGCTGAATGTCTGAACAAGACTTTGTATGTCTGTAATGTGGGAATAGCCAAATATGTGAACAACAGAAAAGGCCTCAGGAACAGGGCCAAACAGCAGAGGTCAGTACTGAGGCTTGCAGACCCAGGTCCTGTGGTCTTGTGAATGTATGACGAGGACTACAAGAACCCTGAAGATCACTGGAGGTTGTACGTTTGCCTCAGCCATGATACAGTATTCTTCTGAAAGCCAAGCAGCAGCCTTTTATGTTTGATTGATGTTCAATGATTTTGATGAAGAGTACAAAGAATCGGTTTAGTTTCGTAAATTTATCGTTTTGGGATTTCCCCCCCCCCCCAGTTATGCATAACTATACATGCAATTAAATAGTTATTTGTAAAAGCCACACCTACATACCTCAGCTACCCCCCAAGGACAGATCTAGATATATTGACTTCCTGCATTCAGCTGCCACGAAAATAACCCGAAGCACAATGAAGCTGGCTTATTGCACTTTCTGGTGCGTGTCTTAAATCAGCAACAAAATGAAAGGTATAATTGCTTTTTAAACTTTGGGTTTAAGTTCTGTGTGGCTGATCCAAGACATGAAGACACTGTAATGTAAACTATTATTTATGGCTGCTGCTGCTGCTACAAAAGTCTTGCCCTGGGCTTTGTGACTAAATGCCAAATACCTTGAAGTGGTTAAATTAAAGGAAATGTGACAGATTTATTAAAGGTGTGGTTTCCCATAGATAGTAAAGTCTGTGTGCTTATCCACAGATCCTGATGGTAAGGATCATGCAAGGGCATCCCCTTAAGCCTCCAAATATTTTACACGTCCATTTACATTACTTTTAAAATAGAGCAGATTACATGAGAAAGCAAAAGAGAATCTCAGTTTCTAAAGCCGATTCCACAACCAACAACATAACAATTTATGCATCTGCTGATATATAGAAACTGTCTTCCAAACAGAATAATAATTTACAAAGGAAATGCCAAGGTGATGGCTTTGTTTCCTTATGGAAGACACATAGGTAGAACTCTTTAAAAAAAACACAGCATAAATTTGACGTTTAAAAAATAAAGTTGGATTTGAATTTCAAAACGTAACATTCGACCTAATGCTCAGATTTTGACGCCAAACTGAATTTTCTTACTGACATTTCAGTACAATGCGCATCACCGTCTGTCAAAAACCATGTTTTGTGTGCATGCTCATGGCAGCAGCTTTCTGCAAACAAAAGGAAGATTTTGTATTCTTCTCACATGCCTACAAAAGGCACATTGTAAGAAAAGAGAGATGGGGAGCTGTGGGGTTGTGGTTCCGTGCAATCCAGAATAACAGGGCATTCGGATAATGTCCCCTCCAGGGTGAAAAAAATTGGAAAGTTAATCGCTCTCCTGGGGCAACATAACTTCACAGCATCCCTGGCAGCAAAGGGAGGCTGTCACAACCTAGCCCTGAAAAAAATACAACACACGTTGTAGCCCAGAGCTTTGCACAGGCTTTGGTTTCATTTTCTGCCCTGAGTGAATACTCAGTGGTACGTACAAACAACATACTCATTCTTTAAATCAGCAAATTGTTGATCTCTTTGGACATTGTGATTTTAGATCCGTAAAATGCCTGCAGTGTACCAAATAAGGTAACTTACCCTGTCTTTCTGACTGACTGCTATTCCCTGTTTTGAAAAAAAAGAGCCCCTAAGCAAGAAACAAGTTTTTCTTGTGGTACCTTGATTGGCTCTAAGGGCTCTGTATCCACTCATCCTGTGCTGGAGATGTCCTAGTTGTTACAGAATTGGAGGTGACATGGGTGGGCTCTGTATCCATGAACGGACACTGTACACCCATGTCACTTCAGATTCTGCAACAACTAGGACACTTCCAGCACTGGAGGAGCAGGGTGGGTATTGAAGAGCACCTCTGCTTTCCCCATTGCTAGCCTTAAATGGTCAGAAATATATGCTTCAATATATGCTTCATGTCAGAGGAGAAATCTATTTTCCTTCCTTGGTGCCAGAGAAGGTAAAATCTTGTTTATTCTGGGATTCACTCTGTACTTCCCAAACTCCTCTAACTCATCTCCTGCTCAGATTAACTGCTTGATGGTTTACAGCCCAGTCCTGAACTGGCTGTAGGAGCAGTGGGACCAAAATGGCTACTGCTGCATCCTGCTCCTGGAGGCAGCTGCTGGAGGCTCCTCAGGAGAAATAGACATTTCCCTAGGGAAAGCCCCACTGCCCACAATGGGACTCCTCGGTTCATGGTTGGCAATTTTGCCGGTGGTAAATTGAGCAGCCCTATGTTGGACTGACCGGGCCCAGGCTGGGGATAAGATCTGGTGATGGAAGCCACTGCCAGGTCCATCCCCCTCACAGGCTGGCTCCACCCCATCCCCGCTTCCCCTGCCCCAAACCGGCAGATGACACTGCTGGAGAGGCAGCCGTCCTTCCACCAACACTGGGACCTAGAGTTAACTGAGTGCCACCCCAGTACAGGCAGTGAAGTGTAACAGACATGCTTTACAGCATATTTGTGACACTTTTAGCTGGCAGTGCACACATTACAGGATGTGGTGGCGCTGCGGGTTAAACCGCTGTTGCTGAACTTGCTGACCGAAAGGTTGGCAATTCGAGACCATGCAACAGAGTGAGCTCCCATTACTTGTCCCAGCTCCTGCCAACCTAGCAGTTCGAAAGCATGTAAAAAATGCGAGTAGATAAATAGGTACCACTTTACTTCAGTGGGAACGTAATGGCATTCCGTGCGCCTTGGCATATAGTCATGCCAGTCACATGACCATGGAAGCTTGTCCTAGGACAAACACCAGCTCTTCAGCTTAGAAACGGAGATGAGCACTGCCCCCTACAGTCGGTCATGACTAGACCTTTCAGTCGTGGGGAAACCTTTACCTTTTACACACATACTGCTGGGGATGGTGGGCTCAGGATTGAGCCCTTAACCAGAATTTGAGCTTGAAGTTAATGGACCATTATCTTGGGATAAATTACCATATATGTTTTAGAGAAGCATATGCATTTGACAAAGGAAGGGCAACCTTCGTGATACGTTAAAGGACCTGGAAGATCAGATGCATTCAACTCTGCCACAGACTTTCTGAATGATGATTGGCCAGGCAGGTTTCCATAATTATAAATGAGCAGTAAGGGTATAGCATTAATTATCTATCACCTCATTTATCCTGGGTTAACCAGAACGAAAATTGTCGAAAATTATTTCATTTTGTACCTTTGCCCAGAGTAGGACCTTAGCTGAGATTGGGATGGCTGTTGTGGTGAAAGTGCTAAAACTCACAATAAAATCGGTGAACTTCAGTCTGTTCAACAAAGTGATAGCTATCCATCTTAAAGACTATAAAACAAGGGCTCTACATTAGGAAATATATCAATATCTTAAAAATTACATGAAAATAGTCATTTTGCTATGCATAAACCAATTAACAACAAAAGGACTCTTTACCCCACCACAAAAGGGATTGTATAAACAAAATTTTAAAAATGTCCTTCTTTCATTTTCTATTTAAGGCTTTTCATTCTGCAGGATTAAAGTCAACTCTATTTGAAGCAAATCAGACAAATTCATCATAGAGACAGAATAGTACATGTGATTTCATCTAGTGTGACAGCAGACCTACTGTACCACCTGTCTGAATTCTGATGTATAAGACTTCTGATGGCAGTGACAAGGAACAAGAATGTCAGACACACAGTCTTGGGCACATGTAGCCTACATCACTTAGTAAAAACACAACATGCCAAAGCAAATGCACAACACTGTAGCTGGCCATACTGGTCCACTAGAAGAAAACTCAGTCCACAGTAGGGTAAGGACTGCTACACACAATAAAAAAATCAAACAACTGCAAGCTTTCAAATACTATAGAATTCTTCATCAGTAAGTAAATTGATGAGGAAGCACACTCTAGATTTCGCAACAGTCTTCAGTTTGTAAAATCAAAAAAATTGAGGTTAGGTGATTTTTATGCACACCTGAATCAGTCTGATTCAGTGTGTGAGATCACTTCAATAAGGTATTCAATAATACCTGCACAGTACTCTTAGATAAAGGGAGCAAGATCTGGTTCAGATCACCACTCCCCATATTCTGAAAATGTAAAGTAAATGCAGAAGCCCTTTCAAAAAAAAGGGTGCAAAGCCATCAATCACAGAAGGTAATATTAGCATTCTCACTTACTATTTTGTACATAGGAGCACAAAAGGATTTCAATGATCAAATCTAATACTGTACTTGTATTGGGAAAGGCAGGAGCCACTCTGAGGATAGGGAATGGTATCAGCAAAGGCCCCTTGTCCCAGATAAACCAGGGATTATAGGGTTAATCCCAGAAGGTATTTGCAAGCCTTGCACAGGTGCAGATGGTCATGGCTGATGAATTAAAGCCTGCCCACTGATTGGTTGGGATATAGGACCCGTAGTATAAAGCTGGAGACAGCAGAGGAAGAAAGAGAGCTGGGAAGGGATCTGGGATAGGACCTGGAGGAGAGCACCAGGCAGATGCTGGACTGCAGGCTGTGTAGGTACTGGAGGATGGTACCTTGGTAAGGAGCTTGGTAGGTACTGGAGGATGGTACCTGGGATGCAGTGCTGGACGGACGGACTGCCTGCCTGCCTGCCTGCCTGCCTGCCTGCCTGTTGGATGGCCTAGAGGAAGGACTGCCTAGGGTAAGCTGACTGTGGGAAATAGTTGTTTGGCTGCCATGCCCCTGGAGCCACCAAAGGAAGGAGGCAGTTGTAGCTGGGACAAGCTGACTGCCTATTGTTTGGTGGTGGGGTATTTTGAGCAAAGCCAGTGATGAGGGCAGTCCGGAGGAGGCTGACCAGCCAGTGATCCCAAACAAAAGCTGCTGAAAGAGAGGAGGCCCAGTGGGTGACTGACCCCCTCCTTCTTGCCTATCTCTGAGGCTGCTCTGTGGGGAAACTAGTTAGCCTAATGTGGGCATTGAGGACCTTGGGGAGGCCCAGCAGGGAATTTGGCGGAATCTAACTTTAAGTTCTCTGTTGCAGGATGGGATTTGACGGAACAGTACTGAACTTTTTTTATTTTTTCATATTTGGGGCATTTTCCTACAATATGCCTTTACACATGCATGCCAGTAACAGTTTGTGCAAAACAATGGTTTGTAGGCCACTTCTCAGCCCTGCAAAATGCACCAAATTGTACTACTTTGAAAACTCAGAGGCATTAATAACAGCTTGGAGTTTGGGTTGGGAACACATTAGATAACAAAAGGAAAATGGTGTATAAACCAAGATGAGTGAACAAATCTGGTGGGAATGCTTTGCAGTGAAGTATCACGGGAATCATAGTTTGACTTGGTTTTCCTTACTACATATGGAACACCACAAAATGAAACACTGACTTCCCAATACAATCTTTAAGCTGAAAGTTGCATGAGACTGGGTAGCACCACAAATGGTGTCAGAGAAGTCTGCATCAAACTGTGAGGTCCATGGCTTTTTTTGGCTAGTAAAACAAAGATTTTCTGTTTTACCCCTCTTTCAAATGATACCGGATAACACTACCCACAATAAGTATAAATTAACATTGACTTTGCCTGGATTACACAGTTCTAGGCAGGACCTTCAATGAGATAGTAAAACCACCAATGAGCAAAAGGCAGATTTTGCCTTTTGCCTCTACAAATAATACTCCCAAATGACCTCATTATTGCCTGACATCTGGGATCAGCCTCTCTGGTTGGCTTAGGAACAGTTTCTTAATTCAAGGTTATGAAATGACATCATCAAGCACAAGAGTGTCATCCAAGCAAAATATCCCAATATTCTGAACAACAGAAATAGTGATGGCTACCGTGGTTGTGGAGTTGAAATGTTACACTGTGAGGTAAGAATCAGTCATGTTACTTCAAATGAATCTATATGCCAATATATTGCTAGAGTTCCTCATAACAAGTATCTTGGATCCAAAGTAACATATCTGCATAGTATCAATTTTGAACATAAGAAGAGCCCCACTGGATCATGCCCCACTAGATCATGCCTCTAGTCTAGCTTCGTGTATCTCACAGTGGCCCACCACAGGGATCTCACAAGACAACAAGATACCTTGCATTTGGCATTTTGGGGTAAGCTGAGATCCTACAGTTTACTCAGCTCAGTGGTGTCCCTGCCGTTAACCCAGGGGGAGCAAATGTCCCCAGGCGGCAGGCCTGTGGGGCCAGTGGGTGCGGTGCCTGCCACTGCCCATCCTCTGTAGCCCTCCCAAAGGTCAGGCAGGCCTCATATGTAGCCTCCGGTGTGCCGTTAAACAGTACTTCCAGTTTTCACTGAAAAACCAGAAGTTTCCAAAGGTTGCAGAACACTTTCATAGGGCCACAGGTCATTGTGCGAGGCTCCAGGTGAGTTGGTGGTCTTGGTGGTGGTAGTAGGGAAGACAGCAGTCTGCAATCCAGCACTCAGATGGCAAATGGGACAGGGATGCAACTGACTCAGCTCTTGCAACACCCAATCATACAGGCATGCCCCAGTATCCACTGGTTCCTTTTCAGACCCTCCCATGGATATCTGAAAGCATGGATACTTAGGATGTCTTTTTAAAGACAGGGGAACATCAGAGGTTTTGCTGCAACAAGGTAGAACACAAGAGATTTGTTTAATGTTCCCCTATCTTTTTAATAGGTGTCCCAGTATCCATGGTATCCATGGATAACTGAAACATTGGATACCGAATCAGTAGGTACCGGGGGATGCCTGTATTTGGTACCTACAGTTGGCCCTTGTCATCTGCGGGTTTGGCACCTGTGGATTTGACTCACCACGGGTGCTGACCCTTCATCTGATCGGCCTCAGAATGCTTCCAGCTGCACTGGAAAGGCACTTCTAGTTTTTGCTGAACACCAAAAGTGCCTTTTGGCACCTCCAAGAGGTTTTCTGAGGCCTGGGGAGGTGTGCACTACCTCCCTTGTTGTCCACGCTAAGAATGATGAAGAATGAGTTTTATGTCAGCCTTCTTTTCACAACACCACACCACTATGAACAGCAACAAAAAGCCTTTATCTGCGGCAGTCAACAGTAGTTTCAGTGCGGTTTTGCCAAAGCCTCCCACACCAAAGCAGAAATAGTGTATGTTCTTGAAAGAAAATCAGCATTATGGATTTATCTCTCTCCTATACTTAAGGAAAACTGGATCATTTTTGCAGACATTCTATTTCAAACAATGAGGTATTGAAAAATCAGTATTATGATTTCCTGCTTTTCTAAGTTGTACAAAAGGCATCAAGAACAACAATTAAATGTGGTTTTCAAAGAACAGGGCAGCGCATCATGGCAGACGTCATAACAGAAAGTACCACATGCTTAATTGTACCTTAGGTAGGTACACATAATTATACCTGTATTTGCTCTTGAAATACCTAAAAAATTGGAATAAAATTGTTTGCTGACCATTGTGTCGGATATGTATAAACACCATCACGCAAGCGACCTCTTAACCACTTAACTATTTCTTCCTAATAACTAACTGGATAAGTCCAGTACACAAAACCTAGTCCTAACCTGCACTGGAACAGGCAGGCCGACTGGCCTGCGCTGTATCCAGCACAGGTGGAGAGGCCACTGGAGCCTTTATTTGCCCCAGGATAAGCCCCAGCTGGGCTGATGGGACTGCTCTGATCTGCTGTTTAGCAGGTGGAAGTCCAAGTGTCTTGCTGCATCCCAGATCAGGGCCACGTGGCCTGGGGAGGGGGATTTGGATGCAGCATAACAGAAGTACATCACAATCTTTTTTTTTTAAATTTTCCGAGGCTTGGGGAGGCACCTGCAGGGCTCCACACACCTCCAATGGACAGCGCTTCAACTGGTAAGTAGATCAAAGCCCCTGTTGACCCAGGCAACAGGCCGATCCTGCTGCCTTCTCTCCTCCCCCCGCAAGAATTGACAGTGCTTTTCAAACTCTGAGAGAGTTTGAAAACTGGTGCCCTAGACTCTCAGTGGCTGCCCAGCAATGCCCCAAAACTCTGATTTTGGCTCGGGAGGAGATGTTTTGTTAAAATCTGAATATTTAATTTATGACAAATCAATTCATTGGCTAATACTGCTACTAATTAATTAATGGTCCAGCCCTATACACGCATTTGCTGGCCTTTTAAAACACATTTTCAACAGAAATCTTATTGGAATGGATTCCACAGCTGGTCGTATTTGCAAACACCGATATTATTTCCCAGATTTTGTGGGAAAATTCAATGCTACGGGGAGAGATAAACAGGATGACAATGTCAAAATATGTTAACTGCTGCGAGGAGGAGCAAGTAAGATGCAGAAAGGCAAGATAGATGTAGAACTGAGAGCTTCTTGTGGAGGTTGTGTGCAAAATGGTGCAAAGGTCAGATTGGGCAGCTGTGGCCAATGGATAAAATAAACATTTGCCCTGATTGTATGCAGATATTTTGACAGCAAACTGTTTCACTTTTAGAACATTCTCCCAGGACGAATGATGAAAGTCTCATCATTTTGAATCTTTAAAGTTAACCTGGCATACAAAAAAATTGGACATATATAACACAGAATAATCAAATGCAGATGGAGCTATGCAGCTGATGTACCATATACAGTACATGCTAATGTTTGTGGCTCATGTCATAGTCCTTGTGCACACATGATCATTCAGATAGAATTCTCATAGGATGGAAGAACCTATTTGTCATCATTCCTATGCCAGTGGGTTCAGCGGGTCCCGATATGAGACCATTCTAAAAAGGTGGGTCCTGGTGCGAAATGTTTGAGAACCACTGGACTAAGGTGGATTGCATGCTGGCTTCCTACAGTGGTTGCTCTAAGGCCTCAGTGAGGTAGGAATCTGTAGGCAAGGCAAAGGGGACAGGAGAACGACAACTCAGGGCACAATCCTAACTTGCTCCGGAATGGCAAGGCTGGTGGGCCTGCGCTGTATCCAGTGCACGTTAGGAGGCCACTGGAGCCTCCCTGGAGCAATGGCACGTTTGAGCCCTTGCCCTGGGGTAGGCGCCACTCACCCCAATGGACTTACTCGGATCTGAGCCTGCCCTTTAGCAGGCACAGCTCCTAGCAAGCCACGTGGCCTGAATCGGGGCCACACAATCTAGAGATGGAGGCTTGAATGCAGCCTAATGGCTGCATCCCAACTCCTCCCTGTTCCCCGGGGTTGGCATGCCTCCTGGCCCGCCTACCCCCATCCAGTTCCTCCCTGCCTCCCGCCCTCCCCCTGCCCAGAACCACTCTTGCTCCAGCTGAACTCGCCTGGCACAGGAGCGGTGCAGCACAGCCATGGGCGGACACCCTGGGGCCGATGCTGCTGCTAGCGTTGGCCCAACGGCACCAGCACAGAGGCAAGAGGTCATCACTCTCACATCAGCGCTAGCTAGCAGGCGGCTAGCTTTGGCCCAACAGTGCAGTTTGGATTGTGCCCTCATTTTGTCATACAGCATACGATCTGTATTAAAGCAACATTTTATCTCCAGGAAGAAAGCAATACATGCAACAGCTACAGCAATCTTTCACTCTTCCATCTAAGGGCGCAGAAGAAAGCCAAGAGAGAAAAGCGATATGGGTAGTTTCCAGGTATTGAGGCAAGGGCTTAGAGCTCTGTCCGCTTCAGTCATGAAACAAAATTCAAACTATATGACATGAATAAAACCTTATTTAAACATGCTTTAAAAACCACCATCATTATAATAGCAAAGGGTGTTCATACTCCTTAAATTAGCTGATCTTGTACTTGCATCAATATATAGCTGGCACATAGTAGATTCAAGGAGACCCAAAGGCAATTGGGCAGGCTACGAGGGGCGGGAGATGGGTGAAAATATTGTTATTTACCATCTGCAGGCTGTTCTATTGCTCCCTCCCCATAGCATGCTTCAGAATCTCTCTTGGCCCAGCTGCAAGCTATAACATGACAAGGGATAAGATCAGGCAGTCAGAGGCCAATCCTATGCATCTTCATGTAGCAATAAGTCCCATGGTGTTCAATGGGGTTTACTCTCATGTTAGTGTGCACCAAGTTGCAGCTTCAGTTGATTTTTGCTGCTACCACTCCTCTCCTGGGTTCTCAGTTATGTGGTTTCCACCTACACTGTATTGTCTTCTGACAGACAGAAAAAGATGTTTTGTTAATGTGAAATTCAAAAATACTGTATCCATTTCACAAGAATATTTTAGCAATTATGCCTTGATTAATAAGGTGCCTATTTTTAATCAAAGCAAGGCAATTAGCTTCAAAGAAGTATATTAATCCAGTAGCTACATAATGAGACTAAACAGTTTTGCATTTCTCTAGATGCCATGGCCTGTCCTTATTGACTGCATTCTGGTGTCAGCAGCTCAGTGTGCAATTTACTTACAGATGAGCAAGAACTCCTAGCAGAGTCAGGTTAACACTGCTACATACTCCTCAGAGTACAATCTCCACGGAACCCAATTTCTAAGAAGATGTGAGTTCACACAATTGAAAATTGCAGCCCCTTCTGCGCTTTCATTGCATCTACTCAACCTGGTGTGCGTTTGTATTTCATTCTATATCTGCTTCTTTCCAGGATCAGGAAACATTCTATGCAGTTTTTTGAAAATAAAAGCTGCAAAATGACTCATCAAATTGTGATAGTCAATTTTTAGTTAATAAGTGGCTTGGTGATTTTTTTTTTTTAAAAAGTCTTGTTTAGAAATAGAGCATGCTCCAAGGCTACAATTCTATACACATTTTCCTGGGTGTAAGTCACATTGACTACAATGGGATTTACTTTTGAGTAGATATGCATAGGATTGCATTGTAAGTGATGTTGTGTTACTTAAAATATCACAAGATGAAGGGAGTTAATAAAGTCATGATAGACAGTCTGCTCAGCGCATAAAATAAGCATAGGATTAATCCAGATAAGGCAACACTAGCTACAGCGAAATATGATCCAGATTTCAACCCACATGAGAAATTACATTCCTTCAGGTAATGAAGAACTTCTTCACAAAGAAGTTTAGCGTTTTATTATAACCATAGTAGTCCAGAAGGTGAATCAAACTCTAGTTTACAGCACAATCCTATGGATGACTACTCGGAAGTAGGGCCAATTGTGTTCAGTGAGGCTTATTCCCAATAAAAATGTGTATAGGATTTCTACAACTGAGATCATATGAGATCACATGTAGATAAATTATGAAAATAAAACTGCTAAAAGTGTGAACTAACTTTTCTGTATAAATAATATTAGTGCCCCAAATATGAGGATTACAAAGTCCTTTTTTAGCCCAATCCTAACCAACTACCCACTGCTGATGCAGACTCAAGGTAGGGGGAAAAATTGCCCTTACCTCGAGGAAGCCTCCATGAGTACTCCACCACCAGAGAATGCAGCGTGTACACCGTTGGCATTGCTACATCCGTGCTTAAAAGTTGGTTAGGATGGATGGTAAATTGTATTTCCCCCAGAGGCGGAGGAAGGGTGTAGCCCGAGGTGGCCTGAGCCAGGGAGGGGTGCCGGCAGCAGCGGGGCCACGCGCTATCTGGCCCACCCGCCCTCCCTGGTGTTTTCTGCTCCAAAATGGAGCTATTCCAGGCACAGGGAGGCATGGCTGGGCAACGCATGGGGGTGGGGCAACGTGCTGGGGGCGCGGTTTCGTCACCCTGCCATGGGCGCACTTGGGGCTCAGTATGTCCCTGATTTCCCCCCCCCCCGCTCCTTATTCTGCTTTATTGCTAATGCTATCATGTTCTACTTGAACATGAATTAAAATGTTCTACGTGTTAATTCATGGTCCTGTAGAACGTGACAGCATAAAATATTTCAATTTTAAAGGCCTGAGCATACATTTTTCTCTATGTAGGATATACAGGGGAAAAAAGTTAGTTTATATGCTAATCACAAATAATTACAAAAATGCTATATTTTAATCACTTAAAATTAGTTTCCGGTATAACTTTATATACACAGTTTTGCATGTTCTTTCGCCCTATATTCCAAACAAGAGTAGGACTGGTGCTTTGTATGGATTGTAATTTTAATTGGGTCCATTTAAGTTATTGCATTTTATTGTTTTAATAGTATTATATTAATGTTTTAGCATTTTATTGTTTTATCTGTAAGTGGGTGCCCTTAATGGGTAAGAAAGGTGGGGTATAAATTCTTTAACTGAAACCCA
Source organism: Lerista edwardsae (assembly GCA_029204185.1). NCBI lineage: Eukaryota > Metazoa > Chordata > Lepidosauria > Squamata > Scincidae > Lerista > Lerista edwardsae. The sequence goes on from JAJKFI010000031.1 coordinate 3,775,028, forward strand.
ACAAATAGAGCCTTTCTATAAACTTTAAAAATGCCTCTCCTGAGGTACCCTCCGGTATCCATGAGGGATATGTTGCTGCTACTATCACAGAAACTCGAAACCATGGTTTACAGCTAATCCCAACCCTGGACAGCAGAGGACTTCCTGTTAGCTTTCTCATGGTCACCTCCTGTAGTGTTCGTCTAGCACAGTGCTTCCCAAGCTCCTACTGTACAAGGGAGTTGATTGAGATAACAGATTGAGGGTGCAATCCTATGCATGTCTACTCAGAAGTAAGCCCATTGCGTTCAGTGGGACTTACTCCCAGGAAAGTGGGTATAGGATTGCAGCCTGAGAGTCAGATTGAGTAAGCCTATGTGTGGGAGGGGGAACAGGTAACTACCCCTCCCTCCCTCCCTCAGCACTTTGATTCCCCTCCTCCATTGCTGCTTTGAACTAAAACAAACCAACCCCTGTGGGTCAGACATTCACAAATTTCGTGGTGTCTTTGCCTAATTTCATTCTCACATGTAGATCCTCCATGACAAGATGTTTCATTACTTCAGATTCAAATTATTGCCACTTTGACCATATTTTTTAAAGAATTCTTACATTCCATAGATAATTCAGAACAAGTATTAATAGAGGCCATGAATATGGATGATTTATACAAATTAGCCAACTGCAACATGTGGCTTACCTCCAATATCTGCATAGGTTATGTTTACCTACTATCTTACATCTGGTCAGCATAGCATTGTCAAAACAAAGCATCTGTGTAATCCTGAAGGAATGTTCTGTCCTGGTTTATGGCATCCTATCCAAGATATTTCCAAGAGAAAGAGATAGGCAAAGCCTTGGGATTGCTTATTATATGGTGCCTGGAGCATGCTGTCTCTGCAAATGCATGCACATTCCAATGTCAATTTCATGGGTTTCATGGGAAACAGTGGGGTTTATAGCTAAAGCCTATGATAAGCCATTAGCCATTTAATTTTATTATTATTAGCCTGCAAACCGCTTTGTGAACTTTATGTTGAAAAGATGTATATAAATATTATTGATTGATTGATAAGAGAATTTTTTATAAAGATTTAAAGTTTCACCAAAATGCATGAATTCTCTCTAGTCTTCTGTTGCTGCCTGTTCTATTGTCAAAGTTTTAATTCTGCTGAACCAACTATGGAAGTCCACAGATATGGACATATACATATGTGTGAGCTGGTGAGGGATAGATGCATGCTAATTTCAATGGTATGCTTGAACTGCTGAGATCAAAGGTGGTTACACATTCAATTTTACCTGAAAGTCACTGCGCAGACCTCATTTTACGTCAGGAAGCAGGAAGGATCATTATCAGCCCAATCCTATCCCTACCCCCACCAATGAAGCTGTTCAGAGAGTAAAGCCTCCAAGCCAGTTCTTCTAGCCAAATTGCAATGGGGGGGAGGCAAAGGGGAGGAGCCTCATTACACAAGAGCGCAGGCTCCTGCAACACTTAGCATTCCCCCCCTCCTAGGAACATCACTGCTGGGGAGACATGGAATGCAGTGTTCAACCTGAACATTCAATGCCACAACCATGACACTCACAGTATGACCAACCATTCTCCCTTGGCCTGAACTACCTCACAAGGTAGTTGTGTTGGGATAAAAAGAAGGTGGAGGGGATTTTGGAGGAAGGCTGGAATAATAATGTAGTAATAAAGTAATAGTGTAGTAATAAAGAAAGCTGAAGCTCAAATACTTGGGCCACCTCATGCCATTGTACAAATCGATGGTAAGGCCACATCTGGAATACTGTGTCCAGTTCTGGTCGCCGCATCTCAAAAAGGACATAGTGGAGTTGGAAAAGGTGCAGAAGAGAGCGACAAAAATGATTACGGGGCTGGGGCACCTCCCTTATGAAGAAAGACTGCAGCGTTTGGGGCTCTTCAGTCTAGAAAAAAGGCGCCTGAGGGGGGACATGATTGAGACATACAAAATTATGCATGGAAGGGATAAAGTCGATAGAGGGATGTTCTTTTCCCTCTCTCAAAACACCAGAACCAGGGGGCATCCACTAAAGCTGAGGGTTGGGAGAGTTAAAACAGATAAAAGGAAGTACTTTTTTACCCAGCGGGTAGTTAATCTGTGGAACTCCTTGCCACAGGAGGTGGTGATGGCATCTGGTCTTGATGCCTTTAAGAGGGGATTGGACAGATTTCTGGAGGAAAGGTCCATCGTGGGCTATAGGCAATGATGGATTGTGCAACCTCCTTACAAAGGTGGTGGGCTACTGGTACCGGGTGCAAGGGAGTGGCAACAGGATGCAACAGGATCTTGTTGTTTCATGCCTCCCTGGGGCACCTGGTGGGCCGCTGTGAGATACAGGAAGCTGGACTAGATGGGCCTTTGGCCTGATCCAGCAGGGCTCTTCTTATGTTCTTATGTTCTTACCTCATGAGAAGAGAGGACTTTTTAGAAAAGACCCTCATGCTGGGAAAGATTGAAGGCAAAAGGAGAAGGGGGCGGCAGAGTATGAGATGGTTAGTGTCAAAAAGGACATAGTGGAGCTGGAAAAGGTGCAGAAGAGAGCGACAAAAATGATTACGGGGCTGGGCACCTCCCTTGTGAAGAAAGACTGCAGCATTTGGGGCTCTTCAGTCTAGAAAAAAGGCGCCTGAGGGGGGACATGATTGAGACATACAAAATTATGCATGGAAGGGATAAAGTTGATAGAGGGATGTTCTTTTCCCTCTCTCAAAACACCAGAACCAGGGGGCATCTGCTAAAACTGAGGGTTGGGAGAATTAAAACAAATAAAAGGAAGTACTTTTTTACCCAGCGGGTAGTTAATCTGTGGAACTCTTTGCCACAGGAGGTGGTGATGGCATCTGGTCTTGATGTCTTTAAGAGGGGATTGGACAGATTTCTGGAGGAAAGGTCCATCGTGGGCTATAGGCAATGATGGATTGTGCAACCTCCTTACAAAGGTGGTGGGCTACTTCAGAGTACTGGGTGAAAGGGAGTGGTAACAGGATGCAAGCATCTTGTTGTCCCATGCCTCCCTGGGGCACCTGGTGGGCCGCTGTGAGATACAGGAAGCTGGACTAGATGGGCCTTTGGCCTGATCCAGCAGGGCTCTTCTTATGTTCTTATGTGTCACCAAAGCGATGAACATGAAATTGGGCGAACTCCGGAAGCTAGTGGAGGACAGGGAGGCCTGGCGTGCTGTGGTCCACAAGGTCACGAAGAGTCAGACATGACTTAGTGACTGAACAACAACAATAATAAAGGCTGCGAAGTATGGAACTAGGTAGGGATTGATTGATAAGAGTGAATACCATTCGTTTGCTGAATAAAAGGGAAGGAGCTGTGCGGGAAAGTTTACACTGCTGGCTCAAGACTCAGCTTTGGGTATGTCCTCTATGTTTTGGGCTGCTGCACTGCTAAGATGTTCCATGTGAATGTGATTTTCTCCTTAATGGTGAGAAATGTATACACTTCTGTGCTTCAGCCTTCGACGTATTTTTTTCTACAAATTGTTTATGAGAGTTACAGAGTACTGTATGTTTCAAAGGCAGAGACTCTCAGCCACTTTGGCATCTGCCTTGCTACATTCAGCAATTCCATTAATGATTTGGGGCACAGTTTTATTAGTAAAAAGTGATGGCAGCCTTTTGTTGTATTAGTCAGTTAAGCCCATCAAAAAGCTGAGTTCCCACAACAAATCAAGAATCTTCTGAAGTCAGGCAGCCGCTACATCATCTTGAAAGAAAATAATAAGGCCTCCAAACCACACAGTAGAAAGATTATCCCACCAGCCCTCTTCTTAAATCAAATTTGTTTAAATGCAAACACAAACAGCAATCATAACATAATGTTCACAGCACATTAGCCCTTTTTTAAACACTGTTTCCAACTGAAGCAAACATCTAGCAGTAGGCTGGAACAGATAAATGTGTGACATTTGCAAGAATATTTTTGTATTTGGGACTAATTGATGCAAGAATGCTGAGCTTGTGTACCACAGCCACAACGCTTGCTGTCTGCATCCTCATAAAGCCGATGACACTCTGAGACACCCACAGTTTTATTTTGGAAGCTGGTGAACTTCTTGGGCACAATGCCACAAATGTATTGAGGTCTGGGTGACATTTTCCAGGCGAGAACCAACAGATGGAAGAAGGGTTAACCATCTCAGCCCTTAGTGGCATTCCTACCGGGGGGGGGGGGAAATGTGACAATTGGCAGGAGCAGGAGCGCCTGTGTAACGTGGCCCCTCCTCCCCACCTCCAGAGCTAGTCACAGCTTGGAGAACTGGCTTGGAGGCTTTGCTTTCTGAGCCACAAGTGGCTCTGAGGGCAAGGAGGTGGGGCTACTTTACACAGGGGCTCAGCTCCTGCAACACTGAACACCACAACATTTTGTCCCCCTGTAGGAACACCACTGCCAGCCCCCACTGTGGCACTGTGAAAAAGACAGATGATTAAAACCCCTGTGTTTTCATTATAACATATACTTCTCACTTTAGTGAAGCCAAGAACCATTACCATCGTCATCATACTTGGCATTTTTCTAGTGCTGTAGGGTGTTCAAAACACTTCACACACATTGTCTTATTACATCCTCCTGACAATCCTGTGAACAACCCAGTAATATTATTCCCATATGACAGATACAGTTGCTGAGAACGAGTGGCTTGCCTGAGGCCACCCAGGGAGTTTGGGATGGTGGGCGTCCTGATTCCAAGGTTCATCTCTTGGCCACTATGTTTGCTTGTTTATTTATTTACAAAACTTTAGGTCCCGCCTTTCCCTTGCTCAGGTAAATGCCAAAGGCAGCTTACAACATTTTTCATAAAAGACAAAACAAAACAATAAAAGCACGCAATAAATAAAAACAGTCAAGGTCATCAACTCAGTTCAATAAGCAATAAAACGAACAGCGTCCCTGCTAAACAATACACAGGAACAAGAGGTCAACCACTAAAACTATCACCCAAAAGGTTGTGAAAATAAAAATGTTTTTGGCCCTTACTAAAAAAACTGTAAGGGAAGAGACCATTTTTAATCTCCTGGAAAAAGAGTTCCATAACTGTGGCAACTCTACAGAAAACGTTCACCCTCATGCCACTACCCCCGAACCCAGTGTTTCCCAACCTGGGGGTTGGGACCCCCAAGAGGGTCGCAAATCAATTTTCAGGAGATTGTGAAGAGCTTGGGCAGCGATCTTAAAAAGCTGGTCACCACCATCTCGGAAACTTCATTTTGGCTAGGGAAGAGGCTTCCCCATTAAACTGCCATTTACTCAATGCTTGCGGCTGCAAGGGAAATTAGCCTTGCTAGGGACTTGTCTTGGTGTGTGCCAGGTCTCTTTCTGAGCAGGTACAGTATGTCACCCCATCCATGTGCATGCCTAGGTGAGAGTCTCAGCACACGGGGAAGAGGAATGTAAATACTCACTATCTAAAATTTGGCATTACCGCCTTGATCAGCAATGGCATAGAGAAGCCCCAATGCATTCTGCGCAATGTTGTTCTCAGTGCTGAATCAATCACTAAACTAAAAACCCAAACATCACTTAGATTCAAAGTATTCAGAATATTCTAAAAAGGATGTGGAGTTCTTTTGACTTTCAAAAGGTATGATTTATTTAAAAAAACCCAATGACATTACTTCCTGCTAAACGGCATCACCTCTGGCCGTAAGAGTTAGGGGGATCCCTACAGATTGTTGTACCTAAAGGGGGGGGTCCTGGTGCAAAAAAAGTTGGGAACTGTCCTAACCTGAGTCAGAGGTGGTATGAGGACAACGCCCTCATATGATCTAAGAGGACAGCCTGGAATGTACGGGAGAAGACAATCCTTCAGATAATCTGGTACCAAACCATGAAAGGCTTTAAAGGTCAAAACCAGCACCTTGAACTGGGCCCAGAAATGAACAGGCAGCCAGTGTTGCTGCCAAAGCTACAGTCCAATAGAATTGAACTGCCGAGCTCTAGTAACCACACGAACTTGCTGTGTACTAGTGCAACCAGGGCATGGGTACAACTTCTGGATTGTCTTCAAGGGCAGCTCCATGTAGAGCCCATTTCAGCAATCCAATTGTGATGTCACTACAACATGGGCCACCATGGTCAGATTTGATCAACACAAGTACAGCCACAGCTGGCACACCAGCTAAAGCTGGCAAATGCAACCCTGACTCTCCAAAAAGAACTGTGAGTCTAGGAGTACTCCCACACTGTGTATTCGTTCCTGCAGGAGAAGTGCAACCCCATTCAGATAACTCAGTACCTGCATTGTGGATTTCTGGACTTGGCAGACCTCTGTCTTGTCTGGATTTAATGTCAACTGATTGGCCCTCATCCAGTCCCCACGGGCCTCCAGACAGCGCTCCAGGACTTCAACAGTTTCCCTGAAATTAGATGATAAGGAGAGATAGAGCTGGGTGTCATCAGCATACTGGTGACACCCTGCTCCAAATTCCTGGATGATCTTCCCTAGTGCTTTCATGTAGATGTTAAAAAGCAGGAGGGGGACAACAACACAGTATCCTGTGGCACACCACACTGTAAAGGCCAGGGTGCTAAACAGGCATCCCCAGCACCACAACCTGGGGCCTATAACCCAAGAAGGAGTGGAACCACAATGCCCCCAAGTCCCAATCTGGCCAACCGACCCGGAGGACACCATAGTCAAATGATGTTAAACTGCTGAGCACTCCAGCAAGAATGTACTCCCTCTGTCTCATCCTCAGTGCAGATCATCCCACAGAGCAACCTAAGCTGCCTCTGCCTCAAAGCCTGGCCTGAAGCCAGATTGAAAGGGGTCTAGATCAGCGTTTCTCAACATTTGTCCCCTGCTGGACTACTTTGCATGGTTCACCTATTGGAAGTACCATTTTTCGAGCATGTAAAAAGTGCACCCAAGAGCTCTGCCTCTGAGCTTCCTACTATTGCTTGTCGTGTTGCATTGCTGGTCTTGCTGCCAGGTGGTGGTGGGGGTCTAAGGATCTTGTCTATACCACCAAGCCCCGCCTCAAGCACCACTAGTGGAATGAGTACTACTGGTTGAGAAATGGTGGTCTAGATTTTTTGCATCCAGGATTACCTGGAGTCGAGATGCCGCTACCCACTTCATTTTGTTCCACAAAGGAAGTTTTGAAACGGGCCGATATTGATCTAAACTGATGGAATCCAAAGAAGGCCTTTTTAGGAGAACTCACACATTGCCATGCCACACAATTGCAATTTTCTCAACCTGGACCCCAGCCTTCTTTTGTTGTTTCCTAGCCACTGCGGCTTGCTATTTAGCCATGACAAAAACAAACACACAATCAGCCTTCACTGCTTCATTGGGGGGGGGGGTGTCCAACGTTTTATGGAACAAATTGAAACTTTTCACAGTGTACTACATTCAAAATCAGGCATATAGTCACTTTGCATAAGTAATAACATACAGTGTTTTGGGGTTTTTTGTTGTTGTTTTTTTTTACAGACATCACAAATCTCACTATGGCAAGTTACAGGATATCTATTTAAATGAAACACCATTTTTCATGTTGATGTTGCACTACTGCACCAAGAGTTAATGGCTAAGAGTTAATCGACTGCAAAGCTTCCTTATACTTTTACTACCTTTGCTGTGTATTACAAAACCAGAGAAGAATGGAGGCCATTTCACTTTAGTGCATATTCATAACTCAAAATATATCTGGGATCTTATTTTTAAAAGGTCACCATGTCAGTTCAGGGATCAGTCTTTTTTTCCCTTTAAATGAAGGGTCTCCATATTATTAATATGCAGATATACATGCCTAACATGACATGCATATGTGGAGTGTTGGCTATCTCCATTTATGTCCTTCTGTTTGGATGGCACCCTGCCCAGGAACAAGTTGGTTGAGCTGCTTTACTGAAGCGTAACTGCCAAGATATGATGGACTTTGATGGGCAGCCAACATCCATCTCGCTGGCCTGCTCCACACCACATGATACCCACTGACACACACTGGATATGCAAGGAATATTTTAAAGGTAAAGTAAGAGGGGAAATGTTATAAGCACATTTGGCTATGAAAAGACATACTTTATTTCAAAATCTGCACTGAAAAATACTGTATTTTACCAACAAAATATAACAAGAAAAAAAATCTATGACCAACTAACAGTGCAATCACAAGCATGTCTACTTGGAAGCAAGTGTGCATAGGTTTACAGCTAAAGGGCGCAACCCTAACCTGGAGTTAGGCTGGCACAGTTAGGCCAGCAAAGTTTGGCTGGCACAAGGGACACCATAAAGCACATTTGGACCACTCTTGGAGTCAGGGAAGATGGTGCACGTCCGTATGCTGGCCTTTCTGACTCCAAGCGTGGTCCAAACATACTTTACAGTGTCCCTTGTGCCGATCCAACTTTGCTGGCCTAACTATGCCAGCCTAACTCCAGGTTAGGATTGCGCTCCAAGTGACATCTCTGAAAGAAAATCCCATGATGGCAAAACAATCCCAGTCCACAAAGAATAGTTGTAAAATAGAAAATGTCACATTTGAACTAAACTATTCTTTCTACCACACATGGAATCACAAAGAAACATGAAGTTCACTGGACCATTGCAAAGCAAATAATGTGCAAATAATGCAAAAAATAAGAATAACATCAAATATTTCTAATCATGGAAATAACTACTTCCTGCCCTCTGACATATTTTGGATAAAAAATCAAAGTAGAGATGGGTACTTCTAAGCAGGGGTAGAGTGTGTATTCTCCCACAAAACCTTTTTTTCCCAGAGTCAAGCCAACTTTTAAAGTTAGCTACTGAAGCTATGGTGAGTATTGCAAAGAGCAATGCATCTTGGCTACCATTTGTGTGGATTCAAAAGATTCCCATATCAGTATCTATATACAACAAGCATCCTTTGTGACTTCAGTTTTTTTGTTGCTTGGCCCTTCTTGTCTCTTCTCCTCCTTTGGCCTTTTGTACTGCCATATGTGAATATGCCTAACATGACACTCACAGCTTTGTGGCAATAGTAACTACTCAGATGAATGCAGAAGTGTGCTCTAATGTGGTGGGATGGGGAACAGATTTACCTGTCGAATTTCTTACAATCCTGTGTAACACTAAAAGGTTTTCCTCTGTAGGTTAATTCTCATAATGACATGAGCAGCCCTTGGAATGCAGCTCTTGTTACAAGTCATCTTGAAGAAACTGCTGTCACGTCACATTTTAATTGCTGTTACTATTTTAGACTACAAAGCTGTTCTAGAATTTTGTCGGCATCAAGAAAAAGGAGATTTGGTGTATTTGCTTTGTTTTTTTTTTTTAACTTGTGAGAGGAGAACTCTGAGCCCAAAGGCAACACCGGACAAACATTCCCACACTGCTGCTGTGGAATTCCCTCCAGCTCCCACTTGACCACCCCTCTGCATGCTTGGAGATTATTTTTCTGTTTCACAAGGGTATTTACATAGCTTTGGGCAACTCTCTGGGAGTGGATTTCACTGGACTGAGATTTAAATTATACACTTGCTTGGAAAGTAGGGGCTGCTGTGGTAAAGTCACAAACTTCTGCTCAAAACATTTTCTTTTCTAGGATTATGTTTTGGATGGAGGCAAACGATTTCTGCCAGCTCACAGTTCTGTTTGTGCAGAACCTGAAGAACAGAAGACAAGCAGATTTTTCTCCTTCTCCTTCAGAAGCCAACTAGTTATTGAAATGATTGATATCCCACCTTTCCCTCCGAATAAATGGAGTGCTCAAGGTGACCAACCTAATACCCAATTTGTTACATGCATATTAAAGAAAGTTAAATACTGTGTTTTAGCGCTAACTAGAGGGAAGAGATAGGCCAATAATAAAATACAGCTCATCAATGAGATTTCATGTTCACAGAGGGTTGCATCCTCAGTTCTGCTTCTGTAAATACAACGTACTTTCATTTGTGCAAGAGGGGAGCGATTTTTGCCACGCTTCCCCTCCAGTCTCCTGCGACTCTGGGGAATTGACTCTGGGGTATTGGGAGATCTTCTCCATTGATAGCTCTGAAGCTCATTTTGAAGGGCTGTCCCTTGGAAAAAGTGGAAGGATAAGGGACACAGTCATCATGGGGGACCCTCAGCATCCCACATGAGGGGTTATCTTTTCACCAATGCCCACAAGACAAATCCAGGCACAGAGAAATATTTTAAATAACTGGATAAGAAGTTCCAGAATCCTTTCAGAGTAAATTGAATAAGGCTGCAATCCTAGTATACACACTTACTTGGGAATCAATTGGACTTATTTCTGTGTAGACATTAGGAATGTGTTATCAAATGAGTAAATGTAGTAGTAGTAGTAGTAGTAGTAGTAGTAGTAGTAGATGACTCTTTGAAACTTGATCTTGAAATTTAACTTTAAACACATACATCTCTATATACATTGTACTTACAAAGACTAAGCCATTCACAATTTGGGGAGACGGCCTCTCTAGCAGGAAATCATGACAATAGTATATACTCTGTAATACAGTGATCCACACTCTGATAGCATTTGACATGGATCCACTAAGCAAGCTACCTCACAGTCATACCGACGTTACCCTGGTCTAACATCACTGCAACCCCAAATACGTCAAGACTCCAGCATCAGTGTCAAAACATATAAGAACAGAGGCATACCTAGAGGATCACAGCACAACATTTTGCAAGCAGCCACTCCCCTTCCTTTTCAGAGCCACTCCCAGTGGCTAGAGCAAAACGGAGGCTACATTGGCTCTGATTGGCTCCAAAGAGGAGGGGGAGCGGCTGCTTGCAAAATGTTGTGCTGTGATCCCCCTGCAATTCTATGCATATATTCCTGAGAGTAAGCTCCATTGGGACTTCTAAGTAGGCTTGTGCTCAGAGTGACACAAGTGACACAAGCCTATGACTAATTGAGCATTGATTGGTGCCTTTGTAGTGGAAGTGTTCTGGGGGGAATCGGTAGCAGTGGAATCTACATGACTGTAGCTGCTGCTAGTGCTACATCAGCTCTTGTTCCTATTGGCATTTGTATGCAGTGGTGTGCCTTGAGGGGCGTCTGGGGGGGGTCACAGGGGCCGGAGTGGCAGCAGAGCTGCCTCCGCCACTGCTTGCTTGCCTGCCCGCCCACTCGAGCTGCCACAAGTGCAAAGGCGAGCGACATTTGGCCCTCCCCCCCACCCTTGTGCTCCAAGCACTCCAAAATAGAGCGTGGCATGGTGTGGGGCATGGTAGGGTGGCACCACAGGGTGGGAAGCCACAGAGTCCTACATGATCCTAGGCACTCAAGAAATTCTCTTTTGCTGCTTGAGGACTCCTGCTGGGTTTTGCCTTTGTTCACATCCATAGCAGGTAGCTGTGGTGGCTAGTGTGCCATTAGTCCATAAACAAGCCCCTTGGATTAGACCCTGACTCCAAAGGCTCTCACCAACCCCAGAGGTGCACCGCCAGTGCTTGGGTCAGGTAGGACTGGGCCAGAAAATAAGCAAGAGGAGAATTCACAAAAATAAAGACACCGCTGAAAGAGTTATAGCTTTTATTGAACAGCATCAGTGTTAGAGGGAATTATGACAGCATTACAAAGCAAGAGGATTGCTGACCATTCCGTGCACACAGGGACCCTTGTGCTTTTGAAAGGTGCATTCCAGACAAAGAGGTCACAGATGTAGGTTTCCCCATTAAGGTACAGTTTTATTGACAGCACTTCTTGTCTGTCATGCACTCTTAAGAAGCACAGGAACCCTGCAAGGACCAAAAACTGATAACACCCCTAGAGAGCAGGTGGATTTCCTCTGCTCCTGCTGGTTTTGCTGTAGGCCTTGTGTGTTTTGCACAGCATCTTTTCCACTGACATTGTTGGAGGACTCTGCAAAAAAAGACAGAGACAGTAATGACCAGCAACTGCAGCAGATAGTTCCTGTGTCCAGATGCTAAAGTAGGGAGTGTGTGAGCAGGTGATACAGGGAGTGCTTCTCTTCCAGTCACCACTCCCACTCCTCCACTGATGGTCACACATCACATGCTGCTGCCAATGTTTGGCTGGCTCAGCTGTTCAGGTTGTCATGAAGACAATACTCACCCTTCTCACGTAGGACTTTGCACTCTGACTCCAGTTACTGTGTGGCCTTGTCATTGCCCACGTTCTGCTTCTGCAACAAAAGCAGAGTCATGAGTGTTTGGACAGCAGCTGGCAGTGAGTGCTTGGTGATCCCTAACAAAAATGTTCTTCAGTGCATGATGGCAGCATACCTGCACTTGGGAGTTCGTGGCCAACAGAGCCTCCCTTTCTGCACAGTGCATACTTACCCTGTATGGGTATGACTATGCATGATGCTGACAGTGGGGAGATGAGTCAGCAGCTGAAACACAGTCTTAGCATATTGACATGGGGAAAAATAGGAAGACATATGCCAGGGATGGGATGTGCAGGAGTAATACTCTGAGGTCGTGTTGCTCAAATTGTGGGTTGGAACCCACTTGGTGGGTTGCAACCTGATGTCAGGGAGTTCAGGGAAAGCTGGGAACAGCCATCTTGGAAGCTGCAGACCGTAGTCTTGCTGTATTCCTTTTGTGAATGTCAACAGTTTGAATTTTCAAGTGAATTTTTTTTTAATTTTGTTTTTAGTTCAGTGCTTTTACATCATATTTTGTCCTAATCTTGCTTTCTGTCAGGATGTTTCATGGTTGTGCAACAGCTGCAGTCCAAGAATGCCAGTTTGCATTCCAGGAGTGTCCTTTGATTATGTCACAAACATTACATGGCACTTCCTGCTTGATGATGTCACTTCCAGCTGTGACATTGCTTCCAGTTCAATGACATCGCTTCCAGTGGGTCCTAACACAACTGCCATTCTAAAAGGTGGCTCCCAGTCTAAAAAGTGTGACACACTGCTCTGAGGCATTGACGCTTTCTCCTCCAACATCCTTGTGGGTCCCCCTCTTTTCTCACCTGTGTAGAGGGTCTTTTCCTTGTAGTCCCAGTTGCAGCAGTGGCATGGAAGGTCCTGGTGAATGTCATATCTGGATTCCTGAGGCAGGATAGTTGCAGGAGTTCTGGGAAGAAAGGTCTTACCAATATACCTTTCCTATTTTGTTAATGCATTTTATATACAGTATAAACAATATGCATAAACAACAGATATGCATAAATAACAAGTGCCCATTCACCAACATTTCTACAACATTTCATATGGAGCATTCACTACAAGTATGAGGTCCTAATGGTGTAGCCATTCTGTGCACCTCTATATATAAGCAAATCCACAATCTGAACTAAGGCAATGGTTTACTATGATTTGCTGTTGGTTGATTAGTAATGGCAAGTTTTTGGATTCCACAGCAGACCTCTTCATCAGACAGATGATAAATAAAAGAACTGGGAAGAAGGGAAGAAGAGACAATGTTGAGGAATCAGAGGCATACCAGGGCTTTTCCACACCCCAGGAATGCTGAGTGACATCATTATGTCACACACTGTGATGTCATGACGTCACAAAGTGAATGGAGCACAGAGGCTCCTGCAGCCCCAGCCAACCCTGGAGGCACCCAGGTTGTTGGCGCATTCCCCTCACTCCCTGACTCAGGAAGCACCTGCAGGGGCATACTATACACAAGGAAGGGTGGGTGGCCGGCCGAAAAGCGCTGTGCTTTTTTCCACCCACTGCGCCCTCCACCGCAACCAGCGCCCATTGCCTCACGGCACCCTTTATATGTCTCTGGGAGGAATCCCAACATTTTACATATATTTAGTATAAAAAATCCAAAAATGGACTTTAGATTTGTTTTGCAGACTTGAAACAGCCCCTGAAAGGTATACAACGTCCATATGCACACAAGGATGCTTAGACAAAGGAAGCAAAAACTGGCTTTCAAACACTCCCCCATCCTCTCATTTAGGAAATCTAAAATCTAAATATAAGCTCAGACCAACTCTAGTACTAATTTGGAACTCACAGGTACTATACCTTCCAAAGCGGACAGCAGGAAACAGCAAAGCAACAAGGTGAACCTTATATTCTCAAAGCAGATTATAAATGTGGCACTAGGCTGAAAGCCAACTGAGGCCGATCTGGATGCAATATTGAATGCAGGAGGACATTTTACCACGGCTGAGGCTTACATGCCATGGTTAGTGCCCTGTGGTTGGTTGCAGAGTGAGCCAGAATCCTATCCTCTGCTGTCTTTATGGGGTGGGGAGGTAGGAAGTAGGGAAGAATTGCCTGGGGCTCTTCCTGTATTTCAGTGTATACCATCCCAATGTATATCATCTTTGATACAGGGATAGTATCTGTCTGCTAAATGATTCTGGGACAATGACTAAGCCCCGATCCTCTAGTGCCACATTTTGAACTCCACCCATATGGAGTCTTGCACCAGGGGCATACTGGTGGTGTAGTAGTAATGATGGCTCAATGCAACTCTGGTGCAATGGAATCAGTCTAAGAAGGCTTTATGGCAAAAAAGAGTTAGATGTCTATTCTTTGCTTTTCAGGTTACAATTCTGTTTTATCTCTGTACTGCTCAGATGCATGAAGTCATATCAATGAATAATTTTTGATGAACCATCACAGCAATTTAAACTGGGCCAGTGCTTCCCAAACTGGTGGGTTGTGACCCACCAACCCTTTATGGGGAGGGAAGGGAGAAGGGAGCAATGCAATCCCCAGGGTTGCACTGCTGCCAAGGATGGAAGGGATTTTTTTTCCACTTGCAGTCTTGCAAGTCCTGGGAGGTCTGGGGAGGACCTGCGGAGTCCTACAGAGGGCACACCAAGCCTTCAAACATCTAAAAATAACCCCCAAAAAGGGTATTCCTAGTTTTTGTCGTGAAACTGGAAGTGCTAGGTTTTTCTTTTCGTTTTAAACATGTTTGGAGGCTTGGGGAGCCCTCCACAGGGCTTTCCAGATCTCCCCCAATCCCCTAGAACTGCAGTGCTGGCTGCAGGTAAGTGAAAAATACCTTCCTGTTCCCTGCAGCAGTGCAATCCTGGGGATCGTGCTGCTGTTTTTCCCCCTCCTTCACAAAAACTTATCTGGTTCCCAACTTCTGATTAGAAAACAGGAAGTGGGCTCCAAAATCAAAACAGAGCTTTTTTACAGATCGAGGAGGCCCAGAGAGAGGGCAGCAGGCCTTCCAGACCTTCCCAGCAGCCTGCCTGCCACCCCCCCCCCGCCCAGTAGGCTCAGAAGCCCCTGCGTGCCCACAGCACTGCAATCACAGCGGCACCATCCAGGACGCTCCCCAGCCTAAATTCCCACTACCCCCCCAATTTACAGTGGCCTCAATGTCCAGGCAGGACTTCAAGGACCACTGGTCTAGGACATAGGTAACAAATGTCATACATAAGCTCAGAGAACAATCCAAACTTGGTCCCAGCAGAAGGGGTGGCAAGTGTGCCATAAGGCATGTCACAACACCACATGAGTAAGCAGAGTTGGTGCAGTGGCTTACATTTCCCTGCCATGCTGCTCTGCCAGTGCTAGTTAGGATTGGGGTGTTGGATATGAAGAGCCTGAATAAAGTACTACTAGCTGATAAGTACTGCAAGCCTGATTGCTCCCTGGAAGGACAAATCCTGAAGCTGAAGCTCAAGTACTTTGGCCACCTGATGAGAAGAGAGGACTCTTTAGAAAAGACCCTCATGCTGGGAAAGATTGAAGGCAAAAGGAGAAGGGGGCGGCAGAGGAGGAGATGGTTAGTGTCACCGAAGCGATGAACATGAAATTGGGTGAACTCCGGAAGCTAGTGGAGGACAGGGAGGCCTGGCATGCTGTGGTCCATGGGGTTGTGAAGAGTCAGACACGACTTAGCGACTGAACAACAACAAAGCTGATAATACCATTCACATGGTACTATGCACAGTTAGTCAGGTCTGCTAAAACCAACAGTTAATAGTGCAAGCCTATATGTGTTTACTCAGAAGTAAGTTCCACTGTGTTCAATGAGGCTTACTCACAGGCAGGCGTATACAAGATTGCAACCCAAGTCTCATGTTGCCATTAATTGTGATGCAAAATTCCATTACTGCATATATTTTGCAACTATGCTGAATGGGAACCAATATAATCGATAGAAAGCACAGGCATTCCAAACATTAGGATCAACCATACTATGCTTGGTGTTGTTGTTAAGCAGCTGATTGTTAATAAAGAGTGTGTAAACAATGCTTACGCAACAAAATTAGGAGTGTGGAGTTTAATCAGCTGAAACAAGATGTTGTTCCAGAACAAAATTTCAGCTCTAAGAATGCAGTTTGCTCATTCTCAAGAAGAAAACAATGACAATGAAACGGGGAACAAAACAAAGGGCACTGCTGTTGTAATACGGTAAAGGTAGACGATGGTGGGCTTACTGGTTCCTATGAAGATTGGCCTCTTTATGAAATGAGCACACTGACTTTTATTGCTTCTTAAAACACAGGACTCTGCCAACCCTTATACTAGTCTGTTACTGTTCACCCATTGTTTGTTTATTTTAAGAATTTATACCCCACCTTTCCCATGCCGAAGCAAATGCCCAAGGCAGCTTACAGAGAACAAAAAAATACAATGTAACCACAATAAGTAAAACATATAAAAAATTTAAAAACATTAAACATGAACACAAAAAACGTTCAAAAATAACCCAAGACCCAATTCTCCTCATCAGGTCCTTTGGAGGGTGGGAAACAATTGACCGGGGGAGTAAACAAACTATGACAGTATTCCAGAGGGCAGACAGCCAACCATCATCCAAAAGCTAGGTGAAATAGGTATGATTTGAGCCCTCTCCAAAAGGCCATGAGGGAGTGTGATTACATTTTTTTCAGGTATACACATAAAATAATACACATATCCCTATGCATATATGAATAGATAAGCATCTGTTTGCAAATGTATGTTTCATACAGATATATTTGTAGGAAACCATGACTGGCTACATCTCTCTCATGAGCATATTCTGGTGACATACCCCAGGTTTCTCCCTGTGGAATGTGTATGAACAGTTGCAGATTGAGCTATAAATGATGAATCCATTAATTCATGGAAGCTTCCTGAAGCTTCATTGAATATACACTGAATATGACTGAACTACACCAGTGAAGGTGACAAAAATCATCCCCATTTTAATTATCAGGAAAAATGTCTTCTTAATTGTTTATTTGTCTTCTATACTACAAAGTCTCAGGAACACTGTCCAACTGTAAGCACAATACAGGAAATAAATACTGTACCTTTATTGCTAATGTTTTTGAACTGTTTTATTTAAATACTTTATAATGTTATAAAATGGATTTACTGTATGGAAATAGTCTGAACAACATTTATGTTAAAAAGAGAGGATGAAAATGTGGCAAATGAAAAAACACAATGTATAACTTTGCTTCTCTCCACTTTATCTTATAGTTACCAAAGGACAGACTCTAGCATGTGACAAAATAGACCTTTTTTCTGTTTTCATCTTCTGTCTCAAACAGATATGTACACAGAAGATTTACAGATACAAGTAATGCACATGCACAAATAAGACTGGCATTTTTTCATGATGGGGTTTCTGCACCTTTAACAGCTGCATAACAGGAAGAAACTCATCAGATACAGCTTTCACTGTCATTGAATATCGACAGATGTAATACCCACAAGTTACACACAGAGTGACTATTTCCCTACTATCACTGCTGATCCAAATAGGCTAGCACTGCCTACTTGGCCAGCAAACTGAAGGTAGCAACAAACCAAATACTATAGTAACACCAAACCCTCACATTAGGAACTCCCCCTTCTATAGCCATGTTCATATTATCAACTTGTATCAGCTTTACACTAGTTGAACTGCAATGGCTTCCTCCAAAGAACTGTAATTTGTAGATGTAATTGAAAACGTAAGCCCAAGTAAACCCATTCTGTTTAGTAAGACTTAGGCTGTAAATCAATCTTACCCACTACACTGGAAACAAACACCTCTAGTAAAATGTGGTGAAGCTATGAAGGTGTTTTTCTAGAGATTCCAAGCCTAACCACCTACCCTACAGTCCCTATGAAATCAGTCCCTATTAAACAGAGAAAGATCCCTATTAAATCAATGTGAGCCTCGCATGTAGATATACTCTTTGAGTTACTTTCTGTTCAGCTTCCTGGTCTGGCATAAATGATGGTTGAATGTAGTAGCTAGGAGACTAGCATGTAGTAAATAAGTGGCCATTCCAGGACTAGATACAGGGAATATGAAGTTAGACTTAACAAGGTGGTTTTATATTCCATTTCCAGATGGTTTTGGAGAAATATGTGTTCCTTGGAGGTACATATACCCATATTCCCATATAATATAAGTTAACCAGCTACAATACAGAACAGAGTTCCTGTGCCTTAAAATGGCTATGTAGGAACATAAATTAAAGCAGGCATGGTTTGTCATGCCATAGTGATGCAGGAATAAGAAAAATTGCACTTAGTGAAATTCTCTCTTCTATTCAATCTGTCTTTGGATGCATGTGTCTACACACACAATAGTTTACACTCATTATTTATACATGCGAACATATTATGAATGGTATGTTTCATTCATTTCTTTGTACATTCTTTTTAACCAAAAGAGATGAATTCACTTACATCTTGCTAATTATAAGCCACAAAACAAAGAACAATAAAAAGCCATATTTAAATGTAATCTATTTACACACATTTTCTGCACATTTAGTATGAATAATATTGAATATGTGTGGGCATTTGAAATGGGCTTCCACTGTCCTATGGTGGTGGGATTATATTTATTTATTTATTATCATTAAATGGTAGTACATAATTACAAACTATATTGAAATGGAGAACATATCATTTGACACAAAACTGAGATGTTCTATTTCATTAATTTCCAAACCATACTTGGGAACAGAGGCTGCAATCCTAAACACACTTCCCTGGGAGTAAGCCCAATTAAACTCAATGGAATTTACTTCTGAGTAGACAGGCATAGGATTGTGCTGTAATATAGGTGGACTTTCAAGATGATGGCTAAATACTAAGATCAATTTGTCAAAAGTTACTGTGGAAATGTCATCAGTGGGATCCTGAACATTTCCCATCATTGGATTTCTGAAGCAAGTGACCTGTTTTCGAAATCTGAGAGAAGTGGAATCTCTGAATCTAATTACTACAATATTCACTTTTGTAGACATCTGATGAGGTAGGACTTTACCTGTGAAAACCCATTCACCAATATTTAGCTGAGGATCCTAAACTCCTCTCCCTCCCAGCAATGGATTAAAATAGATACGCTTCCATAATGGTTCTTATAACATATGTATTGTTTTCCACCGGTGCTCACTAAAAACAACTTGCCAGGTTTCACAAGTGGAATAGATCCCTCTACTGAGTTTGTCCCATACTATTGATAATGTGATACGTTGAGAGTTAGGCTGAAACTTTCATAATGGAGGATTGCTGAGAAATGTATAGGTAAAAAGCGTCCAATTTCTTTAGAACTGCAGATTAAAACACACACACACACACGGAGAGATTATGAAACATTTTTACATGCTATTTACTAACAAAAAAGAGTGCAGAAATGATAGAGAAGACCAGCAGCTTGCTTAGTTCTGAGCTTGCAACTTGATTTCCAAACAAGATCAAATGAACCCACAACATGGTTATCAGTCTTGCCTTTTTCACAAATTTTTCAGAATGTCCTAGGTCACTTGGGATTTATCTGGTGACATTTATTCTCTGGAGTGCCTTCAAACGCTACATAAAATGTCATAAATGCTACCAGTTAAGTGGCTTCCAATACATATTTATGAAATGCATCCAATCACACAGTCCCTTCAACAACCTTCAGAGAATAATTTTTGATGCATATATCTTACTGTAACACATCAGAACAAACCTGTAAGCAGCTTAGATGCCTACAAGCACTTGAAGTTTCTGAACAGACCAGTAAATGAGCAAAGGTTATAAACAGGAATAAGGCACTGTCAAAGATATTGTTTATATAGTGATTTTTTATGTCACTAAAGGATTTCCAGCAAGTTACCCATAGAATATTTCCCCCATAAATCCACTTGCATTATTGAATATTTTTGGGGATATAAGTTTAAGTTGGGGAAAAAAAGAATTGATAATAATTGGCTGTGGCAAGAATGATGATAGCAAAAAATTGAAAAATTAGGTTTAAATTCAGGTGGGAGGATTGGTATGGGGAAATGTGGAGTGTTGCAATAAATGATAAATTAACAATGGAAATGAAATTTTAAAAAGGGATTGTGAAAATAAATTAAGGAGATCTGGGACGCATTTCTTAGACATGTTTTTGAAGAAGGGAAAGGACAGTATACAAAAGATGATTCCCTATTTATTTGGGGAGAGAGAGAGGATATGTGGTTATGGCTAAATAATAGTAAAAAGAAGGTGGATTGTATAGGTTGATGTCCCGAAGGTGAACAGGTGCACAATTGTATAAATGCATTGTCTATAGTATTTTGTTATATGTTACATGTACATATAAAAAAAAAATTTAAAAAAATAAATCCACTAGCTGAGCTAGTAAACACTGCTGCAGATATGAAAGGCAAACATAGTATCTACTCTTAAAATTGACAAGCTCATGTATGTAATGCACACTGGGTTTATATAAATCTCGGCTAGAACATATTATAAATTTTATCAAATTCATAAAATGCAAACACACCTTAAATAAAACATCTCGGTCTCAGTTATAGTGAGTCAGTCCTAAGCTCTCAAACTGAAACAGCCTCCCAAAGACTGAAGTGTAGCGAAAGTCAAAGAGATGATGTCATCATAGGCCTGTATACATAATTGCCTGAGCTCCTCACGACACACACATATCTGCTCTCCGCACATCAGTGCATACCTTGGTGAGCTGTTGTAACGAAATGCATGATGCCGACAGGGTTCCCTGATGCTGCCAAAAAGCCAGCATTCATCTCATCGCCAGCACATCTCAACAGCACATCCCAAGTTATCCCCTCTTCAATTGTCCCTTCTTTATCCCTTTAGGGTTTGGCCACGACTATCTTTCTATGAGAGAGGACAAATTCTGGCTCAGGTCTCTCATTAAACATCAGAAAGAAGAATAAACAAGGAATTGAATGCATATCTCTCTCTCTCTCTCTCTCTCTCTCTCTCTCTCTCTCACACACACACACACACACACACACACACACACACACAGAGAGAGAGAGAGAAAGAGAGAGAGAGAGAGAGAGAGAGAGAGAGAGAGAGAGAGAGATGACATAGAGCTGTGTACCTCTGAATTGGCAACAGGCAGAAGCACCCTCCTTTGCCCCCCCACTCCCCCACTCATATCTCCCCTTAGTCATTTCCACTGACGCTGCAGTACATTGCAACACTTACTGGCGATTTTGAATGACAAATATTCCTGTCTTCCTCTAGCTTCCGCTCCCCCCCCCGCCCCGCAAACTACAGACTCTTTTGCAGTGGAAAGAACCATCCATAATGGAGACTTCAGCATCCTTGGCAAAGCCTTTGACTGGTGAATGGAGCAAAAGGATAAAAGGAGGGTAAGATGAGGGACCAGATGAGTGAATGAATGAATGAATTGCTACCTCCAGAAAAGCTCTGTGGGTTGCTGGCTTCTCCTGCTCCTGCTGCTCTTGCTGCTGCTGCTGCTGTCACAGCGGATCAGCTGATATTTACCTGTGAGGTAATGCACACTCTGTAAGGTCACCATGCACCCACTGAAACACAGTGCAAAGCAGGAGGGGCGCACAGAGACGGAACTGCTTGCTGCTGCTGCCGCTTACCGCTCTGAAGAGAGAAAGATGCACCACGCACAGGCGGCGGTTGCTGCTGCTGCTGCTGCTCCTGGCACATGCTGCAGGTGTCATAGCTGAAACTGCCCTGCTTCAGAATGTACCCATTTTGCTTCTGCACATGCCCAGAGCCCCTCGTGCAGCCCAAATGAGCATGTGCCAAGCCTGTGCGCATGCCCGGCAAGGCAGTGAAGCCTCCCTGAAGCTGTTGCCCTCACCTAGCCCTTTGCCCTCAGTTTCGCGGGGGTTCCATTCACTTTGCCCAAAAAGCATCCTAGCGATGCGGAGGAAGCGGAGGGAGGGGGAGGAGCCGGGCGACGGAGGGGGGTACGGACGGGAGGGAGGGAGGGTGGCTGAGCAAAAAGGATGACGTATTGCCAAAGCGAAGGAGCAGAGGAGGGAGGGAGCCGAGGGGATTCGCTGGCGGTGCTGGCGCGGGGAGGGGAGAGCCGCCGAGAGTTTAGACGGGATCCGCAGGGGCGAGGGAAGAAGCAACGCGGGGTATTGGGAGCGCAAAGGGACGGGTCAGGTCACTCGGAGACATTTGCGCCCGGGTGGAAGAGGGTCTGGGCTGGAGGCAGGCGACGGGGACACGCGGTGGAGGGGGAGAGGAAAGGTGGGCTGAGGACGGCGCTCGGCTGGGCTGTGCGCAGAAGCGGGAGGGAAAGCAGATCGGCAAGGGCTGTGTGGGTGATCGACGCGCTGTTAGCAGGCGGAGAGCGAAGACGGTGGGGAGGCGGGCGCTGCCGGGATAGAAACCGACGAGAGCAGGACTGAAGAGGGCGAGAAGCGGTTTCAGATTTCCCTGGACCAGCTCCCAGTGTCGCGTGACACCCATCAGGAGCCTTGGGTGGTTCGTTCTTTTCAAATGAATGAATCAAGGCCGCTGGCTTCGTCACGGGCGAACTTCAGGGCCGGCTGGCATTGTGATGAATTGTTCTTCTGTGCGCGGTGATGTCACGTTGCTTCCGCTCGCAAAGTGCTCGGAGTGAGAGCCGGGCTTTGTTCCAAGGGCTGTTTGCTCGGCCCTGGGGAGCCGAATCGGTGCCCCAAATACAGGAAAGTCTCTCCCCCCGCCCCGGTGATTTGGGGTTTTTCATTTTCATTTTCGACGCATTTGGCCCTTTCGCATTTGGCCTCTTTTGTTCGGCACCTGGCGCTCGGTGTTCTGCTCCCTCGTCCTCTCGAGGAGCGGCGATTCCTCTGCTAATGTCAAAACTCTGGCTGCGCGTCCAAATATTGATATTGAAGGTGGTTGTTGGCCCCCTCCTCCTTTGCAAATGCCAGTTAACCCGTTCTTTCCCTGAGGACATATAATCACTTGGAATTAATCATCGTGTGTGTATGTTGATGGACGAAAAATATGTGTGGAATGGAGAACATGGCCATTGTCTTACATGCATCTAGAGCTAGAGTCCTTATTGTCTCGAAGACAATTGATGCTCCAGGAACGGTTGGGCATTTTCACACATGATGCTCGAAGCCTCTTCCTCTTTTGCTGAGTCTGACCACTTTTAAGTTAAAGCTTCTGCGTGTGTGTTCGAATGTCGACGATGCAAGATACAAAACAGGCATCTTAGCCAATCTAGGCTCCCTACTCAAAGATGGGGCAAAAAGTACTATAAGCTAAAGCATCACTGTGTTTGAAAGGCTATTTTCATGTGACACTTAAACCTGCTTTCTTATAACCATAATTTTCGTATGTAAAACCTGCATTGGTTAGAATATGCAGTCCATTTAAGAATGCCTCTTTTCTTCTTTCTCAGATTAATAACATTCACATGCAGTGTATTCCAGGCTAAAGGGCTTTCTCTTTTCAGTTGTGAAAACACCCTTAGGTATATACACAATATATATCTGCATGGGAAATTTCTTCCCTCTATGCCGGTTTGTTCCTGCACATTTCCTCCCCCATAATACTTTGCACTGCAGAGGGACACACTTGCAGGACCAGTGAAGGAGAAGCAGCCTGCATGATCCAGCAGCAACATCCCCCATCAACTGCTTTGGGGTGTTTGTGGGGTGTGGTAGGAACCTCTCTACCTTCTGCTGAGCTCTGATAGACAGGAGGTGTGTCTATGTCCATATATAATTTCATACACTCCCTGAAGCTTTGATCATGTATTTTCCATGCAGTGGCGTTTCTATAGGGATGGCAAAGCTCTAAGTTTTGCAAGAAGCCTTATCTTGCAGTGGAAATCACTCCTCTCCTGCACCGTTTTAGCCAATCCTCACAGGGAACAGTAACATCTTGGCGTTGCTTATTGGCTACAGCAGCAAGGGAGAGGAGGGATTTACATGACAGGGTAAGGCTTCTTGCAAAACTCAGAGCTTTGCCATCCCTGTAGAAACGCCTCTATTTCCATGCCAAGGTGCATATTTGTTACATGTAGCGTGGTCCAGCATGCGTGCAAAATGCTCATCCAAAAGGTGTATTGATATCACTTCTGGTAACATGTTACAGAAGAAGCAAGTTGTTTACCTTCAAATGTGTTGTCAGAAACATGCTATTCTGACTTGACTGTTGTGTGAATAGTGAGGAGCACCACGCATTAAAAAGCACAACAGTTCTCAGACATTAGAACTATAACTATCCTAAAACTACTATCTTCAAATGAAATTGGTTTCAGACCTTCAGATCAATATGTGGAGGCTACCCGTTGATTATTTGTGGTTCCTCAACAGCTGAAACAGGGCTTATTTACAAAAGGGGAGAAAACAAACACATTAAAACTGGGGGGGGGATGAAGATTCAGCATAGACAATTGCTGGGACAGCTTTGCCACAAAGCAGCTTGAAATAGTTGCCTGGAGGGGCACCTGAGGCGGGGCGATGAATGGACAGACCCACAGCCCATCTGGGAGCCCATCTGCTGGGAGCAAGTCAGAAGAGGATTTCAGCAGTGGCAGCCCCCTCTCCCTCCAGGGCTGTTAGGATGAAAAAAAAGAAAAGAAAGAACCAGGAAGGGGAGAAAAGCTGCCACGTTGCTTCTCCCCATCTCTTTGGTGCTTATGAAGCACCAAGTGGGCAGTGACAGGCAATTTGAAGCCTCCCCTTCACTTCGGAAGAGCGTAGCCTGCAGGCTTCCTGCTCTGTTCTTCTTCTGTTTGCAATGAGCAAGGGCTGCAGAGTTCCCAATAGATGCTGCTCCCATTCCTTTCAGACAAAAGTGGCAAGGAGCAGGGATCCTCCCACTCGTTTGCCCATCTCATCTGTGGGGAGGGGGTGTTCATGTGTGCATGCACATAGAGGCAGCATTTGGGGGATTCAGGCAACAAGGGGACATGCCCTGTCCCTGCATACTGTGGTGACAGTCCCAGCAATAGATCTTTAAATGTTTCTATTGGTGTTTGAGGGATGTGCTACTTTTAGGTGAGTAAAGGCACTAGCCGAAATGGGTGAAAATACAATATGTTGTTTTTTGACATGCAACATGTATTTGTTTTCCTGGTGAGGAGTACCATGCATGAAAAAAACTAGATCGTTGCCATGTTTTCCTGGACAAGGGCTTTAGCAGCAGTGTTGACAAAGAAAAAGTGACAGATGTCGCATTCCCAGGCACAGAAGCTGCAGATGTGGAAATTCTGCCTGTCATAAAACAGCTAAGGCCACAAAGCCTTTCTGAGGGAAAAAGAAAAGGCAGCCCTGCTTGGAGACTATACCCATCCGTCCTAGTTGTTTTATGTTTAACTGCTTGAAATAGGACGTTTATGTCTGCTTTCACCACTTGTTTAATGTGCTGGGCAAGGACTGCTTTGTAGAGGATATTGGCAGTGCCAGCTTTGAATGCAAAACTGGGGATCAGATCCTCGTTGGGTGTCAGGCCATATAGTTCTCCCCATTTTGGATAAGCCTCTACACCATCAGAGGATCCCTTTTGGCATGCCTCAAGTGACATGGAAAACCATTATGGTGGAGTAACGCCAAACGATGGAAAACTGGTTAATTGTTTTACACTTCAGTATATTTGTGAATCATAATAGCTGGGGAGTGAGAGAGAGTTCTTTTGGTTCCTTGGCTTGCTTCCATAGAGGGTTTGCTGCTTATTTTCCAGATCCTGGTCTTTTAACAATTTCATGGCAAGCAGAAATCCAACAGGCGTTTCTTTGCTCAAGACAGTCATTTGTCCGATGTGGGTCAGTGGGCCAATGACTGCACTGGGATTTCAACCTGTGGCTGCAAAGTTTGAGCATTTGTAAAGCTATGTTTCCAGTTAAAAATACCGGCCTTGCAAAGCAGTCATACACAATACTGTTCACATTTGTAGCGGGTCATGATGGTTATCATAATCATCAACAACATCACAGTGCCAGAGACCGATAAGATGCTCTGCAAACTCAGACTCAGTCTTGGAATGACTTCTCAAACAAAACACAATTTTACAATGGGGCCTACGCTCAGTGTTTGCTGCCTGTGACATGACTAATTCCGCTGCCACATTGGCTGTGATTTGTTGTCCTTTCGTGCTGGATTGGAGTCAGGGCTCCAGTCATCACAGCTGGCCCACCCATGAGGCTGAGTGAAGAGGCAACTTCAACTATTGGGCTGCGGTAGGGAATGAACTGGCAGGGAGTGCACCCTGCACTCGCGCACTGTCCAGCAGGCTACACTACTTCAATCTGCCACTGCTCTTATTTGCTCATTTAATCTCTTGAAACACTCATGAAAGAAAACTGAGTAACAAGAGGGTTGGTGGCAGCAGCCCACCTCCCCTTCCAGCAACTCCGCCATGAGTGATCATGCTAATGATCCTCTTTTGCTTGCATTGTCTGTTTCCACTCAGCCAGTTCTGAAGAAGTGGCCAGGCGGGCACTGCCAGTGGCTGAGTGATCTGGGGCCAATTAGAACAGGACTGTCACAACTGCCTGCGTTCTCCTCCACCCGAACAGACCCTGCATCATCTCACCTATTGGATGGTGGCATTTATTTATATTGCTAAACAAAGTACTTTTCAGGAGTGAATTAAGAAAGAAAAACGAATTTACCACCAGGATGGAGCCTAAACCTGCCCATATGGAACTCTTCATGATCAGCTATATATGCACAGAGGCCACTTTCACCCCTTCTGCTGAATGCAGAGGGATAACTAGAAGCCTCAGTGCCCAAGGCAGTGATGTCACAATGTCACATGACATTGTGACATTACTTCCAGGTTCTCCCGGGAGGAGGAAGCCTTCCAATGGGAGCCTCCAAGGGAAAAGGAATGGGGGCACAAGGTTGCTGCATCAAGTACCCTTCCTCTGGGAGAACCATAAGTGGTGCAAGGCAATTGCTTCCAGGATCTCTCTGAGGAATTGGCACTGGAGGCTTCAAGCCCCTCTCAGTATAGCACCTGGAGCAGGTATCCTTCAGGCTCCACCCTAGTTATACCTCTGGCTGGGTGCATGGAGGTTACAGGTGAGGCCAGCAGGCAAAGACCTCTCCCTACTCCCCACCTTATATGTTCAGCCTACAGATGTGTGCTGGAGCGTCTATTTTGTCCCAACAATGTGAGTCACTGAAAATCAAGTCGTTCTAGCTAGGAGTGCCTAGCAAATACTTAGATAGATGGATAGTTTATTTACGGTCATCCGACCAGCTATACACAAACAACTAGACAAAATACACAAAACTAAAACCAATATAATCATTAAATAAGTACTTCACAAATGCATAACACAAACATATGGTCAAATAAGCTGGATCAGAAACCAGCTCAGATTTACACTTAGAAGGCACAGTAAAAAGGGGGAGGGACACTACAGCACCCATATAACGTGTGTAATAGTGGCCTAAAGAGGGGAAACTGGCAAATACTTGTGAGTGTGTGTGTTTTTAGGCGCTGGTTTTAATGATTCTCTTATTATCTGTCTTACAACTAGTAAGTAATCAATCAATCAATCCACAATTTATTGTGTTTTAACTTTAAATCACCTTGGGAAATATTATTGAAAAAATGGAATGGAAATATTTAAAACAGAAATAAATTCTCGCAGTAGCTCCATTTTGTGTTATATTTTTCAGGCATGCTAAAAATGAGTTGCTCAAGTCTCACTACCCAAAGATCTAAAAATACTTTCATGGCAAAGTTAAAAATTGAGAAGAAGCCATGATTTTTTTTAAGTACAGTCAGTCTTGAGCCTTTTAATGCCTTATGTCTGATACTCCCCTGATTTGTCTCTGATTTCAGATCCATCTTGTCATTGAAATGCATAGGAAGATTTTGATGACATGACATAATCTAACGTCTGTGCTTCATAAATGCTACAGACTATATGAAAGATGAATGGAAAACATGCAGCTCTGGCTGTGTAAAAGTGAACACATGAACATGTCTGTTGAAAGGATTTTTGACAAACCAGATATCACTTGACAGAAACATCCTTCCCACTCTATAGGCATTCAGCACTAGAATTGCAAAAACAAGGGAGAAGTTACAATAAGGATGTCAGCGCAATCCTATACTCAGTGGTGTCATCTAAATGATTTAGGAACAGGTACTCACTTTTGATTGGCACTTGTCGGGGTCCGCCCACTGGAAGTGCTGTCATAAGCCGGAAATGATGTTATGATTGTTGCCATGGATATGATCATGTTTGTAATAACTTCAGCTTGTGGTTAGTGTTGATTTAACTTCTATTGCTTTGCTTTCTAGTGATGTGTATATACATATTTTGCTTCAACTGTTCCCTGGTTAAATAGCAGGGGCCAGCTTTGAGTGGGCGGGGCCAGCTCAACTTCTAGGAACCGGTACTTGTGTAGTGGTGCATAGTGGGTGCATGACATCACTGCCTATACTGCGCTGGAATGGCAAGGCCGATGGGCCTGTGCCATATCCAGAGCAGTATAGGTGAGACTGGAGCCTCCCCTATGCACTCCTCAGATCTTCGCCTGCTAAACAGCGGGTGCAGATCTGAGGAGACCATGCGGTCCGAATTGGGGCTGCATGGCCTGGCAAAGGGGTCTAGTGCCGAATCCTGGACCCGCCTCCCTTCTGGGCTGGCATGCACCTACCAGCCACCCAGAAACGCCCTCCCCCTGCCCACTCCCTCCCTCCATCCTGGCTCATCATGCCTCTGCGCCAGCCGGGGTCAGCTGGTGCAAAGGAAGCCAAGTGCGGGCGCTCCGAGGCCGGCACTGCCTAGGATGGCGCCATGTGTCCCATGTGTTGCTGGGTTTTCCTTCATGCCTCACTTTTCAATAACATTCCTAGTCTTTCTTCTGTCCTTCCCATGGACTTCAGTGCAGGAGCTTCTGGAGAAGGATGTGCTGTAAATTGCAAGGTTTGGAAATGGTGTGAGATGCTGTTGCAAAATGATGGCGTCAGCAGCAAATGCCAATTGCCTCGTTAAACTCAACCACTTGCTTCCTGTAGTTAAAAATTGCATGTGTTTTGGGGCTAGGTGGGGTGAGATGGAATCACAGTATTCTATGTATATCAATGTTTTCCTCTCATTTATTTGACATGGGTCTCTGCTAGATCTGGTTGCTTACAGCGAAACAACGGGTGAATTGCCATGGACGATGTTTCAGGAAAATATATTATAACATAAACTCTGCACAAAAGATTAGATCACAGTGTTTGCTCCAAGGGTAGGGTAGTATTTTCCTTCTAGGTAGGCTTGCAAATCATAAGGCAGATAACTTGAAGTTAACTGAAATATATATTTTCCTCCCTGGAACTGCTTCCAAATCATATTAGGACAGCCTGGGCAGCAGAAGCACATGTCCAGCAATCTACACAATCAAGAGACAGCTGCAGTGTGCGAGAAGCATTATATGATGTATTTATCTTTATCTTGTGAGGAACGGGACAGAAATAGATAGATGTGCCCAGGAGGCTAAGCAGAACTGATGTCTTGTAGCCGAAACAACAAGCAGATGGGTTAAAGTTTTGTGGACAATTACATGGGAACAATGGATAAAAATAGCAAGGAAAGGATAAGATGCAGCTGTAGCTCATAACAACAAATTACCCTGGGAAGTGCTGGCTTGTGTTATCACCTGAATGAATATGTCCAACTGGTTAATGTAGTGTTTCACTGGTACAGCCTAACCTAATGAGTAGCAGTATTACAGCAGCCTACTGATTTATACACAGATATTGAACATTCATTTCTGCCCGAATGCCCCTCTGTACTATTTAATTGAAAGGTGCTGAGTGTGTTAGCTCAGATCATAGCCATGTTGGGGGTCTTTCCTTAATGCTTTATAGAACATTTCAGGGCAGACTCCTAACCAACTTTCCAGCACTGACATAGCTGTGCCAAAGGGGCGCATTCTTCATTGGAACAGTAGTCACTGAAGCCTCTTCAAGGTAAGTGAATGTTTGTTCCCTCACCTTGGAGCTGCATTGCCCTTATCCCAGTGCTGGGAAGTTGCTTAGGATTGCACCCTCGTGTCTGGATTTACTGCAAATTGCACCTGTCATACAACCATGGCTGTGTGTCTTATCTGAAGACCCTTACTATTTTACTTCCAAAAAATTGCTCCTCCCTTCTTTTAAAAAGGTGGTTTCAGTTTTCTTCAGGCCTTTCACCTTTGCCTTATCAGGTAGCTGCCTGAGCTCATTCTTTTGTCCTCCTTTTAACACCCCATCCAACCACCCAAGTAGCAGTACAGGCAGTGGTACCAGGAGCATCAAGGATGACTGATTTGCATAGCAAAAGGCAAGGGCAGACAAGTGGCAGCAGGTCTTTTAATAAATGCAAATCAGGAAAGGATCAATGTCTAGGAGCCCACTTGCTATGAAGAAGCCCCAACATGACTGGCATACACGGTCCACTTCTTACACAAATCACAGTGTGTCTAGCACCGTGTCTATGCATGTCAGTTCAGAAGGAATCCCCATTGAGTTCAGTGGGTCCCTCCCCTTTGTAGGGCATATAAGATTGCAACCTAAGAGCCTCTGTTTCTTCTCTGCAAAAAGAAGTGGGAGAAAGGAACATTGTAAATAGACATGACTGCAGAGCATCAATTAACTTGATTTCTGATAGTGGATAGGGATAACTGGATCTAGGTCTCCCTGGGTAACTTGTATGTAGTGTGTGCGTGCATATATTTATTTATTTATTTATTTTAAAGATTTTTACCCCGCCTTTCTGCCTAAAAAGGCATTCAAGGCGGCAATACAAAAACAATTAAAAAACAGAATAAAAACATCATAATTTAAAAACAGTGATTAAAAACAATATAAAAATACAATATACAAATATATCCCCTGGATCGAGTGCAAAAAAAAATAAAAAATACAAGAAATACAAGACCAGCCAGCCTGTCAGCAACTAAAAGCCTGTTTAAACAAGAAGGTCTTCAGTCCCCGCCGAAATACCGCCAACGAGGGAGCAGTTCTTAGCTCTAAGGGGAGGGTATTCCAAAGTTGGGGTGCCACCGCCGAGAAGGCTCTCCTGCTGGCCGCCACCCCTCTCACCTCTCCTGGTGGCGGCACAGTCAAAAGAGCCCCCCCCAGATGACCTCAGAGTACGGGTCGGATTATATGTGCACATGCACATACGTGCAGTGGTGTAACCTAATGATTTAAGAACAGGTACTCACTTTTGATTGGCACGTGTCGGGACCCGCCCACCAGAAGTGACGTCATAAGCCGGAAGTGATGTGGCAGGAAGTGACATGAAAAAAGCCCTTTTTGAGGCCTCAGACAATTTTAAACTGACCCAACAGTTGCAACAGTATTCCACAGCACCCCCAGGACATGTTAAGGAGGCCTGGCATCATGTTAAAGTGACCCAACAGTTCCAAAACCCCAGAGCAGCTCATTTTTCAGTGGCAAGGCAAGGCAAGGCTCCACTCGCTGCCTGCCTGCCTGCCTGCCTGGCTCTGAGAACATGCAGGCAACTCAAATGTGCAGGAAATTCAAACGTTGCAGAGGGTGGAGTCGACAAGTGGGTGGGTGAATGGGCGGGGCCAGCCGTAATCCTAGGAACCGGTACTCGTGTACTCCCGCGTACCCCCTGCATGACATCACTGCATACGTGTGCTCAGGTGCATATGAGGTACATGAGAGTACACACATTTACAACTACTGCAAAGTTACATACATGCACATAACATTGATGGGGGAGGGAGTGTCAATGCATCAAAAGCTGAGTTGATGCCTGCAATCGAGTTGAGAGAGATTCTGTGCCCAATCTATTTATAATCCCATAGAACTTTCAATACAGGATCATGAAAGTTTACAATCCTATCTCGGGCTGGTCTAGAAAACGCAGTAATGCTGGTGCAGCCTCCACTGCATGCTATGGGTTGGCTGGGGACTAGGCGACGATGGGAACTAGGCAATAAAAAAAAACTTTTTTACTTACCTATTTTGCCATGCCATGGTTCCCAATGGGTATATTCAGATCTGTGCCAGCTTTTTGGCTGGCATACATCTGAGTGGGTTGGGAGGGTGTATCAAAGCCATGCAGGGGCAATAGGATATTTGCAGTGCTGCTTCTGTCAATATTCATCCCATCCTGCAAATGTTCAATTTGCCTGACATGCAAATCAGGCTGGCTGTGATCCCTGTCCCAATCTTTCCCTTGAATGCCTCTCCACTGATGAACCTGCCTTGGCAGGGGCTGGGCACTCCACTGGTATATACCCAGGGCTGCTAGCCATTTGCACTGGTGGCCCCAGCACATGTGCCATCAATGCAGCTGCTGGGCCGGCAGCCCAGGCCTTGAACTGATGGAATGTGAATTCCATCAGTGCAAGGCCCAGTACGAACTGGGCTACTTTTATTGCTTGTTCCTCATGGAAATTTGGGTGACATGAGTTCACAAGAAATAACAACTGAATATATGGGAACATGCCTCTGTACAGCCAGACAAATTCCAGGTCAGTTTTCCATGATTATCAATCTTGGCAAATTTGCAACCTCTACCAAAACCTGACCACATCTTTTCAAACATTGCAAATGTGGTCAAGTGATAACATACTGCCTGATGCCTACAAATGAAGAGTGTACACTGAAATGTCCCAAATATGGAGCAGTTATTCTGATGGAAGGAATTGGGGTTTCAGATTTTTGGGGTGGGGAGGGTTAATTAAGAATTGCAAACCAACTCGTAATATTTATGCATCCTACCCATGTTCATTCATGTACCACCACTGTACATTTTCCAAACTGTCTGAGATGGCTCAAGCAATTTAGTGCTTCCAGCTACTCAAGGCTCATTGCCCCTGTACTGCTGCTTCTCCCTTCTTTCAGCCACCAACAGGGTTTTGAGGGACTCAGCTGGGGAAGGCAAATGGAACTCAAGTGGAATGCATATACTCAAAGCAGAACCAATTTCCCGAAACAAAGGCACATTTCTGGAGACCTTACACGTCGCTATCCCTCGCTTGATTTTGTATCTTTATATGCAAAAGAAATGTTGCCTAAAATAGCAAGAGAAAAATTCTGTCCAACAAGCCACTGCTGAAATGACAGATGAAAAGCGACCATAACATACCCTCCTAGCCTCGTTTGTGAAATGAATGTACTAAGCTGTATTCTGCTCTAGTTGTAATGAATGGCTTATCGTGAATCATTCACTACACCACTACTTCCCCAGATGAGGCTATAAAAGCTGGTCAGGGCAGCATCAGTACTCTGTGATATAACAAAATGGGGATACAATCATTTGCACCATCTGATTGGTTGATTCAAATAATTTCAGCCTCATTTGGTCTTTTACATTCGCTTCTTCAAGAGTCCCAGGGTAATTGTATTTCGCAAAAACAAGTACGCTTTTCCAGGGTTTGACAGAATGGGAACTATTATGGGAAGAAAATTGTCCTTGAAAGCAATCACTGACCTAAACATGAGATGGTGGTTCAAAAGACCTTTTGGGATTGATTGACAGAAGCAGCAGCACCTCACTAAGCAACAAAATACTGGGGGGGGGTCTGGCTTTTTGAAATGAAGTTTCCCAGCAGGCCCTTTGATTATTGCCCAGTATGAGTTACAAATTAGGTAAGAGGAAGGCAAAGAAATAACAAAGCCCAACCTAAGCCAGTACTTGTCTGCTTGTTAACTGAATCATGTTCCCAAAGACAAAAGCCCTTTAACACCACTTAAAATGCCAAGTTGAATGGGAGCATCAGTGCTTTGTGTTATGTCATGTTAACTTTTAATCGGTGCAGGAAAAAGGCATCTATTAAAATCAAAATAGGTTAATTCACTTTAAACATTCAAGCAGTGTAACAAAACTGATGTCAACGACTAACATGCTGGAATACCCATAATAATGCATCAGCACAGGACTTCCATGTTTTATTTAGCATTCATGCAACATGTATCCTCAAATGCTTTTAAAGTAGAAGTATGGGACTTTAGGGCAAAATACGTATTAAATAGTCATGGGAGGCAATTCCAGGAAAAGACTATAAAATTGGTTTTTTGTTATTAGTATTGTTTTTAATTATATAGCATTATAAATGTAGATGGTGCTTTAAATAAAAGAGAAGACAGGTCCCTGCTCACAATCAGGCTCACAATCTAAAGACAGGTGCAAGGGAGATGACACACAATCCTCAATTGTTTCCTTGTCTGTAGCACTGATTTGTTGCAGCTTCTTCATTCACCTCCAGGAGGAGCCAGAGGGGTGGTCAGCAACTTTTGGACAGGTCACTTTTCTCTGAGCTGGAATAAAACTCAGACATCTCGCACAGTTTCAAATTAACCAGCTCTTTTTGTGGATAACTTGTAGGTTCAGAGTAGGCTTTTCTGAGTAGCTGATCCACAGGTGGAAGTCCTGCTGAAACCTTAGTTGTGGCCTGGACCCAGCCAATGTGCCGCCCAGGGACAGAGAAGTCGGAGCGCCACCCCTTCTGCTGGTTCCTCACCCCCTTGTGTGGCTTCATCATGCCCCCATGCCATGCCAGGCTCCATTTAGGAGCCGTACAGGGGCAAGGGCAGGCGGATGGGCCAAACACCGCTCACCTCTCTGAGAGGCGAGCTTCCTCCTTGTTGTCCTCTTCCTGCCTCACAAGCGTGGTGCCCGGGGCATTTGTGTCCACCCCCTCATTGGAAGGACCATGCCTGGCACAGGCCAGTCAGCCTGCCTGCTACAGCACAGGGTTAGGGCTGGGCTGTGATATCTCACTGCATACAGGTACAGGTACAGTTCACACTTTGACGTATATATTGCTAAAAAATGAAAACAAGGGGAAAAAATGAAACATGGATCAAGGGCAGAAAATTCCATTCTACTGATATACTAATTGCCACTGATACTAAGAAGCACTGGATCCTAATGCATTTCACTGTGTCTCCACTCTCAGCATCTTTGAGACAACCAAGATTAAAGAATGTTGTTTTCCAAAAAGCTTATTTTAGGTGACTCTGTAGGCTTTTCTTCCAGCCACTTATCTGTCCTCCTCAACTAGGCTAGGACATTCAAAGCCCAGAGCAGCAGTCCAAATGCCAAGCTTGTGTCCTTTGGCACCCTGCTCTGCTCTCGGTGGTCCCCTTTTGAATCAGAGCTGGCCTGGTTCATGTTCCTCCTGGGCTGCTCAGTTGCACTGGCATAGAGTGAGCGAGTGAGCAGCTGTTCCCCTGAGCTACGCAGATCCTGAATTTGCCAGGCTTGAAATTGATGTTTGAGGAGCAGATCCTCTCTCTCTCTCTCTCTCTCTCTCTCTCTCTCTCTCTCTCTCTCTCTCTCTCTCTCTCTCTCT
>JAJKFI010000031.1:3810414-3836443 GCA_029204185.1 Lerista edwardsae
TCTCTCTCTCTCTCTCTCTCTCTCTCTCTCTCTCTCTCTCTCTCTCTGTGTGTGTGTGTGTGTGTGTGTGTGTGTGTGTGTGTGTTGGAGGAGAGAAATAAAATATGGTGGGGAGAGAATATGGAAACATTTCTTTAATGGCTGGACTTTGAAAAAACATATCTGGAGCCCTTGAACATGCTGAGAATTAGGGGAATGTGGTCCATTCCTTCTCTGGAGGGTTCCTCTGTCCCTGGGCGGCACGTTGGCTGGGTCCGCAACTGACCTGCACAGTATCCAGCACAGGGCTGGGACTGCCTGTGGTGCAACCTGGGGGAAGAGGGGAATTGATGCAGTTGCAGATCCCTGGAGCATGCTGGGAATGTGGTCCAAACTGCCCCCAGCACTCCCTGCCTACTTCTCTGTTTTCCCAAGCAAACGTACCCTTGTGAAGAGGGAGGTGGGCAGTGGAAAGGACTTTCTGGAACTGCAGCAAATGAGACAGGTTCATGCAGTGCTGGCCTGTCCAGGAGGCCAACTCAGCTGGTTGCCTCAGGCAGTGAACAATGGCTGCTGACTGCCTCCACCCATCTGCCTTTGCTGGATTTCGAAAAAGGAAGAGGAGGCGGAGCAGTAGAGACATGTGGGCACTGCAACGCACTATGCTCCTCTCTTCCGCACTTCCTCTTCTGCTCTGACCCCTCTTCCTTTTTGAATGTAGGGAGTGAGAGAAGGCGCAGTGGAGGTGGCTGCCCTGCTGCTGTGAATGGCAGGGCCAGCCCTAGGGCCATTTCAATTGGGTCCCATGCCTGGAGGGGCCTCGCACTGGCAAGTGGAGTGTTCGCAGGTGCAGCTGGCGCCTCACTCTGTAGCTAAGACTCCGGCATAAAACCTTCCATGCCAAGGCATCGCGAGGAGAGTGCGGTCAATGGAGCATTGCTGCTGGACAGCTCCCCCCCCCCCCGGAAGCAGTTGATGGTGCTACTGCTGCCAAGTGCCTCGCTGCTGCTCCTCATCCTGGTGAGTGGGGGCCACGGGGGGGGGGCGAGGTCCTGCAGAAACGCTTTGCATTGGCTCCGCAGCTCCTAAGTCTGGCCCTGCTGACTGGCAGTGGGATTTTACACAGCAACATGCCCCGCAGGATGAGGCAGCCCCATTTGGCATGTGGTCTCCGTAGCCAGGAGGTCTCAGGACGGCCCTCATTTCATCCCACGTATAGCAGCACTGTAGACCTACAGCCTGCTGAGGGCAAAACTGGCTTTAAACTCAAAACAGGATTTCCTGAAGAGCATCTATTCCCAGTTATGATGACAACTATGCAGGAGCAGCAGTTTGTTCGCACTTGCTAATTGTTTCTATAGGAACTGTGTTCCTGACCCACACCACTTCTGCCTCCACACCTAACATCGACTCATTTGATTTCCCCCTCAACCTTCTGTTGCTCTCTGACTTCCCTACAACAGGGGCCTTGAATTCATCCTATCTCGCCTTTCAAATCATTGATCTGAGAGGCCCAAGACTGCTCACAATGCATTCTCCGGGTCTCTTTAAAGGCAGATACAAGAAGATCTTGAAGTAGTTTTTTTTTTTTTAAATGCCTTGACACAAAAAACACAGAACTATTAAAAAGAGGATGTAAGGAAAACAACACATATGTAGCAGTACCAGCCTCCCTGTTTTAGAGGCTCTCTTGCCATATCTCAAATGGCATTTGGAAGTTTAAAAACCAGTTTAGGGGGCCCCTAGAAGACAGAAAAACCTGAAACGTCAGGATGAGCACATGGATAATGAAATTACAGCCCCCCCTCCCAATTTCACCTTTCTATGTTCTTCAGCAACATGTCCTTAAGGCATTAATTTATTTTTTAAGGAAAAGCTTATGTTTCTTTCGTCTCTTATTGGACCCGGGGCAATTCACAACAACAAAATATCATCCATCATCATCATCATTGTGATAGACTGATAAATAAAATCACTATAAAACAACAAAACAGAAGTATAAAGACACAATTGTCATGGGGTAAATAACAGTTTAGATTATTAAAGCAGAATTAACAGAAAAGAAGCCATTTCTTACTATTCCTAATGCTATGAATGAATACAATGCATAATTTTCAGAGGATACCAAGAAGCACCGGCAAAGCTTTCTCTGCCCCCTCCCTACCCACCACAATAATGGTTCTTCATTAGGGGAATTTCCAGAATCAGTCCTGCAAATTCAAGGCAATCAATTTTCTCCCAGCACATTTGTGTAGAATTTCCATTTGTTTACAAATTGGTACCAGCGTTCTTATCATCAGAAGGTAATGTAACTTGCCATCTTTTATCTGTCTTCATTGGCTTGATGGATGCCAGCAGTATCTGCTGCGAATTGATCCTGTGGGATGCTCTCCCCAAGGACCCCCAGACAACTGATATTTTTATTGATAATCCAGACTTCATTCAATGATTTGGAAAGTGTACCAGCCTGCAATGAATAGAGCTCAAAGGCAGCCACTGCAGCAATATGGCTCATGCTCTGCTATGATATGAGAGCAGTTCTGGAAGCTTGGTTCTGGGTTTTTAGTTTATGTTGTTTTCTTTAATTGTTAGTTAGCAGCTTTGTTTGTGCGATTCTAAAAAAAAAACACCTGGAAAGACAGGTTATTTATTTGGCAAATAAATAAATAAATTGCTTTGAAGAAAATAACCTAATGTTGCATTTTTATCATCTATTTGAGAAAGTTTAGATTTAGAATAATACCTCCTATATCACATAGATGTTCTCTAACTTTCTCTTCTAACTGTATTTACTGCTGCCATTACAAAGTTCCCTGTACAAGGTAAGAGGAAAAAAAAAGTTAATACATGAATGCCGCAGGTCACAAGCATAATTAATCAGGACTGGGTGTCAGGGTTAACATTAATGGGCAGTTGCCAAGGGCCCAGGGCTTTCAGAAAGACTTCCAGAAACTGATCTCTGACAGCCCACTGCCTTCTTGTACTGGCAGCAGAGCAACTCTCTGGGAACCTTGGGGGTAGAAGAGGGGCCTATAAAAGACAGTTTACTGACGGTCTCCTAAAATCCAAAGATGGTTCTGTGATTGTTTGGCAGGGAACCAGAGCTAGCCTTAGACCATTCTACACCTGCAACAGGTGACTTGCTACCTTTGCTAAAGGGTTGTCTGGGTCTCAAGTGGGCATGTGGGTAAGTGGGTTCCCTGAGCAAGCTCTGTCCTGTGTGGAATTTGACCCACCCATGAAGCAGCCCTGGCAATCCTAAAAATACAGCCCAATCCCATACTTCCCTAAAGCCCAGAGCCCTTATGGCACTTTTACAACCTGTGCAGCGGCATCATGCAGCTGGAATGCTGGGCAGGAGGAACAGGTGAGCGGCAGCGGGGCGGGGAAGACGGCGAAACGGACCGGAACGCAATGGGTGGGCTGCCGCTCACCCGTTCCTCCTGCCCAGCGTTCCGGCTGCATGACGCCGCTGAACCTGTGCTGGCAGTATGAGTGTATTGTTGGTGAAGGACTCTTTGGGATTGGGCCCTAAATCTCCCCTTTGATGCAGCTGCACCACCAGAGCACACCCTGTATCCTGTAGCAGGGCAGTCAAGGAGGTTTGCTCCAGGAAAGGAAGCATTTGCTCCCATACTCACAGGTAAGCTTTCATTAGCCCAATGGGTTACTTCTGACCTGTACCAGCTACTTTGCTGGCACAAGTCCAAGATGAGTCATGGAGAGGGAACAGGAAAAAAAAACTGGACAAGGATATTGTCACAAGCTGCTGCCACCAATATCCACCTTGTTCCACCTTCTATTCTGCTCCCTCCCCTCCTGGACACTCCCCCATTCTTCCACTCCCCACCTTGTTTGCCCACCCTATGCCCTCACTGCTGGGTTACTGGCTCTGGTGGGCCAACTGGCTTCAGAGGTGCGGCTGTATTGTCACTGCCTCTTGTGGTGGTGCTTACAAAATGGCTGCCAGTTGTGTGCAGTGCATGCCATTGTGACCCATTTTATGACAGCAGAATACTACCCTGCTGTCATAAAACCCTCTGTGGACTGGTCCAATCTTAGTTAGGACTCAGCTGAACGTCATTTATAAGTAAATTTAACATAATGAAACTGAGAGCACAATCCTATGCATGTCTACTGAAAAGTCAGTCCTGTTGTGTTCAGTGGGGCTTACTCCCAGGAAAGTGTATATAAGATTGTAGCCTTAATCCGGAACAGATCAGGCTAGAAGTACTTTATTTGGTACTTCGGAAGTAAATGTAACTGAAATTAGTACACTTTCTTTGCTTATAATAAGTATGCTTATAATTGGGGAAAAGTTAAATAGTTTTGTTTTAAAATACTGCATTAAAGCTCTGTGTCTAGTTGCCACTTAGAATTTATTTTAAAGAATCTGGATTTGCTGCCTCCTCTATAAAAACCACTTACAGTAATTGATTCTTAGGGATGCCCCAATGCCAAGATTTGATATGTCAGATCTGATGGACTATAGACCTGCACTTTAAAAACCCCTCAAATGAAATGAAAGCAGCTCAGAGATTAAATGTCCTTAGTTTAAAAGACCATTGGCTCCGTTATGTGGAATGCCTATTTCAACATAATAATCTTTAAATATCTTGAGTTGATAGCCAAGAGGGGTTTTAGATTTTCCAAATAAGACTCTTAAGGCCCAATCCTATTAGGGCACTAGTTGAATGTCCATCATATCCTAAGCCCATCCTGACAAGGCCACATGGATGGTGCATCTGTATCAGCAAAGTCACTAGCATAGCCCTTCCCAGTAATATGCCCAGCATCCTTGGAAATACTGACACAGGGCCCACCCTTAACTATGATAGCGCTAGTGGTAAGTCCACCGCTGCCATTGTCGTAAAAGTGCTGTAGCGCCAGACCCCAGCACCTGGAGGAGCTGCCACGGAGCCGTCCGGCAGTAAGTAACACAGCTGCCAGCAGTGAGCTCATTTGGGGCGTGAAAGGGTGTGGGGAGATGGAACTAGGAGGGGGAGGGGCCAGAGGCAGATCTAAGGGGGGCAATCTGTAAGTTGTGCAAGAAGCCTTACCCTGTCATGTAAATCCCTCCTCTCCCTTGCTGCTGTAGCCAGTAAGCAACGCCAAGATGTTGCTGTTCCCTGTGAGGATTGGCTAGAACAGTGCAGGAGAGGAGTGTTTTCCACTGCAAGGTAAGGCTTCTTGCAAAACTTACAGATTTGCCCCCCCTTAGATCCACCTCTGGGAGGGGCAGAGCAAGTGTGGGCACAGTGTTGGCCTCCACTGCTGGATGCCACATGGCCCAACATGGAGGCCCTCAAGTCTTGGCCAGCAAAATAGCCAGTGCAGACCTGGGGAGGCCCATTGGCAGCCCTTATATGAGAAGGTCTCCCTGAGGATCCTCCTATGACTGCCATGGCACCTGAAGGATACAGTGGTAGGCTGACAGCCTATGAACCATGGAGCCGTGTCCTGATGGCAATACGTCATCACCGTAACATTGGCATGTCATTGCCATGAAGCCAGTTGTCGTCTGTCATCAGGGCAGTCAGAGGCCACATGCAGGTGAGAGTAGCCTGTGGAACCTCCTACACTGCTATAGGTAAGTCACAGGGGGCAAAATGGGAGAGGACTGTGGGCAGTTCGAGATGGGGAGGGAGCCTGGCCATGAGGTGGGAGGTGATCTTGGTGCATTCCACTGGCGCAGCTGCCACAGAAATCCCACAAAGCACTTTGTGGCTGTGCAGGGAGCCAGTGTGCCAGTGACACACACTGGCAGAGTGACAGAGGCCTGACAGAGCAGAAAAGGCCTGCGTAGATGGCGGGAGAGGATGGAATGGGAGGACAAGGGGCTGGGATGGGTGTATGGGGCCCAGGAAGGCGGTGTAGGTTCGGCAGTGGCTGTGCACACCAAATCCAAACCCCTTTCCAGGCCTGATCTGCCTGCGTGGACTGAGTTGGCCCATAGCGGCTGTTGTGGCTAACCCCAGGGCAAGGAGTCAAATGTCCCCTTACACTGGAGGGGGGACCTCCAGCAGCCAATAATCCCCCATGGGATACAGCGTAGCCCACGCTAGTGCCTCTGCATCACCATGTGGGGATTTAGTGAGAACTGGGCTGTTATTTTCACTGCCTTGTGTGTTGCCCAACACATTGGCCAATGCGTTGCACAAGCATTTGCAGAACAGCACTAGCAGTGATTTTCTTTCCACTCACAGGATCATTTTTATAATAACTGGAAGCAAATAAATACCCTTCTGAATAAGCCACATAGTAAAACTAAACAAGAAATCCAATATTGTTTCAACCAAATACCCCTCTCCACCTTCACATGGTAAATAATCAATCTTTGTGGGCTGCATAATTCATCTAGAGAGAAAAAGCATTGTAAATTATTGCCACTGGCTTCACCACTTATCCTATTTCTTTACTTGTTAGTTTTTGACCTGACCAAATGGATGCATTCTAAAGACTCGGAAAACTGTGGTTTATTTAGGTTGACTGACTGGTTTGAGCATAAATCCCCTTTAACAGGAATTCAAATGAAGGCTAAACTTGGATTGTTAAATGTGCACTGTCTTCATCATACTTATTGTACATCTATTCCAGCTGTCAGAGAATAGGCACAGTTATTGCTCGTTCCCTTCGCATCCTTAGTACTTGCTCCTCATTTAAGAGAGTAGCCTCTTATAGCCCAATCCAATCCTCCACCTTCTTCCGCGATGCAGCTGCACGGATGGATGTGCTGCATCCAGTGGGGGGGGGGCAACCAGATCGCCTGTGAGAGGTAAGTAAAAATATTTTTTAACTTACCCCTGGTAGGCCCCCTGACTGACAACAGGTCTCCTCGGACAGAAGCCAGCTATTTTGCTGGTTTAAATCTAAGGAGAGGCAGGGGGCATGTTGGCCATTAAAATGGAGATAGGATCTTGGCACATGTTGCTGCTGCAAAGATCCACCCCGTCCAGCCCCAAAACTGTCCCCTGCCCTCCTACTCCCCAGCCCAAACCTCCCCCAAATTTGGGGGACCCACCACCACAACCTTATCTGCTGTAGCATGGACTGGATCTGTCAGTGAAGGGTGTGTGGAGCTGGCAAGTATTTGCACCAGTGGCTTCAATATGCACAGTAGCAATGCACCATTTATAGCACTGCAGTGGCCAGAACACAAGATCTGCAGTCTGGGTCCCCTTAGGGGAAGAAAGGCTGGATAAAAATATGATAAATAAATACTGGGTCCATAGGATCGGGCTATTAGGTTGTCTAAAATGCTGCTTACTCTGGCAAATGGCTCACAGTGCAATTCTATAACTGGTACAGCATCAGAGCAACAGGGTTGTGTTGACGCTGTGCACTTAGCGCCGATGTGAAAGCACTGATCAACACCCCCACATTGGCGCTGAGGTAGTGGGACCGGCGCTGCAGGCAGCACTAGTCCTGTTGCGCCCACGCTGTGCCTCTGTTGCATTGGCCAAAGCAGGCCGGCGCGAGGGAGGCCCTGTGTCCAACTGGACATGGGATTGGCTGGGGGGGTTGGGGGCGGGACATGGGCGGGTCCAGGATTTGGCCATAAGGCCAAATCCTATACCCGTTTGGGAGGCTGCGCAACCCCGATTTGGGCCACGTGGTCTTCTTGGATCTGCGCCTGTTGTTTAGCAGGTATAGATCTGAGGAGCGCATGGGGAGACTGGATTCTTTCCTACAGTAAGGGAACAAACATTCCCCTGCCGCAGGGAGGCTCCAGCCTCCTGACCCATAGTTGGATATGACGCTGGCCAGCCAGCCTTGCCATTCTGGCGCTGGGTAGGATTGCGCCCCCAATCAGAGGCATCACAGAAACAGGAGAAAGATTTGGGTATGGTCGTATTCAGGGAAATGTGGAATGCAATGTGGTTAAAGAAACTTTTTAAGGCCCCAGTCCTGTCCCCTGCCTCCAGTGCTGATGCAGCCACACCAAAAGGCACATGCTATATCCTATAGTGGTGGTGGGGCAACCCAAGGGCAAATGGGAGGTAAGTTAAAATATTTTACTTATCTCCATGTAAGCCCTGCAGCTGCCTATGGGTCTCCTCAAACCTAATTTGGTGGTGTATGCCCAAGAAGGGAAAAGGGGCAGGTTTTATAAAGAGGGGATAAGATCGTATGTGCTGCCAGATCATTGCTGCCAGATCCATGCTTTCCCCACCCACTGGGTAATTCCACAGATTGCCCCAATCCTCCCCTTCCCCCCCCCACAGCCCACCCCACTTCAGATTTACTGGCACTGGGGGATCCAGAGAGACTGCAGCTTTGTGGCTGGCACCGCTTGCCATTTCTGGCAGCAGCCCAGTAGTACACCGCGTAGAGCAACATATGTTGGGCTGCACTGCTGGAATGGGAGTTCTGGCCGTGCAGTTCAACGACAGGAATCAGTTGTAAATTGTCTTCAACATTAGGAAGAATGCGCTTAAATTAGTTCACAGATGGTACCCAAACCCCCAGCAGTTAAAATTTGCAGTGGATGCTCCCCTTTGCAGGAGAGGGGTGTCCAGAAAGAGGCACCTATTATCATATGTGGTGGGCATACAATAAGCATAACAATTTTGGGGGCAGTCATGTTTTTGGA
Source organism: Lerista edwardsae (assembly GCA_029204185.1). Taxonomy (NCBI): domain Eukaryota; kingdom Metazoa; phylum Chordata; class Lepidosauria; order Squamata; family Scincidae; genus Lerista; species Lerista edwardsae. The sequence continues at coordinate 3,818,987 of JAJKFI010000031.1, forward strand.
AATTCCTGCCATTGTCAACATCTCTGTCTGCCTGGAATTACAGTTAGATTTATTTTTAATGTTTTATATTTAATATGACTATAGTACAAAAAGCTGATTTTTTTCTTTATTGATAGCTGCTCATCTGGAAATAGCGCTTTACTGAAAAAAAAAAAAACCCCTCATCATTAAATTCTTAGACAATAGAGTCTGGTGGGCAGCCTTGGCAGAAAAGCTTGCTTCCAAGTTTCAATCTGCTTAGGGTCAGGCCAAGCCGGATGAGTTCTTCAACATGACTTCCTTTCTTATCATTTCTGAATGCCTTGATAACCCATTCAGCCAGCCAGAACTTGTCACTATGGAAAGATGCTCTGAATTAGATCTTGTGAGTCATTTGTTGCTATCACTAGGAGCTATGGTCTTCTGCTATAGGAAGGTGGGTCTTACCTGTAATACTGTACTTACCTGAACTTGTACTTTTTTCTTTTTAGTTATAGTTTTGAATATGCATAGTTGCATGGGGATTTAGAATTGTGTTGTAACAGAACTTCGGAAGATTCTTTTAGGAAACAGAGTTTTTAATAAAACTGCTAAAGTGATCTTAATAGCACAATCCTATGCATGCCTACTCAGAAGTAAGGCCTATTGTGTTTAGTTTACTACCAGGAAAATATGTGTATAGGATGCAGCCTTAATACCCTACATGCCAATCCAATTTTATAAAAGCATCAAATCTAATGTGAGCCGACAAATCATGTGGGAAGACTCCAGCCTTCCTGCTGGCATCCTGACAGTGCGCTACTCAGCACACTGCTGGAAAGCACTTTACAGCACCTTTTCAGTAGTCATTGCCAGTGGAACACATGTTCCACTGGCAACCAGCCCAAGTCAAAACAAAACATCAAGGATTGCTCAGGAATTCCATTAAATACAATACAAGTACAAATTTAGCACGGGCATAAACTCATCACATTATCCCCAAAATGTCAATTTCTTTTTTAAAACATTATATACATATTAAATCACACAGTACAGGTAAATCATAAATATTTGCTGAAACAGACTCCCTAGGAAAGGAATTTAGAAATGAAAATGTTGCATTCTTTGCCTTAATAGATGTTAGTTTCACAGATTGATGATATCCAGTGTAGAACCACTTCCTTAGGTTTTGATGGAGAAGAAAAATCCTAGAGCTACAACACAACTTTCATATAGTAATGCAGTCACATTCCATCCAATAAAAATGACTAGATATTAAGGGGTTCAATATGATTCTTGCTGAAAATATCTTAGCCACAGAAACCGTCATTGAAATCAAGGCAAACAAACAGTGTCCCATAACTGAAAATCATATCATCTGAATCAGGTCTGTTATAAATTATTCTGGTGCCCAGAGCAGGTAAAAGAATACTATGAATTTTGGCAATTTTGACATTTACAGTGCTGAAAGTTCTTCATCAAGAAGACAGTAGTAGGAAACTTATTGTTCCTTTTTAATCTTTTCACCTGCTCCAAAAGGTTGAACCATTTTTCAAAGCAGGTTTGACGTTTTTTTTTAGGGTTGCACAAAGACGGTGTAGAAGAAGTCAGGAGCTGACAGCACAATTTTTTACCAAGTTAGAAAACAGATTTTACCAATCAATGCTTTCCATTGCCCAGAAGACACAAGGATATTAAGAGCATCATTGCCCCCACTATTGATTCCAATAAGTTTCAAGCTCACAGCATGAGAAATAAGAACACTGCTGGATGTTAGGGCTCTCCCTAGATTTAATAATAGCAGAGCTGTTGTAAACAGCAACTCGACAGTCAGTTTCAATTACAGAATACTATGTAATGAGAAAAAAAAAACTCCAGGCTTTTCATTGAGAAAAAGATAACTGGATAAATCAGATCTACACTTATTTTATTCTTTATTTTATTAATTATTTTATTAATTAGGAAGCCTGAGCAAAGAAAAGTAAATCTTTATTAGCTGGAGCAAAAGCTTGACAATGGCTGGCATTTTATTTCTCATTGATTAAGCAATATTCACAAATGGAACCAGCACCCTCATGTGAAGGATATTATAACTGAACACCTAGGGGATGTGTATGAATTATTATGGCAGCCATGTCCACAGATCTATAAATGCAGTCCACTGTGAAAGTTTGCAATGGAAACTTCAAGAGACAAGGGCAGCACTTGCTGCCACAAATATTTATGCAGAACTGAAGCAAAGTGGTCAGTGGCTTTTAAGGTCAACAGTTCCTGCAGAATACAATCCTTCTGGATTGATCAGTGCAATATTTGTTGTTGTTGTTATTGTTGTTGTTGTTGTTGTTGTTGTTGTTGTTGTTGTCGCCGCCGCCGCCTCCTCCTCCTCTTCTTCTTCTTCTTCTTCTTCTTCTTCTTCTTCTTCTTCTTCTTCTATAGGGATGTGTATGCTCTATACAGACAGTACATAGCAAGAATCTTTTACTTATGACTTCCCAGGAAATGGCTTCATGGTCAGTTTGTGAACTGGAGAAACCTCAGTTGAACTTCTGATCTGGCACAGAAATTATCCTGTAAGCCCAAGGCCATGTTCACCAGTTCATGTCACTTTAGAGTTCTATCTTCTTCCAAAGAAAATTAAGAGCTCAATCCTAACCTGGATTTAGGCCGGCACAATTAGACCAGCAAAGTTTGGCCATCACAAGGGCCACCATAAAGCACATTTGGACCACTCTCAGAGGCAGGGAGGATGGTGCACATCTTTGTTCTGGCCTCTCTGTCTATGAGAGTGGTCCAAACATACTTTATGGTGTCTCTTGTGCTGGCCAAACTTTGCTGGCCTAACCAGGTTAGGATTGTGCCCTAAATTTTATTTAATTGCCATTCCTTTCTCTGCTTTCAGGTTGCTGAAAAATTGGCCCAAAGGTGGAGTTTGTTTTAGCCCTTCCACAAAGAGTTTACAAGATTTAATTTTGATTGTGAACATGCAGAATAAAAAAACTAAAACCAAGGAGACCTAGATTTGAAAATAAGCCAAATTGTCAAACTTGCAAGGACATGATGAAAGAAAAAACCATAATCCTTATACTAGGGCAATATTTACAGTTTGGCAAATATATAAAATCAGATCCAACCCCAGGCAGTCCCCATCTACTTCCTGCCACCACAATAAGCAAATAGAAATATGTATACATGATGACATGTATGCATGGAGGAGCAGACGATTATTGTTCTTGAAGGAGCTTGAAAATAATATGGGGAGTACAATCCTAAATTGCACTGGATTGGTGAGGCCGGCAGGCTTGCGCCAAATCCAGTGCACCTTAGATGCGCTGGGGAGCCTCCCCGGGACAAGGGCACGTTCATCCCCTTGCCCTAGGGGAGGCTCTGGACAGTGGCGTTTCTACAGGGATGGCAAAGCTCTAAGTTTTGCAAGAAGCCTTACCTTGCAGTAGAAATCACTCCTCTCCTGCACTGTTCTAGCCAATCCTCACAGGGAACAGCAACATCTTGGCGTTGCTTACTGGCTACAGCAGCAAGGGAGAGGAGGGATTTACATGACAGGGTAAGGCTTCTTGCAAAACTTAGAGCTTTGCCATCCCTATAGAAACGCCTCTGGCTCTGGATGCCCCATGGGGTTCCTTGGATCTGAGCCTGCTATTTAGCAGTTGTAGAACCGAGGAGGCTGTGTGGCTCCGATTCGGGGCCACGCAGCCTCCCAACAGGGCCTTGGATGTGGCCTAATGGCCGCATCCTATCCCCAACCCCTCCCCAGACCAGCATGCCCACCGTGTGTTGGGGCAGAGCCAGGAATCCAGCACCAAGGGGGTGGAGAGTGTCAACCTGTCTGGGGCGGAACTTTGGCTTGTTCTACCACTGCACACCTGTACCACATGTTGCTGGATTAGATCTTCTGTGGAATTTAAAATGAGGGGATCAGAACCATGGCATAGGGAGAGTTTCTTTCTACCCTTTCCTCAGGCTGCTTTCCCAGTTAAAATCACCTCCCCCAAACTGATACTTGTCCTACAGTATCAAACCTACAGGTACCCATGCGGTACAAATGGACTTAAATCTTAACTTTATGTAACTATTACTTTCTTTTCACTAAAATGTTTATACCATGCCAAAACAGTTCTTGATATTCTTAACAGTGCAACTAGTTGAGAATTTTCTGTGTATATGATTTGAATTGCTTCTCTTTATGAATCTGTGAGCCATCTGGTGGAGTTAGTTTTTGTCATTGTCACGAACAACTGAGTACAGTTTCCTAAAGGATGCAAGAGCACAGGAAGTCTGCCTTATTTTGTCAAACACAGTGAGGTGGACGGCTACCATCATATGCTCTTCATCACGGACAGCAAATTCCATCTGCTAGGCAGGTAAAATAAGACTCGTGTTCTAGCAGAAAAGGCAGAAAAACCATGATGTGGATCCTCATGAAGTTAAATAAACTTACAGCCTAGACCTGTGGGCCTGCTCCACCATGAGGTACAGTGGCACTGAAATGGCCGCTGTTGTATCCTGCAGGGCCAGACCAGATATTGGAGCCTCCTCAGGGGAAAGGAGTATAAGTTCCCTCACCCCATCTTGCGCTCCAGTAGCAGAAATTGGTCTCCTCAGATCTGCACCCGCTATTTAGCGAGCGAGAACCAAGGAGGCCTGTGTTGAATGGTGCGGCTCAAGAAAGGGTATAGGATTTGGTGACAGCCTCTGCTGCTGTCCCCACCCCCTCTTGGACCCAATCCACCCTCTGGCCCTCCTCCCCTCTGCCCAATTTTGCCCCCCTCCCCATCTTCTCCCACCACCCCCAAGCCTCCCTGCTGCTAAAAAGTGGGTCCTGGTGCTAAAATGTTTGAGAACCACTGTTTTATGGGAAAGTGTCTGCATTTCTTTGCTACTGTGCAACACTGTTTACATAAATACTATGTAAAAGAATCTTGTTAAAATTCTCTCTCTCTCTCTCTCTCTCTCTCTCTCTCTCTCTCTCTCTCTCCAAGCAATTAACTAAAAATGAAGTCATGGTGTGTTCTATTTTAGGTTGATTGACGTATTAGTCACTTACCATATATCACAGAATCTATACAATGGTTTGCCAGGGCTGGTTTCCCACTTCTTATCTCACTTCATATAGTATTTGCTTTGGGGCTTAAAGCCAGCCTTCCAAGGTCAGAATATAGGGCTGCTCTTAGTTTGTGAAGACATCAGTCCACACATGTTTGCATGCAAATATAGCTTAGTAATTAATGACTGTCTATCTCCATCCCTGAGAAGAAGCATTTTTCAACAAAATCCTCAAGAACCCAGTTGTAGGAAGGTGCACGTCATTTCTACATTAAACGTTGCAGAGGTCTGAATTGTAGCTGAAAAGCTGATTCATATTGGGGAAAAATGCAATCACACCTTCCCATTTAAATCCAAGTACACATTTCAACTTGACAAGATCATTAGCACTGTGTGCAAATATACACATCACATCAACTTTAGTGAAGCTGAGAAATAAATGGTGAGAAAATTTTCTCAAGTACCAGAGCCATTGTTAGTGCACACAGAAGTACATTCTGCTGTATTTTGGAACATGTAAATTATAAATATATAAAAGATCATTATCAAAATTGACTGAACACAAAATTAGTCTTCAATAGGATATAAGTATCTTTTAAATATAGCTCCAATTGCTCCTTTCAATTACTCAGCAGAAAGTATTCATCATCTTTCCAAGGAGTCTATTTTTTAAAGCATTGTTATTTAAATGCTGGCGCAGAAATTTGTAATTTAAAAGCTGGGCACAGAAGAGACACATTTCCATTTTCAAGAAACCTTAGCTTTGATTTGGAAATAGTAACACTGATGTGTTCAAAACAGGCAAACGGAGAATTATCTTCATCTTAACTTCACAGCCATCATTAATTATCTGCTCTAATGTAGTGTGATCCAGATGAATCAAAGTCTTTCCCATCAGGCTGCAAATAGCTTAGTTCCAGCCCATGAGCAAAAGACCTAAACATTCAATGGAGAGATGTTTTTGCTGGATCCCTCTTCATGGCAGCCTTTGGTGTATACCTTCACAGAAATGGAATATGCAAAGAAAAATGTCATTTTAGGGCTAAACTATACATGCTGATAATGCTTTTGCCCCTGATTTGCTTGGTTTTTCTGTGCTATCCATGGGAGCAATCAGGATTGGGCATGCAGTGACAGAGAAGGGAGTTGCAGTGATCAAAGGGGGAGGGTCTGGTGTTGTTGCCACCTTTCCCCAGGCCTACCAAGGGCAGACCTACTGGGGGTCCAGGGGGTCACAGAAGCCTGGGTGCAGCCACTGCCCCCCCTCCAGAGCTGCCCCCCGCTCTCTGGAGCCCTCCTGAGGGCCAGACAGGCCATGCATGGCATCTGCAGGCCCTCTGAAGGCTTACTGCAGCCTTCGGAAAGGCTTTAAGGGTTACTTCTGGTTTTTGCCAAAACTTGGAAGTAATGCTTAAAGCCCTTCCAAAGGCTGCAGTAAGCCTTCGGTCTGTGGAGCACTTGGACTTCACGAGAGGCCCCAGGTGAGTTGGGGGCAACGGGGGCAGCTGGCAGCAGGGCGGCAATCGGCGGTCCTGGCCCAGGCAGTGCATGGGCCAGGGCTGAAACTGAGGCCTACTCCTTGCCCAGGGCTAGTAGACTAAGTCTACCACCACCAAGTCTAAAGCCAGTCAGAGATAGACCATCTTCAAAAGTGCTCCTCCCAGATGCATGGAAAATCCCCCAAAGCTTATACAATAGCATGTAGCCAGGCCGAATGGAGCAAAGTTCTGACTGAATTCAATTGATTTGTGTCAATTAAAAAAAAAAAAGTTTATTAAAACCCAAAAAAAGGGAGGGGAGGACCACCCAAAGAGGAAGACAAAGAAGCAGCAGATTTTGGGTGCTAAAAATGCCCAGTTGTGACTTTTAACAAATGGAACCAGAAGGTGATTACAGGCAACCCTTAAAGCAAAATAAAATGCCTTACAGCCAGTGGTGTCATTCAAATGATTTAGGAACAGGAACTCACTTTTGATTGGCACTTGTCGGGAACCCGGAACCAGCCACGGAGCCCGTTCTGGTTCATTCCCCCTGAATGACATCACTGCCTTTGCCCCCCTAGGAACCCCCTAAAGTCGCTCCCTTTAACCCTCTGAGTGCCGGCCAACCAAGAAGAAAAGCTCTTTGCAGAGGAATTGGGAGGGGGGAGGAGGGAGAGTGAAGTGGGCGGAGTCAGCCCTAATTTTAACTAGTGGAACTGAGTTCCCCCGCGTTCCCCCTGCATGACATCACTGCTTACAGCCCAACCTTTTGCTTTCCTCTCTGCTGATGCATCTGCTCCAGAACAATTCTCACTGCATCCTTGGGATGGGAGTCCCAGAGCTTTCCTGTGGGTAAGCTTACACAGCATGAAGGGGTCTATTTGACCCTGCAACAGTGAAATCCCCCCCACCTTCCTGCTGAGTTATATAGTTTGGTGGGTTGGACCAGAACCTGCAAGGCTGCTGTGGCCTCCCAACTCATGCTTTGGCAGTGCTTGGCTTTGTGTGTTGCCAATAGTGCTTTATTGCAACTAAGGTGGTCACTGCTGGTGGAACGCTTGCCCTGCTATGTTCGTGCCCAATAGGATTGGGCTGTTCCACACCTAATCTCACTGATTCCCTAGCGATAGGTGCTCCATGCTCAGCTTGCAGAGTCTATTACACCCTTCTAACACAAGGAGGCAGGTGGACACAGCTGCACACAGATGCTCTCTGCGGGAGCCAAATTGGAACAGGCAGACACCCCAATCTTGTGGCTCCCAGAGGAGAAGTGGTGCCAAAATGGCAACCGCTGCATCCTGAGTCCATCGTGGTCACTGCTTGGGTCTCTCCAGGCTAAGGGAACATTTCCTCCCCTATTCCATGTAATGCATCTGTGACACCAATGGGTTTTCTTGGCTCTGTGCCCCTTGGCTCTGTCTCCCGGGTGCAGAGCCAAGAAGACCCATGTCAGGCCCAGAGGCGTTTCTACAGGGATGGCAAAGCTCTAAGTTTTGCAGGAAGCCTTACCCTGTCATGTAAATCCCTCCTCTCCCTTGCTGCTGTAGCCAGTAAGCAACGCCAAGATGTTGCTGTTCCCTGTGAGGATTGGCTAAAACGGTGCAGGAGAGGAGTGATTTCCACTGCAAGGTAAGGCTTCTTGCAAAACTTAGAGCTTTGCCATCCCTGTAGAAATGCCACTGGTCAGGCCACCCGGCTCACATGGGGGAGAAATGTAGGATTTGACGGCAGAGGCTGCTAATGTCTCTGCCCCATTGTAAGCCCAATCCTCCCCTTCCTCCACCCTCCCTCCGCCCTGTTCTGCCCATTCCCTGCCTCCCCCTGCCTCGATACTGCATTTATTTTCTGGCCATTATTATTATCCATGTCATGTCATGACTATTACTATCTCTCAGCCTCACCTACCTCACAGGGTTGTTGTGAGGACAAAAGAACCATGCGCATCACCTTGAGCTCCTTGGAGGAAGGGTGTATAAAAAGTGAAAAAGATAAACACATGAATATAGAAATAAAATAAGTAAATAAATAATTTTGTGGTATAGGGGGGGTGTAAAAAATTAATGGGCCCCAGTCGTCAAACGACCTAGCTGCGCCGCTGCTCATAAGAAATAACATATTCAATGCATTCCATGATGCAGCTTTCACTATTGTGTTTTTGCAGTGCAAAGTAAGGATGTAAACCAACAAGGTGATATAAAAGGTATAATTTGTTATTTACTGTTTGTTTTTAACCTTTTTTGTCACACTGGGTTGCACTTTTATGGTCTGCTATGATGCTGAGTATTCTTAGAAGTACTGTAATTTCAAAGATAGAAATGATGAATGTAGGGTAGCTACTGGGCTCACCCTGGCATCACAAGTCATGCCCACCCTGTGGCCATCAGTAAAATAAGTCATCTGGTCACAACCCAGTTCCCTAAAGCCCTTTGTTTGCAGCATGAAAACTATCAGCTAGAAAGACAGTCTGCAGAGGAAATGACAAGAGTCAAGCAAGCATGAAGATGGCATCCTCTGCAGAGCTGATGGTTGAGCCAGAGAAGACGTCTCCTGTAATGCAAACACATACGACACAATGGCGTGCTGCCTACTAAATCAGAGCACAAATACAGGATGTTTCATCCCTGCTTCTACAATTGCTGCAAGGAGGATAATATTGCTGAAATAATTAACATTTTTGAAAGGTATTTACAGTTTCCAACCCATAAAAGCAAGCAAGAATGGGACATCCATTTCCTTACTTGTGTCTGTCGCATGGTCTTCCCAAACCTGGGCATTCTGGCTTTGTGTTAGGAACTCTGCGAATGAGGGCACAATCCTAACCAATTTTCTAGCACCAGGGTAAAGATAATGCAGCTCCAAGGTAAGGGAACAAACATTCCTTACCTCAAGGAGGCCTCCGTGACTACTACACCACTGCAAAATGCAGAACAGGCTCCGCTGCCACAGCTATGTTGGTGCGGGAAAGTTGGTTAGGATTGCGCCCTGAAGCTCTTTGGTTCATGCAGTCCTTTAAATAAAACCGGAAGTCCTGCACTTCTGGGTTTTCAAGAGCCACATGAGACTGTAAATACTGTAAACACGATAAGCGGCTTTTTTTCTTTTTCAGTATGCTGCAACAGAGCTAGCAGTAACAGATCCAAAAATGGGGTTGAGCAGTGGACCCAGTTGCACCACCCCTGGGCAGGCACTTTTTTTTTACATGTGAGGGCAATGTGAATGTAAGGGCTATGCTCAGTGGTGGAATCTACCTGCGCTAACAACCGGAATTCAGGAAGTAGCTACCGGGACGCACGGTTGATTGGCAGTTCCTCCGCGCGTCCTCGCTTCCCCCATGGTCCGCTGCCTGCCTGCCTGGCTGGCTGGCTGAGACCTCCAGCTGCGGGCGTGCAGGGCACAGGCGTATTGCAGGGGCGCATATTCGCGTATTGCAGGGGTGTGTGGCAGCGACAACTGCAGTGGGCGGAGCCAGCCCTACACGGAACAACCGGAATGGTGTTCCGGAGCATCCTGGCTACATGACATCTCAGGCTATGCTCAAGAAGGCAAAGTCATCCCAGTGGGAGCACAGTTCTGTTGCTGCCACAGTGCTCTCCCTTTTCTGTCTTGCGTTTGTACTGCTTTTCCCTCTGCCCCTTCCTGTAGGGGCATTGTTACCAAAGAGATATACAGAGAGCAGAGGTTAAAATGTTTCTAAAGCCGTCCCGAAATGTGTATGCAGGATTATAGGAAAATGGTGGTGGGAGGATAAAAATTGTGCAGTGGAGAGAACCCTTCTATTAACAGCTGACACAAAAATTGCAGGAAGATTGAAATGCAATTTGTAAATCCACCTTCGTGCATGGCCATCAATCAGCTTAAGACATGATACAAGCGCATTTCAAACTGAATCTCTTTCCAACCAACAGCAGGAGAGATGCTCCAAAATGCTTTAAGTGGCATGTGTGAAATCAGCCTGTCAGCTGAACCCCAGCCATTGCCGGCTTGTGTAGTTTTCACCAAAGTTTGGGGGAGAGTCAAGAGCTAAGGAAGGAAGAGAATAAGGAGCATTTTTAAAAATGAAAGGTGACCTGGCTACAGAGCTGAACTCAACATTTCTATGCCATGATGCAGGCTTGGTTCAGCTGAGGCAAGAAAGAAGTGTTAAAAAATTGTGAAAAACCATTGCACTCTGCTCATGAGTTTCTGACCTCAGACTGGCATGCAGAAAACATGCAGTTCAAATGTTCCCCACCACTTCTCTGTATGCCAGGAACAATTTCACTATTGAGAGTCTGCATGTCAGCCTGCAGGTAAAGGCATAGGAGCTAGATAGGGAAAAAAAGTGGCAACTCCAGTGTGGGCAATGTTGTTGCCTTTTGCTTAGGCAGAGCTCCTGTAAATCTTCTCCTCCCACTATGATAAGTATATCCCTGTGCTAAGATAGAAAGCTGCTCGTGTTGAATTTCCACTTGCTATACAGTTGTTAAATGCACAGGGACTCTGCAGAGCAATCCTGGTCATTTTCCTGTTCTGCATAACCAGGATGCTTTACTCACTTTCTTGCGCTGCCTGGATGGTTTTACTAAACTTTTTTTTTTTTCATTCTGTGGAATCCTTCATCACATGGATGTCATTTGAGAATGAGGGCTGATGGTGGCAGTGATTCAAATGAATGTGCACAGAAGATTTTTCCTTAAGGCAAGAAATCACAGGTCCCTTCCGGGCCTGTGATTCTCATGTCAGAAAAGATCATCATAAGCCATGATTACAATTCAGATAAAGGACACTTTTTAAATTATACTGTTCAACTTCTTGCATGAAAGATAACTTCTTGCAACTTATTGGAGAAAGAGAAAGATCCTCTTTGTAATGAGATGCTATTTCACCATTTTGGAAAACTTCACAATATTCATGGGGGCATTTCAAAATAGTATCCATGCGCCTGTTTTGTTTACTCTCTGCACAGGAGCCCACAAAAGACACACCACATGGTGGCACTCTGGTTGTGCTCCAATTAATGGTCACTTCCTTTCAAAGAAACAAATTCCTTACAGTAACTGCAAACGCCACAGCATTGTCCCTCTGGAGCATCTTGCCGGATCTTTGGAAGCATTTCACTGAAGCCGGTTTCTCTCCCATCGTGTGCCTTCTCCATCAGCCTTCCAGGGCACCAAAACTCCTTTGCTTTGCTGCCAACAGTGGCAGCTGCTGGTGCTGAATGAGAAGCCACAGCAGCATTTCTGACTGTAGTGCCTTTCCAACGTGGAACAACAGGAGATCGCTTTAATGAAGCTTGGAGCCCCTTCTCCTCTGATTTATTTCTCTCCTCCTTTTCCCTCCAAGCAAAAATATCCCTCTACCATGGATAGAGGAAAGCCTTCTGCCTCCCTTCGGGCATTGTCAGCAGTCCTGAATCCTTCCAGTGCACTCCTGCCGCTAGATTAGAGACAGTAATTAGTTAAAGGGGACTTAAAAGTGGCAATGGGATAGAGCTCTCATGACCTAAAACTGAATGACATGTAACTTTTTCTTTAGGAACAGGCTCACTATATGGGGACTGCAAATGGCTTATGTCAGCATTCGGTAAAAATTTTTATTTGTTACTGCTTTGTGGCACCTCCTGAGGAAAGTGCTAAGAAATATGGCCAAGTAGCAGTCCATGTACCAAAAGACAAAGACTTTCATTGATGAAAAAAAATAAAAACCACAGGTACATTTTTTGCAAGAAGCAACAGTGGCCTAGAAAGCAGTGGAGTGTAGGACAATGGATTTTTTAGGGCAAATGGTGTGTAGTGGTGCGTAGGGCAGTGGTGCGTAGGGCCATTTCCATCAGGTCTACTAGCAGTATTGGCAAAAAATTGGCAGGAAAGCCATAGCTTTCAACAATGTGAAGCAACGCCTTCAATGTATACATTTCCTTACAACTCAGAAAGTATATTTTCGATGTCCTACATGTCTATGGTTGTCCTGCTTTAGAACTATCAAATATTCAGAATTCTAAAATGTGTTACATATGGCAGTTTCAACTTTTTGCCTGACCTGGAAGTCCCTGACAGCGCATCTTGCTCTCCAGGCTAGCCTTCTGGGTACCCTGGAATGACTGTAAAGGTTTGGGCAAACAATCCTGGAACTCCATTTGTAGGGATGGTCTAGCATGGTGAACCTCTTGGGCTCGGTGTCATGAAAATGCTTGACTGCAGGCAGGTCAACTCCCCTCCCAAACAAAAGAGAAACAATTCATTATATTCATTTATTTAAACAAAAAATACAGTCCAATCATGTTTGGCACTATGTATTATATACAGAAGCATCAAATAATTACAAAAATGAAAAGTGAGTAAAAAAAACTCAGGGCGCAGTCCTAAGCAGCGCCAGACTGGCGAGGCCGACAGGACAGCGCCATATCCAGCACTGCTTAGGATGGGCTGGAGCCTCCCCAAGGCAAGGGAGCATTTGCTCCCTTACTGTAGGGGAGACTCCAGCCTCCCCTATGGGCTCCTCGGATCTATGCCCACTAAATAGCGGGTGAGGATCCGAGGAGACCGCGCGACCTGAATCGGCGCCGTGCAGCCTCCTGAACAGGTCTAGGATTTGGCCTTATGGCCAAATCCTGGACCCGCCCACGTCCCACCCAGGTCCCGCCCTCCTCCCACCAATCCCTGAGCCGCCCTGTCATGGCGCCTCCTTTGCGCCGGCTGATGCAAGGGAGGCACTGCACAGGCACAACAGGACCTGCAGAGCTGGTCCTGTTGCCTTAGCGCTCACGCGGAGGTGCCGATCAGTGCTCCTGCGTCAGCGCTAAGGGCACAGCGTCGATGCAACCCCATTGAGCCCTATACACGTGTCATAGGTTCGCCATCACTGGCCTAGCATATGTGTATGCACACATACTATATGTAAAGTCTCTAACAGCCCTGGGAGCAAGAACCCTGATTATTGCTAATTAGTAATTTATTATTATTAAATGAAATATTTATTTGTAGATTTTTTTTTGTCTATTGGGTTGCAGTAGATTGTTTTAAAATGTTAAAAATGTTTAAAAGCCTAAAACATTTGGGAAGCACTGCTCTATTGGGTTTTCTGCCTTTATGTCCTGCTGTTCTGTTTTATCTTGAATAGATTTTTTATTTGCTGCTTGATGAGTCATGCTGGGGTTGAGTTTTTAATTTATGCCATGTTTATTGTCATTCTTTTCCATTGTTATCCATCTTGTGTGGTTCTAAAAATAACTGGAAAGGCAAGATATACATTTTTAAAATAAATAAATAACATTTATACAGAGGCTTCTGAGTGTGCGAAGTGCTACACAAGTATTATCTTGATGTTATCGCCTACAAGGCAAGAATTACTATTCTCATATTGTTGTTGAGGAGTGGAGAGGGAATGGCTTGTCTAAGGCCACCTAGGGCCCAATCCGGAGCCTGATATCGCAGGTGGTACCTTTGTACCTCAGACTCCAAGTGTCGTAAACATGCCATAAAGGTGTCTGGGAAGTAGGGAAGCACTGGCGCTAGGCGAGCGCCTGTCGGAGCAGGGCCTCAGCACCATGCAGAAGCTGTGCAGAGCAGCAAACAGTACGTCTCCTCCCACTCCACAGTGCTGCTTTTGGGGTGGGGGAAGGGGCATAACTGGGCAGTGGGAGGGAAGGAGCAAGCCCAGGAGGGGGGTGGAGATGGCGGCAGCCTCTTCTGCTGAATCCTGAACCCTCTCCCTGGTCCGGCGGCCCAACCCAGGACTCTTCGATTTGGCGCCAGTTCAAATGTGGGAGTGAGCTGAGGAGCTGAGGACATTGCTGCTGGCTGAAGCTTCCCTGAGGAGAGGAAAGGGCTCCCTTCCCATGAGGAGACTTCTGGTGGAATATAGATGCCTAGAGGATCCAGAAGTCACCATTTTGGCACCGGCATGGGCACCAGGGGTTTAGCATTGGGCTGCTAGTGAGTTTAGGGCAGTGAGCTTATTGAGCTTATTGGAAGCTTAGTGAGTTTAGTGAGCTTATTGTGAGCTTAGAGCTTAGTGAGCTTATTGGAAGAAAGCAAATGAGTAGCAGGGAGAGAGAGGTGGCCTGCTTGAACCAACTGGGCATTAGGTTTGGGAAGATCCATCATTTTGCAGCAGGTCCCTCTTGTGATTTCTAATTTCTAATAAAGGCAAGTTATAGTTTCCTAGGCCAGTTGGCACCCCTGCATTAGTGCTAGTGACTTTGGGCCGATGCAAGCATCTAGCATTGGCCCAAGGTCGCCCTGTGGATTGCGTCCTTAGAGAGAAATACTATTTTATTTATTATTAATAATTATTAATTAAGAATGTATTTATTACTAGCTTTTTGTGACCCGGCGTTGCCCGGGGGACAAAGTATCCCCAGCTTGTATTAGGAGAAGGAATGAATACAGGGACAGAATCAAGCAAAGGAGCATAATGAACGCGCAACACTCACTGATCAATGTCTGTAGGTCCTGTGGCAGGATAGCCCTGACATATGAGAAACAGGCAGAGGTGGCCAGTTAGCTCCCTGGACATAGGCCCCTCTCAGATCCGACTGGGTGCTGGAACTCTCTGGATCCTGCTCTTTCCAGCCTGGGCCACTCAGGCAACTCAGGCAAAACAGTTTAGTTTCACTTTCGGTTCTGGCCCTATCTAGTAGCTGAGCTGCTGCAGCCCTCCCCCATAACCTGCAGAATCGTCTGTGACCACAGGGTGGCAGCAGACCTGTAGCCCAATGCAATCCCCTTGGTTCCTGACGATCTGGGCCCCCTCCCCGGAAAACGGGGGGCTGTAGGGGGGTCTGACCCCCGCAGTGTTCTTTTCCAGGCTGCAAGGTACGTGTGTGCCAAGTTTCGTGGCGATTGAGCAAGGCATGGCCGAGCCTATGCATAACATACATACACACACACAGCCGCATAGCCATGTCCGTTTTTATATATATAGATTAATAAAATTATTTTATTATTAATTAATAATCCCAAGACTCCTAGAGACAATGTCTGTGTAAACATTTGCTGGCTCTTTCTAGAAATGGAGTTCAAGGAACATTCCTCCAAACCTTTACAGTCCTGGAATTCCAGGTACCCAGAAGGCTGAACGAGAGAGCAAGATGTGCAGTTAAGGATTTCCATGACAAACAAAAGGCTGAAACCAGGTTCACATATGATCTACAACATGCCAATTACTAGAGAAAATAGGAAAATGTGACAATTTAATTTGGAAGTATGAAGATTACCTCTTAGTAATGGTTAGCATTCCAGCTAATAGATTTTCTTCAGCAAATCAGGCAAGGATACTTGCAAAGTTGTTGTTTTAATTCAAAAACTTTTCACAACCCACCAAAAAGTGGATTGCAACCCACTGGTGGGTCTCGATCTGCAGTATGGGAAACACTGTCCTAACAAGTACTGTTGGCAGATTAATTCCTGGAGGTAAGAAGGGGTGGGGCAGGCTCCTCTATTTCTTGTCCACCTGGTCTTCTTGCTGGTAGGCAAGAAGGCAAAGCCAAGCAATCTTATACTGATAAAACATGGAAGCGATGAGTTGATGTAGGGTGTGCCACGGTTTGCAGGGCCGGCTTTAAACCAATGTGACCATTGTCATTCCATTGGGCTTCATACTTCGGGGTGCCCCGCACCAGTGCATCGAGCAGATCACCTGCTACTGCAGCTAGGATCTCTGTGGGCCATAAATCTATGGGAAAGGCAGGGCAACATTGCCTTGGGTCATCCTGCCTGCCTTTGCCTCCCAACGGCTCAAAATGGACCTCTTGGAAGTATTTGGTGGTGATGCCATCATGTCATCACCAACTAATTCCAGGTGCCAAGCTTTGTGAGTGGCACCACAGGTGCTCTTCTTGGTGACTGGGGGCATGGAGAGAGTATGGGGCCCCATGGGGATTTCCCCACATTGGGCCCCGCCCCTCCTGGAGCTGGCCCTGATGGTGTGGGTCACACCTTGTCATTTTGCCACTCCCCAGCCACTCTCTACTCAAAGCAGCCACTTCAGTCAGCCTCATGCTTAGGCCATGGACCTTGTGGCTTAAAGGAACACATGTCCTGTATGCATTTGTATGTGCATTTCAAAAGCTGGAGACATCCTGTGTGTTTTTATGAAATGAGATCAACACTCCTAGCAATTAACATAAAGCACTAAGCCAAGGGAAACAGAACAGCGCAGTCACTGGACTGCAACGAATGTGTCAAGTCATTTTCATAGTTTAATGGTCTGCAACTAGATAACAATGTTTGGTCTCTAGTGATTTAGAGTAGAGGTGAATCAGTGACCTATAAAGGTGAAAAGAAAAGCAACCTACTCCCTGCTTCAGATTTCTCATGCTTGAAGAGTCCCATTCCATTCTCAGTACAATAAGGTCTCTGCCTCACCTGCAGAAAGAAAACCCCTGGCCACTGCTCACGTGCATGTCCTGATTAACTTAAAACAGTTGCAAATTAAAAGCTGTATAAGTGACAATTCATACAGAGGCTAGAAGTTTTATATGTTAAGTGCCTAGATCTTAATTTTAATAATTGAAAAAAAATGGAGACAACTATCTCACAAATACAAACTCTTAAAAGTTGACTATTGGTACCGTTGCTTGCCCCCCCCCCCCCCGGCATCTTATGAAGTAGCAAAACATTACATGACATTATTCACACAGATATGAACTTTAAGAAGTCTGAAAACGTGCCTATTGAAAGTTTTCACTTGACAAAATACAAAATATTAGTTAACTCCTTTGCAAAAACTACTCTTTGAGAAAAGAGATAAAGTACTGGCTGACGCTACAACTTCTGAAAAAGAAATTTGACAACTAGTAAAAATATAAATCAAGTAAGAAGTGACATATGGCTGGAAATGGCACTGCTTTCTTCTTTGGAACCAGTTGCTTCCGCTGCAGAAAAATCAAATAATCCATGGCCTACTATTAAAATTCATTGCAAATATCCAGAGAGAGAGAGAGAGAGAGAGAGAGAGAGAGAGAGAGAGAGAGAGA
>JAJKFI010000031.1:3836453-3860248 GCA_029204185.1 Lerista edwardsae
AGAGAGAGAGAGAGAGAGAGAGAGAGAGAGAGAGAGAGAGAGAGAGACACTGACTGACTGACTGACTGACTATCTTGGCATCTCTAGCGGGTTACTGAAAGCAAATGACTCTTCTTGCTTCAGACTTCTAGCCCGAAAGTGAGCTGTCAGTCTTCCAGATTAACCATGTATGCCAGCATGAAAAGTGTCCTAACATACTAGAGTAAGGTGGGAAAGTGACAGCAAATGATTGAGGACAAGCAGCCATGGTGAGTGAGTGGTAGAGACTAAGAGAAAACAGTGAATCTGATAGGGATAAGGAATGAAAAAGCACTGATGGAGATCAGGATGATTTACTTCTAAAGAGACCTGGGAGAAACTCTACAGGTGCTGATAATACATGAAAGCAGATACAGATACCTCACATGGAAATTGCACAGAAAATTACTCATTCTGTGTTCCATGGATATGACAGGCCGAATCCAAACTCCTGTCCCCAGGCAGCGCAGTCCTGATTCAGGTCGCACAACTTTCTTGGAGCTGTGCCTGCTAAACAGCAGGCGCAGAGCTAAGCAAGCCAATTAGGGCAACTGGCGCCTACCCCAGGTAAGGGTGCAAACATGCCCTTGCCCCATGGAGGCTCCAGCCAGCTCCTAACTTGCGCTGGATATGGCGCAGCCATGCCGGCCTGCCCGCTCCCATGCAGGTTAGGATTGGGTCCTTATTGTGGAAAACTTTACAGATGCATGAAAAGGAGCAGGAGAAGCTCATTCTCAGCAATTAATGGGCCATTTTAGTCTGGGAGGGCGGATGTATCAGAAGCAAGCATCTCTCTCTCAGTGTAGAAGGCCTGTGCACAGATAGCATCTGATGCAATTTGATTCCTCAGCTATATCACCTTACTCTCCACCATCTATCCAAGGTGACTCTTGTTCACTAGCCCTTCCTATTCTCCTCCCCAGCTTTATTTATCTGCCAGGAGGAAAATTATGCCATAAAAAACAGGCCACAGAGAGCACAGAGACCTTATGCTATGCCAAACTAAATATACATAAGGAGAAAGTATAAGAAAGCTATATTTAAACTATGCGTTTAGTCAGTTTCAGGTTTTCACTCACTGCATAGACACAGGAAATGCGGAAACTGACGCTTGTGACAATGGTCTCTCTCCAGCATTCTCACTACTCTCCTCCCATGATTGTCAAGTCTGTTCTTACAGCACTGTGTGGCTGTCAAAGGTGGTAATGTGCTATGATTATTGCTCTATTGTAACAATACACTGCAATAATAATCATCTGTGGGGTTTTTTTTTTTGTTAGCAACAGCAGTAATAACACAGAACAACATCCTTAGAAAATATTATTCTTAGAAAATATTATACATTTCCCAGAATATAAGTGCAGGGTAGTAGATTTTGTGCCAGATTTGGCTCTGGCAGACCTGAATTCAAATTCTTTCTTAGCCACCAGGCTCACGGGATGACCTTGACAGCCTAATCCTAAGCAGAGCCAACATAGCAAGGCCGGCACCGCAGGGCTGTATCCTAAGCCCAGGAGGAGGCAGCAGCAGCAGCTCAGCGCAGGGCAAGGGAAGGTGAGTTCCCAGGTAAGTTCCAGGCAGCCTATGGGGCTGCTCGGCTCTGCGCCTGCTGATTTACAGGTGCAGGTGAACATGCGCAGCAGTGGCCAAAATCGGGGCCATCCTGGCCAGGGATAGGGCTTAGGATTCGGCGCAACGGCTATCATCCGTCTCCGCCCCCGTTGCTGCCCACAGTGCTGCCCTGTTACACCCCTGGCACACCTCTGACACGCCCTCCGTTATGTCCTGCACCGACCAAGCGCCACTGGCACTCAACCAGTGCACAACTGACACAGCTGACAGGCACAGTGGTGCCCGAGCGGCAGTGGTGCTGCTTGCACTGGTCCCATGCCCAACTCATGTTTGCCACAGTGCTGGATTGGCGCAAAAGTGCAATGCCGGTATAGGATTGCACTCTCAGTTGATGTTGGGTATTGGCAAATGCTGGCATGTCACCCAAAATGTTCCTTTGTTGATTGTTATTGTTAACCCTATATTTTCTCTCCAAGGAGCTCAAAGTAACAAGCACAGCTCCCCCTCCACTTTTCTCCTCACAACAACCCTTTGTAGTACATTAGGCCAGTAGCATAGCTAAAGGGGGGCAAAATGGAAAGTATTGCAGATGCCACAACACAAATGGTAAGCAGCCCTTCCCACTTACCATTGGAGGCATTCCAGGCGGTGGCAGCAATAAGAAGGAAACAGTGTTTGGTTTGGTGGGCACCTACACATTGCCATCATGGGCCAAAATGGCTCCAGCAAAGAGTGCGAGTGGCCACTTAAACATTGCATTGTGAAGCCTGCAGTACTTACCATTTCTCCCCTAGCTATGCTACTGCAGAGGTGTCAAACATAAGGCCCGGGGGCCGGACGCAGCCCACAGAAACTCTTTATTCGGCCCTCGGGGTCTTCCAGCTTCTGCACTGTGCTGAGGTGTCATGGCTGAAAGTGGAGCCATCATTGATCATTGGGCCCTCTCGTAACTTAAAAATATTATCAAGATTTGCAGAAGATCCCAGGTTCAAACCCAGAATCTCCAGAACACAGTAGGACTAGGAAAGATGCTGGTTGAAACCCTGGAGAACCACTGTCACTCATTGTAGACAATACGGAACAAGATGGGCCAGTGGTCTGACTCAGCAGCTGCATATGTTCAAGCGGCAACACTAAGCTCCTGTATTACATTAACAAGCTATGGTAATGACTATCACAGAGAAATTCCTAGGAGCTTGTGCTATTTGAACCCCTGCTAACTGAGCAAGAGGCACTTTTCCAAGTGGTGTTCCTCTTATATTTAGCAGGGGGAGAGTAGTTGTCCCTCTTCATCCCAGCTCAGTGTCTTTTCTAGCGGCTGGTAGTGTTCTGCATTTTTTAGATTGTGAGCCCTTTTGGGACAGAGAGCCATTTAACTTTATTATTATTTGCCTATAAACTGCTTTGGGAACTTCACGTTGAAAAGCATTATATAAATACTTCTTGCTTGCTTGCTTGATATTTCTCTTCTGTCATTTTCATCATATGAGTTCCTAAGTGGGGGGGAAAAAAGCTTAAAGAAATAAAACTGCATGACCTGCTTAATGACATCACTTTTGGCCCTCAGCAGGCATCATGAAAACTGTATGACCCAGGATGCAATCCTATACTGCTCTGGAACAGACAGGCCAGCGGGTGCTTGATTAACTGCCAGCAAAATAGGCCCAGAGCTCCCTTGTGGTAGGTGGGGCTTTTCCAGTGGTGTCATCTAAATGATTTAAGAACAGGTACTCACTTTTGATTGGCACGTGTCGGGACCCGCCCACCGGAAGTGATGTCATAAGCCAGAAGTGATGTCGTGGCAGGAAGTGACATGAAAAAAGCCCTTTTTGAGGCCTCAGATGATTTTAAACTGACCCAACAGTTGCAGCAGTATTCCACAGCACCCCCAGAACATGTTAAGGAGGCCTGGCATCATGTTAAAACCCCAGAGCAACTCATTTTTCAGTGGCAAGGAAAGGAAAGGCTCCGCTTGCTGCCTGCCTGCCTGGCTCTGAGAACATGCAGGCAACTCAAACATGCAGGAAATTCAAACGTTGCAGAGGGTGGAGTCGACGAGTGGGCGGGCGAATGGGCAAGGCCAGCTGTAATCCTAGAAACCGGTACTTGTGTACCCCCGCGTACCCCCTGCATGACATCATTGGGCTTTTCCCAGGGGAGTCTCTGGCAGCCACTAGGCTGCCATGGGATGCAGCGGTAGCCATTTGGCTACCACTGTGCCCACAGTGGCCAGGCAGCTCAGGATTGATCTGTTAAACAGCACTTCACTGCTTCATAGCAAATAGGAGTTTTGACAAATGTTGAGGCACGTGCGACTTTATCCATCTAGCACACAGAAGTTTTTTCCTCCATCTCATGTTCCATATACATATTAAAAAGAAAGTATCAGAAAAGTGGCAGGTCAGAGTAGCCAAATGACATCCTGTGATTTACAGTCATTATTCATATTATTACATGGGACAAATTGCAAGATGTGCATCTGAAATATCTAGTTTTTACAAGGAAAATAGCAGCATATGAGAGATTGGGAAATTGCTGAGCAAAATCCTTCCTTTAGGTCTGAACATTCATTCACACATTATAAAGCTGGGCATTGGATCAAATCATAGCAGGACTTCAAAGGCCAGTTCTGTGATGTGTAAAAGGGATGCAATGTATGGGGGAACATTAAGATCAAACGTATTAATTCATTGTGTATTTATGTCCTCAGCAACTCCCATCTTGGATTAATCCAAGACTCTTATAACAACATGTGGAAAAAACAACTTCAACCTTATTGGGGTTTTTTCTAATGGCATGAAAGAGAATCCAAAAGGGGGTGTATCAACATTTCTCTGCCCTGCCTATTGAGGGTGCTGTGGTGGCCATCAAGGCAGGACCAACACAGGGCTCTGTGGGGACCAGGTGATTAGCTTAGAGGGGCAGTGGCATAGCTAAGGCATCTGGCACCAAGGCGCACAAAATTTTTTAACACCCCCATATGACATAGTTGCACCCACACCAAGCCTCAGAAGGCCTCCTGGAGGCCTCTGATAGGTACTTCTGGTTTTTGATGAAAACTGGAAGTGCCTTTCACAGGCCTCTGGCAGGGAAGACAAGCTCTCCCAGCCATGCTACTGCAGAGAGGAGCCAGCAGCTGCATGGAGATGCCTAAAAGATCCCCTTCAAGACTGCCTGACCAAAGAAGGATGGGGAGAGGGTTGGCTCCACCCTGGTCGTCCTCCCCATGTAATAGGGCCACCCTCCTTAGACTGCCCTTGCCTTGCCTTCACCTAAACCAAGGCTTGGGGCCAGTCCTTAGCCTAGCACCCAGTCATCATCATTGGCTGCAGCCGGGGTTTTAAAGCTCCAGCAGCACTATCCATCTGGTGTCCTCCTTGTACTCTGTCAACAAAGGCACCATTGTTATGACTGCAGAGCCCTTGGAATAACCTCCAGCAGCTCCTGTTGGTTGTGGCAGGCTTGGGAGCAGTGCAGCCACTGGTGGTAGTGTGTCTGTGGTGTCACATTGGGCTGGCAGGTGGTTGGATCCTGATTGGAGAAAGCAAATTTACTTTTATCAAAATTGAAAAAGTTGGTTCTAATATGGGAAGAGAATATGGTTAAATCCTAGCTCTGTTTCATGCAATTATTATAGTGTTTCTATAATCATAATATAAAAATGTCTGAGGACATTCTCAGAGAGAGTTTAATTCTCAAGAGAGGACAATCCCTCCCACAAATTTCAGAAAAACTGTGAATTATATGTCCCTGCTACACAAATTTTTATGCTCAGCAGATGGTTGTACAGATATAGCTACATGTATGCACCTGTACATACACATTGATGGTGCTTTCAATATGCACTCCCATCCCAAAATAACTGATCACACTGACCACCTGGTGATGTGTTCACAGACCAAACCTAGCAGTGGGAACTATATGCACAACTCCAGGTACAGGATGCAGAAATCAAGCAAGTTGAATCACCTAATGCAGCTGCCTTTTGTGCTTGCATAACCCAGTGCAGAAGTGCATCCCTGTGCAAAAGCCAGCAGTATGTGCTGATAACTATTACTGGATTTGCATGGGGTATATTGGACTGTATATAATGTACTTAGGTCCAAATGGTTTATATATTAACACTGTTCATTGACTTTGGTTATTTCCACTCAAACAGTACCACTATGGCTACAATATTGTAACAAATGTCCATAATAAGATACATCTCCCTCCCTCCCTCCTACATATATCTTAGTTCTCTTTGCCTTTTCCCTTTCTTTGTTTCAGCGTCTTCATAAAGGCCATTACTGCAAGCACCTACTGCAAAATATACACAATCCAGATTTCTGTTCTGATATGATCCCTGACCTGTTAAACTAAGGAGCCATACTGGCACTGCTTGCCATGAAACCTCACCCATTATTACCCTTCAAGTTGCCTGCCACATCTTTGCACCCATTTCCAGACCTCCACTGGGTCAGAAAGACTCATAAGGTGAAGCAAAAGAATAAAAGAGAATGTCCTACTGTTCTGTCTTCTGGTTTCCAACTGAGTAGTGCAATTGTCCCTGTGCAGAAGTGCTGCCAGCAGCTCATGGGATCAGACCGCCTCTAACCCCATTACTAGAGTTAAAAAGCATTTCTGAACTGGTTGATTGCTTCGTACACCCCAGACATTTTTATGTACGTGTTGGCTTTCTTTGTTCAGTTAGCACAAAGACTAACTGATCTTTGGGAGAAATGGTTAAATAAGAATTAGATTATTGGCCTTTTAAAAGCATAGTGCATAGGGACTAAGGAATAAGTTATTGTGATAGATTTTATCTCCCATCTTTTTAACATGTTGTAAGTTGTTGATTAGTTGCTTTGGGGTTATTGGTTGTTGTTGCTGCTTCAAATGCTTTAAATAAATTAAGCACTCAATCCATAGCTGCCAAATCTATAACTCAATTTAAGAATTTGATTTACAGTTGATTTAATCCCATGGAAGTCAATAAAATTGGTTGAAATCCTACTATACCTGTGTAACTTACTTGTGAATTAGGGTCACACACACAATAATATTTAAGTAATCCAGTGATCTCTAGAAAGTTTACGTTCTTCGTTTGGGTGCTAATTACAACAACGTGACTAGAGAAAAAGGTTAATAGTGAATGCTTAAATATTCAACAAATATACTGAAGCATTTCTGTTTAAAGCTTAGACCTTTTGAGGGACTCTGTGGCTTGTTCATGGTACTATAAATTGATGTTGACTATTTTGTGAAACTAATTACCAGTCATCTAGGAAAACACCAGGGATGAGAACTCGAGTCAGGTGATTCAAGTTGCAAAAACATGTTTTTTTGCTGACTCATGCAGACTTGAGTCACGCATGTAAAGGGACTTGGACACAGACGAGTATGAATCTGAAAAACTCGAGTCTGAAAACCCATGGGTCTGGGAGCACAATCCTATACTGCGCTGGATTAGTGAGGCCGGCGAGCCTGCACCAAATCCAGTGCAGTATCTGAGAGGCTGGCGCCTCCCCAAGGTAAGAGCATGTTATTGTCCCTTATTGTCGGGGAGGCTGGCCCTTTGTGCTACTTGGAGCTGCACCTGCTAGAATAGCAGGCGCAGATCTGAGGAGACAGAATGGCCCGAATCAGGGTCTCGCGGCCTCCTGATTGGGCTTAGGATTTGGCCTAAGGTGGGCTGGCACACCTGCTGGAGTCTAAGCCCAGGGTGGGGCAGTTCTTAGCTATCAGGCCTTTCTCCAGCAGGCTCCAGGCTCCATTGCTACCTGGGAGAAGCCTCAAGGCAATGGGACTACTTTTGATTAGAGCTGCAAGGATTGGGCCATACTGCTCCTAAAACAAGCTTCCCTGCTCCCACATGCCACTTCTGTTCCTGGTCTCACACAGCCTGACTCACCCCTCCCATCTTACTGACCTCTGGCCCCTCCCAGTCCCTGTTGCTCCTCCATAATCTCCCAGCTACTGCCACGCAGCCACTGCTCCCGCTTGCTGCTTCTGTCCCCACTCTCACACAACCTGTCCTAACCCCTCCTGGCTTGGCCAATCCCTTTTGGGTTGTGCCCTGGCATGCCTGACCCAAAAGACTCTTGAGTCACACCTCTGGGTGAGTCAACAAAGGGCACCCACTAGGACATGTACTGTACATGAGTCAAGTGGCGAGGAGCAGAGACTCGAGATTTGAGTCTTATCGTGGGGCCTGTTACGCCAAATTCCCTGCCCTGCTGGGCCACCCCAAGGGCCCTAATGCCCACACTAGGCTAACTAGTTTCCCCACAGAGTGGCCTCAGATATAGGCAAGAGGGAGGGGGTTCTTTCACCCCTGGGCCTCCTCTCTTCCAGCAGCTTTGAGTGGGATCACCGGCTGGCCAGCCTCCTCCAGACTGCCCTCATCACTGGCTTAGCTCCAAACTAAGTCTAGCACCAACAAACCCCACCACCAAACAATAGGAGGCAGCTTGCCCAAGCCACAACTGCCGCCTCCACTTGGTGGCTCCAGGGGCGTGGCAGCCATACAATTACTCCCCACAATATGCCTTAGCCAGTCCTTCCTTCAGTCTGTCCATCCACCAGTCCTTCAGGCAGTCAGTCCAGCCAGCACTCCATCAGAACCATCCATCCAGCACCTTCCCAGCTGCCTTCCTCCAACACCTTCCCAGCCTCTTTTCTCCAGCTCCTGCCTCCAGCTTTATACTGAGGCCAGCCAATCAGTGGGCTGGCTTTAATTCATCAGCCACACCCATCTGCACCTGTGCTGGCCTCATCAACCTACAGCTGAGCTCCTGAGGCTCTCTAAGACCTTGGGGGTTAACCCAGTAATCCCTGGCTTATTTGGACAAGGGGCCATTGCTGATACCATTCCCTATCTCCTCGGGGTATCTCCTGCCTTTTCCAATACAGGGCCAAATTCCCATCCCTGGAAAACACCACCCTAAAACAGGATAAAATGAAATAACTGGACCATGATGCTTAAAAAAACAAATCAAGATACAATTCAATGTGAGTATGATGTAAACAATCATTTGAAGAACTGGCAGATCAAAGGGCTCATTAAATATTTCCTGCAGGCTCTTACTACAAACCTAAGAGCATCAGAGTGCATTTTTAAAAGTGTGTTTCTAGACCTCAGTGTTGCAGGGGTGTAGTTTAATATTGGGATAAACAGTTGTGGAGGATGCTGGTTCCCTCCATTCCCTCACCTATTAGAGATCCTTAAATTGCCCCTGGCAGACAATTCCTTCAGTTCCTTCAAAGCTACTTGACAGTCAGGAAATCCACAGTGGTTCTGAAGCTTTCATGCCAAAATGAAGCTTACAGTAGCAGACTGTGAGATCTGCTGCTGTAAATTCTGAATAGGATTGGGCTGTAAGGCATGTATAGTAATACTGTTGCCAGATTTGCTTTCCCCAGGAGTTCTTTTGCTGAAGCTGAGCAAAAGCACTCCTAGTCACAGCCTCCCTCTGTTCATCTAGAACCATGGGGTATTCCCATGCTGCAAACCTGGTCCTTCAAGAAAAGTGCAACCAATCCAGAACAGGTTGTCAACTCATCCCAGAGGCAACTTTGCTATTGACTAACAGTGCCTGGACTGCAATTTCCATTTATTAGTGCACACTAAGTCCTTCACAGTTGACAGATGCCAATTTAGGAACTCCACAGCATCGCTGGTGCCAGCTGATGGAGTTGAATGTCATCAGCATATTGATGACATTGCTCTCAAAATCTCTAAACAAGCTCTCCCCTTAGCTTTGTATACAAATAAAGTAGCACAGGGAATGAGATGGAGCCCTGCATAGGCCAAGGGATTGAGTAGCCGGCCCCAAGCTCCTGGAAGCTACTGTAGAAGCAGAGCCACTATAAAATGACACTCACTAACCCCAACCCTACCAGATGGTCCAGAAGGTGCTGAAAGGTCCTGAAGGTGCTGAAAGGTCCAACAGAACCAAGAGAGCTGCACACCTGCTCTTCCTCTCTTTCTTTCAAGCAATATTTGAGTCTTTGCAGAGCAACTTAAAGCTCCAGTCATCAAGGTACACTGCTATCACCAGACAGTTTAAAACAATGGCTTACCTGTAAAAATTCACAGCCCAAATTCTATTACTATTATCACTGAGAACTGGGCATTCAGATCCATGCATTTTATATTCTTTGTGTGTGGGGGTGGGGGTGGTGGTGGAGGTGGTCAGATTTCACCAGAGGTGGCATCAGGGGTTGGCTGGATTAGATACTGGCCAAGGTTCCAAGCCCATCAGATGGTCCATTTTGCTTGGCAACCCCTGAACTCACAGTAATGGTGATAATGGTAGAGCCCAATGTGTCATCAGCGAGCTGATGAGAGGGGTCATGCCCCAAGCTCCCAGTAACCTCATGCTGGCACTGAGGCAGGCTTGAAGATTTTGTGCTGAAAAGTTACATCCTGAGTTAAACAGCATGTACAATTCTATTTCCCCCCCAAAACTCTGGTCCGGGATACAATTAACTACTTTGCTTTTTGGAAGATATTTTTGATCATCACATAGAATTCAGCTTCTATACTTTCCTGCAGAAGTTTATCCTGCTCTGTGCTGCTATTTGTGGATTATGTGATGCTCTTCAACAAAAGGCTGGCAAGAAACTGTGCTCCTTAAATAATAATAAGAAATTCTTTTAAGTGGTCAGCAGTGTTCAAAAGGCCCACTCAGATCTGTACCTTTAATTTGTTCGAGGAGTTTTGATGAAAGATAATTTATTTTAAAGAGCTTAGTGAATGGTATTGCTAACACATGATGCAATTAAGAAAAATAAAGCCCTCTTCAATCTCCCCTTTAATATTAACAGATGTACTCAGCACACCCCAAAGCAAGGGAATCAAAATACTGAAGCTTTGGCTCATTTCTCAAAAGGTCAATTTGGGATGAACTGTATTCTCTGGTTTTTAGTGTAGTTTAGTGCTGCAATGGAGAAGCAAACCTCTGAATACAGTGTGTTTTGGGCATCTGTTTGAGGCATCTGGTAGGCCACTGTGAGATACAGGAAGCTGGACTAGATGGGCCCTTGGCCTGATCCAGCAAGGCTGTTCTTATGTTATGTTCTATATTCTTGTTAATTTCCTGACACGTTGGAACAGGAAGTGTAAATGGTACTGATGTGAGAAAGAGGCTGAAAATGCACCCAGGGACTAATCTCAAGGACAGCAAGCTGGCTGAAATAGCAGTGAGGTTTATGTTAATGAGTCTTGAAGGCTGGTTCACAGCTCAGCTTCGCTCAGGCATGAGTTTGCTGAGTAGATCTGGAGGTTGCTGTCCAGCAGGTCAGTTCACCACCAATAAACTGAGATTATAATGCTCCCAACTCAACACTGTTTCTGGGATGAATACAGCTGGGGAGCCTAAAACTTTTTGAATATTCAACAGACAATATAAATTATTTTAAGGGTGCAATTCTACCCAGTGCCGGAATGGCAAGGCCGGCTGGCCAGAGCCATATCCGACACTGGGTCGGGGAGGCTGGAGCCTCCCCCCGGCAAGGGAACGTTCATTCCCTTATTGTAGGGGAGGCTCCAGCATCCCCTATGCACTCCTTGGATCTGCGCCTACTAAACAGCAGGTGCAGACCCAAGGAGACCACACAGTCCAAATTGGGGCTGCACGGCCTCCCAAATGGGTATAAGATTTGGCCTTGTAGCCGAATCTTGGACCCGGCTACGTCCCACCCATGTTCCCTGGGGGAAGGGGATGAACGTCTCCTTTTCCCAAGGAGCCTCTGGCAGCTGCCTGGCTGGCACAGGATGCAGCAGTAGCCTTTTGGCTACCACTGCACCCACAGTGGCCAGACAACTCAGGATTGGGCTGTCTGTCTATTAAGACCACTTGTAATGCACTCCTATGAATGTCCACTCAAAATAAGCCCCACTGAATGCAATGGGACTTACTCTTAGGTAAATGTATGTAGGATTTAAGTTTTTTGGGGGGGATTCTCATTCAGAAGAGACGGTTTGTCATTTTTTGTAAGACAAGCTGCCTGCAGTCTCCTTTCTACAGTTTCCTTCTATACTTAAAACAGGGAATGACGATAAATATCTTGCGCTCACTCTTACCAACAACTTCTGAACCCCTTATCCAAAGTTTCTTAATGGGTTAGGAATGCCACAATGCCTGCTAACTGGACAAGAGGTACTTTTTCAAGTGGTGCTCCTCTTATATTGAGCAGGGAGAGAGTAATTGTCCCTATTCACTCCTGCGCAGTGTCTCTCTAGTGGCTGTTGCTGGTGGTGGTCTGCATTTTATTTTTTAAGATTGTGAGCCCTTTTGGGACAGGGTCATCAATATCTGTACTGATGGGCAGGAGTCTTCCCAGGAATTACCTTCTGCATGCACTCTTCCATTGAGCTATCCCAGTCCAGCAATGATTAGACGATGTACTATGAGACATAAAAAGCACTCCCTAATCACCCATTATCCCTTATCTGAAATGTGAATGGTTGCCAACTGCCTCATAAAGAGCTGGTAGCATGCGATCATTTAAAAGATCCACTCATTGAAGTGATAGGACCTGTGGCAGTCTTCAGCGCCTGAACTGACTCAATAATGTCATGCATTTTTATAGAACACCGGCTCATTGGGAGCTGTCCAGGGTCCTGCAGATCTCCTGCTTTTGCCTCTTGTTCCTCCCTATTAAGCCTCAATTGTCTCTGCTGTGGACCACTGGCCCCAGATCACAACTGTGTTCTGCCTTTTGCATGTTTCTGTGCTATTCCACCCAATCCCCCATGTATAGCCAAGACATAACACTGATCTGCTTTGCTGACAACAGTTCTTAGGACTGGGATTAAGTGTCCCACTACAATGTATCCTCTCAAAATAGGCTGATAATTTAGACCAGGTGTTCCCAGCCATGGTCTGCAGACCACAGCTGGCCCACCAACACATTGTGACAGGCCCACTGAGCCTGGTGGCATTATAATTTCACGTGGGCCTCTTTACTCCTACCCCTGTCTGTCACCACATATTTCCTTCCTCCTGCTGGATGAAGCAACTACCAAACTGGGTTGCTGTTGCTGAGAACCCAACTAGGAGATACAGACAGTAAGAAGTCCTACAGTTGGAAATACTGCAAATATTGTTCTCCTATTGTGAATCTTCTTAGATTTATATAAAAAATGTATACCGTATATTATTTTCTATAATTGACCTCTTCTGGCTATTGTAAGAGCAAGACTGAGGCTACAATCCTATCCACACTTTGCTGTGAGTAAGTCTCATTGACTGTAATGGGCCTTGCTTCTGAGTAAACAGGCATAGAATTGGGCTCTGAGAGATGTGATTCTGGCTGTTGGAAGTCTGAGGACTCCTGCTCTGAACCAATTCTATTGCTAGGGGTGTGGTTTTTTTTGGCAATTTCCCCCCAAAATTTCTTGATTAAAATAGTACAGGTGTTCTGTGTTTTTATTTTACCTTGTCACTCCAAGTTCTCATTTTTATTAATTTTAAATGCTTTAAAAGTGTACTAGGTAGATGATATAAGTGATATAGTGTCCAGATGCAGCCACAGTATTATTTCTAATTGGAAAAGTAATATATTTTAATTTCTGGAAAATATCTTAAACACCAAAATGTGGTGTTTTGTGTTCTTATTTAAATATTTTAACCCCCCAAAAGTGGTATTTTGTGTTTTTATATGGTGTTTAACAAAACAACAACAACAACAACTACTACTACTACTACTACTACTACTACTACTACTACTACTACCACCCCTATCTATTGCTTACACAGTTGCTTCCCTTTGCTGGCATTGCAGCACCCATGCATAGAAACATGGAATGCATTACATTCTATGTATGTACACACTCACGCAGTAGCGTGTGCGCACACACACACATACACACCCTCTGCTCTTTCACGGGACACCCAGTGTTCTTCCACAGTACATTTAAGAGAACCTGAGACATTGCATGACTAATGGAACTGCTATATTATAAAGGAGCAGAATCTGAGGCAGATAATTTAGTAAGAATATGGGCAGATAATTCTCAAAATCTGAGGCAGATAATTTAGTAAGAACATAGATGTTACTTTTCAATTTTTAGAATTCAGATGTCATATATGTATTTGTGTGTGTGTGTGTGTGTGTGTGTGTGTGTGTGTGTGTGTACACAGCTCTCTCTCTCTCTCTCTCTCTCTCACACACACACACACACACACACACACACAGAATCATAATGACATTTGAATTCATATAAGTTATATTACTTTTGAATTGTTCTTGCTTCTTCAGAAATTAATATTTAGATAAGTATTTAGATTAATATTGCATTGTATATATATTCTTTTTGTTAATAAACCATGAAACTTTAAGAGACTTGGGAGAATGAAAAAGAAATTTGGTATTGGGGAGTTGTACAGAAGGGGGACCACAACACAGAAGACAGTCTCTCCAGTTGCCACTACAGACAGTGGGGAACTCTGGAGGGCAGCCTCCAAGTGCAATATTAGTGGATGGGCAGGTTATAGGCATAGGTTATGTGCTGTTCCTTTTCTGGTTGGGTCATCCCCGTGTCAGTAGATGAGGGCATATGTCTCATTTTATAATATGAATCTGGCTTGCTGGCAGAACCGTGAAATTTGGGGTTCCAAAATAGATTTGGTATTTTGCAGGCTTTATTTTATTCTAATCTCCTCAGAAGAGAGTCATGCTGGAGACTATGAGGCAGCAATATCTAATTTTGAACATATATACTGTGAGACATATATAGGGAGTTTGCTAGAAACAGTCCCTGACATTTGAGGAATTCTGACAATTCTCGCATTTTTCACATCTCACTCTTTTCCAAGACTCATGAATACGTTTCATGATGAAATGAACTACGGACTGTCATTAAAAGGTGTTTTCATACTATTTACAGTGTTCTTTTCACCAAGAATACTTTGATCAGACAACCAATAAAAATTAACATAGTAGTAGTAGTATTTAATGAATTTGTAAGTTGCCTTTGCTTACAATTTAGTAAAAGGCAGGTAAGAAATTCATGGTCGAATCCTATTCTGGGCCTAATATAAGTTCTGTATGGCAGCAGAATTTGTGACAGGTGTACTACCTCTGGGCACTCCAGAACCACCGGCAAAAATGATTGCCTGCCGACAGCCCATGCAGGCTGCACTGGAGCAGGTAAGGTGGTGGGGAGCAGTTCAGAGGAATTGGGGCTGTTCAGAGGTGGGACGGGTGGATCTCAGTGGCAGCAGTGCATGCAGGATCCTATGTCACTTCCCCTGGCTGGACCTATAAGTCCTTATTCCAGCAAAAGAGTTGGCATGGGTTCGAAGAGACCTATTTATAGCCAAGTGGCCTGTGGAGAAGTAAGTATAAAACATTTTTACTTACCTTTTTATTTTCACTAAATAATATTGGTAAAAACAATATTTTATAAAATTGTATATTATAATTTAATATAATATATATAATAAGCCTGCAATATAATAAAAATTTATATAAAATAAATATAATTAAAAATTAATATAATAAAAATAAACATTTTAGTAAAATAATTGCTATAATGAGAAATAATTAAAATAATAACTATAATAATTTAGTAAAAATATTTTTACCAAATATTTACTTACCTCCCCCAAACTTTCAGATTGGATCTCCCCCCCCCCCACACACACAGTGCCTGCTCCATCAGTGAAGTGCCTGCTCCATCAGTGGCACTGAATGCTATGGAGTGGTGGGGGATAAGATTGGGCTGTTAGTAAATGAGATAATATCTGCATTGGAAAAAATAATAATACTGTGTGGAATGACTTGCAGAAATATGAGTGTACTTCTTTTTGCTCTTCAGTTGCAATGTTCTGCATTTAATTAGACTGCTGCTTCCATTTCGGATTTCCTGTAATGAATTCACTTTCTATTCTTGAAACAGTATCTTGCAAGATTTTCAAGTGCCCCCTGGTGGAAAACTCTTTATCATAGTGTTTTGTTTATTACTTGTAAAATACCAGCTTTTATGACTACTCTCCAAACCTTCTTTAAACTACATTTCATATTACTTCATAAAATAGAAAGCCAATTCCTACACCAATAAACATTACCCCAATAAATATAAATATAATTGAACTCACGTAAGACTTATATATGTAATGTGTCATATTACACACACCCCCAAGCACACGACTAGGCATCACTAACCCTTCCCAGTAAAGGCAACATCTACAAATGACATTATGCTGGTGAAAGTTCAGCATTCACCAAGTTAAAGCATACACTACTTCACTCTCTGCACTCAGATACTTCTGGTCTCTCTGTCCACAAAACACCTGAAGTGCTCCCTTACCAATACATTAGTGGCTAAGAGGATAAGAGAGAATTGTGTTTCTCTTTGAAACTGCTGTGAAGCAATCAGAGTGCTTTCCAGAAGCAGAGATTGCAGTGCAAATATCCTTGCTCAGCCTGCTTCATGGAAGCTTGTAAAAGGTATGCTGATCAATGTGTTCTGTATTCATGACACTGAACTCACTACTCAGATCACTACTCCCGGAGTCAATGAACAACGTGGGTACTCATCCTACATCTTGCTGAGCCAAAGAAGTTCTGATAGCTGGCACAATATCAAATTCCCATTTAAACACATTTTCTCTGTTTCATTCATGCTGCTGCCCTGTCAGCCCTTTCTGTTCTCTTCTCCAAGTCTTTCCCTTCCATTAACTATTGTGCTGCTGAGGGATAACATCCCACTCTCTATCAAGCTAATGCCTTGTCCATAAACCATTCATCAAAACCTACCAGGGTGGTGTGTGTAGTGGTTCAGGAGTCAGGCATATACCTAGAAGATCCAGATTCAAATCCCCACTCAGTCATGAAGCTTCCTGAATTACGTTGGGCCAGTCACGATCTCTCAGTCTCACCTACCTCACAGGGTTATTGTGAGGTCAAAAGGAGGAGAGGAACTACATACACCCTGAGCATTTTGGAGGGTGGTATAAAATGTGAAAAATAATTATGGCAAAGCCTTTCCTGGGCAATTGTATTCTCACCTACTTTAATCATTTATGCCCTAATCCTTTCCTCCTCCCTGCTAGCGTAACCAGCATTTCACTAGTGGAGGCTGCTTTATGGCCCTAGCGAAGCAACTTCTGCTGGGTTCACACTGCAGGCCCATTGACGGGGAGGATGGAGCACCCTCCCACATGCTGGAAGGCCCAGGAGGACCCACCAGGGCAGGTAAGCCCACACTGGGGATTGGAGGAAGGCAGGCAGTGGGTTTACCAGGGTGGTGACGGGCAGAATGGAGGAGGTGGGATGGGATGGGAATGGGGTGGGGTGGAAAGCAAATCAGGCCTGGGAGGCAGCAGGATTGCTGGCGGCGGCACATATGAAATCCCAACCCCGTTCGCAGGCTTGTGCCAGAGATTGAATTGACGCAGGTCCTAGTTGATCCATAGTGACTACTGAGGCTTACCCTAGGGCAAGAGGGCATATCTCTAGCAGCTGAAAAAAACCCACAAGATGGTGATAGCCATGCTAATGCTGCAGCAGCTGCCCCAGTGCTGCTGGGGTTGGTTTATCCTGCCTAGCATCACTATTCCTTTATACTTCCCTATCATACTGCCTAAACTTTGCTTTATCTACCTATTTCACTTAATTTGGGCAGAGGCCATCTGTATCCTCTTTGCTCTATGAAGTAATACCAACAGCCCAATCCTAAGCCTCAGCTGCACCATGAGGAACCGCAGCCCTGAAATGGCTGTAACTATATCCTATGGGGCTGGAGTGGCTGCCGGAGCCCTCTCAGGTTAAGGGAACAAATGTTCCCTTACTCAGTGTAAAGCTCCAGTGGCCCCAATTTGTCTCCTTGGATGTGTGCCTGCTACTGAATGGGCAGAGAGCTGAGGAGGCCTGTGTAGGGCTTCATGGCCTGGGAGGAGGGTTCAGATTTGCCATCTTCACCCAGTTCCACCCGTCCCATCTTTCCCCTGCTCTTCCCCATCCCATAAAGCATCACTGCCACCTGGCAGCAATACTTACTCCTGGCCACTCCAGTGCTGCGTCTTCCTGGCACGGAGGCACAGCCCTGACTGTATCTAAGGTGCAGTGTCAGTAATATGCCCTCCCGCCAGCCGGAAAGTATGGCACTTTCACATCACCTGGCACCAGTGCTATGAGTGTATCGCTAGTGCAGTCAACAGTAGTATTGGGCCCCAAGTTGGTTAAAGACCAAGTAAGACATTTAACTGAACTTTTAATTACAGTTTTAACAACACTACAATGAGCAGTTGCTGTGACTAATGTTCAGTCGCTAAGTCGTGTCCAGCTCTTTGCGACCCCATGGACCACAGCACGCCAGGCCTCCCTGTCCTCCACTAGCTTCCGGAGTGCGCCCAATTTCATGTTCATCGCTTCGGTGACACTGTCTAACCATCTCCTCCTCTGCCACTCCCTTCTCCTTTTGCCTTCAATCTTTCCCAGCATGAGGGTCTTTTCTAAAGAGTCCTCTCTTCTCATGAGGTGGCAAAAATATTTGAGCTTCAGCTTCAGTATTTGTCCTTCCAGGGGGCAATCAGGATTGACTTCCTGGAGGATTGACCGATTGGATCTCCTTGCAGTCCAGGAGACTCTCAAGAGTCTTCTCCAACACAATAATTCAAAAGCATCTATTCTTTGGCGCTCTGCCTTTCTTATGGTACAGCTCTCACATCCATACATTGCTACTGGGAAAACCATTGCTTTGACTATGCGAAACTTTGTTGGCAGGGTGATATCTCAGCTTTTTATTAAGTTGTCTAGGTTCGCCATAGCTTTCCTCCCAAGAAGTTACCGACTTTTAATTTCATGGCTGCAGTCACCATCTGCGGTGATCTTGAAGCCCAGGAAAATAAACTCTGTCACTGCTTCCATTTCTTCCCCTTCTATTTGCCAGGAAGTGATGGGAGTGGTTGCCATGATCTTAGTTTGTTTAATGTTGAGCTTCAAGCCAATTTTGGCACTTTCCTCTTTCACCCTCATCAGAAGGTTCTTGAGGTCTTCCTCACTTTCTGCCAGTAGAGTGGTATCGTCTGCATATCTGAGGTTGTTGATATTTCTCCCAGCAATCTTGATTCCAGCTTGTGAATCATCCAGCCCTGCCTTCCTCATGAGGTACTCTGCATGTAAGTTAAATAAGCAGGGTGACAGTATACTGGCTTGTCGTACTCCTTTCCCAATTTTAAACCAATCGGTTGTTCCATGTCCAGTTCTAACTGTTGCTTCCTGGCCCACATACAGGTTTCTCAGAAGACAGATAAGGTGGTCTGGTACTCCCATCTCATCAAGAACTTGCCACAGTTTGTTGTGATCCACACAATCAAAGGCTTTGGCATAGTCAATGAAGCAGAGGTATATGTTTTTCTGGAACTCTCTTGCTTTCTCCATGATCCAGCGAATGTTGGCAATTTGATCTCTAGTTCCTCTGCCTCTTCGGAAACCAGCTTGTACATCTGGTAGTTCTCGATTCACATACTGCTGAAGCCTAATGTGACTGCTGCTGTGACTAATACCTCTTCCTAATGGAAAGTCTATACCTTGATGGTGTATATATAAAGCCCCAGGTCTCACCTTCTTCACATATGATACATAGCTATTTGTTTGTTTGTTTGTTTCCCTAGGAATTTGGGTTTGTGGTTTTACAGGATTTGAGTTGGCTGATTGTTTTCTGACTCAGAGAATAATCTCCTTTCAAGGTTTCTGAAGGAACAAATGAAGAAGGCCAGGAGTTTGCTACAAGGAAATGGTGACATGCTTCTTTTGGTTATAGTATATGGTAAGACTTTTTTGAGATTTGCAACCAGAAGTTTCAATGCTGCCATGCTCTAAAAGTTTGTTTGGGGAACTATTATTGTGTCTTGTTTTGCTCTTTTGTCTAAATGTGATCGTGTATGTGATGACTTCTTAACTGGTCTCTGATCTCTTTTGTCAGATTTGGTGGGCATACCATGCATGTATTCTTAAAAATGACCACTTTATTTTAGAGATAATGCCTTAGTGCATTTGAAACAAATTAGCTGTTTTACAGTATATGTCATCAGGCATTATACTTCAGGCCAATCTTCTGAATTTGGTTTTTCTGTCTTTGAAACATAGCTGGAACAACTTCCATGGTGTCTGGCTAGATTCATGCAATTATATGAGTAACAGATAACTAGAAAATATCATTTACAGTCAGCCTACATCTTACGCGGACTTACTTGTGCAAATTCAATTACATGCGCTTGGGGGAAAAAAATCAGAGAAAAGCAACTATTTCTGCCTGCCGTTCTGTTTACTAAATACATGCCTCAAAGAACGAAGCTGCTCTCCCATCAATCGGTCTCAGTCCTGACAGGGATTGGGGGGGGTAGGATGTACTGGGGGTGGGGAGGACAGGTTTTGGGACAGGGGGCGGAATGTGGGGAAGGATCTGGCCCAGGAGGAGGGTGGTATTAGTAGCAGCAGTGCATGCCAAATCCTAACTCCCCCACTCTCAAGCTTTGCAGCTTTATACAAGTGCTTGGATTTGCACCAGCTAAATTGGAATGGTACCCAGGATGTACAGTGTATATGTACACACACACTCTCACACACACACACTCACACACACATACACACACACCCCGTATACTCAGGATGTAAATACATGCATAGTGTATATGTGTGATGACCAAGCCATATCCCAATTATCTGCCTAATATTTTTATCAGGCAATGCGTTTGGCTGCAGAATGTTGTCTGTATCCTATGCTTCATCATAGAAAAGTGAGTGGGGCAGGCAGGTGGCAGGAGGTGCAATTTTCTGTTTTTTTTTCCTTCCCCATAATTCCGTATGGATTTACTCTTACTTATGCCAGCTCTGTTATTGGTGTAATATTGTTCTGACATTGGGGGCATGTTTGTTTTCTGAGTTCGGATATGGAGTACATCTCTCTTCCTCATCCCTCTAGTCCCTCCTACACCTATTCCACATCTCATCCCAGCCTCCTCTCTGTTTTGGCCTCTCTGCTGGCGGGGTTTCACTGGTGCTTGAGTGTCTGAGCTAGGCCAGCCCAGCATTTTTGTGACATTGCACCAGCATCCATGACGCATCTGTTGGCAGGTGGGCAGCTGAAGTTGTACCAGCATACATGGAGATATGCTGGCATCTCGCAAGGATAGGACTGCCCTTTACAACTGTCCACTACAACACCTCTCAGGCTGGAGTAATTACATGCTAATTACAAATATAGTGTACATGTATAATGACAAAGTCATATTCCAATTATCTGCCTAATAATTCTATTAGGCATTGCATTTTATGGAGGATCAGGCATAATCTTGTGAAAAGTCCCACAAAGACAGTTACTGAAGCCTATCACGTTCCAAAGGATGCAATGTAGGCAGTTGAACATTATTGGTTATGGTTCAAATAAAGCTCAGCTGGTCCATGATACACTCATTCTACATCATTATTTCTTAGTCCCATTTCTTTATCAGGGCAATTTCACAGGACTGTCCAAGAGTTCTGAGCTGACATCCTTATCTTCATCACTTTATGTTGGTGACTGAATGGAATAGAGTTGCCAGTCATCAGAAGCAGTATTTATGAGCGAGCATTTTGGAAATCTAGGTATATATACCCAGTAGGGTACTAGCTTCTGAAACTCCTCTGGGATACTTTCCTTTTCAGCTGACTAGTTTGACATGACAGAGAACAGTCACCAAGATTTTTGAATGGGCCCTGGAGAAAATATCATTGGAAAAAGATGTTTTGGAGTTGTAATTATTCATGTTTCTGCTTCATCTTGATTTATTCTGTAAGGAAAACTTTGAACATTGTCTTAATGATCAGTGCTGTTTAGAAGCTGTGATTTTTTTCCTTAGAAATAAAGATGAATACAGTAGAGTCAGTCGAAGAGAAAGAATTTGCAAATGTTTTTGCCAGTAAAATTAAAAGTACGATTAACTGTCCAAACCTATGCATGTCTACTCAGAAGTAAGTCCCATTATATTCAATGGAACTTACTCCCAGGTAAGTATGGATAGGATTGCAGCTTAATACAGAGTAAGCAAAAATTGTTTATTAAGGAATGGTCAAAATAGTTCAGAAAATAATTGTCTTCAGATTTCTTAAATGCATACTCTAATTTCTGGTATGGAGGCCAAAAACAGAAAGCAGTCAATCTGCACATCTTGATTTTTAAGTTTAGACACCTGACCTTCTACACAGAGGCTGGCAGCAGATTTCTCAGCAGCATACCAAGGAAACTGGAGATATAATCAGCTCCAGTGTATCTCCTCAGCTTCACTGCTCATTAACAAACATTTGGAGATTTGTTGCAGAGATTTTTACCAGAGCAATTAGCCATAAGTTAGCGAGAACACAGGGACAAGTGCCATATCCAGGCCATATGATGTATTGATTACATTTCTCTTCTACCATCCATCCAGTCTGGAATTCAAGACTCCAGCAAATATGGGGCTCCTAGTCACCCATTCATACAATAACCAGGGCTATACATGCTTAATTTTTACATGAAGGTAGTATAATGTATCCTCAGACCATGTACCACAATCAAGTAACAATTCCTCCAGCATTAATTTTGACAGAGGAGAGGGAGGAAATTGCAAGGCTTGCTGGTTTAGGGAGGTCCAGTTATATTTGTTGATAGCATACCATTACTCACTGTTGAATTCTATGCTGGAATAAGCAGTTAACCTTGCCCCCTAGGAAAATCACCATTTGCATGCATGCCTCTCCAACTGCCCAGTTCCTAATTCATTCCTTGACTAGAGACTAGAAATGCATTTCTTTTTTAAAAAACCCGCACATATTGTAAAGGAGATCTTAAGATTGGTCAAAAGGGTGTAGAAACAACATAGATATATGAAACTACTTTTTAACCCATTTTACTTGTTATACAATGTCTGGGAAAAACCTGGGAATCAACCTTACTGCAAAATCAAGGTTAAAAAACCTAGCTTCTTTGTTTTTCCCACTTGAAGCATGTTTATGCCATTGAAAAATAATCATCAATAAGAGCAGAATTTGACCTTTTATAGACTAGTCATCTGAAATCTTAAATCTGATTACAGCATTCCAACTTTTCCTGGTACTGCTGTTCTGTAGTTCCCTTTTAAGGCTGAGTGTAGTACCCATGTATACAGCATCACTCATGGATACAATGCTCCTGTTTTCCTTCTCCTCGCTGCTCTGTGACCTTACGTCTGTGTCAAACATAAAATGAAATAAGTGTCATGTAGCAGTGCTGAGAAGCTCTCAGCTAGAGATCATTACTGATAACAGTTCCATCAGGGCACAAAATAGCAGTGCAGCCAAATCTATTTCGCAGCTTTAAACATTGCATCACATGAAAGCTGGTTGGAATGGCACCTTATTACAGAGAAATATACTTCACATAATATGTGGCACCATACTTCCTAGAAAACAAAGGATTCAGATGAGCTTTCTATTGTACTGGGAAGTGTAGAAGAGATGGAATAATTGCTTCATTTATATGGGAGTGGTGCAGCCTTTCCAGAGAAATATGACATTCACCTGGATGGAAATTTTACTGATTATGATTGCCATGAATCTACAAGTATTTTTTTCCTAGTTCTATGCAGTTTCCAGGGTTGCTGACTGCTGCTAGAACTAACCGTGGCAGTGTTCCTACCACTCTATATATATATTGCCCATCCAATATATTCATTTTACCATTTTTGTAGTAATCTTGGTTTCCTGTATTTACATTGGCATTACACCAGTTTTCCCATTATATATAGGATCCAAAGAACATTAATTAATGTATAGAATTAATTAAGCTGAAATTCTATACATGCTTACCAGAGAGTAAATTCCATTAAACTCAACGGAACTTACTTCTAAGAAGTTATATATAGGCTTGCACTGTAAGCCCCATTAAAATTAATAGGACTTCTTAGCCCCAACTAACTTCTCTCACTGCTTTCAGTAGTGCTGAGTCAAGACTAGCTTTCTTTGGATATCTATCTTCTATATATATAAAGAAGAGCATGTGTGCGTGTGTGTGTGTGTGTGTTTCGCATAGGCTCCGCAACGCCTGGAGCGATCGGCATGAAACTCGGCACACATACACCTTGTGGCCTGGCGACAAACACTGCGAGGGTCGGGCCCCCCTAGCACCCCCGGGGGTGGGGGTACGTGGGGGTTCCCACGTGAGGACGGCCGAAAACGGCCAAAATCGGCGTCAAATCCACAGTTTCCGGGGTCGC
>JAJKFI010000031.1:3862613-3886733 GCA_029204185.1 Lerista edwardsae
TGGCATCCCTAGGGTTGGTGTCACTCAGTGAAGTAACATGTGGTATCACCCCAATAACTTTATTTATTTTACTATAGAACAATACAGGTCACCCAGCAAGTCAGTAACCAACAAAAATCCAGTGGCCAACATGATAACATTCACACAACTGGAGTCCTAGTATGTTCTCTGTTTAGTAAGTTTCCATGTTCTCTGATTCATGGAAAAGGGAGCTGATTCATAATAACATCTTATTGGTTACATACTGTGTCATATTAACATCTTGTTAGCTCTCAAAACTCTCAGCCTCATTGGTCCATATGGAGTTAAGGACATCTACTTTTTGTCACATGTCAGTTTTGTTTTTTTCTGGTTATTTAGCTATAACTTTTGACAGAACATAGAAAATTCAATACAGTTTCTTTCATTACATTCTACCTTAAATTATGCATTGAATGATATATGATGGTATTAGTCCTAAAATTCACAATTTCCACAATTTTGGTCATTACTGGTTTCTCTCTCTCTCTCTCTCTCTCTCTCTCTCTCTCTCACACACACACACACACACACACACACACACACACACACACACACACTATATCATAACATGCTATATCATATACCATGCTATATCATAACAACTTCTCATTGGCTGTTTGAACAGTAAATCAATCTGATCTGTTCTGAGTTAAGGAAATTACTTTTTGTTAAATAAGACATTTGTATTTTTGTTTTCTGGTTATTTGGCCATAATGTTTGATTGAATATAGATATTTTACTTCTTTGTTTCATTGCATTCTGCATGAAATACATATTGAATGGTATATAACGTGATGATATTATTCCTAGAAACCACGATTTTCACAATTTTGATCACTAGTAGTGTCACCACCACCACCTCAAGGGTGGCACCCAGGGTCTGCAGCCCCCCCCTTATTTGCATGCATCCCCAAAAACTATCCGTTCACTGTATCAAAAATGGCTAAGAGAACTTCCAGGATCAAAAGGGTACAGTTTTCCACAATGTCTTGGCAGGGATCACTGACCAAGGCTTAAAATCTTCGTTCCATACAGATTTAAAAACCAAAACAAATCAAAAACCACATGGAGTGGAAAAAATGTCTCAGAAATCTTATAATTTATATGAGTAACCATCTATGAAACAGCCTTCCCCAAGGAAGGAAAATTTGAATGGTGTGAGATGTCGCTCTGGCATTTGGATTTGGGTGTTTTTAACCACGGCCTAACAAATGAGGATTTGATGCTTAGTACTATCCCCTCACAAAGGGAAGCACAGATAGTTCTAACCACCAAGGAGCCCAGATCTTTCCAGCTGGCTTTCACCAGCCAAGATGGAAACGGGTTCACCTTACAACTGGCCACTCACATCCTGCCAAAAACCATCTCTGCATTGGCTGATGGCTTAATGGGCTCTCCTCACTACACCACAGGGCAGCAAAATCTTTTTATAGAATCCCTATGGAGGCAGAGGACCAGTACAGCTGAAACAAGCAGAGAGGATTGACAGCCAATCTTACTGGCCTTTCAAAGCAGTGTCGGGGAGGGGGCAGAGGATGCAAATAGGATTGCAGCCATAATTAAAAGCTTTTCTGAACTAGACATTTCTGCCAATTTTTTTCATGAGAAACAAAATAAAATGCTAGAAGAATTTGCCATTTTTGTTGAAAGACAGTGTTTAGGCAGTTCTATGCTGTTCTTTTTCATGAGACCTCCAGTACAGTTCTCTACTGATTAAAGAGACTGTGGAAGACAACAAAAGACTACCGGCACTTTAATGGCAAATTGACCACAATTTTTTAATGATAGCAATGCCTTGAGTACTGATCCTGAAAAGGAATCCTCAGTATCAATAGGAACTTGCACAGTTCCCAGCGATCAAAAGAGAGTTAAATCTGAGAGTTAAATGTAGAGAGTTAAATCTGATTAGACTTTTTAATTGTTTCCCAAAATAAGACAGAATCTGAACTACTATTGAAATAAGTAAACTTAAAAAAATTCTTTTATCAAGATTGTCCATTTTTATATTCCATTATCTGTCTTGGGCACCCACAGTGTGGAGGAAAACTGGGGTAAAGGCGGTACGCTGGGTGTGATTTACGTTTGATCGGCAGTCCGCCCATTGCGTCACACCGCATTCTGCTGTTTTCCCGCCCGCCCCGGCTGCCCGCCCAGCATACCGGCTGGATAGCACTACTGGGTAAAGGGAATTTTAAAAATAAACAAAATCTAAACTTGAATACGGCTTTATAAACCTCATGTAGCTAGTTCAGAAAAGGTTCAACAAGAAAAATTGTGTGGTGGTACAATGAGAGTTTTTTCTCACTGAAAAATTGGAGCCAGAGCACAGTTTGCTGTAGATTTAAACCTTTCCCTTCTGTAGGCCAACTCCTTCTGTACACACACACACACACACCCTTCCACAGCCCAATTAGTTGCAGGGTGGCGGCTAATCTGGCTATTTAAACCCATCAAGGCTAATAACACTTTAAACATAGGGTTACCAGGTACAAAGTGGGACAGAGCGCCTATACCTTTAAACCATTGTTCTCATCATGGAAGGGTTTCAAAAGCTGCACCTGCCAAAATTTCCTTTTCATATACCATGGTTATATATACAACCATTGTATATATAATATACAACCATATACAATGATTAAAGATATAGGCACTCTGTCTCAGTTTGTATCTGGTAACTTAGAGCCATCACATATAGTGTGGCTCTAAGCAGCCAAACAAGAATTATGATGAGCATACAAACCACTATTTGGGAGGTGGGGATTTTGACTAGGCCTGTAGTATCCACTGATCAGCTGAAAGTGCAATCCTATGCAAGCATACTCAGAAGTAACTCCCACTATGTTCAATGGGGCTTACTCCCAGGAAAGTGTGCATAGGAGTGCACTGTGGGTAAATGTAAATAAATGCATATATCACCAAATCTAGTGTATAAATTGATTATATTGAATGAAAGTGTGAGATATAAAAAAATACTGCATTGCTAGATGGAAAGCAGCAACATGTGGTGCGGGTGTGGCAAGTGAGGCAGAACTGCCTTACCAGAGGAGTTCTGTGAAAAGTGCTGCCACTGCTGCTGCAGTGGCTGTGATCCTGCAAATACTTACAACCCATGTGCTCCAGCTGTTCAGAGCCAGTTTGTTGTGTTTTGTCAACACAGGGATGGTGGCACTTTTCAAAGAACTCCA
Source organism: Lerista edwardsae (assembly GCA_029204185.1). NCBI lineage: Eukaryota > Metazoa > Chordata > Lepidosauria > Squamata > Scincidae > Lerista > Lerista edwardsae. Next base: position 3,865,820 of record JAJKFI010000031.1, read on the forward strand.
GTAGGACAGTTCTGCCTCACCTACAAAACCCGCACTGCACCTCATTGATGGAAAGGCCATACATTTTTTGACATTCCCTGGAATAGAAAAAAAAATTGAACTGTTGTAAAGAGAAAGAGTCTGGAGTCTGGAGCTCTTTTCAGATTTGCCTCAGTGAAACCCGGGCCCCTAGAAGTGTAACTTCATGGCCATTTGCCTCAGGGGGTGCCAGCCAGTAGCAGCAGGGGTGAGAACACCTAGCAAAGAGTTACCAGATACAAACTGGGACAGAGTGCCTATAACTTTAACCATTGTATAGAAGAAGGAATTTGGGCAGGTGCAGTTAATGGAAGGGTTTTAAAAGCTACACCTGCCCAAATTCCCTCTTCTATACAATGGTTAAAGGTATAGGCACTCTGTCCCAGTTTGTACCTGGTAACCCTACCGGGGCTGTCTTGTCCACACAGCCCATCTTGCCATTTTGAACTGCCATGAAAAGGCAGGAGTCAGAGGCTGCTTTTAGGTATGTGACCTAGTAGAGGAGAAGCCTCACTCCTCCTGGAACAATGATCAATTTTTCTGGCAGCCATCCTGTAGAAAAAAAGTGAACAAGAATACTGAACAAGATCTGGTCCATATGCTTGGAGGGGTTTTGATGGAGGAGGGCTAGTTGATTGCTACTGTTTTAGTAAGTGGTTGTGAACCACCTTGAAGTAGGTGTTGCCAACTCTGACTGAAGGTATTTCTGGAGATTTGGGCTCCCAACATGTTGTAATGCTGAAAATTCCAGGAGCCTCAGTTAAAATCCTCCAGGATTGCTTTCAATGGATTGGTGCTGATTCCTAGAGAGTGCAGGCCAATCCTGAAGGGCTGACATATGGGTGGAAAGGTAGGCTACAACTGCTTAAAAAAAATAGAGCACTGAGCCAAAAGTGTTGCCAGTGAGTCAAAAAGGACAATAAAATGAGCCAAAATGAGCCAAAAAGGACAATAAAAATAAACAAGTATGCTCTTCATCCTTTGAGTGCCTATCAATAAATGACATTTGATCTGTCCCCACCAGTCAATCAATCGATTAAATGTAGCCAATTTTTAAAAATATATTTTTGGGTCTATCCAGGGTTCTTCCCTTTTTCAGGACTAGAGTAGGCAGGACAGAGACCTATCAGCTTAACTGAAATCCGGCCAAGCAGATTGTGACAAGGGGCAGGTGGAGGAAGGGTGAGAGGAAAGCTTTGCTGTACATTGCCAAGTGCATTGTCCCATTATAGTGTTCAGCTAGTCTCTTTGTTAAAGTTGCTCCTGAAAATCCTCATGTCCAGAATAAGCATTTTGGTTATTAAAAAGTGAGCTTCCTACAGGCAAACCGGCTCAGGGCGCAATCCTAACCTGGAAATAGGCCTGCACAGTTAGGCCTGTAAAGTTTGGCTGGCACAAGGCCCACCGTAAAGCGTGTTTGGACTACTCTGAGTCAAGGAGGATGTTGCATATCTGTGTGCTGGCCTCTGACTCCAAGAGTGGTCCAAACATATTTTACGGTGTCCTTTGTGCCTAACTGTGCTGGCCTTAGGATTGCACCCTCAGTAGCACAAAATCCCAAGTAGTTTATAGTTAAATGACCAATCAGCACCTTAGAGAATAGCTTAGGAATCTGGCAGCATAGGGGTTGATGGGTGATGTCTGAATAAGATGAGTGTTTTTTAACTTAAACTTGAAAAGTTTTCTAACAATTCTTTTTCAATATCAAGTTGTAATCCTGGAACAACATAACATTTTCTCTCTGTTCCCTCTCACTATTTCTCCTTCCTTCTCATATTCCAAAGCTTTGTATAAGTTATAGGCTTCTGACTAGTATGTTAATAAGGCCTAATATTGTAATGATATTAGTCACCTAATGGCATAAGGAAATCTACCCTATTGCAAATATTTATATTTTCCTCACAAGAATGTGAATCGGGTTGTATCTAGTAGTGGCGTACCTAGCATCACTGGTGCTTGGGATGGTCTGATCCCACCATCCCGCCCTTGGCTGCCCAAAGCCATAGGTAGATCTGGCCTCCACCCTGAGATCTCCTGAAGGATGCCAGGCCTACCCAGAATTCAAATACCAGGTAAACCATGCCTCTGCCTCAAGTTTCCCCAGAAAAGAGGCCAAATCTACTGGCATTTGAAGGGATAGGCAAGCTGGCATCCCTTATGGTGGGATGCACCCACGGTGGATCACCCACTCCACACCTTGGTATGCTATAGGTGTCAATTATGCCAAACTGGTTGTCAAACCTTTATTGGCCTAAATCAAGACCAAACTGACACATCTATCACAACTGAACCTGAAGTAGAACTGCCTCCTCCAGTGATTGAAATTCACTCATACGAAATTCATTCATTTCTCAAATCCCTCCACCATGCCACTTTTTTTATTTCCTTTAAACCTCTGCTAAAAACCCACCTTTTCCACACTGTAACCAAGCCTAGGTACAGGTTGATAATCCCTTATCCGGACTGCTTGGGATAGGAAAGTGTCTAGATTTCGGATGTGTCTGGATTTTGGAATAATTGCATAAGTATAATAAGAAATGCTTCCACTTGCTCTTTTCACTGTTACCCATTTGGGTGTCTGCTGGACATTTTTCAACAATATCTGTATAGACACACACCACAGAGCAGAGAATAGAACTTACAGCCTGTATGTGGGAATGAGTATAAAACCTTCTTTCTACAGAAAGTTTTTTTCAAAGTGTTGGATAAAGATGCCTGGATTTCAAAATAGTCTGGATTTCGGATATCCCAATAAGGAATAATCTATCTCAGTGTGGTACTACCATTAAGGAGGTGGCAGGTGGGTGGAGTGGGGTGGCAATGCAGTGGCTTGCCTTTTGGAGAGGCAAGCAGTGTTTGGCCCACCTGCCCTCCTTTGCCCCTGTATGGCTCCAAGCCTTGCATGGCATCGGGGTGTGGCAGAGTGGCAAAGGGTGGGGAGCCAGCCAGGGGCGGACCTAGTTGAAATGGTGCCCATGGCGCCCAATGGAAGTGCCCCCCAGTGCCATGAGGCACCCCACCCAGCCCCAAGAACCGCAACCCCCCCCCCACGGGAGCCCAGGTCTACCCATTAGAAATGATGGCAGGTAGACCTGGGTTCTGCAGATCCCAGGTCTACCCATTGGGACCAGCTGTTGGTAGACCTGGGCTACAGGGAGCCCAGGTCTACCCGTTGGATGCAGCAGCAGGTAGACCAGCGCTCCGCAGAGTGGGAAGCATCCGGAGCCCGGACCTTCCCCCACCCATTCATAGCATCTTTAAAGTGCCAAGGCATCTGTAAAGTAGCCTGATAGCCAGCTATATAATCTTCATGATATATAATCTTCATAACTTTTATGGTTATGGTGAGCAAAGCCTTAGTTTTTTTTGTAGTTGGTTCTTTACATTTGCTGATTTCAGTTTGAAATTCCTGTGTCTCCACTTTCAAAAATCTGAGTCAGTGTCTGAAAAAGCCACATGTGAGCAGAGACCATCATGCAATGCTTCTAATTTGCATGGGAGATTAGCATGTGTTATATCACCATAGATTAGATTAGATTAGATTAGTTATATCACCATAACCAGCGGCGGCATTCAGCTGGTACGCTGGGCAGGACTTACCTTTGACTGGCAGTCCACCTGTTGCGTCCCGGCAGGCAGGAAAGCGGTGAAACGTGCCGTTACACAACGGGCAGACTGCCGGTCATAGGTAAGTCCTGCCCAGTGTACCAGCTGAATGCCGCCACTGACCATAACCTTAAAAGTTATGAAGATTATATATCCATGAAGATTATATAGCTGGCTTTCAGGCTATTTTAAAGATGCCTTGGCACTTTAAAGATGCTATGAATGGGTGGGGGAAGGTGGGGGAAGGTCTGGGCTCTGGGTGCTTTCCCGCCCTGCGGAGCGCTGGTCTACCCGCGGCTGGTTCCAATGGGTGGACCTGGGCTCCTGTGGGGGGGCGCGGCTGGGGGGGATCTGAGGCCAAATTGGCGCCCCTACGAAAATGGCGCCCATGGCTCTAGCCACCCCAAGCATCTCCTAGATCTGCCTCTGGAGCTAGCAGAGGGAGCAGTGCTCCTCCTTCTTTGCCCTGGGGCAGCCCATTGGCTGGATCTGCAACTGATCTATCTGTATGTGTATAATCTAGAAATGAAAGATTTATATATTCTTACCAGTACACCTCTTTCTGCCTTCTAATTCTTTGTAAAGCACCATGCACTGAAATGGCATTATAGGTACTCTATAATTTAAAAAATGTATTTGTTATGCTTATACACCTTCATTCCTCTAAGGAACTTAGAGTGTTGTATATGCCTTCTCCCATTTTAGCCTCACAATAACCCTTGTGAGATGTGTTAGGTTGCAAGAGTGTGAATGACCCACAGCTACTTAGTGAACTAAGTGGGGGAATAAACAACAACAACAACTATATCTTCAGTGGTAAGAACATGTGAGTTGTGGCCCTTGTCTTTAAATACAGAGTTGTGGCCCAGCGGGCACTGATGGATCTCCCCCAGGGTTCAAATACTCACTAGTCATGAATTTATCAGATGGTCCTGGGCATACCACTAGAAACAGCTTGTTCCTCATCTGTTAGGACTGCGTATGCTCAGCAGCTGAGATGTTCTGTAGCTTGCAGAAGTTACATTGGTGGTTAGTGCAAAGGACATTTCTGTGGTTATGATGTGACTGTGGAACTTCCTTTCAAGGAAGATCTGGGCAGTGGCTTCTATGACCATTTAGACATCAGGTGTTTTCTCTTCTGTTGATCTGTGCTTATGTCAGAGGGAGGCAGGGAAGGAAAAAGGGTAGTAGAAGAGAATATGGGAGAGGCAGGACGGAGGGCATTGATAATTTTGCAAGTGTCAGAATTTGTGCAATCATTTTAATAAATGATTTATTGGCCCAATCCTATGGGTGCTTAATGTCACAAAAACTAGCATTCTGGTGGCATTAGGCACTTTCTGGCTGCTGCAAAAGGCAACACACTGGACTGTGAGGCTTGGCAACTGCCACAAGTGGAGAGTGGCCTGTTCTGCACACTAGCAGGAGGGGAGAGGGAGGCAGGGGTGGGCAGGACGGAGTGGAGTGGGTAGAATGGGGCAGCAATGGGGGCAGGGAAGAGGATGGCTGGGGACCAGGAAGGGGCAGTTGTGACCACTGAATCCTAACCCCTTTCCTGCTTCACCCCCCTAACCTGACCCCATATGGGTTTGCTCCAGCTATAGAGGTGGTGCAGGTCCAAGTAGACCCGGCTTTACCCCAGAGCAAGGGAAAAAAATGTTCCCTTCCCCCAAGGTGGCCTCCAGATGCTAAACACCCCTGTAGGAAACAGTGGGCACCACATTTGTGTCACTTCATTACCACATGGGGAGTTGTGTTGGCTTGGATTGGGTATTTTCTTGGTATAATAGGGTTTAGTTTGGATTGGTTTGGTTTATGGAGTTTGGTGATTTAATTATGGCTTTTGTTTTTTTAAAAATATTGCTGTGCTCTTTATTCAGCTGCAGTGTTGCATTTGTATTGTTTTTTATTCTTAAAATATTTTGTTAATCTATCTTGAATGCAATTTAGCACAAAGGCAACATGCATTTAAAAATTTAAAAAAATTGAGCAGACCATGTTATTCTGTAACAAAAGTATTTCATCTTGCAAAGTGTATGGAGTTATATTTTTACATTGCTTATTTTACATTTCTTATTATATACATTGTTCATTTATTTTATTATTTATTTTAATATTTTTAAGAACTCTGCTCCTACATCCTTGCCCCCCCAGCCCCAAATTGTAATATGTAATCAAGAATTAATTTTCTTTTTAGTTAAGTGTCTCACTGAACTCAGTGGAACGTATGAGGAAGTGTGCGTAAGATTGGGATGGATGAGTGGAAGCTCCTCACTAGTACAAGAATTACAGCGGGTAAGAAAGCCTTATGGGAAAGATAGGCATTGATTTTCTGAACTCTCTCCACTTTTTTCCCCACCTGCCCCGAGACTAGAGAGGAATATCCCATAGTGCAAAGGAAAGAAGACCACAATGAAGAGCCCCCCCCGCCCCCCTCTGGAAGTGACATTTGCTATACTGCCAGCAGCAACGCTGCAGTGGCTCTGCGGGGTGGATAACAGCAGAGGGGAAAGAGGTCTGTGTGAAGGCAGAAAGGATCCATCGAAAGCTGCCACCACGTGCTCCGTTTTGGGGGTGGCGTTTCTGAAGGGTCGCGTCAAACGCCGGCAGCCACGCGATGTCTGTAACGCCGCTTTCGGAACGGCCCGTGGGCGACGACGGAGAGGTTCAAGGGCCGGTTTGCTCTTCGAGATCTCACGCGGTCGCTCCCCTCTAAGTAAACAAAAGTCGCGAGGAAGAGGTGGGCGGGGAGCAGCGGGGTTGCTACGGCTGCGGCCGCTGCCTGGCGCCCTGCAAGTTAGCGAAAATCCACCCGGGACTCTCGCCGCTCAGCGGGCGCAAGGCGGGAGGACGCCCCCCCCCACCCCCAACGCACGCACACTGAGCCTTCTGCAGCTGGCCCTCTCGCTCATTTGTTGCTCCAATAAGCAATAATTAGGTCCTAAGCTAATGATGTGTCAGCTGATCTGATGGGAGGGTAGAAGAGGAAGGAAGGTGGAGTGGGGAGAGAGAGGCTCGGCTCGGCTAGACCGGGAGAAGTCTCCATGGAAACGCTCCCCTCGCACGCCCCTCCCCCCTCCCCCACCTGGCTGTGGCTGAGAGGATGTGGAGCTGCCGCCGCCGCCTCCTCCTCCTGCCTCCCCTGCGCCACCTTGCCGTCCGCTGCTCGGGCCAGCCCCGCCTGCGCGGCGCTCTCTAACCTGCAGCCGCCCGCCTGCAGCATGCGCACTGCCCGGCATCCCTAAATGGGACAATTCTGCCCGTCACGTCGTCGCTCAGCCGTCTCCACAGAAACTTTTGTCCCGCTGGCCAATCAGCTGAGGGCGGGCGACGAGCGGGGAGGGGGGAGAAAGAGAGACAGAAGGGTTTAGCGAGGAGCTTTGCTCGCCCTCAGCTTGCGCTGCCGGCTGTCAGTCCTGTTCCTGCGCCGCGAGACCTTCCAGTAGAGCCACTGAACAGAGAGCGGCTGGCAGAGAGGGAGGAGGCGTGGGAGGGAGGCAGGCAGGGAAAGAAAGAGAGTCGGGGGGGGGGAAGGAGAAGGAGGCGGCGGGAGAGGCAGGCGGGCACTGACCATTTTGCAAGTGCCTGCCTGGGACAAGACGGAGGCGCGGCGCGCGCAAGGTGCCAGGGCCATTCATTCCCCTCATGGTGGCTTTCGGATGGAGGGCGAGACACGAGGAGGGGAGGGGACGAGAGGAAGCCGTTCTGTGCCTCCCCCTTACCCCCTCTGAGCCATAGGAGGGTCTGGAAGAGGGAGCTGGGATTGGCGAGCGGCGACCAGAGCGAGCGAGGACGGAGCCAGAACTGGACGGGTCCAAGAGCGATGAGAGAGACGGAGAGGGGGAGAGAGAGAGACGGAGTGGGAGTGTGTCTAGGCTCGCGCGGCTGAGAGGAGGAGGAGGAGGATGGGAACTCCCTTTCCCGGGCAGCGACTAGGTGTCGAATGGAGCAGCTGCCGCCCGCCTTTGCCTGCTTGGAGAGTCGTGGAGCGGCGCTAGCAATTTGGCTCCGGAGCAGGAGGAGGAGGAGGAGGGGGCACCCGTGGCGCGGTCCAGAGAAGACGACGGGAATCTCAAGTGGGAACTGAAACTGTGGCGACAATAATCCCGGCCGCGTTGGGGGGTGGGAAGAGGAAGAAAGCGGCGGCGGCGCGCGAGCCCCCAGACGTCAAACTTCCTCGAACGCCGTGCGGCCGGTCGAGACCACAGGACACCCCGGCCTGGACGAGTCCTACATGGGCGAGCGCCGTCCGTACACGCGCAGCCCTCCCCACAGCCGCCCGGCGCTGGCCAACGTCCTCCTGAGACCGAGCTCGCCCTCTTTGGGTCCCAGAACGAATTTGATCTCTTGTGGGGGAGGCTTTTGAAAAGAAATAGGGGAAAAAAAATCAGTTTACTGGGAATCTGTTTATTTTATTTATTTATTTTTTTGAGCCGAATTTTCCGTTTGGAAGAAGGAGAGCCCTTCGAAATGGTCTGTCGAGATGTCCCTCCATGATGCCCACTGGACTGGGTAGGCAGGGAAAGAACTTTCTATCCCAACATCTTCACACCCGAAGCATGGAGACCTAGGCTGGGCTCACAGGGGGCCGAGAGACCCGTTTGCCCTTCAGCGTTTTCATCCAGCCTGCACCGAGAGGAGGCTGCTTCAGGGAGAAGCGGGGTCCTCCAGGACAGACACAGGAAGGCGGCCGAGGGTTGGTTGGCTGGGGTGGAGGGTGGGCTTTTCTCCCCCCCCCCCCACTCACACAACCTGCACCATCCAGGCTGAAGCGGATGCCCAAGAGAGAGGAATCCGACTCCATGATCTTTTCTTTCGCTCTCCCTTTCTCTCCTGGTCCTTTCCCAGTCCATGCTATTTTATTCTGAGAAACCGGGGGCTATGTCATCAGTGCCATAGAGGCACAACCCTCCCGGGGCGAGACGCTGCTGGAGACGCTGGGATAGTCCTGGCTGGCACAATATTAAAGGGACAGATCACGTACCGTAGAAGGGAAAGGCAAGCCCCGCCAGACCTGTTCGCCTGGTTTAGAGGAGGGAAGGGGGGATCAAGTTGAAAAATGATCAGGACTGGTGAGCCACGCTGGAATTGATCGCCTCGTCCACCAGCAAAGAAGGAGAAAAAACAACAACACCCCACCAGCCCCCTCTGGGGTGTGATTGCCGCGGGACCTCCTCCTCCTCCTCTTCCACCTCCTGGTTGGATCGTGGTGCTGGATGCGTCCTTCTCCATGAGCCCGTGGTGAACAGGTGCCCAGAGTTGTGGGAGATCCGGCCCGGCTTCGCTTTGGGTGTGTGTGTGTGTGTGTGTCTGGCAGGGGGATTATGGAGAGCGGCGACCGGGACATGTACCGCCAATTTCAGGACTGGTGCCTCAGGACTTACGGGGACTCGGGCAAAACCAAGACGGTGACCCGTAAAAAATACGAGCGGATTGTCCAGCTCCTGAACGGTTCCGAGACGAGCTCCACGGATAATGCCAAATTTAAATTCTGGGTCAAATCCAAAGGCTTCCAGCTCGGCAATCCGGACGAGGTCAGTGGCGGTGGTGCTGCTGGTGGCGGAGGGAAGCAAGTGCTCTACGTGCCTGTCAAGACCACGGTTAGTAGAGAAATTGTCTGTCTTGTTATGTAGCCACATCAGGGAGGAGGAAGAGTAGCCAGTAGCAGCAGCAGCCGCCGCCACATCGCTGCTGCCACCTCCACCCCCTAGTTGGCTCCGGCTGCTCTGCCTCCCCCCTCCCCTTTCAAATCTCTCTCGCTCCCCCCGCCCCCGTTGCATTTGCCTGGCACCTTCTCCAAGGCTTTGTGAGTCTGCTTTCCTTCTACATCGCAAATGTCCAAAACACACCCCTGCAAGAGATCGTTCATGTCCCTCTTCCTGGTGCTGGTCGTCGGGAATCTATTATTTCGTCCCTTTGCTGGAAAGGGGGGGGGTTGTGGTGTGTCCTCCAGCCAAGCGATGCCCATCCTAGACAATTTTTGATCGATAGAGCACCGTGGATTCTCATTGGCACAAAGCCAAGTGGGGTGGGCTGGTCTGCTGATTTGGGGGTTTCCCCAGGATATCAGTTTTTTCTTCATTGTGTCAGCCCAGGTCCCCTGAACAGGCGGGATATGCCTGGCTGGCTGCTGAAGGCAGAGGGCAAGGAAATCAACAAAAGAGGCATAGGCTTGCTTGCACATGACCCAATGGGGAAACTGGTCTTTCTCTCTCCCCCGCCCCCCCTCCCAGCTAGCTCAAGTCTCTCAATTGATGCCAGCCCAGAAGTATTACAAGCTTCCCAGAGGTTGAGGCTGAAAAGCTAGCTGCGGAGCTCGCAGTAGAAGTGTGCCATTATGCTGGGTTGTGGTGTTGGTGACAGGAGCTACAGAATGTCCTGGTTCAGAAGATGGGAACTATTGGTTACAAGTAGGTTTGCATTCTCAGCTCTCCTTCCTTTAGTATTTCTTGCTTTCTGAGCTTTACTTCTGGTAACGTAAGGCCCTGAATTGTGGAAATGTGTACAATAAAAAAAAAGTTAACCTTTGGTATTTAGGCATGAAAAGGAACACGGTGGAATCTCATGTCGGGACAAAGAAAATGTTCTGGATGGCACAACAAAAGAACATTTCTTAAGGAACATTAGAAATGTATAATAGGAATAAATGCTGGGATTCCATGTATGCATCCTCTACTTGGCAGCAACAAATCAATATACTATATTCACATGTAATGCATACAATTTTTGAAATAAAGTATAGATATGAAACTGTATTAAATAATAGGCTTAAATGTTAATATGGACTGCAAATGTGAATAGGTTTACTTTTTACGGATTTTAGTGTTTCAGGTCTATCTAGTGAAGGAGACTTTGAATGGAGAATGACATATTACTTTGTGAAAGTTTTTGCATTTGGGGGCAATCCATTCAGCATTGCTGTTGTGGACTCAGCTAAGGGATGGATGGATGGACGGAATAGTGGATTGCATCCTCTATAAAGCTCTGATCATAATACTTACTAGAACTATAGTAAGTGCCTATTGCCATGAAACTAAAACTATAGCAACATTTGAAGAAAAATTCATTTAAAATATAATTTTGTTATTTTATTCACTTTTCCATTCTTTGAAATAGGGGTTTTACCAGCTGTCACCTACAAGACTTCCAGCACAAATCTAGACATGTTTACTTAGAAGGAAGCCCTGCTATGTTCATTGGGGCTTACTCTCATATAACTGTAGGATTGCAGCCTTTAAAGTGATTTTCCTCTACTGTACTGGGAAAGCTATAGGTAAATACCTGTTTTTGGAACAAGATGCAAATAAGTGATAGTCTAAGAAAAATAGGTTCCTTTTTCACAAAATGAAGTGGTCGTCTGACTCTTTTATCTAAGTTCATACTAATAAATTAAATTATGATCATTTAGAATATTTATATACTACTTTTCTACAAAACAGAGTCCCAAAGTAATTATATATTCAGGAAAGAAGAAAATATTTATCTACGCCAAAGGGGTTCACAAAAAAGGCACAAGGGGGTTACCAGAAAGCAGCAACTGGGAGGGATGTTGTGCTGGGATGAAAAGGGGTCTAATAGTGCTATCGCTCTGCTAAAAATAAAAGGGCCATCACTTAAAAGCTTTCACTTTGCTCAGTTAGCAGAGGTAATTCCATATTTCATCATGTTTCTAAAAGAGTTATGTATTATCTGCATTCTTTTGGTTCTTGTTTCTGTCACATTCCTATACCTATCATTCTTCTTGAAATGCTGACCTAAAAGACATTTTACTTATGTGCCTATCTGCTTGAAATTCAAGATTCTGTAAATATCATACACATTACTATTTATAATGTATACTTATCTTGTGAATGATGACCTGATGGTCAATATCACAATAATGCCATAATAATGGTAAAAATGCTATGCTACCTGAGCACTGGACTGTGTCCAGTAGACATTATTTGGTACTGTAGTTCAGCATTCCTTGCATTCAATTTCTATGTGTCGAAATTTTTGGTTTTCAAAATCTGTCCCATAGCACAATCTTCAAAAAGTATGTGCAACCTTCAGGTGCTACTGAATCAGAAACAGTAATTCAAATATCCTAATTACAACATGTAGCCATTGTTTTAAGGCAGTGTTTTCCAAACTGGTGAGTCGCGACCCACCAGCCAAGGAAGCACTCACCCCTGTCCCCTTAAGGGGTGGGGAGAGGGGTAAGGCAGCAATGCAATCCCCAGGATTGCATTGCTGTGGGGGTGAGGGGGAAAAGGTTTTCTTTTAACTCACCTCTGCCAGTGTGTGTGTGTGTGTGGGATGCCTCAGATGCCTCTGCGGGGCTCCCCAACCTTCCTGAACAGTTTGAAAAAAAGATTGAAAACCACCCTTGCATATACTTACTGTGCTCACAACTCCCTTGTAGGAGTTTGGGAAGCACTGATTTAAGGATATCTTCAGGCTATATGAGGCAGACTGCATAGGTATCAATAGGCTTTCCAAAGAGACTTTTCATTTCCCCTTGAAATTAAAGTATTTGTGAAGTCATCCAGTGTTACTCACTGGCACCATGGACAGATGCTTCAGCTTGCTTCTCAGAAGCTCAATATTCCATTCATTCTCAGAAACCAGCAGTAGCTACAGAAGAGTGTTAGCATTTCTGATCACCCTTGGTTAAACCCTCCCATTTCATAACTGCATGTACCACTCCAGACAACACTGACACAGATATTTCAGCTGCTACATTGCACAGACATAGCAACTTTCAGCCCTGTATAATCAAACACTTTTTTTTTCCTGGTGCCTGAAAAGTCACTTCAGGTAAAAGAGACTTTGATTTAAAACCAGTTTCCCTTGATAATTTTAGTCAGTGCAGATGCATGCCCATAGCATTAATAAGATACACAAAATGACTTATTTCAACTCCAAAATCACTGGCACAACAAAAATCAGCAAATGGTCTTCATCTCCATTGTCCAGAATTATTCTCTCCTTGGAGCTTGAAGGTTTGTTGCTTAGCTTTGCTGTCAGCCAGGGAGATTTGCTCCTGAAGGTTCTGTAATCCACTGCTGCTGGTAATTAGACATCATTACTGCTGCATTAAAGGGAAAGAGAGAAGGGGAGAGGACAGGCTGGGGCTAATTAACTACTTGATTCTAATGAAAGAAAGGGAGACTGATAGCAGGTGGGAGTTTGCACTGGAACAGACTAGAAAAGCAACACAGACTTCATTGAAGCAAGAACAACTTGCTGTCCTAAGTAGCAGTATCCGAGTTTGTTTATTAAATGATATGGACACTGACACAAGGCTTGGTCATATGTTTCATCTTGTTACGCCTCTGCGTGCTTAGGAAACATCCCAGAATCACAGGCCACATTATATTTAAACCATGCGCAGGGGAGGGGGATCTTTTGCTTGTTGAATGTACATTAGATTGAATTCATTTCAATGTCTCAGTCTTCTGGAGAGCAATAGGAGCAAACCGGCCTCCCAGTGTTCACATCCCTCAGTGGTGTAGGAGATGCACTTTTGGTCACCAGGCAACAACATCCTACAATACAGCCATTTTAGGTCTACAGTGGGACAACACACAGTGGAGTATTTATATGTACAGCTCAAAGAACTACATACCTTTGCGAATTTTGCCTCTGTTGCTGTTTTTGTCATCTGTTCTTTTTCATTAAGCCCAAGTCATGCTTTTATGAGGACAGTGAAATGATGCCTAATCAAAAGACTTTACATGTAAGTGTTAGACTGAGGAAAAAAATGCCAAATGGCTGACAGTAATTAGTATAAAGTTTTATTAGTTGGTACTTGTCATTACTTAGCACTACCATTACTACTAATAATAATACTTGGATTTATATACTGCCTTTCTTAGGTCACCAGATTTCTCTAATGACTATAACTCAAGGCGGTTTACATAGGCAGACTTTATCCAGAAATTTTTACAGAAATGTTATCTTCCAAGAACTACACACATACAGATGGATCTTTCTGGATTTAGTCCTTCTTTCTGGCCACCCGTTTGTTTTCTTGCTGGCTGATAAACAGCTTCCCTGCTCTCACCAGAGAAGCGGCTGAACTTCGGCACAACTCTCCCTCACACAAGGCAGCCAAAGCTCAGGTGTTAATCAGTCGCAATTAACAAGGTCTGCCGCCCACAGGGACTTCCGGCTGTCCCGAACTGGCACCTTCAGATCTTCAGCTCTTATCTTCAGGCAAATGGGGGCATTAACCCTCTCGACTAAATCTTCTGCCCTAAGTGTAAGAAATTGAAATTGTACAAATGAATTCATCAATAGCACCTTTGAGTACTCAGTAAGGGTTGTTGTTTGTGAAGAATGAGAAATCAATTAGGTTGAGAATTAATGGGTATAAATGATATATGCCAATTTAAAGTCAAATACTCAGTCAAAATTAATGAGAATATTTTTAAATGATTGTAAGATGTTGTGCCCTGTATTCAGAATCTACCAATACTATTTCTTTCCTTCCTCTTAATAGTGAAGTGCTGGCTAGTCAAACAAATTACAATCTACAAACTCTATTGAAAGCCAAATTCCAGTATAATTTAAGTCAGTGTGTGTCAACAGAACTTTCATGGGCCACAGTGAAGTCTGAATCTGAGCAAAAACGTTTGTTTTAATCTTCACTCACTCATTGCCTTCTCAAGAAAACAAACACCACCTGAATTTAAATAGGTCTTCTAATCTGTCTTCACTTATGGTTTTAAACCTCCACAGATTGGCTTTTAAACATTTTAGAATGTGTGCTTGGCCGGATAAGAGACACAGAACACAATAAGGGGGAGGTGGCAGCCCTTATGAGTAATGGTGTTATTATTTTACTCAGAAGTAAGCCCATTGTGTTCAGTAACCCTTAGGCTATAATCATATCTTGCCAGAAACAAACAGCTCTATTTATGAGAGAAGTTCCCCTGATTCCAGTTTGGGGAAAAAATGTACAGGTGTGCCCTGGTATCCATAGTTTCAGTTATCCACGGATACCATGGATACTGGGAGGCCTATCAAAACAAATCTTTTTTTAACCTTGTTGCAGCAAAACCACTGATGTTCCCCTACCTTTAAAAAGGCATCCCCAGTATCTATTCACAGTATCTAGTTTCAGGTATCCATGGTGGAGGTATGAAATGGAACACTAGTGGATACATGCCTGTATATCATGCTGCATGCTGTGTCAGTTGCAGGTGTCCTGAACCATAGATTCAGAAGTACGTGCTAATGGAGGATTGATTAATTAGTTCTAAAGATCACTTGGTTGTTTTCCAGCTCAATTTTCTCTTCCAGTTAAGTACTGAGGAATTTCAGCTTTAAGCTATATGTTTAAAAGAAAGAATGCATTTCTTATACCGAAGACCCGCTGCTTCAGTTTATACATGCTTAGTTTGAGGAATATCAACAACTATGCCCCTGTAACTACACTTGATATTATTGTGATGTTGCAGTGCTGTTATGGTACCACTGCAGGACAAATCTGTAGCACGAATACTGCAGCTAGGGCTGTTAGTCATGTTCATTTTTACATAACAACATGACAGTATGAAAGTGGGCATCATTTTAATAAAATTTTATCTTTAACTTGGCAATGATAGCACTAAAGCACAATGCAATTAGTAAAATGGACATTGAGAACACTATAACTTAACAGGACTGTTCCCTGTTAAGTGTAAGTAGCAGGAAAAAAGAAAGCAATATATTTATGAAATGTATTTTGAGGTATGCACAAAATCATATGCCTTTATCTAAATCAAGAATAATCACTATCCGGTTCTGAATACAGTCGCTAATGTGGATTAGAGCACAATCCAGTGATTGTCTACTCAGACGTAAATTTCATGGTCTTCATTGGGGCTTACTCTCAGGAAAGTGTGCATAGGATTGCAACCTTAGAATAATCATACTGCATTGAAAAGGTAGGAAGTATCTATACTGTATATTGCTTTGTGTGTCAGATTCCATCATCTGCTGCAGGGCTGGTTCATTCATAAGGCCAACTCAGGCAGCAACTCAGGCAGCAGATTGATGGGATTCATCAACCCACTTACCCCCACAGATCCTTCTCCCTCTTCCTGCACCAGAAAAGAAAAAAGGGGATGGAGCAGCAGAGAGAAGAGTGGTAGGCTGCAGCATCACACATCTTCTTTTGTTCCATCCTCCTTGTCCAGTGGGAGGAGCAAGGGCTGGCACAACACCAAATAAGGGGGAAGCATGTGGCATGCTGCCTCCTTCAGGCACCAGCATGTCTTGTGCCAGCTGTGATCAGAGGATAGGTACAGTACACTGGGTTGTATCCAGTGGTGTTATTCAGGGGGTTCTCCCAGGTTCTATAGAACCGGTTGTTAAACGGCCGGGCCCTGCCCACTTGCTTACCTCAGCTGGCTTTGTATTGGGGTTTTTTTTTGCTCCGGCTATGACGTCATAGAACCGGTTGTTAATTTATTTGAATACCACCACTGGTTGTATCCTAACTTTAGCACATGTGGAAGAAATGTCCTATGTGGCAAGCATTTTGCCCACTCATTCCAAGAGTAGTTACCTCTGTGGCCCTTGGAAATTCACTCCTGTGGGTTTGGGCAGTCTCTGGAATAAGATGGGATATGACTTGGGGGGCTGCTAAGAGAGGGGGAATAAGTGAAAATACCCCTCCCTGTTGCCGGAAGTGCCTTTTATTAGCAGAAGTAAACATCATGATACAACCCTATGTGTTTTGCAAACTACAGTTATATGTATGTATTTAATATATTTATATCCCACCTTTCCCTTCCCTAGCAGGAGATGCCCAAGGTGGCTTATAGTGTTTATTTTTCTCTACATATTAGTAGCAGTCCTGTTCCAAAAAGATTCAGGGTCCAATCCTATCCAACTTTCTAGCACTGATGCAATTGCAATGCAGCCTTGAGGTTAGGAACAAACAGTTCCTTACCTTGAGGAGGCCTCCAAGACTGCCTCACTACTACAGAATGCAGGGTGCAACCCATTGGCACAATTACATCAGTGCTGGAAAGTTGGATTGGGCCCTCGCTATCTTAAAGGAAAAAAACGTGTACACTTAAGGAGGCAGCTGCTGCAGGTGGCAATGGTGGATCTTCATCTGCAGCCTTATTATATACATTCCTGCTTTAACTCACAGGGGCATTGGTGTTAATATCAGCATTATGAAGGAGGAAGGGCACAAGCCACTCTTAAAGAGGCAGCAACATCTGAAGAGAGCAATGAATCTTTATGGAAAGTTCCCTTTATTCAACAAGATGATTCCTGAGTCATGTTTACTTAGGCTACATTTTATATCCCATCTCCATTTTCTATTTGCTCAGTTCCCTAGAGCTATTCTAAAAATGGGCATGGTTGATAAGCTGGTAAACTCTACTAGATTTTCATGAATAAGAAAAATGCTTCATTTTGCTATTTTATATTATTTATGCTGAAGATTTGTGTGCTGCCTTTTGAATGATCTCCAAGGCAGCTTACAATAATATGGTAATAATTCACAAAAACATATGCATGCATACATCCCAGTAAGTCCTTAATCCTCTGGTCAGTGACAGGGTCCAGTGTGTGCTTCCCTGCAGTGCTACCCCTGGGCGACTGACAATTGGAACAGAACAGAATTTTATGTAGCAGGAAGGGGAAAAGACAGCTCCTTGCAGCTGTTCCTTCTCTCGCCAATGGTTCGGGCCAGGCTGGTCGTCTCTTTGCTGAGATATCCTTACTGGAAGGGGCAGTTTCCCAGGGCCTTTAGTGCTGTGGCTAAAAGCAGAGGCTAGAGGTGGCTTTCCTTTGCAGTTTGCAGCCTCTGGGCAATTGGCAACAAGAGCAGAGTTCTTTCTGACAGAGATGAGGAAAGAGAGCTGCTCCCTCTCTGGCTGAAGGCTGAGGCCAGGCTGGTCATAAGGACATAAGAACATAAGAAATACCCTGCTGGATCAGACCAAAGGCCCATCTAGTCTAGCTTCCTGTATCTCACAGCGGCCCACCTGGTGCCCCAGGGAGGCATGAGACAACAAGATGCTTGCATCCTGTTGCCACTCCCTTGCACCCGGTACCAGTAGCCCTCCACCTTTGTAAGGAGGTTGCACAATCCATCATTGTCTATAGCCCACGATGGACCTTTCCTCCAGAAATCCGTCCAATCCCCTCTTAAAGGCATCAAGACCAGATGCCGTCACCACCTCCTGTAGTCATCTTCCCTTTACCAAGATAGTTTTTCTGGGAGGCAGAAGGGGCAACTTCACTTTAGTCTTCTGGCTACTAATACTTTGCAGTCCCCAGGAATGCATGCATTTCTAACAGTTTGAAAACTCTGATAACTGTCTGAAAATATAGCTTTCCAAAGAACCTTAGAAAACAAGAACATGCTTGAAGAATACCACACTAAAATTAGCATACATATCTGCAAACGTTTGTAATGTAATGCTTTTATGTTAAACATTTGGGTGACATGAACCATTCTGAAAGTAAGCAGGAACAGAGTAAGCAGGAAAGTAAGCAGGAACAAAGCACTAGGGAACCATTATGAGGATCCAGAAACATATTCAATCTACTGAATTTAGATTAGACTGGGGAAAAACACATAGTATAATCCACTTTCATCACTGCTTATCAAGAATTAGTGTGTCTCATTTGGAAATGAAATCATTGAAATGAAGAATAGAAGAACATTTACTCTACATCAGTGTTCCTTAGTGGGTTGGGACCCCCTAGGTGGGTTGCAAGCCAATTTCAGGTGGGTCGCATAGCACCTAAGGCAGCCATCATTGAAAATATGGGAAGATGGGACACTGGAAACAGGGAGGGATATGAGGTTATGTTGCTTGTGTCAAAGTTGTAAATAGGCCTTTTTTCCTTTCTGATTCACTTTGCTATTTGAAAATGCTTATAAGTAACCCAACTTATTGCTGCTTTCTCAGGAAAGCAGCAGGCTCTAGTGTCAAAATGATGGCACTCCTGGCTATGACATCACTTCCGGTGGATCCTAGACAGGTTGACATTCTAAAAGTGGATCCCGTGCTAAAATGTTTGAGAACCACTGCTCTACATTCTTGACTTGTATTTTTCATGAGTTTTTAAGTTGTGCAGATAGATAGTTGTGTTTTGCTGGATAAATATGATGACAATGGGATTATACTAGATAAATTTCAGCCCAGTTTAGCAGCATTGGTAAGATTCTGCTATACATGTAACAGAAAACTGGAACAATTTTTTTAGCAATGTTAGCTATCAAATATGTTTAGGGCACAATCCTAACCTGCGTTGGAATAGGCAGGCTGGCTCACCTGCGTTGCATGCTAAGAACGTTAGGAGGCAGCAGCAGTTCAGTGCATTTTCCCCTTACCCCAGGGTAAACCTCAGTCAGCCCTATGGGACTGCTCAGATTTGCGCCCACAAAAGATGAAGTCCATGTGGCCAGGAGCGGCCTGAATCAGGGCCACCCAGCCTGGGGACAGGGGTTTGGATATGACCCAATGGCCATGTCCCATCTCCGCCCTGTCTCTGCCCACGGCACCACCCTATTATGCCTCCCGCCTGCCTCTGGCATGCCCTCGGCGCTAACACAGGGCTAAGCTGGTGCTAGAAGGGCACAGCTGACGGGCTCGGCAGCGCCCAGGAGGTGGCACTGCTGCTTGCACCAGCACAGCAACTGAATCCATAGCACAGGCATGCCTTACACATATAATAGCACAGGCACATTTGTGACAGCGCTGGTCTAGTGCAAGAGTGCTGTGCCGGCACAATGCCAGGTTAGGACTGCGCCCTTAATGTTCGTTCATTTTAAAAGTTTATACCCCTCTTTTCTATCTAAATGTAAACCACCAAGGTAGTTTGCAGCAGATTATATAATTCAAACACGATTCAACACGAAACTATGATGGTGGGGTAGCTAAGATGTTTGGGACACATGATGTTAAAAGTTTTCCCCAGCACTCCTGCATTTTCTTATGTCCTGTCCTTATGGGCCTGTGATGAGCTCAGGAGAAACACCGTCTCCAAGAAGTGTGCTGCTGGGACTCATTACACATTACTGCTGACACTTGGAGGTGGGACTTCTCCTTATGTAAGCAAGGCAGAATGTGTCTCCTGGCTCATCTTTAGTGGCAGGGCCACAAAGAGAGATGCTGGGGAGACATTATATTAAAGCCCTTCGATTAGTCGGTATTCTTGCTGCTGTCATTGCTTTCCATTGAACTCAGTGGAACTAAACATGCATAGAGTTGGGCTGCGCATGTTATTTCACCATAGTCAGGGAAGTTGCAACAGTATTCTGGACATAGTTGAGCCATAATGTACTGTACGTAATACATTTTAGTTATTTATTTAAAGAATGTATACCCTGCCTTTCCTATGCCGAAGCAAATGCCCAAAGCAGCTTACAGAGAACAAACAAAATACAATGTAACCATAATAAGTAAAACCCATTAAAACAACAACAAATTAAACATTAACGGGAACACTGAGAGTGAACTGGAGTGAATGCTAGACCCAATTCTCGATATCAGGACATATTGGAGGGTGGGAAAAAACAATTGACCAGGGGAGTGAGACTATATACCAGAGGGACAGAGGGCAGACAGCCACACAGTCATCCAAAGGCCAAACTAAATAGGTATGATTTGACCCCTCTCCGAAAGGCCATGAGGGAATGTTTAGTTCTTAATTCTTTTGGTAGGGAATTCCATATTTGTGGAGCTGCTACAGAAAAGGCTGCCCCAAGCTGCCATCCCTTTAACTTGGGATAGAGGGGGCACTTGAAAGAGAGCCGCTTTAGATTATCTAAGAGGATGAACAAGTATGTATGGGAGAAGGCGGTCCTTTAGGTAGGCTGGGCTTAAGTCATGAAGGGCCTTAAAGGTCAGTACCATCATCTTAAATTGGGATCGGAAGTGAATGGGCAGCCACTGCAGCTGCTGAGGGAGTGGTCCTACTGAGTCAAACCGTCTAGCCCCTGTTACCACCTGGGCTGCTGCATTTCCAATCCAATCCACAGGATATATAATACTATATCCATAATATCAATATACAGTATATCCATAATATAATTATAATATATTTCCAAAGGATATATAATACTACTAATAGTAGTAATAGCATAATAGTACTTGCTGTTGTGATGTCAATCCCTTTCACACCAATTCCCATTCTGTACTGAATTTGTTGGGCTTCTGCATGGTTATAGCATGCTAAGCTGACATTTTGAGATGTGACCCGAAGGATTTTGCAGAAGTCATGATGGCTCTTCTTGCTTGTGTGTGTGTGTGTGTGTGTGTGTGTGTGTGTGTGTGTGTGTGTGTGT
>JAJKFI010000031.1:3886743-3941749 GCA_029204185.1 Lerista edwardsae
TGTGTGTGTGTGTGTGTGTGTGTGTGTGTGTGTGTGTGTGTGTGTGTAAGCATGCACACACGTGTGCTTTGTGACTGGCTGGAGGTAAAAACCAGGGTGTGTTGCAGATGGTGTAGGTTGGGGACTGAGTTCTGGAAATGGATGAATTGCTAATTCTTACAAGAGAAATGTGGCTGGCATGAACTGGGCAGCCAGCAGAGACTGAGCAGGGATGGGAATGATATCTATGTTCTTTCCTCTCTTATCTTGGTGACTCTTCCCCTTCCCACGTGGAGAGGGATGACATAAAAATCTCTGTCATGCCCTCTTATGCCCCCTTCTGTCTTCCACTCTCTCCTGCAGCTTCCTGCCTTCTCTTGTCCTGGTGAACGTTTTTGTTTCTCCCCAAGGCAAGGGCACAACTATGTTCTGCTGACTGTCCCTTTGTTGGTATGGAGAAATGAGTCTCTCTCTGTGAACAAGAATAGGCTATGTGCCGAAGTATTCAGACTGGGGCATTGTAACGCCCCAGCCTGAAAGGCTCGGTCCCTTCCCCCTTAAGGCATGGGGCAACTGTAATGACTGGTGTGATTCCTAGGATTGCGCTGGCAGCATGGAAAAGGGGGCTGTTTCAGACCCTCTGATGGGTGCGGTGAACCTTCAGACCACTCTGCAGTGCTTCCCGTGCTTCAGAACAATAGAAAAAAGCAATTACAACATACTTATGGTTTGGCAATTACAGCCATCCCCACAAACATTTAGAGCGGTTCAGACACTACCCGTGATTTTGAGAACCGCTGCCTATGTATGTTTTTCCATGTTTTCTTATTTCTGTCTGCTGCAAAAGATGATAAATGGTCCACTCTTGTCTAACCCCCTGCCAATGCAGCTGCACCACTGATTTTGCTGGCGCAAATCCAAGTTGAACCAGGAAGGTGGATTGAGGCCTGGAAGGGTAATAGGATATTGGCAGTACCACTGCTGCCAATACTACCCCTTCCTAGCCTCAATACCTCCGTTCCTGTTCTGGTCTCTGCCCCATTCCTCCCTTCTCTGCCCTGTTCTACACAATCCCTTGCCCACCCCACACCGGCACTTTACCCATACTGGGCTGTTCTTGGTTCTGCTTGTGGCTGCCCAGCCACGCTCTGTAGCACTCTGCAGTGCCAGAATGTGAGTTTTGGCAAAACAGAGGACACATAGGGTTGGCCTGGAAGGCTGCAATCCTATACACACATGAGTGTAACTCATTGGAATATACATCTGAGTAAATAAGCATAGGCTTTTTCTGTAACAGTTATAAAAGGGAACTGATGTTTGTATTTGAGTTCTATGCCATAGATTGCCCTTTGGATTTATCTCAGGGCACAATCCTAACCTGGAGTTAGGCCAGCACAATCAGGCCAGCAAAGTTTGGCCGGCACAAGGGACACCATAAAGTATGTTTGGACCACTCTTGGAGTCATAGAGGCCAGTACACAGATGTGCGCCTGATTCCAAGAGTGGTCCGAACGTGCTTTACAGTCAGGGAGGATAGAATAAACACTGCCATTTATTCCTATGCAGAAAAGTACATGGTAGTACAATGCAATACGTGGAAACTGACGCCACCCCCTGTGGTCCCAATGACTTCAGCCATCAAGAATTAAACCTGCTCTTACTGTAAAGTTGAAAAGTAGGTTCTGTTAGTCTTTAGTGTGATGAAATGTTGGGAACTGGCTTTTATAGTTATAGACAGGAGAGGTGAAAAAGATATTGCAAAACAGATTTGTCAGTTCAAGATGAAACATCATGGTAAATCACTGGGCCTTGTATGGACCTGAGAAGTCTAAATAACTAAAGAGTGAAGAACTGGAGAGCGGCCATGCATTTAGATAGTGCTGCAAAGATAATAAATATTGTAGACTGATGCATCATATTCCAGTTGCAGTAACACAACAACTGAGAATCATAAGAACTAGAGATACATGACTATACGTTAGTAGGAGTGAAGCATCCTGGAGTTATGCAATGGATTTTGTTTTGTAATCTGTTTGAAATTTCAGACAGAAGCAATTTAAGATTTGGAGGGAAATCCTAGCTCAGCAGATATCATCAACAATACAGACCTTAATCATACAGCCATTTCTGCAAAAAGTGAACAGCCCTGTTCTGAGAGAGCCACTTCTCTGAGTAGAAAGTGATCCCAGGGGCTGCAGCACCACCCTGGTTTGGGCTTCTTTTGGAGGAGGAGTCACTCGAGGTTTATTATATGGTGTCTGTGTAATATTGACTGTATTTATAAATATTGTATACAGGTTGAGCATTAGATGGAGTAGGTAGCATGCTCTTAAATCTAAGGATGTTCTTGTAGATGTAACTCCTGTCCATCTACAAGGATGTTCTAAACATGTTGGTTGCCAGCTCCGTGCCTCTTTCAGAATGTACAGTTCAAGTTGCCTTTGTCTTTCTCACTGACCACATCACTCACCTGGTGCCCACACCTGAGCCCCTCCTTTAAGATACAGGGTTCTGAAAGCCCCAATGGGGCTCCTATTCAGGAACGTCAGGGAGCTGTTAAGAACCATTATGTAGCCTCCTGGAAGCCTGGGCTTCCACCGAATTCCAGCCTAGTGGGTTCTTGGCTTAACATAAAGAGCTGGAGAACTTGAATTCTATCATGTAAGAATATTTGATCTAATATTTAATATTTAGATCTAATATTTAATATTAGATCTAATCAAATATTTGATCTAATATCTAATATTTGATCTCGGCGGTGGCACCCCAACTTTGGAATACCCTCCCCTTAGAGTTAAGAACTGCTCCCTCTTTGGCGGTATTTCGGCGGGGGCTGAAGACCTTTTTGTTTCAGCAGGCTTTTAGTTGCTGACAGGCTGGCTGGCTTTTTTGCATCCTTTTAATATCTTTGTACATTTTATGATCCATGGGATTGGCTTGTTGTATGTTTTATTTTTAATATTGTTTTTAATTATTGTTTTTTAATTGTGTTTTATTGTGTTTTAAATTTGTAATGCCGCCTTGAGTGCCTTCGGGCAGAAAGGCGAGGTAGAAATTTAATAAATAATGATGATGATGATGATGATGATGATAATATTGAAATTATAACTCCTAAAACTCATGTCCTAATCCTGAAACATTATAGTGCATGTGTTGCAGTGAAGCCTCCAATACCAATTGGCTGTGTTGGTGTGTGATGGCAGGGAATGTTAACGAACATTCTGGCTGTTCAGGATCTGTGCACTTCAGAAGGCCTTTATTTTTTGTTGGGCTGGCTGATGACTGGGAGGAGGACCCAGAAGGTAGTTGAAGATAAGATGTAGAAATGTCAGGGTGAAGATGACTGAATGAAGGCTGCAAAATACACATTGCTTTACAGTGAGATGGGCAGCGCCATCTTAACCCCTCTTTGGGCTGATGCATCTCATCTGCGTTGGTCCAGTGCTGTCACAAATGTGCTGTAAGGTACGTTTGTGCCAGTGTGAGAACCGCTGGACAGAAAGCAGCATCGACCCAGGACTGCTGCCAGGACTGCCGGGTACATTGGTTTGTACTGACCAAGGTGAGCCAGTGCAGGGCCCTTTCAGGGCTGGGGAAGGCAGAAGGCAGGTGAAGGGAGGGCGGAATGGAATGGAAGGAAGGAGGGCACCCTGCAGGTGGGGGAGCCCAGGGAGTGGGGTGGAGATGGGACCTGACCATTAGACCAGATCCTAACTCCCATCCCCAGGTTGTACAGTCCCAATCAGAGCCATGGTGGGGTGTTTGGACTTGCGCCTGCTAAACAGCAGGCACAGATCCTGAGGAGCCCCATTGGCCCAGTTGGGGTTTACCCGGGGGCAAAGGGAAACAATCCTCTTGTGGCATGGTGAGTGCTGTCCTAACCTGTGCTTGGATGCAGTGCAGGCCTGCCAGCCTGCCTGCTCCTGCACAAGTTAAGACTGCACCTTCAGCTTGATTTAAACATTATGTGGGAAGGCAAAGATTGTACCCATGTGACACTGTGAAAGTCTGACTAGTTTAAACTATGCTTTAATTAAACAATACCTTAAACTAAACTATACTTTTAATGCCATATGAGCACTGCTTGTATGCTAAGAACAAAGCAGAAGAGGGCCTGTTTTAAATGAGAGACCCAAGGCAGGTTGGGAGGATTTACTTCCACACATTGATTTGTACTAACCAGCCATGTTTTTTGCCTTCTGGTCTCTATATTGTACTACAATTGTAGCATTGAAGTCTCTCAATGAACTGCATATGAATCAGAAATGAAAAGGCCATGTTTGTTATCCACAGAGCTAAAACGGAGTAGGGTTATCTGGAATGGGCACTTATACAGGCATGCTACAGTATCCGCTGGGGTTCCTTCAAGACCACACCATGGATACCTGAAATGGTGGGTACTGGGAATGCCTTTTTAAAGATAGGGGACAGTGGTTTAGCTGCAACAGGTAAGACAATTTTGTTTCATGTTCCCCTGTCTTTTTAATAGGTGTTGCAGTATCCATGGTATCCGTGGATAACTGAAACAGTGGATACCAAATCAGTGGATACTGGGGCACACCTGTATTTCCTTCTTGCATTGCTGCTGATTGCTCATTTGGCTTGTCTTGGTTCTCCTTACAGGGAGAGAAAGAGAGATTTGTGGGTGTAGATGGATTCATTTGAGACAACCTAAGGGATCAGAGACAAGGAGGGAGAAAGTGATGAGGGAGTTAAGCACAAAAGAGTTGAGAGGCAAGGGAAGAGCAGGTATAGTATGGGTGATGTTGGATTCTTGGAGAGCATTGTTCTAGAACAGCCACTACTCATCAGAAAGGCGGGGACTCATCCTGGAGGAGGCATTTTTTTTATTGAATGATTTTAACACATACACACACACACACACACACACACACACACACACACACACACACACGTGAGTGTGCACGCATATGCGTGCGCGCGCGCGCACACACACACACACACACACACACACACACACACCCCTCTGCTTCCTTTCAAATGAGGGTAGAAGAGCTCCTGTTGTCATGGAGAGTGGTAAGCAAGATGAGGTCAGAATGCAATCTGTATTTGTGTGTGCCAAAAGCAGTGACTTCTACCTTCCTCTTCACTTGCTCTGCTCTGCCAGAAAGAGCAGCTGGACATGTTCCCCACCCCCACACAGCTTTCCAGTTCACCCCAGTCTTAGCAGTGACAGTCCCTTGCTCACTAATGGATTCCTTGTTCCCTAATGCTATTCACACAATGCACTGTATGTGTGAATAGTGCATATAGAGTGCTATTATTTGTATGCATGTTTGTATGCTAATGTGATTGACTACACATTAGAGATGGACAAACCATAGAGAGTTTGTCTTGGAGCAGCCCAGAAATTATCTGAGCTCTCCCCCTCTCCCAACTGTGAAGAATTTGGTTTGTTTGCTGAGCAACCTGGAGGTATGTATGCTCTACATACTCTCTGCCCTCATCCATTTCTTACTGGACTTACCAGTGACAGGTCAGCAGGAGAAGTAGCAGCTGTGGTGACATTCAGAAAGGAGTAAGGTTAATTTCCTCTCCGTCCTCCATAGTGCACCAGTGCATTGAAAGTGCTACATAGAAACTGCCCCCATTGTCACTCTAATGTGTTACTCTACAGTAAAGGCGCAATAAAACCCTTCAAATCTAGATTCTTTCCATGGGCCACTGCAAAGGATTTCATTGCGGTAGCCCTTGAGGACACTTATTCCAAAGGCTTCCATGCCTTTGTTCAGAGCTAGAGTGACAGTGGGGAAGAGGGAAAAAAAACGCTTCCCAGTTTCGCATGTGACAGCGCTGCTGCCTTTTTTGTCCTGACATATTTCTCCCCTCCTCCCTACACAGTCCTGCTACTTCACCCACTGCCCTGCTGCTGCTGAGATTGGTAAGGAAACGGGGAGATGATGGAGGGATTGGCAGAGCATGGTTGGCAGAGCATGGTTGGAGAACTATTCTAAGGCCTGAAGAACTCCCAGGGCTTAGGAAGCCCAGCCCTTGTTTTGAGGTAGTATAGGGGCTTTTCCAAACTTAAAAGAATTATTCTTGAAGCTTGAGCTCAGAGAACTTTGCTGAGAGCCCTACTGTACACACATTCATTTTAAAAGTCAATACAGGGACTGGAGTCCTCAAAATCTATCTTACAGATAGCACGCACTCTTGTTGACACATTGACATAATGTGTGAATAATTCTGCCTGTGTACAGATCAACACTCATCTGCGCACTTAACAGACAGTATTTGTATTGAACACAATTTTTGAATAGGATCTCTGTCACCAATAAATCTCTGTCACCAATAAATAAGGCAGCGACATACCTAAGACTCTCCCTCCACTCATATCCTTTCCTACCAAACTATAGAATTCTTTGCTTTATAAGAAGCAACTGCCCAAGGAAAGTAAATAAGAACATAAAAAGAGCCCTACTGGATCAGGCCAAAGGCCCATCTAATCCAGCTTCCTGTATCTCACAGCGGCCCACCAGGTGCCCCAGGGAAGCACAAGACAACAAGATGCTTGCATCTTGTTGCCACTCCCTTGCACCCAGTACTCTGAAGTAGCCCACCACCAATGTTTTCATTTTCAAATAGCTTGAAAAAAATAAGCAATACAGTGATGGCCCATGCGCTGAAAGAAAACCTTACACTCAATTTGTAAAAGGAGATGTTCTGTGCTGCTGATGTCAGAGTGGCATGAACACACAAGACAAATTATCTCTATTTTTTTTCTGTATTTCTACTCCTTGTACCTTTCCTTTTTCCCATATTACTAATGTTAAAAGTGGTTGCTTCGCCAAAGGCCATGAACATTGGAAAGGCTGCTGTGAACTTCTCACCACCCAAGGAAAACGAAGAACTGTATGTCTGTAAAGTAGGCATAGAGAATATGACTGGTGTTTTTTTTCTCAGACATACCTGTGAAGGAATTGTGGTTGAACCAAGATTAGAAAATAGCAAGCAATTCTGTCAGAAGTTAAACCCTTTAGAACAGAGGCACCCCAGCAGAAGGTCAGCAGGACCTCTAAGGTCCAAATGAGAACATCGGGCTAAACTAGACAGGACAATGGGTAATCCGTGTTGAGTAACACCTGCGTTATTTATGAAACTCATATGCTGCTAATTTAACTTTCGAAGTGCTGTTGGGTCAGAGGGTTTATAACCCTGAGCCTTTTGCCCATCTAAATTGCCCTTCACTAAAGCTGCTAGTAGCTCCAAGTGGGGTGATACAGATACAGATAAGTGCGGTGATACAATTGCTGAATTCCCACCACTCAAGGAGCTGAGAGTGTAAGATGCTAAATTAATGTGAAATGCTTCCTACAGTTGTTTCTAAGACAAGAACTATATAGCTCATAGTCTGTTCTGGTACTATGATTCCTCTGAATTGTGCTGAAGTGACATTATTTGTCTCCCCCCCAAAAATGAGGCTGCTCCTTGTAGTATTCTAGATATATGGGTCAGTACATAGTGTGGCACTGAAATTAATCAGGCAAGAAATGGTGAGCAACTGTTTCCTCAAAGCAGGTGTTTAGGGAGTTGTAATGGACAGTAATTTACATTTCTCCAGCCAAACCTTTAGGTTTCATATCTGTCTCACCAGCACTTTTTAGTTCCAAGAACTGAAATTCTAGTTCATATAGTACTTTTTACATAGTATGTAATATTTGTTATCTAAGGCAATGGTTTTCAAACGTTTTAGATCAGGACCCACATTTTAGAAAGGCACTTGTATTGGGACCCACCAGACGTGGGTGGTGATTTCATAGCCAAAAGTGATTTCATAGCCAAAAGTGACATTATCAAGCAGGAAGTGCCACATTGTGACATAATAAAATGACACTCCTGGAATACAAACTGGCGTTCTTGTGTGTAGCAATTGTACAGCAATGAAACATCCCTCACAGGAAGCAAGATTAGGTAAAAATAGTGTGTAAAAGCACTGAACTATAACCAATTAAAAAAAAAAACCTTCACTTGAAAATTTAAATTGTTAACACAAAAGGAATATAGCAAGAGTAAAGTCTGTAGCTTCCAAAATGGTGGCTCCCAGCTTTCTGCGACCCACCTGCCATCAGGTTACGGCCTACCAAGTGGGTCATGACCCCCAGTCTGAGAAACATTGATCTAAAGATTGTGTATGGTGTTTTGAGGCTCTCTGTAAGACTTTCATCACACATGGACATTATGCTAACTCTCGTGTCAGTGATTTCAACCTTTTTCATCTCAGGGCACACTGGCAAGGCACTAAAATTGCCTAGGCACATCATCAGTTTTTTGACAATTGGCAAAGCACACTGTGCCGCCAGTGGAGGGGGCTCACATCCCCCAATGGCCCTACTAATAAATTTTCTCAGCACACCTGAGGACCATTCATGTCACACTAATATTCTGCAGCACAGTGGTTGAAAATGGTTGTTCTATGCAGTGAAATTTACTTCCTCCATTGCTACACGATTTAATATTGTACAAATTGATCATCCCTTATCCAAACTGCTTGGGTCAGGAAGGTGTCTAGATTTCAGATTTGTCTGAATTTCAGAATAATTGCATAAATATAATGAGAAATGTTACCTTTTGCTCTTTTCACTGTTACCCATTTGGGTGTCTGCCAGCCCCTTGGATATTTTTCAGCGTTGTCTGTATAGGCACACACCACGGAGCAGAATAGAACTTACAGAACGGAATAGAACACCACGGAATAGAACTTACAGCCTGTATGTGGGAATGAGCACAAGAATGTCTTCCTTTAGAAAGTTTTAAAGACACAGATGTCTGGATTTTGGAATAGTCTGAATCTCAGTGTGGATAAGGGATAATCTACCTGTATTTTTAGAAATGAAAAAGCAGACATGATGTATAGCTGGAGAGGTCACAGCACAATGTTTTGCACAGCACCTCAATGTGCTATGCAAGCAGCCTCTTCCCTCCCCTCCCCCTCAAAGCCATTCCACGTGGCTAGAGCAAAACAGAGGTGTTTTGCTCTCCTCTGTTTTGTTCTAGCTCCTGGAATAGCTCCGAAGAGGTGTCACTCGCATGTCATGTTGAGGTGCCGTGCAAAACATTGTGCTGTGACACCCCTTCTTACTGTGTGTAACAATTCTTTGCAGACAGGGCCAGCCCAAGGCCTCCCAGCAACTGAGGCAGCATTACTAAATGTTACCATACCCTTACCTAATGGTGCACCTCCTCCCACCCCACTTCCTGGATCTGAAAAGGGAAAGAAGAATGGAGCTGAACAGGAAGCATGGGGAAGAGAGTAGCTCACCTCTTCTCCACACTTTCTCTTCTGCTCCACTCTGACCTCACTTTGCAAATCCAGGAGGAAAAGGAATGGCAGAAGTGAGTGGACAGAGGCAAGTCCTTTTGCAAGTCTCCTGATTAACAGTCTTCTAATGGGTCTCTGTTGGTGCATGGAGTGTTTGGCTACCATGCCAGAGCACTACCTGGAGCACTTTAGGATGCACAGTGATGATATCACATATCATCATTGACTTCTGGGAAATGGAAGTTGGCATCCCAAGGCTTTGAGCTACGTGGCTATAAGCAACAACACTTGCTTCTGGGTATTTTCTGTGATCCCTACAGGCCCAAATTAATCACCTCTGCATATCTAGAGATTCATTCATACTATTGTTGTACAAATAAATATGAAGTCAGGTAGTATCTTACAAGAGGGTTAGGTTCTGGAGTCAGCACCGAAGTGGGAAATTGTGTACAGTGGTACCTCGATATACACAAAGGCTCCTGGAACCCCTGCAGGTACCAAATTCCACAGGCACTGAAGCCTGCAGAATTCAGGGCCCACCCTCACCCTCCGAACCCAAATGGAGGTCAGGCCTGGAAGGTTGTCTGCCTGTAGCTTCTGCAGGCCTCAGAATGCCCATTTAGGCAAAAAAAAAGTCACTTCTGGGTTTTGCTGAAAACCGGAAGTAATATTTTTATGGTCTTAGATGGTAGGGCTACCGGATACAAACAGGGACAGAGTGCCTATACCTTTAACCATTGTAGAGAAGAGGGAATTTTGGCAGGTGCAGCTTTTGAAACCCTTCCATGATGTGCTGCACATGCCAAAATTCCCTCTTCTATACAGTGGTTAAAAAAACCCAGAAGTGACTACTTTTTTTTTTAACCTAAACAGTCATTCTGAGGCCTGCAGAGTCCACACATCCCAGAGGGTCAAGGTAGGCCCTGGATGGGGGGGATGTATCTGCAGATTTTCAAATCCACAGATGTAGAACCCACAGATAATGTGGGCCCACCTGTATATTAGAAACTATTTTAAATCTGAAAAATACATGCTGTCTCTTTAAAAACCAAAATCACATTATGAGAGACACATGGGAAGTGAGACAGCTGAAGGAAGAACAAATTCATTCTCCCATTTTGCACTCATTCTGTGGCACATACTAGGTGAGTGGAACAGCAAGGCACTGCTTAAATACCTTTCTCTCTCTTGTCATGTGCATATGCAGTACTTGAATTTGCACAAGTAATGCATAATTGTATTGGAAAAGGCAGGAGCTACCCCGAGGAGATAGGGAATGGTATCAGCAATGGCCCCTTGTCCCAGATAAGCCAGGGATTATAGGCAGCATCGTCATCCGCAAATGAACTCCCAGAACGCTGGGAAGGACTTACGCAGGGCTTTGCCGTGATTGGCTGCCCGCCCGTTTTGTTCTGCGACTGCCCTGGCCTCGAGGGGTGCCTACTCACCAGGGGAGACAGGAGGGGGGGCGCCGGGTGCCTGGGCAAGCAGCGGGGGGCCGCGCCAACCGGGAGCAGCCCCCCCTCGAGGCCAGGGCAGCCGCGGAACGAAACGGGCGGGCTGCCAATCACGCGAAAGTCCCGCCCATGTCCCTCCCAGCGTTGCGGGAGTTCATTTGCGGATGACGACGCTGATTATAGGGTTAACCCCCAAGGTCTTTGCAAGCCTTGGGAGCACAGCTGTAGGCTGATGAGGCTCCTGGCAATGAAGGGAGGTTAGCACAGGTGCAGATGGGCATGGCTGATGCTAGAGCCTGCCTAGCAACAGACACCGCTGGCCTCAGTATAAAGTGGGAGGCAGGAGCTGGAGTAAGAGACCTGGGTAGGTGCTGGAAGGGAGTACCTGGGTAGGTGCTGGATGAAAGGAAGGGTGATTGGCACTTTTATAGGTGCTGGATGGATGGATTGGGACTGACTGATGGAGTGCTGGCGGGACTGACTGCTTGAATAACGGATGGATTGCTGGACTGGATAAGGTAAGGTTATTGTGGGGAATAACCATTAGGAATCGTTGTATGGCTGCCACGCCCCTGGAGCCACCAAGTGGTGGAGGCAGTTGTGGCTTAGACAAGCTGACTGCCTATTGTTTGTTGGTGGGGTTTGTTGGTGCTAGACTTAGGGTAGTTTGGAGCTAAGCCAGCGATGAGGGCAGTCTGGAGGAGGCTGGCCAGTCTGTGATCCCAAGCAAAGCGGTTGGAAGAGAGGAGGCCCAGTGGGTGACTGAACTCCCTCCCTCTTGCCTATCTCTGAGGCCACTCTGAAGGGGAAACTAGTTATCCTAGTGTGGGCATTGGGGCCCTTGGGGAGACCCAGCAGGGAATTTGGCAGAACAATAATGCAACCTAATCCCCCTCCCACATTTGGCTAGATGCTGCCTAGCCAAAATTAAGCAGTTTTGAGCCACCCTGATTTCTATGGATTTCTATGCTTAATTCTTCTACTGATATCAAAAGAATGTAAACATGTTTAACTTTAGCTGCATTGTGCCCTATATACTTTTCATATATGGAACATTCCTTTTTATAAACTGCTCTCTTGGTTATCATGTTATCTTTTACTCATTGCCCTACTAACCCAAATATTTCTTCTCCTTCCTACCCATTATTTTCTACAATTTACTACTGACTATAGCCAATGTTTAATGTATCCCACAAAACATATAAAATACATTATCCACAATCCACTTGCTTTAGATCAGCATCAATGATAGTCCATTAAAGGTTAGGGATATTCTAGGCAGAGACTGGGAAGATTGATTTAAATTACAAAGAAAACATGGCCAATTGAAATGATTGATTTAAATCAACATTTTCTAACCAGAAGCAAGTGTTGGTAGTAGTTACTGGGATGAAAGTGTTCTCCGTGAGATGGAAGGTAAATGTCCATTTTCTTTTATTTATGGGTAGAGTCGTAAAGATCTGCAATCTGAGTACTGACTCTAAGCCATTTCAGATATTAGGTTTCTATGGGTGCAGTCCTAAACAACTTTCTAGCATTGGGTAAGGGCAGTGATGTCATCCGTCAGCACCAACAACCGGAACACACGGTTGAGTGGCAGCTCCCCACCCCCATGCGGAGCCCGGCCATGCCTTCCTGCGCCCGGAATAGCTCCATATCGGAGCGAATCAAGCGCAGGAGAGGGCGGACGGGCCAAAAAGCGTGCAGCATCTGCTGCGCAATGGCGCCCCGTCGCAGCCCATCCTCGGAACAAGCGGTACGGCGTTCCGGACCGTCCTGCCCAGATGACATAGCTGGGTAAGGGCAATGCAGCTCTTACAAACATTCCCTTTACTTACCTTGAAGAGGCCTCCATGAATTTCTCCTAACTGCAGGATGCAGCATATGCCCCATTGGCACAGCTATGTCGGTGCTGGGAAGTTGGTTAGCATTGTGAGGCATAAAATAGGTTTATGATCAGGGGATAGCACCTTACCAAGCCCCCCTCCCTCAATACCAAACCATAAGAATGCCTTGCTAGCTGTCACCAAAGCCCACACCATTAGGTCCAGCAGTTTGCTTCTTACAGTGGCCAACCAGATAGCCACAAGCCAACCCTGAAGGCCTCATCCTTTCCCAGTTATTGTCCATCCTCGCAACTAATATTCAGACTGCCTCTGAATTTGGAGCTTCCACACAGCCATCTTGTTTAATAGCTAATAATAGACCTGAAAATTTGTCCAATTCCCTTTTAAATCCAGCTCAGCTAACTGTTACTGAAATACCCCATGGAACTGAATTACATAAATGAATTGTGTTGAGTGAGGAAGTACGTACTACTGTTTTTTCCCCCCTGAATCTCCTACCAATCAGTTTCAGTGGATTATCCCACTGATTCTCTCCATTTCACCAGGTTTCCATTTTGCTTTCTCCCCAGGGCTAGTTTAAAAACTGCCCTGAAAATGTTTTCACATTAACGACCCAATCCTATTCAAAGGAAGTGCCAGTAGAATGTGAGCTGATGCATTAGGTGCTGGGGCTTACTCCAGGGCAAGGGGACAAATGTTCCCTTAAATTGACAAGATCTCCAGCAGCCAAAATCCTCTGCAGGATGCAATGTAGCCAGTGGTGTCACCTAAATGATTTAAGAACAGGTACTCACTTTTGATTGGCACGTGTCGGGACCCGCCCACCAGAAGTGACGTCATAAGCCAGAAGTGATGTTGTGGCAGGAAGTGACATGAAAAAAGCCCTTTTTGAGGCCTCAGATGATTTTAAACTGACCCAACAGTTGCAACAGTATTCCACAGCACCCCCAGAACATGTTAAGGAGGCCTGGCATCATGTTAAAACCCCAGAGCAACTCATTTTTCAGTGGCAAGGAAAGGCTCCGCTCGCTGCCTGCCTGCCTGCCTGCCTGGCTCTGAGAACATGCAGGCAACTCAAACATGCAGGAAATTCAAACGTTGCAGTGGGCGGAGTTGACGAGTGGGCGGGCGAATGGGCGGGGCCAGCTGTAATCCTAGAAACCGGTACTCGCATACCCCCGTGTACCCCCTGCATGACATCACTGAATGTAGCCCATGCTTGTGCCACTGCATCACTGCATGGAGATTTCCAACCAACTTTCCAGCACTGAGGTAAGGGCAGTGCAGCTCTGAGGTAATGGAAGAAACGTTCCCTTACTTTAAGGAGACTTCCACGACTGCCTCCCAACTGCAGGATGCAGCACATGCCCCATTGGTACGGCTATGTCAGTGCTGGAAAGTTGGTTAGTATTGGGTCCTTAGTAGGAGTGGGCTATACGGCTATATGGATTTAGTTGGATTGGGCTATATGGCTGCAATCCTATAGACACTTAACTCCAGTTGCAGTCATTGTCGGGGGGGCAAAGGGGCTAGTGCTTTAAGGGCGGCACAGCCGTTTCTGTTGCTGTCGCTTTGCCCTTGAAGCACCTTCGAACGATGGGGTAAACTGTCTGAAGCCATTACAATGCTTTTGGACAGCAGCAGAACTTCGCACAAGGCTCTGCCAGTAGATCAGGGAATGGCAGTCCATGGACTTTGCCCTGGGGTGGCTACAGGGCAAGGGACATGACTGCTTACCTCCCATTTTGCTCAATAAAACTTACTTTGAGTAGACAGGCAGAGAATTGGTCTGCAAGTGCCAAGAATCTGCAAGTGCCAAAATTTCATTTTGGTTCAAGTGGAGAGTGTTTGTTTTGTACAGGCTTGATTGTACAAGTGCAGTGAAATTCTTCAGCTCTCTCTCTCTCTCTAACTGGTTTACCATATGTATAGGTAGACATGACAGATTTCAATGTGTGAATGAGAGACTGGTGTTAGGATGAGAGGTTTAGATATGTTAGGCACTGGGGAAGTTTTAGTATAAGTACTTGATATAAGCTCATTAACTGTTGTGTTGTATTGATAACTGACAAATTTTCCACATCATTTTTATTTCCAAAAAAGTAGCCTTTCATAAGAGGATCATACATTATGTTTTAAGACATTATATGTTTGCATTAAATTCGTATCTCCTTGCTTGGGTGCTAAGAAATTTGATGTTAATACCAAGGAATTTGTATTTACTATTTATTTAGAGGTTTATCCCAGGATTTCTTGCTCCAAAATGTGATACTGGACTTTGAAAAATTGATGGTTTTTTAAAAAAATATTTTGAATTATTTTTCCAATAATTAAAAAAAAACAACACCCTCAGACAAGGGACAGCAGCAGGCATAGAAACAAGTTTCCACATGAGTATTGACTTTAACATGGACACAAAGTGCAGCACAGGAGTGAAAATCTATATTCAGCAACCTACTTTCATGCCTCTCACAGAAAGGTCCACCTCATGCCCGCAAATGAGGCTGACATCATGAGGAAGTTCACTGCTCTGATCAAACTGTAAGGTAGTGACGTGGGGTGGAAAAATGCCTTTCCACAGAGACTGTTCTATTGCAAAAAATGCATTGTTTAATAAAGTTATAACATAATTGATACAGTACCAGTCAAACTGGGACTTTCAAAAAGTGGCCATATGCAGAGGCCCTCCCTCCTATGCCTGCTAAATAGCCAGAGCAGAAGCGAGGAGACTGATCGGTTACCTGTGGGAAAAGGGGACAAATGTCCCCTTTACCTGCAGAGCCTTCTGGGGCTGCCAGGCTGCCACAGAATGCAGCTGTAGCTACCTGGCTACCGCTGCATTCCTGGGTAATCTGGCAGTTCTGGATTGGATTGTGAGTATGCATAGCTCTCTCTGCAGTCCCAATGGTCAGGCCGTCGGTCTAAGAGAGAAGTGTATGCAGTATGTATGTAAAGGTATAGGGTATGTACCAGTGGTGGGATTCAAATAAATTAACAACCGGTTCTATGTCCTTCAGGGTGGCCTTCAGGGCCATCCGCTGCCTTTCTTCCCTCTCCCAACCTAAAATTAGCAACTGGTTCTGCAGAACTGGTGAGAACTGGCTGAATTTCACCACTGGTATGTACTATATATCCGTTTGCAATGTCAAAGTCAACTTTGCGCCATCTGCTTGGGAACTTACTATCGTTGACAATCATGACAGTGAGACATGATTTATAAATAAAAACACAAAATATGTATATTTAAGAAAAAATTGTAATTTTTTTATTCAATTTGCCCCTCAGAGTAGGAAAACTCAACGCAAAAGCAACTTGTAGTAAACACAGACTGGTAGTAATAGTAGTGAACACTTTGGAAACCTCATATTTACTGGCCATAACAGCCCTTGCTTCTATATACTGTACTACACAAGATTTCCCTAGTTATCAGATCTAACATTTAAATGTTATTTAA
Source organism: Lerista edwardsae (assembly GCA_029204185.1). Classification (NCBI taxonomy): domain Eukaryota; kingdom Metazoa; phylum Chordata; class Lepidosauria; order Squamata; family Scincidae; genus Lerista; species Lerista edwardsae. Next base: position 3,902,761 of record JAJKFI010000031.1, read on the forward strand.
CACTAATCCCATGTTTCTACTAAGGCCCACTGTATTCAGTGGAGCATATTGCTAGATAAGAGTACATAGCAGTTTTAATTGCACACTCTTAAATTCAGAAGTCAATTGCCAGTTTAGTGAAGTTGAATGCAAATCAATAAGCAATAGAACTTATCTTACAGAAGTGCTAAATGGATGCTTATTCTAAAATCTTTTCTTGAGGCTGCAATCCTAACTTGAAGTTAGGCTGGCACAATTAGGCCAGCAAAGTTTTGGCAGCACAAGGAATACTGTAAAGTATGTTTGGACAACTTTTGGAGTCAAGAGGCCAGCACCCAGATGTGCATCATCTTCCCTAACTCCAAAAGTGATCCAAACGCACTTTACGATGGTCCTTGTGCTGGCCAAACTTTGCTGGCCTAACTGTACTGGCCTACCTCCAGGTTAGAATTGGGCTCTAAAAGGCATTTTATTTTGTGACTCATTAGCTGGAACTTAAGCCTTCAATTAGAGGAAGTGTTGCCTAATATAAAGTTAAAAAATCACCTATCATAATTCTACAAGGTCTAGTCCACCCACAGCCATCTGTAGCAACAAAACTTTAGGTCATAAAAATCCTGAAAGAAATCATTGATTCAATTCCCATGTCAACCCTGTAGGCTTGAGATAGACAATAGTGGGTTGGTTTTGATGGGTGGTTCTTTTTAGAGACTTCAAAATGCTGTAATATAACAGAACCATTATTGGTCATAGCGAGTATGATATTTTGTTTTGTTTTTGGCCCTGCTTTAATCTCTGAAATACATTAGTGAATCTTTAAGGTGCTACAAGACACTGTTTCATAAATTAACCTTTTAAGGGTACAATCCTAACCCACTTTTCAGCACCAGGGTAAGATCAATGCAGCTCTCAGGTAAGGGAACAAACATTCCCCTTACTTTGAGGAGGCCTCCGTGACTACTACTTCACTGCAGCATGCAGCACATGCCCTTTTGGCACAGCTATGTCAGTGCTGGAAAATTGGTTAGGATTGTGCCCCAAGTCATTGCATGGGCTGCAATATCACTCATAATCTTTTTCTTACCTATGTCTCATTACTGTCCCTTGCTGCTGCTGTTGGTTGTTCTTTCCCAACTCTGTTGCCATCTTGCTGTTTGAAAGCCTCTCTGCACTCGTACCCTGGTTTATTTAGTTCCCCATGGGAACAAACCAAAACAGTGGCTGTATCCTGCTCCACTTTCAGCCCACCACACTGCAGCAACAGCATGTATGTGTTCTGTGCAGGCACATTGTTTTTTTTCTGTCTTACTGTGTCTTATTGAACGACTCTGTAGAATCCCACCTGTATGTTTGGGAATATATCTCAGTTTCCACATGAGCTACAAACTCATGTACAAAAATGAAAAAAGGAGACATATGATGCTCAGAATGGAAGAGGGAAGAAACACTCTCCCTTTTTAAAATTATTTTTCCATCTCCCACAGGAACCCTTCTTAGTCTGATTATTGCCCAGGTCTCATAGTTCATAGCCATATTCCCAAAGAAATAGGAGTCAGACCAGACCAGAAGCATAGTACGGCCAGATTTGTAAAAGAGTTGCCACAGGACAGTTGAAAACAGAAAGGACCCAGATTTGATTTAGTAGTCTTGTCTCCTTTTATAACCTAGATTTAAATAAGCAACACCCTGCAATTCTGTTCCAGTGAATATACAATATGTATACACTTTTAACATAGAAGCATAATTCAGGGAAAATTCCTACGAGTTATCCTAATTCTGAATTTAAAAAGTGAGAAAGGGGAGGTATGACTAACGTTTGCATTAAACACAGTTTTGATCATCAGATCTTTGTATCATGTAATATGTTTGCTGTAGCCTTTTATACTGCCTATGAGAGTAAGAAATAAAACTCTTTGGTATGTACTCTTTACATTTAACTTGAGAGAGCGGTCCTGAATAGAGAGTGTACAGAGAATGTTTTCTATTGGCTCAACAACTGGCAGACATTTCTTCCCCCTCCCTCTTGGTATGATAAAATAATAATACCAATCCCCCTCCCAAGCCATATGGTATCATAAAATAAGCCTTATAGGGCTTTCAAAGACTGCAATGCCGACTCATTGTTGGACATACAGTTCTGGTATAATTGCCCCTGCAAAAAGCTCAATTGTCTGTCCTCTGCATGTCACCTGCTCGGCCTTTAACATCCAAATAATAATGTAGACACACATACCCTGAGTTTAGAATGCACTTTGGGGAAGACACAACAGGATGAATCAAAGGACTTATTGCTGGCAGTTTAGAAGAGGGCCATATGTTACGCTTGGCTGCATGCTAGTAGTTCCCCAGGCCAGCCTGACCCACTGTAAGCCTCCCAGGGGCCTTGGCAAAACAAAGGAAGAAGGCTGGCAGCAATAGGATCCAGGATTGGACTACATGTAGTGTGCAGTGGAGTGAATGAGAATAAAAACAGCCCTTCTGGAATACAGGGGCAATGGGGGGGGCAAGGATGCAGAGACACAAATGGATACAAAACTGGAAAGCAAGGCTTGGAAAGAATATCCTTAACTAAGGCTGCTACAGTCTTACATGCATGCTGGGGAATAAGTGGGATTTCTGAGAAAATGCAGGACGGATAGGACTATAAGGGGTTAACGCAGCCGAGAAGAGATGCTCTTCGTGGCAGTGGGTCCACATGTGTCAGATGCCATTGTGCGTTGGGGGTGATGGAGAGGCTCAGTCTATCACAAGGCTGGATCCTCAACAAATCCCAGCCGGGCTGCTATCCAGGTGCCCTCCGTTAGAGTCATCCCTTCTTCCCATTCATCCTTTTCTCACGCACTCGGAATAAAGGAGCTGATTTTTTCAGAGCCCTGAGGTGGTGATGGTGGTTTTCCACCGAGCTTCCTCTCAGGGAGGGCCCTTGACGTCTGAAATGATGGTCTGCCATGCCAGGCTTGTGTGACTCCCAACTGTAGCAGCGCTCCTCGCCTCGCGAACAGAAGCACCCAGAGCGAGCGGGGAGGAAGGGAGGGCTGAGAACAGACGCGCCTAAGCCGCCTCCCCACCCCCTTCCCCTGCCGCGCGTGGCGGGGTAGCGGGGCTGATGACGGGACGCGTCGCCGCCCGCGCCCCCGCGCATGCCGCGCAGGGTTCTAAGCGGGATGGATGGATCGGATGGCGTGAGGTGGGCTGCAGAGCGGAGCTCGGGATGGGATGGGGCGGCGGGGTGGAGAGCGGCCAGTCTCTCTCTCTCTCTCTCTCCTGCAGCCTGAGCGTGAGCGAGCGGCTGCCTCCTTCCCTCCCGGGCTCTGCTGCAGCTGCATTAATTGATTCAGGGCCCGGACTGGCACTTGACTGAGGGCATGATGGAAGGGGTGGGATGGTGGGGAGCAGCTCTCTCCCCCACACACACTCTCCTCCACTCTTTCCCTCCTCCTTTCCCTTCCCGTTCCTATAGTAACCCTGAAATACCTCCAGGACACACTTAGCTGGGCTCCTAGGCTCCGCTCCGGATTGGTGGAGGCCAGGGAAGGGGGGGGGGAACGGCGCAAGGGAGCGCGCGCGGAGCTGGGGCCGGCCCGGCGGCAGAAGGCAGAGCGCGCCCCCCTCCCCCGCACATGAGTTCCCATGGAGACTGGGTCTGCGAGCGGCAGGAGCCAGCCGAGCAGCACCTGTATCATGGGCAGTCAGCAAGCAACCTCAGCCAGCTCGCCACAGGGAAGAGGCGCGCTGGCTGACAGGAAACACGCCCACGCGCCCACCCAAAACACACGCAACATGCCAACACTCGGGCAGTGCTTCCCTCCCCCACACACAGAGGAGAGCAAGAGATGGTGATGTTGTCATACGCCGAAACAGAACAGATCTGAAACTGGGCTGACTGGCACAGGCAAAGGGGCTTGGTGCCTGGCACAAATATAAACACATCTACAGCGGTTGCTTCACCAATTAATTATTTTTACTACAGGAGAAAAGAAACAGGAAACACACGTGTCTCTTGTCCTGTGTGATGACTGCACACATTGTAATTCACTGCAAGTGTGCACAACAAGGCTGTAATTATACATGGGTTTTTTATTGTCTACACAAAAAGTTATTTCCACATGATGACCAATATCAGAGGAAATTCCATGCTCAAAGTGTTCTCAAGTTCCATGTTCAAGGGGCTAACAACAGAAGGTGGTTGTTATTATTCCTTCCTGCGCTGCTTGTGAGCTTCTGGAGACTTGACTAGATGAACTTTGGTCTAATCCTGGGAAGACATTCTTGTGATTGTCTTAAAAACATATTGTGTGAAGCAGTTGCTATACTTGGGTGCACACTCCACACACAGAGAGTGATATAAAAATGTGGAGTACATAATGGCATGCTTACACCGGCGCACATGAGGAAACATACACAGAGGAAATGCGCCCACTTACTCAGCTCAGTCCCCATCAATTTGCTGGAATAGCGTTAATGACACCAAGAATGCCTAGTGGTCAATGATACATGACACACACATGAATGATCCCTGCTAACTGGATAAAGGGCCACTTTTTAAAGTAGTATACCTCTTATATGGGGAGGGGGGACAACTGTTCCTAATTACCCCAGCATAGCATCTTGTTGTTGCTATGTAGTAGCTGTTGTTGATGTTTCTTCTGTGTTTGTTTTTAAGATTCTAACCCTTCTGGGACAGGGAATCATATTTCTTCCTTTCTTATGTAAACCTCTATCTGAATTTTTTGATGTTGTTGAAAAGCAGTATATAAATATTCTTAATCTATATATATAAAAATGGACGTTTGTGTGTGTGTATGTATGCGGGTATGTATGTATGTATGTTCCTTATACAAATCTCCGTCCCTTGACCCACGGCCACGAAACTTCGCACACACGTTCCTTGCAGCCTGGAAGGAATCACTGCGGGGGTCAGACCCCCCTACGGCCCCCCGTTTTTCAGGGAGGGGGCCGGATCGTCAGGAACCAAGGGGATTGCATGGGGCTACAGGTCTGCTGCCACCCTGTGGTCACAGACGATTCTGCAGCAGCTCAGCTGAAACTGAGCAGAACAGAAAGTGAAACTAATATACAGTGCTTGGCCTGCGTGGCCTGAGTGGGCCAGGGAGGAAAGAGCAGGATCCACAGAGTTCCAGCAGCCAGTCGGATCTGAGAGGGGCCTATTATATGTCCAGGGAGCTCACAGGCCACCTCTGCCTCTTTCTCATACGTGAGGGCTGGACCTGCAGACAGTAAGTGGGACCTTCATGCTGCTCTCTTAGTTGATGCTGTCCCTGTTTCCTCATTCATTTCACAGTGATAGTGTGCATTGTGGGTTCCAGGTCATCAATACTGTTTTATTTCAGGGACGGGTTCTATATGTCTACATATGGATTTCACTATGTCATGCTTTTGAGGGAGGTTTGCATATTTGTGTGTCTGTTCCACCATTACTCTGGAACGCCTGGAACGATGTGCACCACACGTGGTACACTGCTTCCTTACGATCTGGACAGATATACTGTGGGGGTAGGGCCCCCCATACGCCCCCAGAGGTGGGGGTGCACTGCAGAACAAACTCATTCCTCCTCCTAATAGAGCCTGGGGATAATTTCTGCCCCCGGGCAACGCCGGGTCACAAACAGCTAGTAATATAAAAATGTAGAGGTGGATACAGACAGTTGAGCTGATTCATTCAAATCAGCACAGGATAGTTCAATTATGCACTAATATTCATGTATTGCATGCTATAATTGCCAACTGTTGCTGACAATACATATGTGTACTCACTGATCCTGGGATGCATGTACGTATTCTGTAGTCAACAGTGTATGTATGAACAAAGTATGGCTTTAGGCAAATCACACCAACTTGATTTTCAATACATATTTTCTATGTATTTTTTGTAAGGTAGATTGGTTGGCCCCATGTACTCTTTGTTACTCCTTTCTCTGATTCCTTCTCCTCGCAGTGAGAAAGTCTCGCCCCAGTCAGACAAGGCAATCAGGGCTCTTACTAAGGCCTCAGCGGGTGTTGTTTGGAGGTGGGTTGATTCACCCCAGTCCTTCTTTATACAAACAAACATAAAGCAATTATGTATTGATGGAGTTGAGACCCGTAAATAAGTAAATAAATCAGCCTTGAATAGGAGCATTTGTTAGTTTACAATTGGAATTCTACCACTGAGGTGAGATCCAAAAAGATACAGGAACGGAACTTTGGTCACATTTGTTGCATTGGCAAAGCTTAGTTTATGCCTCAACTTGCCCACTTTGAACTTATACCCTCTGACCTAGAAGCACTCCTCCTCAGTCCAAGATGTGTGTTGGTAGATGTGGTTAACCAGTAGCTAACAAATCACTTTGCACATGCTCAAAACATTCCTCTTTATTAGTTTACATGCTGAAACTAGTTCCAAGGCTAAGGGCTGGTGTGTTATTTGCTCAAATGAAGTTCAAATTCTAGGTACAACATCAGGCACCATTCATAAAATTGGGAAAAAAATGACTTTTTTTTTAAGAGTAGCTGTAAAATACAAGGTTGTCAAGGCAAGCTCCAGATCTCTGTCTTCATTCAGACTCAATCATCCCTTGACAGAAAAAGTATGCTATACAAAAGCTTACCAGACAAAGGTGACCTGAGCACCTTGGCAGTGTACTGAATCATCATGTTTGTTCAGTGACAAAGCCGAGTTTCATTCAGTGTTTCAGGATGTCAGTTTTCATATATATATAAATCCAAGGTGGTGTTAGTAGAACTCTGGTCACCTCTGTTAGGTAGGCATTAAAGGATGAGGTTTCCCACCAGCAACTGATCTGATTGGAAGGAAATGTATGAAATAAATGTAAACTCATGTACATCAGGCCTAAACCAGATGTGTATCCTAGAGAAAGGTTGGCTGCAAGCAGGCAGGCATGCCGCAGCAGAGACTGGTCCATTGCCTGCCACTGCCACTGCTGCTTTTGCACACAACCCTCACCAGAGATCCTTACCCCCTCACTATGCTCTGTCCTTGCATTGGGTTTAAAATGTAAAAGGATACATTCTCTTTAAACTGTAAACTCCACACTAGGACAGAGCAAGGGGAGAGGGTGGCCAAGCACTACTTTCTTGCATGATTTTTAGTTTAAAAAGGAACACTTTGCCTCTCAACCTCTTGTGGATGGTCTGATTCTCACTCGCTTTTAGTGAGTGCTGAGCAGATAAATGATATTCCCACCTGTGGCAGGCTGGAGGGAGGCAGCTGCAAACTTGCAATGGACATCCGGAATTCACTGGCCCCTCACCCCCTGTCATCTGCTGCTGGCACAAGCCAGATCAGCCTGCTTCATGGCTGAGCCAGCCCTGTGCCACAGAGACTGGGTAGTCTGGAGCACAGAGGAAGAATAAAGTGCTATCATTATCCTCTACCCCAACCAAAAAGTGGGTATAGCCCTGAGCTATATCAATGGGAGAGATTAAATACTGGATTCCAAAAAGTTTAGGGGTTATAGTACAGTGGTGGTGCCGACTCCTTGGTTAGGCCATAGGTATCTCTTTAGAATTATATTGGATGTTAGATCATGTGGGGCAAACCTCTACGGAGATTTAATCCCTTGACTCTAAAACGGGTTCTCAAACTCTTTACCTTGGCCTACCCACTGTGTCATCTGCAGTGGATTCATGGCCAACAAAGGCCAGGACATTGCATGGTAAAATGGCGAACAATCCAGAAGTTGCTTCCATGTTGGTTGTGCCCTGCGTCATTGGCTGCATTGTGCTGCATTTTCCAAAGTGATTGCTGCAATCCATCACATTGAACTGAGCTTCCCAAACTGGAATTATTACCAAAGGCAAGGATTCAAGACCAAAGTTTAGATCCAAGGGGCTGGTGGTAGAACAAGAAGAGTCGGAGAAGAAAGGTTAGATGGAGGAATGAGTCTAAGAATTTGGAAGGACTCAGGAACTCCAAATAGGAGATGCTGGAACTACTACACAGGCACTGCCAAGAAATGCATACAAGGAAAAGAATAGACAGGAAGACTATATTTGAATTTAGAAAGAAGATTCCTTCTGGTGACTATAGGTACTTGAGTAAGGAGGAGGAGGAGGAGCTGCTGGAATCAGCGATTGAAGTATTGAAAGCCATAAAAAAGGAATGAGATAAGGCTGTACTAAGTCTACATGGTCTAATGGCCAAATCCTATCCAACTCCCTGTATGGCGATGCAGCCATGCTGGGCTGGTGCAGCTTCTGCTGCGTCTTGTGGGGGAGTTTGACTGCTGGAGGTCTCATTGGAGTAAGCGGGGACATTTGTCCCCTTGTCCCTAAATATGCCCCAGAAGCATGGGTCAACTTAGACCTACACCAGCTTGATCGCTAATACAAGTCTACATTAACTGAGGAAGGTGGATCCAGCCCAGGAAGGGGTCAGGATTCAGAGTGCACTGCTGCCTCCAATCCTGCCCCCTCCTGGACCAGATTTGCACTCCTACCCACCCCATCATTACACTGTTCTGTGACCCCTCCGCTGTTCAACCCCCTTCCCACCTCCTGCCAACCCCCTGCACCAGCTTATATCCTCCAGTGGGTATCTGTAGGTCTGCCAGTGTGCACAGGAATAACCTAGCCTTCCTGCTGGTGCTTTATGGCTGCTTTATAGCTGCTAGTGCTGGCAGAACATGCATTCTGCTGGCCCAGCAGCCCAATAGGATTGGGATATTAATTAACCATTTTATAAGCTGCCCCAGGAATAACTTACCACCATTAGGTGGGATGTTTAATTTTATGTTGACGGGCAGTAAAAAATGGGAATATTTTTATGGGGAAATGTTAATTTTCATTTATAAAGAGAGGAATCCCAGTTTAATTGGACACCCATCACTTTGACAAATATAAATTTTAGAATTTTGGTTAAAGTTTTGAATAATCAGCTGTCTTAATGGCGGTGCCCTCCTACGACACATATGTTCAGATTTGAAACTCAAGAGAAATGGAAGCTCTGAGAGAGGGAACTTGGGTATATATCATGGCAATGAGGGCTGTGATCAGTGTCACCAAAAGTAAAACTTACAGTCATTGCTTAAGAGAGAGGAAAATAGAAGTGAGGACTATGGATGAGAGTTTTAGATGGGTACAAGAAACATGGGAAAAAAATTAAGACATTGAGCATCTGGTTTGATGAAGAGGATGGGAAGAGAAACAGAACATTTTGATGACAAAAATGGAAGAAAAAATTAAACTATAGAAAAAATGGAGATTTAAGTATATCGAAAGATAAATGATTTTAGGGTTTATTGTATCCCGATAGTTAATAATCTGGCAGAAGTGTTTTCTTCTCTCAAAGATACCCATCTGTTTTTAGTCTTGGTTGATTGTATATAGGAAAATGGAAGGAGGTCTGAGGGCTTCGTGTCTGGGGCTTTTGTTCTAATTATAGGCAACTTTTCTTGCCTGTAATTTTGGGAAATGGAGGAAAGTGGAAGGTGGAATCACATGGAATGGAAAATAGAGTGCTAGATAATAGGACATTTGTACGGTCCATATTTGGAGCAACCTGAAAGAAGACAATCTGAAGTTTAAAATTGTGCTAAAGTGAGGAAACAGTACATTCTGATTCGGGCAATGAAACAACTGTCACAAGAACATATGAGAGATGCCATGACTCTGATTAAAGTGTGGGGGGTTGCAGTGAAAAACTGGCAGGCAGGATTGGAAATAATTGAGGCACTCTGTGTACAAAAGAGGTATAGGAGTCTATCATGAAAATTCACCACCAGAAATTTTTGTGCAAGTCACACCACTCCCTGTATTTATTGCAACAGGAGGTCAAGCTCTGGAGCTCTGGAGATATGAGAATCCTTTTTAGTCTATGGGAATTAAGGTGGAGGGCCTTTCAACAGGGTGGGAATAGCCACCCTACATCCTTTCATCAGGGTGCCCCCATGGCTTCAGGAAGATCAGAAATTGTGCAAGAAACTGGCAAAAGGTGACAAAGGGTTTGAGCAGGCCCAACAGTCCTGGGAGATGATAGTCTCTGGGAAGGAGATGGTGGGAGGGACTTGAGAAAAAGATGAGAGAAGGACAGAGAGAGAAGCAGGATGGAGAAAGTAGAAGGATGATAGTTGGAGTATGGTAAGATTTAAGGCACAATCCTAACCTGGAGTTAGGCCAGTACAGTTAAACCAGCAAAGTTTGGTTGGCACAGGGAGCACTGTAAAGTATGTTCGGACCACTCTTGGAGTCAGAGAGGCCAGCACACAGATGTGCGCCATCCTCTCTGACTCCGAGAGTGGTCTAAACACACTTTACGGTGGCCCTTGCACCAGCCAAACTTTGCTGACCTAATTGTGCCAGCCTAACTCCAGGTTAGGATTGTGCCCTCAGAAATCTATGCTGTTATTACTGGTATTCAAAGAAGTAAAGAAAGAAAACTAACACTGAAGGATGGATCTGTTTTGTGCAAGTGGTAGAGTGCAAGAGTGGCCCATGAAAAACTTAGGAACAATAGGGGCAGGGGAAAGAAATGGTGGGGGTAGTTAGACAATGGATGTCCAAAAGCTGACAGGTTTTCTTCCAGAATCTAGGCATGACCTCAGTTGTCAGTAGGGCCATGGAGCTGAAAGACATGAGCAATAATCAGCTTAGTGGTTTTTGCTGCACTCAGAAGTCATGTGGTAGGAATAAAGTGTCACCTACAGCCAAGATTCTGTTAACCTCCTTGGAGCTGGGTATTCGCCTGTGCAGTCCATGGTGATTTTGCCTGAGCAAAACAGGGATGTTCCCTTCCTCCTCCTCTTAAGGGAACATCCCTGTTTTGCTCAGGCAATATGGGGATGTTTCTCTGTCTTCTGGGACTGCTCTTCCAGGATTGCAACACAGCACCAGAAGAGAGGAAAGCACCCCCAAGTTGCCTAGGGAACCAGATGGTTTCTCTCTGTCTTCCTGTGTTGTACTGCAGTGGCTTATTTCACTGTATGGGAAGAGAGCAAGCGTTGCCCAGTTGCTAGACTAAGGGACAATTCTGTCTTCCTGTTCAGTACTGCAAGCTCCTGTGAGGCAGTATTTGCCCTTAATGATGATGACACAGTGTGTCATCATCTCACTCACAATGTGATCCTCGATTGGCCAGAATCACACAGTGAGAGAGAAGACAAAATACCATAGAGAAGCAACAGTGTGACAGATCATCATAATTGTAAAGATTCACCACAAGATGTGAATTAAAGGTATGTTGGGGTGGATGAGGGTTTTTTTTTCTTTTTTTTGACACTACAACCAATTTTGTGTGAATTGTTTTGTGTGGGGTTACTTTGACTCAATCTTAATCATGATAGATTTGTAGTATTTCCTGTTGCAAAGTCCCTTGTGAGATGTAGAATAGTTTGGTCACATATAAGTCTCTTTGATCCAGAAACTACGGTGCTGGACTGTATAAAGGGAGAAGGTCCATACTTTGATTTGGATCAGGGAAACAAACTGGTCCTCCAATTTTTGGGTGGACCTCAAAAAGTTTGGGAAGATGCTCAGTGGAAGTTATGGCATTTCAAAATCCTTCAAGTAGTTTCAAAATCCCTCGAGGGGAGCCCAGGTCTACCCGTGGCTGGTCCCAATGGGCAGACTTGGGCTCCCATGGGGGCGCACTTCTATTGGGTGCCCCGGGCGCCATTTTGACTAGGTCTGCCCCTGATCAGAGGTGTCAGTTTATATTATGAGGGGTCACTCTGTAAACCAGAATAAGGGCACAGCAGGGCTGCCCCATCCATGAAGACAACTGGAGTGGTTGCATCAGGCAGCAGATCCTTCTTTGTCTGCCTCCTTGCCTCCACTGCTCCTCCTCCTCTTTCTACTCCTTGGATTGGAAATGGAATAAGGGGACATAAAAGAAGAGGAAATATGGAGGGGAAGAGAGTGCTGAGCTAGAATATTGGAGAGTGGCAGATGCTGGCACAACATTGGGCAAGGGGGCAGCATTTGCCATGCTTCCTCAGGTGTCTGGAGGTTTTAGGCCAGCCCTAAGGCACAACATAGGTAAGAATAGCTGCAGAGCAAAAGTTATGAGATGGCTTTTTTCATCAAGGTATGAAGCTGGATAGCATTTATTTGTTTTGTATAGGGTCCGTGGAGACTTAGGGAAGAAATCCAGGATGTGCAGAAACTGATGCTTCTTTGCTCCAGATATCATTCAGATAGCTGAGCTGTGCATTGCAGGGCTATAGCTTTGAGCCTGTAGCCCCTGACAATGTTATTGTTGTTGTTGTTGTTGTTCAGTCGCTAAGTCGTGTCCGACTCTTCGCGACCCCATGGACCACAGCACGCCAGGCCTCCCTGTCCTCCACTAGCTTCCAAAGTTCGCCCAATTTCATGTTCATCGCTTCGGTGACACTATCTAACCATCTCATCCTCTGCCGCCCCCTTCTCCTTTTGCCTTCCATCTTTCCCAGCATGAGGGTCTTTTCTAAACAATCCTCTCTTCTCATGAGGTAGCCAAAGTATTTGAGCTTCAGCTTCAGTATTTGTCCTTCCAGGAAGCAATCAGGCTTGACTTCCTGTAGGATTGACCAACTGGATCTCCTCGCAGTCCAGGAGACTCTCAAGAGTCTTCTCCAACACCATAATTCAAAAGCATCTGTTCTTCAGCTCTCCGCTTTCCTTATGGTCCAGCTCTCACAGCCGTACATGACTACTGGGAAAACCATAGCTTTGATATGCAAACCTTTGTTGGCAGGGTGATGTCTTGGCTTTTTATAAAGTTGTCTAGGTTCACCATAGCTTTCAGTCACACGGCTGTAGTCACCATCTGCGGTGATCTTGGAGCCCAGGAAAATAAACTCTGACACTGCTTCCATTTCTTTCTCTTCTATTTGCCATATTTGCCAAATTTGTGCTATTTGCCAAATAAATGCTATATTTGCACTTTTTCACCGTTATCAGAAGGTTCTTTAGGTCTTCCTCACTTTCTGCCATTTCCTGAGATTCTTTGTACTGATATCTTATTAGTAGGAATTTAATTGTGTGGGTTCTGTTTTGTTTTTGCAAATTTCATGATTTGAAAGGCAGAAAGCAGTGTTACATGGTTGTATTCTAAGTTCTCATTCCAAGTTCTCATTTTTAGTAATTTTAAATGCTTTTAAAGTATACTAGGTAGGTAATACAGGTGGGATTATGTCAGCAGATGCAGCCACAGTATTATTTCTAATTGGAAAAGTAATCTATTTTAATTTTTGGAAAATATTTTAAACACCAAAATGTGTTGTGTTTTTATTCAGATATTTTAACAGCAAAAAGGTGGTTTTGTGTTTTTATGCATTTTAAACAAAAAATAAACACCCCTACTTATTAGTTGTGATGGCCTTTACTTTTCTTTAATCAGTAGCAGCTGAATTGGCACCCTCTGCAGATTGGGGCCACTTCCCCACTTCCCACTCCACCCCACTTCCCCTCACATTGTCCCAATCCATGACGTGGCCCTAATCCAGTTTCTAGTGATCAAAAAATATTAATAAACCTATCAGGGCTAATAATATTTTAAATGTCACATGTAGTTTGATTTTTATAAACAGCTTGTAGAATATTATCCCTTATGATAATGTAATGTCCCTTATGATCATTTTATATTATGGTCCTGCATTTAAATGCTTTCAGTACTATAGTTAAAGTAAAATGCTTAAAGTACTATAGTCCTTACTTCCCTTGCTGATCTCTGATCTTCTCTACAGTGATAGAAAAGTTCCTTCAATTAATTTAAGTAGAAATGTCCAACTCCCTCTACTGGAGGTTGTCTGTAGACTAGCAAGAAAAAGGTAAAACTTCACTATTATGCATCTTATAATGACATGAGTTGAAGGGCACCAAACAAAACCAGAATTGAACTCTAATTACGTATGGTCATGTGGTAAAATACCAACATAAAGCTTTTGTCAGATAGACAGGAATCCTTTTCATGCATGCTATTATCAGCGGTGCAACTTGTTAAACCACTGAAATAGAATTGAGCAAACATTTTGTTAGCACATATTGGCAAACTATGAATTTGCACATTCTAAGAGCAGTAGAGCTATTAGTTAACGGCTCATGTTTAAGTGATCACCAAATTGAATGAAAGCATTCCTTTAAAAAAACTTTCATTTCCCAAAAATACTAAATGTTCACCAAATTTTAGACCACCTAATAATCCTGAAGTGATAACCACATGTTGAGTTCTCATCATTTTCTTAAAGTATTTTACAGGGAAAAAAACACATTTTTTTCTCCCAAATATAGTAAATTTTCATAATATAACCCAAACCCAGCGTTTGGGGTGTATAATTCTGCTAGCTAAATAATAGTATTGTTGCATAAAAGTTGTGTTATACATTTGGTGAACATTTACTAAATTTGGTATAACCATGGTTTGTTTTTGGACCACAGTGTTAGGGGCTCACAGTTTAATTTGGTAAGCATTTAATTTGTTCCCTTAGTTAACTGTCTTCCTGCAAAGACATTTGAAGAGAATCACTGACCCTTCCTTTACTCAATCATCTTAAATGTTTTTTGTTTGAATAAATATCTGCTTGTTGCTTTTTTAAAAATGACTTTCTCTGATCACCAAGGATCTTTCATTACTGCCTACTGAAAAGTTTTAAATTGTTTTCTTGTGTATTGTAAAAAGGCAAGAAAAGAAAAGCTGTGGTTTTCTTTGTTATTGTGGATGCCATCTGGCTAGTGTCACCTGCCCTAATGTCTAAAGTACTGTTTTTAGTGGCAGGTGTGGCGCAGTAGAAACATGCTGTATTTTTACCCTCTACAGATAATGTATAATGTTGGAGATCTTAACATTGTTTTGATTTTTGGACAGGTAGATAAATGGCTTTCAACATAGAAGCTTTAAAATGTCATGATTCCTTTTGCAAAATTGTTCTGGAGTGAGCCTCTACTCTAGCTGATGTATATGGATTTTGTCTATAAAGAACCAACATGAAGACAAAGTAAAGGATATGCACTTTGCAAGACGAGATTATTTTTAAGAATAACCTTGGAGCCTGATCAAGTATAGTTTCCACTGGTGGCTTGCAGTGAAGCAGTTATTTTTCTGGAAGGGATTTGAACTTTTCTATGCTTCAGGTTGTTATCCTATCCACACTTAACTGTTCAAAGAAAAGTTCAAAGTAAGCCATTGACTATAATGGGACTTGCTTCCTCCTTTCCTCATTGCTCCAAAAAGAAATGGAATTGGTAGAAAGAGAAAGCTACATGAAGGATGTGAAGTTTACCATCTAGTCTTATGCTTTTTTGCACAGAAGTAATTTTCATACAGTTCAGTTGAACTTAAGTGAGATTCAGTTCAGTATAATTTTTCACAGCGCTACAGCCAGTAGTGTCCCTACAGGAGGGGTGGAGTGCTAAGTTTTGCAAGGAGCCTTACCTTTCTGTGTAAATTACTCAAAATGTAGTGCTCCGCCCCTCCACCCTGTACGGATGCTACTGACTACAGCTTTATGTTTTCAGTGAAACTGAAATTTGTGAGACAGTGGTCAGGAGGATGATTCTTTGTTTCTGATCACAGCCAGGATACTTCCTAATTCCTTTCCAGTGAATTTGCTGAATAAGACTTTATCATCCTTGCAGGTAGAGTAGTGTTCCTTCTTTTGAATTTTTTTGCTTGCCAAGATTGCCATTTGAGGCTGTACACCGTGCCCCTCCCATCAGAAGTTACATAGGGGATGACCAGAGTCAGAACCTTCCCAGTTGTGGTACCCAAGCTTTGACTTCCCTCCCCAAGGTGGGCATTTGCCATATCCATTTGATGCCAAGTTAAATCACTTTTACTTGAGTTTTGGAAAGGGAGGCTATGAAACCCAATTATTGCTCTGCTGCAGTTATTTTAGGTTTTTTTTAACATTTTGGTCTTGAATTATTATATTTTATTGTATTTTTATCTTGATTGCCGTTTTGAATACTTGAAATAGAAAGGTACAGTAGGACAGAAATATTTTAAATAAAATGCATGCAAGTTATAAACAGCAGATGTAGCCACTTCTGCTGTTTTAACCAGTTAATAAAACCCTGTTAGGGTTGTATTAAATAAGGGTTCCCAGAACGTTCACTTTTAGCATTTTCCAAGAATGCTAAAATAAAGCTTCAAAATAAAGTTTACAAAGCTTTACACACAAATGATGCACATTTCACATTGAGGCTTATGGTTTCTTTCCAGCTTCCAGTCCTAACCTTCCATGCTGCCATGCAGCAGTACTAAAACAACCTCCATTGTATCCAGCTTGGAAAGACGGGCTGCTGGAGGTCTCCCTGAAGTATTCATCCCCTTCCCTTGCTGTGAGCCCCAGCAGCCACTATGGGGCTACTTGGGCTTGTGCTAGCAAAATTGCTGGTTCAAGACTGAGTGGCCCTGTGCTGGGAAATCAGGCCCAGGAAAGGGAATAGGGAAGGATAGGCTGCTGCCTTTCCTGCTCCTTGATATGCTCTTGTCCCTACCTTCTCCCTCCCATTACACCCCCTTCCCCACTCCCACCTGCTGCTTACCTGCTCTGTCAGGCAATCCATGAGGATCTACTCCAGCAAGCCAGTGTAGGTCTTAAGGCTGGCATTTGCCCTGCTACAACATGCTTTCCAGCATATTTGTGCTCAAAATTCATCCCTAGATTGGCACTAGACTGGTTAGGATTGTGAAAAGGATAGGGAAAATCAGCTGAAAAGCTTTTTTTTTTTTTTTTTTAAGAACTTGCTCATGTTGATTTTTTTAAAAATAACTTTGGGGGAGGGGGAAAATTTAAGGTTCCATGTCTTTTCAAAATTCGTAAGTTTACAAGGATTACATTCTTTGACTATTTTTCTTTTCAGTGCCAAATAGAAGTATAACCAGGAGGATGAATTCCATTCTCCCTGAAGCTGGGTGCAAATTTCCATGACTTCCCTGTGGGCAAAAGCAAAATCTTACTCAGATCTAGGAACAAAGAGGTACTAAAGAGACAGTAGGTCATTTAATTTAGGGCTTCATGTCTGCCTGCAGCGTCAGCTATACGAGATACAGAACTGATGGCCCTAATGAACTGCCCTTTGGTTTCCTTGAGATTTCTAGCATAGGTGCCAATTAAGAGTTTGTTATAACAGTGGTTTTTGGAAAGAGAC
This sequence comes from Lerista edwardsae, assembly GCA_029204185.1. Taxonomy (NCBI): domain Eukaryota; kingdom Metazoa; phylum Chordata; class Lepidosauria; order Squamata; family Scincidae; genus Lerista; species Lerista edwardsae. Next base: position 3,919,828 of record JAJKFI010000031.1, read on the forward strand.
AGTTGTCCACTGGGAATGATGCTGAGACAAAGAACCTGTTTACAACAAGCTGCCGTACAGCTGTTGCATTGCAGAATCATAGATGGAAACGATTAGGTCATCTAGTTCTGACACAGCACGACTGACCCTCCAAGCACCGTCTAACAAGTTGGAAAAGAGAGTTACTCTCAAACCTGTCATTCAGAACTTGATACCTGACCCACTGTTGACACGTTTTGGTTCAGACAGTTCAAGTTATTTTGTTTGAGTCGGGTCTGTGGAAACAAAGATTTTGCCAATGTTGAACATTAATTTAAAATGTCCAAGGTAAGAGAGCAGAGGATCATTGCTTCAGCCAGAGGTCTCCTCTACTGTCAACTTGACAAATAGCTGTTGACCCTCTCACAAACCTCTGATTGCTTTAGAACAATTAATGAAGTAACTAACTTTGGGGAGCACACTATATATGTATAAGTGGAGATTTACTGAGGAAAAAAAACTGGTTTGCGGCCATTTTTCCAGTGTCCATCTCCTTACTGGTATCTCTGCTTATTCTGACTTCATTATTTCACTAGTAGGGGGTTTGTTTTCTGAATGCTCCTAACTCACAAAAAGAATCCATTCCACTATGCAACTTTCTCAGTGTTAAAAGAACAAGAATGCAGTCTTTGGGTTTGAGTAACAAACCCAAAGGGAGTGGCAACAGGGAGTGGCAACAGAATCCAAGTGTCTTGTTGTTTCATGCTTCCCTGGGGCACCTGGTGGGCCGCTGTGAGATACAGGAAGCTGATGGGCCTTTGGCCTGATCCAGCAGGGCTCTTCTTATGTTCTTATGAGTACTATATTCAGAAAAAACAGGAGAGGCCACACAATGTTATCATAATAGGAACCTAAGGTCTGTGCTGTGGAAAGAAAACTTTCCACCTTATTCTAACAGATCATCACACCAAGTCCCATTTTAGAAGGTCTCTGGCTACATCAAAGATAAAAACCAGTGATGCTGTCAGACTGAAGAACTTCAAGGCTGTAATCTGGATGTACAGTCTTAGTTTATCTCACTGCCACAGGCTAAGAGGCAGATCATGAGGTGTCAAAGCTACATTGATTTCCCAGGATACTTTGATTCATACCTACTGCAGATCTAACAGTAAGTTCATAGTTCTATCTGTTTGCTGTCTTTTGGGATGGGTATACTAACATAAGTCTGATAAAATCCCAGACTTCACATATATTAGACAACCCCAATTCTTGTGGAGAGTTATTGTGTTGGACGATCCTCAATTTCTTGACTGATTCAGCAGATATGAAAGAAAAAATTTCTAGTTAAAAATTCCTGAGACAGCAGCGGTAGCCAGGCAGCTACCGTGGTATCCTGCGGCAGCCAGGCAGCCATGTGAGGCTCTGCGGGAGAAGGAGATGTTTGTCCCCTTTCCCTGCAAAAACGGCATAGGCAGGCAAGTGGTTTACTCTCCTCTGTGCCAGCTATTTAGTTGGCAGAGAGGCGAGGGCCTCCATATAGGGCCACACAGCCCTACATGGAGGTTGGCATAGGCGGCGAACTTTGTCGCTGGTCCTACCCCCCTGTTACACCTCTCCTTCGCCCAGAAACTCCCTCCTGCCCCACCCAGAATCCCAACAACACCGGCAAGGGGTAACGTTACCTCTCACCAGTGTCACATCGCTGCCTCTGGGCAACAAGGGCCAGTGGTGCTGCAGGGCGGGTGGTAAGAGCTTAGCACTTGCACTGCACATGCCTTATGGCAAGTTTTACAACATCCATGCATGTGGTAAGCTCGTACTGCCGTGCTGAGGGGCTCAGGATTGATATGAGCCCTAAATCCATCTCTGGCCCTCCCTGTGGTGACTGGCCTCTGTCTGAGCTATGCCCAACTACACTGCAGTGTGGCCTGGTTTCTCACATCACCTGGATGGTGTTGATAGCACCATGATACAGGTGCATCTCTCTGGCATCCCAATCCCTAGTGGTGATGTCATAGCCAATCACCAACAGGTACTACCTGGCTTCCTCAGGCTGCTAGCTGCCCCCCTCAGGACTGCCAGCTGGCTTCTAGGGGCGGCTGGCTATCTCTTCAGGCACCTCAGGGCTGCTGGCTGGCTCTTTGGGCTCCTTGGGACTGGCACTCCCTGCACTTGGCTGTGGACGTTGGGTGGGAGGATGTCACTGTTTTATGGCAGGGACCCTTTAGACAACACTGAGATGGATCTGTTCCAGGGGGACAGTGGGATAGGGTTCTTAAGAATGCATTGCATTTCATTTTATTTTTTTAAGAAGGAAAACAAACCATTAAAAGATAATGGAAGAAGAGCAGGAGAGTAGCTTGGAAATGCAAGACTTCTATTTGCTTAACAAAGTATACTAATTTATGTGGAAAGAAATTGAAAATTGGATACAAATACTGATCCCTTTCTTGCACAACTATGAATAGCAGATCACACTAGAAATGTTCTTGGCTGCATCATTAGGTTTGAGCTGCTAAAATGAAATATATGAGGAAGGAACAGAGAAACCTTTAAAAAAGGGATCCACCTAGACTATTTAGAAAGATGTATCTTCATCTTTGCATGCTTGACATTGCTGTTGATTTTGAATGGGAACTGCATGAATCAGTGCTATAAGGCAATTCATAGCTGTCTTTGCTTGTTAGGTAGTAATGCTGTGAACACCAGTTGCAAGGTTTTGAAATGTAGGTGGCACTGTTAACTATGGAATCTATCAAGTCAAGTTCTCTCACACAGGAACAGTTTAATCCTTTTGGTCTGCTTATAAGCACTCCACTTAACAGAACCTATTACTTAGTGGCCCTACCTGGTGGGGAAATCTCAAAAGCTATACTGTTCTTCTGAATTCCTTTTTGTGAGGCATGATGTTCACAGTCTCTTCTTAATACATCAACCAATTAATACAAAAGGATAGTACAATTACTATCCTTTTTCTGTCCTGATTTTTTTTCTTTTTTGCAACATGTCGATTTCTGATTTTTAAGGATGATGAAACCAGGGCTTAATCTGTCCCATGACTCAGATGTGTTCAGCCCTGGGAACTGTTTTCAATGTCAGGGCTCAACCCCAGACCTTATGAAGAAATAATAGATAGAAACCCCCTTGAGCAAGTGCAATCTCTCACCACTGTACATCTCTCACCACTGAAGAAGCCCATTTTAAGCATGAATGTAGGTCACACTGACTGTGTATAAAGAGGGCAATGTTGCAACAGTAGGCTCCTCCCCTGGTCTGTGGGCAGTCATTTGAATGTGCAGAAAGCCACCTCTAATACAACTGAATGAGTCCCCAGTCAGTGTGTGAAAGCCAAGGGCAGTGGCATACCTGAGGGAGGGCAAGGGGAAAAAATAGGCGCTGGCCTTGGGGATGGGCCACCAAGAATGAGAAGAGGCCGTGCAGGGCAAAAACATGGCTGCTTCCTAGCTGGGCACAAGGCGCAGTGGCCTCATTTACCTGACTATCAGGGATGTGGAGCAACAGAAAGCCAAGTGGCTCTCCGGTGCACCACACCCCAATAGTTGGGGGAATGATGTGTAGCTGTAGCACCTCATTTCCCCAACTATTGGTTTTCCGGCACTCCGCCCCTCCAATAGTGGGGGGCAGGCGGGGCAGTGGCACAGGGGCAGGGTGTGGCGTGGCAGCCTGAGGCGTTGGCCCTGGGCACAGTCTCCTAGGATGCCCCTGCTTAAGGGAAGGGCTGTTACTCAGTGGTAGAGCACATGCTTTACATGCAGAAGGTCCCAGGTTTGATCCCCAACACTTCCAAGCAGAGCTGAGGACGAATTCTTACCTGAAATCCTGAAATGCTGCCCCTAGTCTGGGTAGACAGTAATGCGTGAGAGGGCCCAATGGCTAACTCCATAAGAGACAGCTTCCTGTGTAACCTTTTTAGCTCAGAGCATCAATTTTCAATCTTTTTCAGCTCATGGCACACTGACAATATGCTAAAATTGTCAAGGCACACCATCAATGGTTTGACCATTGACAAGGGACACCACACTGCTGGTATGGGGCTTACATTTCCCCTTTGGCCATACTAAATAATGACTCTCCCCCAGCGTACCATTTGCCGCACACCAATGTGCTACTGCACACTGGTTGAAAATGGCTGGGTCAGAGGCTACTATTTCTACACGAACCCCAGTAGCGCTCTCTCGCTCGCTCTCTCTCTCTCTCTCTCTCTCTCTCTCTCTCTCAATATACCAAATACTAGGTAAAACCTTCTACTCTGTGAAACTGTGGTGAGATGAAAGAATATTGTCAGAGCCATAACTGGTTGTGGGGCCTGAGGGGCACCTGCCATGGGTGCAGGGCTAAAAAGGAGTACAGGATTGGCCCCAGGCTCCGCCCTCACTATGGAGGTGACTGTCTTCATGCCACAAGTGGCAGGAAGGTAGTCACCTTTGGGCTCTCCCTGAAGGAGGCAGTACTGCTGTGTTTGCATGCACCCCTCCTCCAGGGAGATGCCTGGGGAGACTGCCTTTGCACTTGCAGCGCAGAGGCAGCCTTCTCTGGGCTGTCCCCAAAGGAGGAGGTGCTGCCGTTTTCGCGTGCGCCCCTCCTCCAGGGAGATGCAGGAAGCCTGTCTTTGCATTTGCAGCACAGAAGCAGTCTCCTCCAGGTTCTCCCTGAGGGAGGAGGTGCTGTCCACTTCCTGCACCCGTCCCTCCTCTGGGGAGAACCTGTGATGTCACTGCCTTAGGGCTCAAATGGGCAGACTTGTGATGTTACTGCCCCAGGGCACTGGGGTAGGAAGGACATTATGGCTCTGAGTTTTGTGTACTTATTCTAGCCAGAGGTTCCTTTTTTGTTTGGTTTGTTTTGTTTTTGCAATGTGACATTTGTATATATGTTATAGTAAAAACCCAAAATTCATTATTACTAGTTGTGATGAGTAAAAATTAGAAACTTTGGACAGTTCCCCGAGGTTTCTAATGTTATCTAAAAGAACTAGAAAGTACTGTGCCTGCTGAAAGGAAAGTGTTCTGACTAGTCAAAACGAGAAACCCTGAGTGGCATTCAAGGTTTCCAGTTTTGCCTAATAATAGAAACTACCATGGCTATTGGGAACAACTAGTTCCAACTAGGAAAAACTAGAAGCTCTAAGTGTTTTCAAGGCAGTGAAAATGTTTTTCCCCCTAGTCAGAACTAGTTCTTTCCACCAGACACGGTGCTTTGATTAGGCAATACTAGAGACCTTCAACATTGGCATTTCATGGTTTTATTAGTCAGAACAAGTAATTATGGATTTGGGTTTTTTCCTCTAACATTATCGTAGAAGTAACGTTTCCATATTGTTTGCAGCAAAATCTTGCCTTAACTGAAGCATTTCTTTTTTGCATTACCTGTGAAAGAGACACTTGTAGGATTTTTGAATGTTGCTGCTTCTTTTGTATATAACAATTCTGTGAACATTTCATAATGTTTTGCATCACATGGAAATTATCATCAACATTGAGATATAAAGCACCCAGATTATGTGCTTTAGGTTATTTTGCTATTCTGAAAATTCTGTATGTACCGGGTAATAATAATGCTACTATCAATTATTGAGTTCCTGTTGGTTGAAGTATGTTTCTGGGATCGTGATCTTCAGAGTTCAGTGATCAACTTCAGAGATCAACTCTAACTAAAACAATGTGTTTCTTTGTAGTTTGTAGTCTAACCAATATTAATTCTATGTCTATCCTTTTTTCCTAGGATGGAGTTGGTGTAGATGAGAAACTGTCCTTAAGACGAGTAGCTGTTGTTGAAGACTTCTTTGACATTATCTACTCCATGCATGTGGAAACAGGGCCAAATGGAGAACAAATCAGAAAACATGCTGGACAAAAAAGAACTTATAAAGCAGTAAGTAACACAGCCTTTGGTAAAAAAGTGGCATACATGTAAGGGCCTAATACCTCATCTTGGGGCTGCACTGCAGCTTCATCAGTGCTGGAAAGTGGAATAGAAATCGGCCTTAAATCTGTTACCAAAATAATGAAGCATTGGGTTTTTTCTTGCACTCTCATAGAGCTATGGACTCCTAATATGTTTTTATTAAATCATAGATGTATTTTACTATCTCTGAGTATTAGTCAAATTTTATGGAATAATATAAATGCTATGAGAGGTTACTTCCAAGTGATTCTTTGAATTTTAACATGGAAATTACTAAGGCATAGTGCGCCACTTACGGAGGAATGACAAGACAGTGCTAATGCCAGGCTGTTGGGAACCCTTAGGCAAAGCCCTATATTAAGCATCCCATGGCCCTTGATGCATCATTCAAGGTTGACTCCAGGATTCATTGGTGCCCTGGAGTCCTTTCCCATGCACACTCCACCCTCCTGCTTTGTCCCATTATCTCACCCCCTACCTTAGCCTTCCCCCTAGCTTGCTTTAGGGCTAGAGGGCTCTCTACCTTTGAATAATTGGTGGCCCCCTCCTTCCATGCGGCAATGATTCCAGGCTGTGGAAATGCTGCCTGGCAGTGATTGGCTGCATTGGCCATTGGGGAAGAAAAGAAAGAGGGGGGGTGATGTGCCAGAACATTTCTTCCTTCCCCAGTGGACAATAGGGGTTGATTCCAGTGCTCCTTTAGCTGTCACAAAACATGCAACAGCCTAAAAATCCATTTTAAAATGTAGAGTAATTTTAAATGCTCTTAATGCTATGTGTGACTCATACATTGTGTTGAGAGTGATTAGTATCACTGCTCTAGCCTGGGTAGGCCCACCCTCCAGTGCTGCCACTAGTTGCTTTGGACTCTACCAATGCTAATGCAATCCTAACCAACTTTCTAGCACTAGGTTAATTTACTACCATTGGTGAATTCACCCGCCAATTAATTTCAATTAATGTTTTAGAGATTTTCAAAAAGTGGCTGCACCAAATTACCTGAAACTTGCTCTGTAAACAGTGTAAGGATAGACCTTTTTAGAGGTACAGTTGTTTTGACTGTCCACCCATGTCATCATTTAAAAAACAGGGGCAGAATTTGGGTTTTTTTGTTTTATGGGGTGCCGTTTCTGAATCTGATTGGGGCCCCCCCCCAAATCTGAAATGAAAGTTGCCATTTTAGATTCCTGTGTTAGGGCAGGGGCTAACCTTTCTCACTGAGTCAACTTTAAAGCTTTCAGGTACAATTAGCACCTGTAATAATTTTTTAAATAATTGGCGCGCAAATCCGCCGATGGTAGGGAACGCGGGTACTTCCATTCAAACTCTGGGCTAACGTGGGGTTTCTTTATAGAGGCTAACTATCTTTTTATTTTGGGGGACAAGTTAGGTGAAAATATAGAGGAGACACATATCTCCTAATTTTCCTGTGTTATTTCTACTGTTCTGATGTCTTCAGAGACAGAATAAATTATTGCATGTGGCAACAGAGAAAATGTTTTTTTTATACTCCACAAGAACAGGAAAATACTGAGTAATAAATTATATTAGTTGTACAATCAGTCTTGTCAATGGTGCAAGAACACAGAATAAGGTTCAAATAATATTCCTCCAAATTCAGCACCTGGGCACAGTCCAATAGTCAAATTTCATAGTGAGGTGAGAGATGGGATTGATGATTTTGCTTTGTTTCACATAGGAATCATCCTTGCAGCAACTAAAGGGTTATTTTCTTGAAAGGTTATTTCTTGCCTCTGTAGCTGCTAGAGGAGACAAATCAATGAGAAAGATGATTTTTTTTTTTTGTCCACAGCTTGTTCTAGGGCTGGGGTGGGAGGGAAAGGTGAAAGGTTCACCTTAGAAGCTGCAAGCTGCAGAAACCAACTCTATCAAAAAAAATAGGGTTTTTCCCAGCAGAGAAGGGTCAAGGAAAGTCCAGGAGACTTCTTGTCTCCAGGTCGTCCAAAACAGGTAGAAAAACCCTGCAAAAAGACCTAATTAGTCAGATTACAGCAGTCAAAGCTTTGCCAGAAATTCAGTTTTGCAAGAAGGAACTTCTTACTTCATGATTGGTACTCTAGGGCCCCCTTCTGGAAATTCCTGAAGTAAGCAAGCTGTGTGCTCACTGAACAATGATTTTTTAAAAGATTTTCAGGGGGTAAAGGTAGCTTTTTGCAACACTTCCATAGAAATTGATACACAGCACCATGGATAGCACGCCAGTTTTGCACAGTAGACATTAAACCTTCAGTACCATTGGCGGGCAAAAACACCAGTTTCAGTTCAGGTATATGGGAACACTTTGACATGGTTCCAAAAACATAATTGCCCTGAGAAGGGCAATGGCTGTACATGTTTCAAAAGGCAAAAGACTTTTGCGCAAAAATACCCATGGTAGCAAATGGGTTAAGGGCAATGCAGCTTCGAGATAAGGGCATAAACATTCCCTTACCTTGATGAGGCCTCCGTGACTGCCCCCCAACTACAGGATGTAGCACAAGCCCCATTGGCACAGCTATGTCAGTGCTAGGAAGTTGGTTAGGATTGCGCTGTAACCATCTTGCCTTCTTGATAAGTGGAAGCAGTCCTTAAGTCTTTTAGCTTAATCTATGTAGAGTCGTTGATTGTAACTTAACAGCCTATGCTTATTCATTTAATCAATTCAGTAGCAAATCATAGATTATTATTCCAGTTTGATAATCAAGCATGCAAGGAAGGTACAATGGCACAATTAGAGCTGTTCCAACCAACCACCTGATTTGATAACGTTTTGCACTATCAAAGAGAATTTGTGTAAGATAATAAGCTGAATACGTATGCTTTTCCAGTTTACAAATTTAAAGAAACACTAAGTAAGATGGTTGAGGTGAAAAAAAAACATTGTTCAGATTCTTTATAGTGAATTGGTTCCTTCAATTTATTCATCATGGAAAAATTACATTTTATGGAATTCAGAGCACAATCCTAACTTGGACAGGCAGGTCTAGCTGGCCTGCACTGCACCCTAACCAAGTTAGGAGGCGGCAGCAGCTTATTGGTAACTCACAGGCAGTAAGCCACGCGGTAAGCCACAGGCAGCCCAATAGGGCTGCTCGGATCTGTGCCTGCAAAATTTCAGGCACAAGTCCAAGTCTTCCGCAGCAGCCTGAACCAGGGCTCTGCAAGCCAGGGACATTTGTGACACGTTTGGGACTTTTCAGCACATTAGCGACAGCCTTGCACCAGGGCATGGCACAGATGCTTCGGATTGTGCCCAAAATACTAATTTTCTTTAAAGTTATAAAATATAAAAGGCTTGCAATGCTACATATATAATATATTAACATAATTTTTTCATTTTAATTTTGAGATTATCAGGGTCTTAGTAAAACCCTGTTAAGAATGAGAATTTGATGCCTGATAAAGTCACAGCTCAATCCTAAGTGCTGGCTATGGAGTGGCACATTTGCAACCACTCTAGAGCCAACAGTGCCGGCAGCAGGGGCATCCAGGCCCCTGGCAGAGCTAGGAAAGGTGGCAAGTGGGGCAGGGGAGGGTGGCACGAAGGCAGGAAGGGGGCATTTCGGAGCAAGGTAAGCGTGGAATGGGGCCTGGCGTGGAAACCATCAGGCCTGGGAGGGGGCAAGATGGGTAGAGGACGCCTCTGCCAAATCCCATCCTCCCTCCTGGGCCTGAACACTATACAGGGCTGCTCAGACTTGCACCAGCAATTTAGCTGATGTAGATCTGAGGAGCCCCAGTGGTCAGGCTAGAGCATTACTCAGGGTAAGGGGAAAATCCCTCTACCCAGAGGATAAGGTAAGGAGGAGGATGCTCCTTACCTGTGCTGGATACAGCCTAGATCACTTGGCCCAGCTGCACCAGCAAAGTTTAGAATTGGGCTGCTCTTCTCAATTATGAGAAGTGGCCTCACACGGCAAGGTTAGTGCCTCTAGCCTGTTTAATGCCTCTAGCATTCTGGTCTGTCAGGCTGACCCGTAGGCTATATAGCACTTCTCCAATCCAGCAGCTCTCTGGAGAGGGTGTATAAGCAATTGGGGCACAAAAGCAAGTAACTGAAAAAAGTATGTTACCAAAGGACATTCAGTAATGCGAATAGTAACCAACCAAGCAAAACAATAGGATAAGAATAATTCTGTCTTAATAGAAATAGAAGCAACCCAGGGAGATTTTGAGGTGACGTATTCTCTGGTAGCATGGTAAATTGCTATCAATCTATCAATCAATCTTTATATACACCTTTCTCAGTGACTCTCACAGAGAGTGAGGGTGCAGTCCTAAACTGAGTTTGGCCGGCATAAACTAAGCCAGCAAAGTTTGGCCAGCACAAGGGACACCGTAAAGTATGTCTGGACAACTCTTGGAGTCAAGAGGCCAGCACACAGATGTGAGCCATCCTGCCTGACTCCAAGAGTAGTCCAAACATGCTTTATGTTGGCCCTTGTGCAATCCAGTTTAGGATTGCACTCTGAGAGTCTTACAGACCCCAGGTAGTTCACATAGGCAGGCTATCACTTACCAATCAACCCCCCCCTTTTTTTTTACAAATGGAGTTTTTGCAATTAATAATGCGAGAAGCTCATAGAATCCTTTATTCCAGGTGTTTTCCTGCATGAAAAATTTATTTTGTTCATACTAATAACATAATGTAAATTGATACAAGAACAGACTAGCGATGCAATCCAATGCATATTCACTGTATCTGAAAGTAAGTCTCATTGTGCTCAGTGAGATTTATTCCCATATAAGTAAGCATAGGTTTGCAATATAAGAGGATAAATACTGCACATAAAGCATTTTTAGAAAACTAGTAATTCATATGCTGGACATTGAAAAATAGGAATTCTATGGGAGCAAACCACATGAGCCATGAAGCGGGCATTACATCAATGAGCCTCAGGCTTATTTCTCTCTTTATGCCTCAATTTCATCCCTGACTTGTAGTTTCAAGTTAATTGTAGCTTGTCATTATATCTATGTAAACTAGGGTTAACACTTGCCCTCCAAGTGAGAATTGGAAAGCAGATTCAAATTGTTATTTCTGATTCTAGTTTTAAGAATTAAAATTTTGAGAATTAAAATTGGCACGCTGTATCAATTCACTTATAATATGAAACCAAGAGGTCAGTAAGGGAACCTAACCATATAATACAGGATGGTGGAAGACGGATTGCTTGCGTTTGGAATCATTTGGCATTATGATGTGCAAACTGGGCGAGTGTGAATTCTGGCTTCCCATTATGTGGGAATAGAGATTTCTGCAGTTATTCTCACATTATGTTGCATACGCAAAAGTTGTGTGAAATGATCTTTCCTGCGAGTGCCCTAGCTGACATTTACTGCTTTGGAGCTACAATTGCAACTACTGTGTAGAAAGTAAATAGGAAAACCACTTGGGGATGGAATCTGAATGTTTACATAAGTTGTAAGTGTGCTGTCATGTCAGAGAGGATGTGCCTGTAGGGCCATTTGCGGTCAAATAGATGACTGGTAATGGATGCTGCAAGTGACAGGTAAGCTGAACTGATATTGGTTGCATGACAGTTATCCCAGCATCTAGCAATTTACCTGCTCTGACTAACAGTAGAGCTTCTCTATTTATGCAGCCAAAATTTGAGTAACCTGCTTGCTTTTGCTGTTATCAGTCAAGTACCTTTATCAAAATTACACTTGACAGATTCAAAATTATTTCACACTAAACCAGGTTCTTATGGAAACAAAAAGGCTTCAGTTTCTTGGAAACAGTTGTTTACATTTTCTCCTAATCTTCTGCAGTCATGCAAAGCTGAACCCCATTTAATTTCAGCCTACATGATTTTTTCTGGTTACCAGCTAATTGCAGATTTTGAAATCTCCTAACATTGCATTTCTATCATTTAGTTGTTCTTCCCAAGAGCTCTTTAACTCTTTTTACAATATCTGTGGTGTTTGTACATGGAGAAAATGAAAGCTGTAGAGTTTATGCTTCCTGGTTTCAAACAACATAAAAAAATCATATGTGATTTTTTTAGACTAGACAGTACATCAAGAAGCAGTGTGCTTCAGGTGTTGTACATATTAGAGCCATCATGTGAAAGCTGCTCTATTGCTTCATATGTTGAATGCCAACACATGGTAAGCTGTTTATATGCTTGGCTCACTGCATGTTTGGGAATGTTTTTTCTGTACAAGCACAAGTGTTAGAAAAATAACGTATTGTACCAGCATAGGGGAAAGAATTCCAATTACACAGTGAGGTGCTCCATATCACCAGTTTATCAGATGATAGCAATCACCATGTTGATTTAAAGTAGTTTCCACATAGCAGAAGTAACATGCAGACTAGGTTTCAGTGAGCTTGGGAAGAAAACAATTCCATCATTCACATTATTTTTGGTTTTTACACCCATGACTGGTTCAAAACCCTATGCCAGTGGTCTTCAAAGTCACTGTAATTGTTTGTGGGGGCAGGGCAGAGGTTTGGGGGAGGAACTGGTGGTGCCGCAATGATCACCCTATTGGTATGGAAAACTTTATTGGTATTGGAGAACTGGTATTTACAATATATAAAATGAGTAGTTAATATCAGAAAACCAGCAACATAAGCAAAATTAAAAATAAGAATTTTTTCCTAATTCTTTAAGCAATAGCAAATTAAGCAACAGTCAGTAATCAGTAAAGGCAGAATACATAGTACTTAGATGGTTTAACAAACTGTAGGATGATCAACATGAGTAGGCAAACTGGAACCATAGCTGTCAAACTCTGGTGAGTTCATGTATTCCATGAAAATATGTCCCTTATTTTAGAGAATCCATGATAGGAAGGAGTTCATTAGCTTACAAAAACTGCTTTCATGGCTGTTAAGTAGTACAGAATATAACAAGATCTCTATTATTTACAGTGAGAACATTTTCAAAATTATGCAATAAGTCAGATCACCAACAGATTTTCTGGGATGGGATGATTCTATTGTTACTGAGCAAAACAAATTTTCAACCAGCCCATTCCCATTCTGGGCCAGCCCACACAGTGCGGGCCATTGATATAGCATTCACTGCATCCTTCAGGCCAGCTGAGAACCAGGCTGTCTGAGAGAGGTAAGAAAAGAAAAATTGTATTTACTGTTGCAGCTGTTCCATGGTCCTGCATGGTCTACCCAGACCTATGCCAGTTCTTTTGCTGTCCGAAAAAGATTAGACTGAAGGCGGCATGTCAGGCCTGGGATGGGGAAATAGGAATCAGCAAACATCACTGCCACTGAGATCCACCCACTTCACCCTTGCCCCTGTCCCAGCTGATTCTCTTCCCTGATCCACCCCCACTGCCATACATCTACTGGTGGCTGGTATGAAGGATGCTGCTACTAATGTACGGCCTTCCAGGTCTTGCACTAGTGACAGTGTTCCACAGAGCAGCAGAGAGGCTGCCACGATGGCAAACCCTGCAGTATGCTGGCAGACCTTAGGATTCTGCCAACATACCGTCCAGATAGGATTGAGCTGTAAGTCTTACTGTAGTCTTATTGTATATAGGCACTTACCTCTGTTTAGGATTGCTCCGCTAGCCATTAAACTACACCAGCTCAGTGATGATGATTCTTAATCATTGGACCTAGGCACCTGTATAATTGCAATTTTCCAATACTATGATAATTGTGACCCATAATATGGAATCTGGTGTGTGTGTGTGTGTGCATGGTAAAGAACTGCAACTGAAATCGTTGGAGAAAATTATTGTAAGTTATTTTAATAACAAAAAAGAGGGAAAGAAACTGGTATTTGATACTGGAATGGGAATCAGCCACTGGAAGCCGCAGTGGGATGCCAGTTGCTCCCCAGTATCAACCTAACGCAAGAAGCTGAGTGAAGGTAGTAGTGGCTAATATTATGGGCTGTACTGACACTTGATTTGAGAGAGTGGGGAGCCCTGATCCACCACCTTGTATTCCCTCCTCAGGCTCTCTGTCATTGAAAACTGGTTTATAGAAGGTCTTTGAGAACATGTTTATCTAGTGTATGTGTAATATCAATAGTTCACTCTATAAATATCATGGAAAAATATATCCATGGCAAAAATATATAGCTAATTTATTATAGTATAATTAATGTACTATAATAAGAACAGTATACTATACTGACAGCGCAATCCTACCCAGCGCTAGGGTAGGAGTGATGGCCAGCCAGCGCCCTATACAGCACTGGGCAGGTGGAGGCTGAAGCCTCCCTGCAGCAAGGGAGCATGCACTCCCTTACCGTAGAGGAGGCTCCAGCCTCCCCATGTGCTCCTCGGATCTGCGCCTGCTAAAGACTGAGCGCAGATCCGAGGAGACCACGCTGCTCGAATTGGGGCTGCGCGGCCTCCCTGACAGGCTTAGGAAGTGGCCATATGGCCACCTCCCAAGCCTACCCATGTCACACCCCAGTCACACCCCTGCCTCCCTCCCTCCCTTTAATCCCTGTGCCACCTCGGCACAGAGCCTCCTTCGCGCCGACCGGGTTTGGTTGGCACAAGAGAGGCTCAGTGCGGGCACAGCAGGGCCGGTGCTGCCTGCAGCACCTGTTCTGTTGCCTTAGCGCCGACACGGGGGTGCCGATTGGCGCTCCTACATTGGCGCTAAGGGCACAGCGTCAGCGCAACCCTGTTGCGCTGACATTGCATGGGGTTTAGGATGGCGCTGCCCACCTCATTTACTTTTCAGTCTTTGTCAGAGACTAGAAAGTGTTTGGAAATGTATCTGGGGCTGTGCTATACCTGCACAATAAGCCACTTGTATATAAGCATATCTTGGAAAGTAGTTAATTAACATGAGCAACACTGCTGCCTTAGCACAGATGTGGAGAACAGATCAATTTGGGGAAGTATTAATTATGCTTTTATAGAGGAAAAACACAACATGGGCATTTCAGGCATCATTTCCACAGCAAGCCAGACTCCAAAGGGGTATGTGTTAGTCTACTCAGAGACAGAAAGAGAAGCAATCTTCCACATTTGCCTTCCACCACCCTCTTATCTGGTGACTAACACAATTTGCAAAATTCAACAAGCACATCATGTGTCACCTGTTGTACAACTGTTCCTGCTGTGTTGAGTGTGGGTGGAGAAATGTCACTCTAGCCCTCTTTTGTTATGTACCCATAGCAGAGACCATGCAGAATGATCCTGGGGTTAGGCTGATTATGATTAAGCAGGTTATGGCAAGACAGTTCTGAAGGGACTCTGCAGTTCTGCTGACGGTCTCTGCCATGAGCCAATATGCTTGGTTACATTGAGGGTAGTTAGCCAAGGGTAACAATATTCAGACAGGAAACTTCTCTAAATTTGGATCATGCTCAGGAGAATTGAGTGAAAATGTTCTGTCATGTGGGCAAATTTAATGTAGGTATCTAAAATGTGAAATCAAGTTCCAGTGAATTAGATGAGATACGTACCAATTTGGAGTCTTAACTCTATTGTTTCCCATGCAAGATTGCTATCTTCTTGACTGCATTGAGGATCCAACAGGAATGCTTGATTAAAATAAATGAAGCATTCCCCACAAATTCCAGGCTAATAATGAATCCCTGGGAATGCTCCATTAATTTTAATATAGCCAGACTCTGAATATGTATAAGTTCGGTGTATAAAGGAACTATTTTCAATCTTAATTTTTGAAGATTATCTGGTTTAAACTGGTTGGCAGCATCCAGTTTAATTTTTCCTTGCTGCAAGTGGAGTGTAGAACTTTATCAGAGGTGCAATGGATGGGTGCTTGTCTGATGCCTCTCCTTCTGACTGCAGCTTCAGGGTAAGACATAAGAAGAGCCCTGCTGGATCAAGCCCAGGGATCCAGCTTCCTCTGTCTCACAATGGCCCACCAAATGCCTCAGTGAGCACTCAAGAAGATACTGGTATCCTGTTGCCACTCCCTTGCATTTGGCATTCAGAGGGAGAGAGAGGTTGCATATAGTCAATATGGCTTATAACCTGTGATGGACCTTTCCTTCATAAATCCAATCCCCTTGTAAAGGCATCTAGCCAAGTGTCATGACAACACCCTGTGACAAGGAAGGCTGCATTGGGCCCCAATTTCAGTTGTGTGGCTTCCTCAGACCTGCGCCAACGATTTTGCAGGTGCAGATCCGAGGAAGCCATTGGGGAGGCAGGAATGTGTTCCAATGCTGCGCTGGATACACCACAGGCGTGCCAGCTGGCCTGCTCCAGCGCAGCATGGGATTGGGCTGCCTGTCATGCACCACTCAATTTTGTCATGCACCACTCAATGCACCACTCAATTTTCATAAATGTTCCCTTGTTCTGTTGTCGTAAGAGAGGGAAAAGAATTTACCATGCAGTTTAGGCTGCAATCCTATACACACTTTCCTGGGAGCAAGCTCCATTGAACACTATGGGACTTACTTCCAAGTAGATATGCATAGGATTGTGCTCTTAATGTCTCAGTCATGCCACTGCTCAGGAGCCTTTTTTCTAGGCTGAAGAGCCCCAAATGTTGTAGACTTTCTTCAAAAGGGAGATGTCACAGTACTCTAATCATTTTGGCCCCTCTTTTCCCCAGCTTTTTCAGTTCCACTATATCCTTTTTGGGATGTGACGACCAGAACTGGACACTCCAGATTGGCCTAATGTTACCATCAATTTATACAATGGCACAATTGTATGTTCATTGCTTACTGGGGTATTGCTTGCTTGTAATAGTTTTTCTGCTGGATGGGATATGTGGCTCATATCTTCTGGCTACAGCAGCTCCAGGAATGATGGACAGGATTGCCAACATACCTTGGTGAATAATGACCATCTCCAGTTTTGGACTTTCTGCAGATATGTGGAGAGGAAGTAGGATAAAATTTCACATAGTACTCGTACTGTATACAAGAAACCTTACCTTCCAGCACTTCAAAGATGATTACAGGGACATGGTTGCCCTGCTTCAATTCTCATCCCAAGAATCACTTAGCAAGGTTGTGGGACTATAGCTGAGTGATAGAGCACATGTTTTTCACCAGAAGGTTCCAGATTTAATTCCTGGGATCTCCAGTTAGGGCTTGAAAGGATAATTTTCTGAAACCTTGGAGAATCATTGCAAATCAGCGCTTACAACACCAACTTGTGGACCAATGGTTTGACTTTGTGTGGGGGGAGGGCTCACATTTCCTGCCACCTCCCCTTTCTGAGACCCACAGAGGCCACATGTTACCACCCACTACCTCTGTGGGCCTCAGAATGGCCATTAGGACCAAAAATGTCACTTCCAGTTTTCAACAAACACTGGAAGTGACATTTTTATGCCCTTATAAGGTCTTCTGAGGCCCAGGGAAGCCCCAGAGGGCTTAAAAAACTATTCCATTTTTGGAAACTCACATGAGTAGTTATTCTCTTGCTGAAAACAGGCAAATGTCATAAAAATGAAGCACTTTTGAATGAAATCTTTTTTTAAAAAAATCATACCATTATTTGGTAAGTAGACAGATTAAACTTCTGTTTCTTGAACTTCTGTGTAGCATTCAGTACATGTTTTCATTGTACTTTCAGAAAAGATGAGATATATACTGTATTTTATTCAGAAATATAATTATCAGTTCTGCTAAATTTCTGAACCAGCTTATGTAATGATCTCTGTGTTTTGTTATTCATTTCAGATTTCAGAGACCTATGCCTTTCTACCAAGAGAAGCAGTGACACGATTTCTAATGAGCTGCTCAGAGTGCCAGAAAAGAATGCATTTAAACCCAGATGGAGCAGATCATAAAGGTAGCTTTCGTGTTAAGTAGTGGGATGTATAGTAATTTCATTCATAAGCCCATTTATATTTTCCTGGTTTGTGAAGTCCCATAAAAAAAATTATACCCTAGAATGGGTTCAACAAGTTATTTAATCTCCTTTACCTAAATCAGAATATATTGGTCTCTTGCATTCTCTGAACGGATTGTATCTAATACTATATTCCTCCTGAAAAGGTTATTTTTCCCAAGGGAAATTCCCCCCTTTTATGTGTGTAGCCATTTGGGTCTCTTTTGTAGAAGGAAAAAATCAGGATAGAAATATTTGAAATAATTAATTGTCCGCTTAAAAGGAAGAGGTAGCTTGCATGAACAGTAACCATTATATATATAAAAAATTCACAATGTTTCTTTAAAAAGACATGCATGTACCTTTTATAGTGGGGCATGAAGTAGCAACATAGCCTGCCAAAGATAATACATTATAATTAAGATTACTTTGGTGCCCAATCCTGACGGCCCAGATTGCTGGTAAAAATGTCATGAACATGCCATAAAGCACGTCCATGACACATGTATGCCCACACTGAGATGGCGCTCACTCAGCACCAGACCCAACATGAGCAGCTGGACGGCTGGTGCTCCAGCAGCGCTAGCTGCCTGTAAGCCCGTCTGGGGTGGGGAGGAGGCGGGGAGGGGGAAGCACCAGGGTGGGGAGGCGAGGAACCGGCTGTGAGGGGATGGGACCTCGCGGTGGCTTCCTCCACTGGATCTTATCCCTGGCAGTGGCTCGGCAGACCGACATGGGGCTGCTTGATCCACCACTGGCAAAATAGCCAGCAGCAAGTCAAGGATCCCCATTGCCAAATGTCCTCTTCTCCAAGGGGAGAGTCCAACAACGGTTGTGCTGCCGCTGGATGCAGTGGTAGCCTTTTGGCTACCACTGCGCCCACAGCAGCCAGGCAGTTCTGGATTGGGCTGTTAAATGCATTAGAGGCCTAGGCTGACTGGAATCATACTCTGAGGCCAAGTATACCTGTGATGAATCTTCTTGCCTCTGCCTACAAAGTGAAATTTGAAGAGAATTTGGGAGCTCCTCTTCAGGTGTGGTGTCTGACAAAGCCCAAAGCATCTTGATGAATTGCATTTTTTCCCCCAGAAGGATTTCCCACATCTTGTGACAATACAAAGCATTTTCCCCTTCCAACTCCTTCCTATTTTACTCCTTGTGAGATTTCCTCTCGCTAGTGTGGAAACTTAGGGAATACTTAGGGAAACTATCCCATTTTGTAATCAACCAAAATATTGCTTTAGTAAATTTTTGAAGAGGATCACCATACATGCCTCATGGAAGTTATGAAGCAGCAGTTCTTAATGTATCACAGTCAGAGTAAGAACCACCAAACACAATCTATTTGTAATCTTCCTGTGGAAAACTATGTATTGAATAGGGGTAGAAGAAAATTGTTTTATTTTTTTCACAGATTTTGGTGTTTTCAAAAGTTGGGAGTGCAGAAAGTAGTGTTACCTGTTTTTATCCAAAATTTACATTATAATTATAAATTATAATAGCTTTGGTGGGTGATATTGTGGGTTATAGTGTCAGCAGATGCAGCCACACTCATTACCCATGCACCCCATTAAATAATAAATAAAAACCAAATAAAACAGGTTTTTTTTGCAAATTTTGTTTTTTGTATGTGTATCACAAAAATCAGAAGTGCAGAAAGCCATGTTATGTGTTTTTATTTTGTTATCGTTTTCTCCCATCTGTACTATTAAACTATATAACAATCAACCCACACACAAGAAATGTTTATTCTTACATTATTCTTACAGATAATGGAAAGCCTCCAACTTTGGTGACCAGCATGATTGATTACAATATGCCAATCACAATGGCCTACATGAAACACATGAAGCTGCAGCTACTAAATTCTCAACAAGATGAGGTAAATATCAGATTGGGGGTGCAACCCTAACCTGGAGTTAAGCCAGCCTCATTAAGCCTGCAAACCATGGCTGGCACAAGGGACACCGTAAAATATGTTTGGACCACTCTTGGCATCAAGAGGCCAGCACATGACATGCGCCATCCTCCCTGACTCAGAGAATGGTCCAGACGCCCTTTACAGGGGCCCTTGTGCCAGCCAAACTTTGCTGGCCTGACTGTGCCAGCCTAACTCCAGGTTAGGATTGTGCCCTGGTATTTATAACAGCATTATCATATAATTTGTATTATACTATAAATGTTCATAGTAACAAGAGTGATGAACTACAGTCTTCCATAGTTTCCTCACTAGAGCAGGGTTTTCTTTAGTTTTTCACTCAGAGTTTCTCTCTCTCTCTCTCTCTCTCTCTCTCTCTCTCTCTCTCTCACACACACACACACACACACACACACACACACCCTTTAAAAAAAATTTTTTTTCTTAACTACCATCAGATGGGAAAAAAATTAGTTTAAAAGCAAATGAGTGGTCTGTAGTTCAGTGATTCCCAAACTGTGGATCAGGACCCAGCAGAGCACTTAAAACAGTGTGATGGAAAGATAATTGCTTCAAGCCCTCAGGCTATTTGAAAATCAAATCGCTGCTGATTGCCTTATAAACAGCTCAACTCCTACTATTTGAAAGGAGCTGAGCTCCTACAGTTTGCAGGTATGTGTACATGTAGAGAGATAAATGTTTTAATGTCTTTTTCTTCTTATTATTATTTGTACATTAATAAAATTCATGTGAGATCTCCCTTTTTAAAAAAGACTCATTAGCCCAAGTGGGTCCCAATAAACTGTCATTTTTAAAAGTGGATCCTGATGCTGGAAAGTTTGGGAACCACTGCTGTAGCTATTAACCATCTCTTGACTTCCTAAAATTATTTCTCTGATGTGTATTATCCAGTGGTAACTAGATCATCATTATCACTATTAAACTGTAATAGGAAGCTTGATGGTCCCATTCCTCTAAACTGGGCAGTGAAATAGGCCACACACAGAAAAAATGTTTGGATACTTCCCCTCACTCCACCCCAAAATACATCAACCCCTGTGCTTAGAATTCTCATTTATTGCACTGCATGTGTGTGGAGGGAAAATTTCCCAAAGGTTTGCGTCCTGTTAGGTGAAAGTTCTTGAGTCTCCAAATATTGGTACTGAATTATGGAATTCCATCACATGCTCCAGTCTAAAGTCTAAGCAAGAAATAGTAACTAGAAAACTGATGTTCAGGTTTATTACATGTTAGGATGATGTCAATTTTAAGTTGAAAGTAGTTTTTTCTGACTGTAGACACGGGACCCAATCCTATCCAACTGTCTAGAATCAATGCAGCCATGCTAATGGGACATGTGCAGCATCCTGTGGTGGGTGGGCAGTCATGGAGACCTCCTCAATGTAAGGGAATATTTGTTCCTTTATCTTGAGTTTGCATCGGCTCTGGAAAGTTGTATAGGATTGGGCCCTCAATGCTTAAGTTGTGCCCCAGGGCAGCAAAAGCAGTTCCCAATCTGTGTGCTAATTACCCCAGGCACTTGCTGGGGCATTGTGGGCCAGTTAAATGGTGAACTGAACCAGAGGCAGATCTAAGGGAGGGCAAATCTCTAAGTTTTGCAAGAAGCCTTACCTTGCAGGGGAAATCACTCCTCTCCTGCACCGTTTTAGCCAATCCTCACAGGGAAAAGCAACATCTTGGCGTTGCTTACTATACTGGCTACAGCAGCAAGGGAGAGGAGGGATTTACATGACAGGGTAAGGCTTCTTGCAACACTTAGAGCTTTGCCCTCCCTGTAGATCCGCCTCTGAACTGAACATTGGTGACATCACCCCACAAAGCATTTTGCATCATCATTCACTTCCTGGTTCCAATGTTTTGCAGCAGGAACCCCTGCCCTATGGGCATGCGTCTGGTTGGGAGATATGACATCTGTGTCTGGTGGGAAAGGCATGATCTTGGGAAGCCTCAATACATTGTGAACTAGACAAGGGCAAACTTTCAACTGCCATCTCAGATCAACTCAGAAATGATGATCCACTTTCTTTCCCTGATCCAAGTAATTTCATTATTTTCTAAGTCAATCTGAGCCTCAAAAAATGAGTGCCAGTTCTCTCTGCCAGCCTTAGCCCCAAACACACACCTCCCCTGTTCTTTACTTATTGGTCTTGCAATGGTTTTTTCTCCCTTCCTTCATTGCAGAACAGTGAGCCAGGAAGGAAGCAGTGAGGTTAGAATGGCATGGTAGACCTTGGTGTTGACAGGGATGAGGGAGAAATACTAGCTATCTTCTTAGTCCAGTTCCTTACCAGCGCACTTACCATATCAAATCAAAAGAATTCAAACGAAAGCCCT
>JAJKFI010000031.1:3942149-3992085 GCA_029204185.1 Lerista edwardsae
AGGGCTTTCGTTTGAATTCTTTTGATTTGATATGGTAAGTGCGCTGGACTATCTCCAAACTCAGGCTCAAATAACATGGGGCCATAAGACATGTGATGCTTATTTGGAACAGATTCTTTGAAATCCCAAAGTTTTTCTCTGAGTCTAAACCTGGATCTGGCTTTTCATCTGCCATCTTAAAAATGCCTTACTGTTCCAAACTGAACTAAAACATTATATAATTTAACATTGTTTGAAATAACTGTAATTGTAGTATACAATCTGTTAGGCCTATTTTGTGACCCTGTCCAAGCTGCACCTGGATTTGATGACCCTGTTTCCCCATCTTAGCTATGTGATTGAATTTTCAGTCTTCCTTGCAGAGAAGAAAGCCAAGACAAAGCAGGGAGGGACAGATCAGTTGCCCCTTAATTTTCCCTGATAACAAGATTGACTTCTTTTCCTCCATTCACATGGCTTATTCTGTTCAGGAAATCTCTGGTCAGAAAAGTTATTAAGCATGCTTTGCTTTAAGCATACTCTGAAATCCAACTCTCAAACCTAGACTCAAGGCTTTTGCTATTAATTTAAGCAATGACTTTTATAAAAAAGGAAAAAAGGTGTTTTACTGCACATTCATGACACTTTTAGCCAGCGGTACACATATACCGCCAGTGATAATGGGCTCAGGATTAAGCCCTAAATCCCACTAACTGCAAGTCAGGAAAGGAGAATGGTGTCTTGCAGCACCTTGTTAGCTCTACCCCTGTAGCCTATCATTACAAGCAGATTCAGCTAATTAATAGTTAAATGAGAGTCAGAGAAATGGGACTCTGACTAAATGCTACTAATTAGACAGCAGTAGCTAGCACAAATTTTGTACCAGAGCTTCTAACTTTATTCTAGAGCAGGAGCAATCTAAGCATCAGGGACCATTGGCATCTAGGAACAGCCAGACCTAGATCCCTGAGGACCAGTTTTTCAAGGGTCCTGAGTTGTAAGGACCCAAAACCTTGGGAAACTACTATTCTTAGGCTACAGTCCTATGCACACTTTCCAACACAAGTCCTGTTGAAGACAATGGGACTTACTTTTGAGAAGAGGAGCACAGGATTGTGCTCTTAGGGATTTTGTTGCTCGAAGTGCTAGTGCAGCATCACAGCTGCAACTCTAGAGTTAGGCCAGCACAGTTAGGCCAGTAAAGTTTGGCTAGCACAAGAACCACCGTAAAGCACGTTTGTACCACTCTTAGAGTCAGAGAGGCCAGCACACAGATGTGCGCCACCCTCCCTGACTCCGAGAATGGCCCAAACATACTTTACAGTGTCCCTTGTTCTGGCCAAATTTTGCTGGCCTAACTGTGCTGGCCTAACTCTAGGTTACGATTGTGCCCTATGTTTTGTATGGATTGGTACCCCAGCTTGCTTGGGGGGTGGGGTGGGGTGTAAAATAAAAGGTGACTGGGGAAGGCAATGGCAAACTACCCCGTACAACAATGTCTGCCTAGCAAACATCGCAAAGTAATTGTCACCACCATGAGTCAGTAATGACTCTGTGCTTTGAACAGGGAACTACATTACTTTGAAATAGCATAGTAGCTACTTGGAACCCTTCAGTGATCATTATAGTAATTTTACATGCTTATGAACATTCTACTTTGTTTTCAGTCAAATTCTTATGTCCTTTCACAGTAGCTGTAATCCTGCATCCATTTACATGCATCAGTGGGATTAACAGTGCAATCCTATGCATATCTACTCAAAAGTAAGTTTCATTGAATTCAATGGGACTTATTCCTAGGAAAGTGTATATTGGATTTTAGCTTTAGGCATATATAATAGGCACAATATTGTGCCCAGATAATTACTCTTGTTTAGATTTCTTAGTTAAATTTAAATAGAATCATAACCTTCTGGGATGTCTGTTTTAATCTGAACAGTATCCAATAATTGCTTGTAAATTTCATTGAACACTATGCCTGAAAATTAACTTGGCGTTTGTTAAAATGCTTGTGATTTGCGATTTCTTGTTTTAGGATGAAAGCTCCATAGAAAGTGATGAATTTGATCTGAGTGACTCCACCAGGATGTCTGCTGTGAACTCTGATCTTAGTTCAAATCTTGAAGAAAGAATTCAAAGTCCGCAGAATCTCCAGGGCCAGCAAGATGGTAAGTTTCGTGTTCGCCAAATGTTGCTCAGTTTTATTAGTAATTACCTTCTGTCCATGATGTAGGTAGTTTAACTGTGCTCATTTAACAGAAGATGACTTATGCTATCTTTCTAACTTATTACTTTGATTCGGGTGACTTCCCAAACTGCGTGGTCGTACCAGAATAAAAAATGAAAAAGTGTTTTAGGACAGAAAATGAAGTTATTTGAGATACTATCGATTGCCTAGGATATTTCTGATCTGTGAATAGTGCTTATTGTGTCTCTGGCAATTGTACCTACTGTTTTGTATGTAACTAAGTGATCTTGTGTGCTTTTGGGCCATTTTCCAAGGACACAAAACTATCCAGTCTTCCTCTGATTTATTATAAATGACAATATAGTCTCTGAGTGCATACCTTTACTTTCTCTCTTATATAAGTGAATGACTGTCACTTCTTCTAAGGGAAAAGATAAAAGGCTGTAAAGACTAAAACCTAGCCACACAATACATGCACATTTGCCAAAGTTCCATAAATATTCAGACCTTCACACCACTTGTTCTCTTCCCAACATACTGGTGGGCATTTTGCTAGTGGATAATGTTTGTAACACTACAAACAAATAAATACTATGGCGCAAAGGGTGGTGGGAGAAAAGACCTCCACAATTTCATTGTGAGTTAGCACCACACACAAGTGTAGGATGTCAGGATACTCCTCCCCCTTGTCTCCCATTTCAGTTTGGCATTTGACACCATTTTGGGACACAAACTGCTTTAATAGCTTTTGTATATTGATAACAATGAAGTCGTCTTGCCTTTTTCATCTGCTTTGGAAGTTGTGGTGGGAATCCATGAGTGTTAACTCAAAGAAGATAGAAATGTTAATAGTTGCTAGTCCCTGTGATCTGAGGGAGGTCAGGATCCCATGGTAGATGGGATCTTGCTTCCCACAACAGTGTATAATCTGGAAATGTTCCTGAATTTGAAATGGCACCAGGTGTGTAACTGTGCCATTGGACAAACCAACTTGCCCAAGTGGTAATGGCACCAAGAAGCACATTGGATGAGCCAACTGTGATATTCCAACATTATCTGAAGTGTTGGATCAGATGACCGTCGTCCATGCCTTGGTAAATAAAGATTTACTATTTCAATGCACTCTCCTGTGCAGTGGCATTCTAGGATGGGGGTGGGGAATGCTAAGTGGAGCCTGAGCTCCTTTGCAATGTGGCCCCTTCCCCTTGTCTCCAGAGCCATTCATGGCTTGGAGAATTGACTTGAGGCTTTGCTCTCCAAGCTGCGAATGACTCTGATGGCAAGGGGGAGGGGCCATGTTATGTGAGAACTCAAGCTCCTGAAACACGTAGCATTTTGCCCCCTCTCTAGGAACACAACTGCCACAGTGGACTGTCCTTGGAACATTTATACATTAGACAACATTCTGCAGTGTCTCTTGACCGTAGTTGGGATATGAGATAATATACAGCCAATGTTCAAGTAGCATACAGTGTAAGAGTAACTTAAGTCTTGTTCATGGAATGAATTGAGACTATGTCCATAATGGGGCAGGCTTAGGATCTGTATGTTACATTACAGTAACACACTGTTCAATAAACATTTTGCAGATGAAATTGCTCACCTCCAATCCAAGCTGTCAAACACTTTTGTTTTGATAAGTTTCTTATGATGCAGCATGAAGATATGAAGAAGGTCCGTGCGGCAGTTCAGGCATGCTCTCACATTTTGGGCCCTTGCCTTCCTGGCTAGTTCTAGCTAGACTGGCTGAGGTAATTAGGAATGATAGCCCAGTCCTATCACACATACCCTCAACCAATGCAACAGTACCACTACCAGAGCATCCTAAGAGAAGGGCAGTCCCAGAGGTCTCCTCCAAATAAGGGAAAACGTGTTCTCTTGTGTGGGGATAAGCCCTTGCTGCGCTGCTGGGTTTACTTGGACCAGTGCCAGTGATTGACACAAGCCTGAGTGGATCCAGAAGGGAAATTGTGTCCAATAAAAGAAATAGGATATTGGCAATGCTGCCTTTTGTGATAGTTGTAAAGGATCTTGCACTGCCAGAATCTCTCTCTCTCTCTCTTGCTCTCGCTCTCCCCCCCCCACATGTGCTAAGTTGTATTCTGGCTGGTTCAATGATGTGAATTGACATTAAACATATGAATCCACATTAAACCTATGTAGGTGAGACATGGCTCAATCCTGTCCAACTTTCTAGTACCAATGCAGTGGCAAGACAGCCCTGAGGCAAGGGAACAAACTTTCCCTTATCTTGAGGAGGCTTCCATGACTGTCCCACCACCACAGGATGCAGTGCACAGCCTTTTAGCACAGCTACATCAGGGTTGGAAAGTTAATAGGATTTTGCCCTGACATTGCACATTCTGTTCCGAATCCTGATTACTTCACATTCAACTGATTGCATCCCAAATCCACCATCTCCCCTAACCATCTACCACTGATGCAGGCAGTCTCTTCATAGCTCGGCCTTCCCTGCTTCTATCTGAACCAGGCCAATATGCTTTTCTAGGAAATTTTAAGCCTGCTAAGAAGTCAAAATTGGGTTTGTGAAAAAAATGGGATTCGTATACCTAAAATTCTGGCTTCTCCCTTCGGTCAATATGCATTTTGCTGTATTATCATAGTCCTTACACATATAGTCAACTGTGTACAGTATATGCACATTGCCATCTTCCACCCTGGAGCAACAGACCTTGTGTGAATTAATCTTTGTGTCTTTCTTAAAACGTTTGGCCAGGACTGTATGTTCAGGTCAGACGCAAGCACAATTCAACCCTCATGTCCCGCATTCATTGTATTGTGTGAAAATTTTAATGGCTGTTGGGATAGGATGCACAAATCTCAGAATAAACAGGCTCTGCTTCACAGAGATACATAGAAGAAAACTGTGTGGCTTTCTGCTATGAATGATTAGTGAAGCACAGTTGGCTATAACTGGGGCAAATTTTGTGCAGGTAAAATCTCTTCCAGGATAATTTGTTTTCTCCCATTGCATAGTGTTCACTTTAACCTTTGTCTCCTGCCTGTTATGTTTTTCAGTGCCCTGGCTCTGACTGTCCATGTACACCTCTATACTCCTGCCCCTAGTTGCCCCTCTGGATGACAGGACTGCCATATGCCCAGTTCAGTATATCTAATCCTAAATCGTTGACTCTTCTCCCTAAGGCTTCCCACCCCACTGCCCTAAACTAATTCATTCTGATAGAGTCCTCTGTCGCTTACCCACAAGCATCATTCCAGCCAAGCAGCTGGAGCTCTGCTTTTCTTCCCCCTGTTCTTTCTTGGAGAACCAAGTCATAATAGGAGCGTGTCAGAGCCATCGGTGGTGCCTAAAACCAGGATCAGTAAAATACCCTGCCTGAAAACAAGATCATGATGGGTCTTATTTTTAAATTAAAGATTATGAGACACACTATGTGCGTATTTGGTCACTGTGAGTCATGAAGACAACTCGCCTTGAGATCCTGTGAGTTTAAGAGCTGTGGCCTACTTGTATTGGTGAGAATAACAAATGCACATCTCTTTCTAGAGGATCAGAGTTTTTGTTGGCTCGCTGGCCTACTTCAGACTACTTGCTATGAAAGGGGCAGCATAATAATGTCTCAAAACCAAGAAATTTTGAATGTAAAGGACAATACAATGGTGGCAGCCTCAAGAGAAGCCATGTTTTCCTTTGCAAATAACATATAGAATTTTATTTTATCTAAATTTCAGATAAATCAGATTTTGAAAAGAGCTTATTAGATCCTATACTTACAGCCCAATCCAAATGTTCTGCTATTGTAAACGAAGAGTTCTGCGATTGTTAAATGGCCATATAGCAGTGCACCCAGTGTGCCACTGGTGGCTGTTTTGGAGCCACCGCTGCAAATATCAGTGGCCCGGGGCCAAAGCTAACTGCCTGCTGGAGCACAGGCAGGCCATGGGGATGGGCAATTGGAAAAATGGGATGGGGAAGAATGAGGGAGTGCCTAGGCAGGGAAATGGGACAGCAGGAGGTAGATGGGGGAAGGAGGGGGTGGACCCCAGTGGCAGCAACTTGCACTGGGATACTATCCCTCTTTCTTCTCCCTTACACTTCCCAGACTTACAACAGCAAAATAGATGGGATAGGGCTGAAGAGACCCAGAGGTTGGGCTGGGGGAGCAGAGGCTTACTACAAGGTTTCCTACAAGGTGAACAACTGTTCCCTTACCTTGAAGAGGCTTCCATGAGGCTGCCCACTGCAGAATGCAGGGTGCACCCCATTGGCATGGCTGCATTGGCACTGGGAGTTAGGATTGGGCTCTTGAAAGCAGAAATCATGATGATGTTAAAGTGAGCAAGTGGCATGAAGTCCAAGGGCACAATCCTAAGTTGTACTGGAATGGCAAGGCTGTCAGGCCTGAGCCATATCCCAAACACTTTAGGCACACTGGGGAGCCTCCCTGGCCCATTCTTGCCCTTGCCCCAGGGGAGACTCCAGCCTCCCCATGGGGTTCCTTGGATCTGCTCCTGCTGTATAGCAGGTGCAGCTCCGAGGAAGCTGCGCAATCCAAATTGGGGCCATGTGACCCGGGAACGGAACCTTGGATGCAGCCTACCAGCCCACCCCCTCCCCGGGCCTGCCTGCCCACCAGTCCACCTATCCCCCCACTGAGAACAGCTCTCCCACCCACTCTCCTCCCAGAACTGCCCTTGCACTAGCTGAGTTCGGCTGGCACAACAGTGGCTCAGCACCAGCTCTCCTGGGCCAACGCTACTGCTAGCGTTGGCCCAAGAGCCCTAGTGCCGAAGCAGGGATACTGGTCAGCGTCCCTGCGTTGGTGCTAGTGACATTGCTCTGATGCTATCACATAGCTTTGGTGCAATGTCATTCCATGGATTGCACCCTAAGACACATTTTGTAAACAGTACTCTGTGATTAGAGCAGAATAATAGTTTTGCTGTTCAGTGGGATAATGTAAACACAGTGTGATTCATTTCCATGCAAACGAAGGTTCCGGTCCTTCCAGTCCATACACACATTTGGGAGTAAGCTCTTTTGAATTCAGTGGAACTGAGTTGACATGTTGACATGACACATTCGCACTTCGAAGTTTAACCCCTCACTTGCAACCCAGGCCAGAACAGAGTAGGTGTAAATCTGTAGGCAAAATATGACACAGATCTTGCATCAATTGTCACATCCTCCTGTTGTTAAGGGGAAGTGGTGGCGGTGCAAGTTAAACTGCTGCTGCTGAGCTTGCTGACTGGAAGGTTGGCAGTTCAAGACCACACGACGGAGTGAGCTCCGGTTGCTTGTCCCAGCTCCGGCCAACCTAGCAGTTCGAAAGCACATAAAAATGCAAGTAGATAAATGGTGAGAAGGTAACGGCATTCTGTGCACCTTGGAATATAGTCATGCTGGCTATGTGACCACGGAAACTTGTCCTCGGACAAACGCTGGCTCTTCAGCTTAGAAACGGAGATGAGCACCACTCCCTACAGTGGGTTATGACTAGACCATTTCATCATGGGGAAACCTTTACCTTTTACCTGTTATGATCAAAGCATTTCCCAACATCTTTCACATTTCAACATCCTTTTCATCCCCATAGAATATAATCTGAGATTTCTAAAATAATATGCCACCTCCATAGCAATCATGAAAATCTGTGGCCCCTGAGACTAGTTTGTAAACTGGCTTGGCTGAGACAAGCTGGTAGAAAAATGTGGAGAGACCCCAGTATTGTGCAGCATCAGCACTGAGGATAAAATGATGTTCTCTACACCCAAGATTGCCTGTCTGCCACCTTTCATGAATTCATTTGTCAATAAAGAAAAAAGGAATGGAACATTTACATCTGCATGTTTCAGAATGAGCCTCTGGGCTGAACTGAAAATTAATTGAAGTGTTATCTTTTTTCATGCCAAAATCACAAAAGTTTGTTCAGAGGGAGAGTAAGCGATATCACCGTATTGAAGAAAATTAGTGCCTTTGTCACCGGTACAGAGTTTTAGTGAAGCTGACATATATCGCTAGTTCACTGACTTAAATTATATTCAGTTGCTTCAAAGGAGTGATGCCCATTGAGCTTTCTGAGACATAGTGTATGTTTTACAAATTAATATCAGGAGACTCCATGAGAATGTATCATGGGAATCTCCTTCCTGCCATAAGCCTTTCACTGGATTTAATTTGGAATGAAATTTCTAAATATCCAAGGCCAGGACAGAGCAAACAGCACACCAGGGGATCTGTCTTTTCTCAGGACAAGGATTTTTCTATAATGCTACCTGACTCACTGGAAACAACTTACTTTTCTACATTGCCTAAAATTTCACATGATTATTAAATCACTGAAGTATTATAAGTTCAACTGAACAATCATTTCAGTATAGACATTATATAAATCTTGAACTTGCATGACTGGAACACTTTCACATGTTTTCTTCTTTCACAAAAAGCAGGCACAGAGGGGCCAAATTGAATTGGGGCCTTGGCATGAGGGGAAAGGGGGCTTAACCGGTGGTGGGATTCAAATAAATTAACAACTGGTTCTATGACATCATAGCCAGAGCAAAAACAAACCAAAGCCAGCCGAGGTAAGCGAGTGGGCGTGGCCCAGCCATTTAACAACTGGTTCTATAGAACCTGGGCAAACCCCCTGAATCCCACCACTGGGCTTAACCCCTTGTCCCATGCCATCTTACACTAGTGCTTCTCATTTCTTTCATCCTGATTTTTCTCTATTTTTGCTAGTATTGTTACTGTTGCTTGTTTAAAAATGTTTTAGGACTACAATATGTGTAGGCGTGTCCAGTCTACCAGGAACTATACAGATATCTTGTGTATCCTTACAAAACTAGATGCTTAGAATGGGTAATGAACTCAGCCCAGTGGTGTACTGTGGGGGGGGGGCATGGGGTGGTTGCCCTGAGCACAAAATTCTTAGGTGCGCCATGGGTTCTCAGGGGCGGGATGCTGCCAGCTTTGTCCTTGGCTTCAACTGAAGCTGAGGAGAAGCAGGCCGAAGCCCTGCTGCCAAGGAAAACGTTGGCATTTTCTTCAGGGCGGGGTTCTGCTGCCTTCTGTGTGCCTCATCCTCTGCTTCAACTGAAGCCACAGAGAAAATGCTGAAGCCCCACTGCCAAGGAGAATGTCGGCATCCTCATGGGAGGGCGCTGCCAGCTTCAGGTGCGCAATACCTGCCCTGCCCATGCTACACCTCTGGCAACCCATTGTCTAGGAGAGATCATATGACAGCTTGTGCAACAATGCCCAGTTAGATCTTCAGGAATTCAGAAACTACAGTTACATGAAACAATTAGTTGTCAATTTGTGGCGTGCTGTAATATAGTTGAAAGAGGCTTCACATAACCTTCATGTGCATGTATTACTTAGAGCATACCAGGCCTGCACTCCATGGAATACCACTGGTAGTTGTGAGAGGAGGAGTCACTTTGTTGGACAGAAAGGTAGAAAGATACATGCAGGGCAGTTTGTAAATAACCTTTTCAGCATATCAGTACCTAAATTGGCTGCTGATCTAGGCACTGTAATTGTTACCTGAGTTCAGGGTCTCTGAGAGGAAATTCATCAGGAGGTGCAAAATTTCTTTTGGGCCCTTTCGAAAGGGGGAGGGAACAAAACAGAGTGGGGGAGGTGGCAACAGGGGCAAGCAGAACAGGGCAGGGGAGGGTGATGATGGCCAAAATTGTCTTTGGAGATACAGATAGATACAGTAATACAGTAGTACAGAAAACCAAACACTCCAAACACATCCTTAAGTTTCTCTAAAATCTTTTAAATATAGAAAACCATTGCAGAAAATTATCATCATCATGTTTAGGCTCATACTAGAATGGAAGATGTCCTTTGTGTACCAAAACTTCCTTATGCATACCTGGACCCAGTGCATATGGCTTGTGGCAGTAGCTGTCACTGTATGCCCATGGTAGTGACCCCAGCATCCTTCATGGGCAGTGAGTCTGGGTGAGATAGGAAAATGTAGGATTCCAGGAAATTTCTGGGCCCCCTCCTTTGGCTCCTGAGCCCCCTTTTTGACCCTGGGCCTGGGTACAAATAATTACCCCCTTTTATCCCCCCAATGGGCCCTGCCTGTCCAAGGAGCTTCCATCTCATTTTGTCTATTAGATTGGCCAGGAGAATGTGAATATCTGGACTGATTTTGAATGTCACTTGTTTCTTTCCCCTTAACAGATACTCAGTGCTCTGACAACACTAAACTGATAATCTCTACAGAGCAAGGGCTACCCAGTTCAACTGTGCCGTAAGAGTGCTGTCCCAGCTGGACCCTGTCACAGCACTCATCATTTGTTAGGCATGGAGTTCCTAGCAGTGTTGGGGACTGGGTTATTTTTCAACAAAAGGTGGTGACCCTCCTGACATGAAGAAGCAAATGTGGGAACAAATTGGACTGTGCAGGGGCAGGAGAGCTTGGGTTGGACAAGATAAATCTAAATTCCCTTCCAGCCCTGTGATTCTGGGTCTCTGGAAGTAAGTGCTAAGCTGAGTAACACAGAAGTAATATGCTTCCTGCAGAAATGTAATTGTATTGCAAGTTTTAATGTCAAGAAGTACTAGCAGATTCCTGGAAATCAGAGCAGTCCATTACAGCAAAACCAGCTTCTGGTGAGCCTAACCAAACGAAAGGGTAATCCTAATGCTAATAACATATATGCCACAATTTACTCATGGTTATCCAATGTGTGGCAACTAGACCACTAATTATATAAGTAATTACATTATATAAACATTTCATGTATTAAATTTCAGCATCTTAAAAAGATTCAGCATGTTATAAGAAAACTAATAGTAATTCTACTTTTGCTAACTGCATATGCTTTTTGATCCCTTTTCAAATTGCTTTCTTTCTTTCTTTTTAGAAAAGTGTGCTTGTTTATGTTTTCCTTTACTCTGCAATTTGTTTTCAATAGATTCAAATACTGTTAGACATGAATTATGTATTTAGCAGATGCAATGCTGAATTCTGACTGGTCCAATGTGACCAGGGAACAATCACATTTTCCACACCACTATCCCAGCTGCACAACTGTCACTTTCTATTACTCGTGCCTGAACAATTGAATGTGGCTTGTAATGACAATAATTGCCTCAAAATTGTTTGTCATGTTTGACTTGTTAGCAACAATCTACTAACGGTTGGTTACAATCAAGTTCTTGGTTGTTATTGCATAATTACATGTGAAGACTTTAAGCCAATAATAGCCCCAAAATGAAAATGATCTTTTTACAAACAGCATAGAAATACTTCAGGACACTTTAGTCCAATCACATTTATCATTTTTATATTTGCCAAGCTGGAGTAACTTTATCCCTGTGCTGAAAACTAATACAAGGTTTACATTTTGCTAAAGCTACCGAAAGAAAACGAAAAGGATTTGTATTAACCATCTCATAACTTCATTAACTGGAAAGGCTAGCAAGTTACAAGGGGGATTTCTGTCCTTCCACCTTTAGTTCTTCACTGAGCCAATTTTCAACTGTGTACTGTTTAGGATAGTAGTATTACTCGTGTTAACAACTGACCTAAAGTGCAACAAAGTACTTGCATGAAGGAAGAGGGGCATGATGGGTGCAATACTGAAGGCTTAGCAACCCTTCTCTCTTGCTCTCTGCTTTATTGTGCTCTTACGGATCCATTGGGTTTTAGCTGGGAAATTGATCTTTCCTCTCCCACCACCAAAGTTAGGAAGCCTAGACAGAAGGAAATTTCCTTTGGGAGCCTCCCTTTCTGATTAACAGAGAGCCCCCAAATCTTGGGGTTCTTCTTAAAAAGCCAACAACAGCAGAACATGATGGCCTGGAGAGATGTGGTAACATTCTCACTCCTGAATGAACTTGGTCCAGGCAGGTAGATCTGTAGAAACTATAACAATTTTAGTAAAAGCTGCAGTGCCGGCATAGCCAACCAATCCGACAGAACTCTAAAGTGCAAGTGGCAAATTCCCTAACACAATTAACTGAATACTTGCCTGTTCTAGTTACTCACACTGTCCCAGGAGTCTGGTTCCTTCATTCATAATGCAGCAAGGTGAGTGGGGATGCCTCTCATAAGGCAGCAGCTGCTTTCAGTGGTGAATTGGGCAAAACATCTCAGCATCCTTGTATGTGACTTTGAAAAAACTAGGGCTGATGATGTCAAGGATCCATCTGATTGAATAGGTTGTGACCATCTGGGCATCCCTATTATTCTCTTTCAGCTGGTCCCATGGGTTTGGATGCCCAATTAGCTGTTGCATGCTAATCCTAGCAGAGGCCATTGGCTAGGATCTATTGTTCTTGGGGAGGCCAGGCATGAAGACAAGCAATCCACAGAATGATCTATCAGCCTTATCATGCAATCTTTCTGCCATTGTGCTAATTTCAAAGAGTTCTAGGAAAGCATCCCAGGACAATAGCTATTGCAGCAGAATGCCCTCAGCAGCTTTGTTTAGTTTCTAAGGCCATTGCAGAAGCCTCTTGAAGGTTAGAGAGTTCTACAAATAGACATAGAACAGTGAAAAATTAGGAATTTTCACCACAACTTGCAAGAAACAAAAGGATGTGAACAAAATGAGGGCAAAGAGCTGCTTCATGCAGAACAAATGCACACATTCAGGTATCCTCCCTCCTCATAATTGACTCAGGGTACAATCCTAACCTGGATTTAGCCTCGCACAAGTCCCTTGTGCTGGTCCAGGAATGTTGCAAACACACCGTAATGCATGATTGGACCACTCTTGGATCAGGGAGGATGGCGCATGTGCAAACATGCTTTACAACATGTTTGTGACACTTCTGGGCCAGCATAAGGGACTTGTGCTTGTCTAACTCCAGGTTAGGATTGCGCCCTCATTGACCCACTGAAATTGACTGGCAGTAGCAACAGGACAGATCATGCTAATGAATTTCTGGAATTCACTATCTTAAAATGTGGTGATTACAACTAGCCCAGATATCTTTTAGAAACAATTAGGCAACCCATCTTTAATTATGAGCTATAGATGTTTAATAATTACATGACATCCTTACAATTGAGCTATTGTGATATAAATTGTAGTATTAATTTTGGCTAAGATTTAAGAGCCTTAAGTATGAATCTTGGAATTGGAATGCTGATATAGCATCTACCGGAGGCATTGGAAACAATGCTGTAGTACTATATTAGAAATGACAGACCATTCTTCTTCTTATTGAACTCTCCTGTGCTTATTTCCACCATGCAAACTTGAAAGGTAGGACTAATAGTGACAGTCTGCACGTTGACCACTGATCTATGCAATCCACAATCATTACATTCCAAATTTGTCTAAATTGAAAGTGAGAAAAGAAGTTGACTGTACTTGTTTGGCAGAAAAACAGACGACTGTAGAGTGTTTCCATGGAGCTGTTTGTTTCTTCTTTCATCACCACATTGAGGATTGTTTCTCACTTGCCATTTTGTACTCAGCTATGGATATCCAAATGAAACATGTAAGTGCCTTGCATCAGTTTTCTAGGCAAAATACATAAAGGCAAGGATTGAGAAAGGCTCTGGTTGCTGCTTCTGTATATTTTGCAGGGGTGAATAGTAATTTAAATACGTATGCACAATTCAGAACTGTGGGAGGTTTGTGCATGTTGCATTTTGCTGGTCCTATGGCACAGCTGAATTAAATAATGAGAAATTTGCTTTTTTTCCTTTTGTCAGTTACGTATTTATTTTATGACAGTCCAACATGTGGCCCATGAATCCTTTTTTGACAGCCCTCGAGAACCCTGCTGCACCCCCCCTCCTCAGCGCTTCAAACCTTCAGTGGCTTTTCTATCTCCTGCCACGCTGTAGCTACTTCTCCTTTGAACAAGGAGAAGCCGGAACAGCACAGTAGGGAGGCGAGAAGCCCCTTACACCCACTGCCTTCTCCTCCAGCTTCTTTTCCTGCCACCCAGGTCTGAATCTGGAAGTAACTGGCGGTGGCATCATCACTTCACTGCTAATTACTGCCGCATTTTCTTGGCAAAATACATAAAGGCAAGCATACCCCCCCCCCAAAAAAAAAACCTTGGTAGAGGACAGTGTACTGCAGTCTCCTTAGTGATCAAAGTTGGATTGCCCTGATCGACTTCTTATGGAATGGAATAATCACCCCCATTATAACTTGAAAACATGGACTGTGTTCCATACATACAGCATTGGGATGAATATATACTGTTGTGTATGTAGATCTCTGTGTGTGTCTATCCAACAAATGTTTGTAGTTGTCAGTTTTGACAACTGTTTAGAGAGTGATTGGCCTGAATATTTCCCCTCCCCTCCCCTCTGACAGCTTTATTGAATTCCCCATTCCTTCCAAAGGTGATCAGTGTTGCCAAAGCTGAAAGTGAAAACCATCTGTTTGGTATAACGCATGTAATTCCTAATCCAATGTCTGGAACTATTGTACACGCATAGACCCAAATACTGGATGAAGAGGTCTAGCTGTAGGAATTTGATGTGTAGCACTGTTTTCGTATGTTACTGATCCAGCAGGAAGAGTACTTCAGAAAGATTGTATTTGTATGCACATAAGACCCCTTGGATGGTGGTGGTATTTTAAAATAGATGTATCTGTATACAGTAATTTAGAAATTGAATGCTTTGAATCCCCAGATTTCTCCTTTTCAGAATCTGTTGTGTCACCCCATGTGGTTCCATTTTACTACAACCTTACAGAAAAGTACTCCTGTTCATTCAAACCTCTGGCTTCCTGAGCGTTTAGAACGTCTTTCCCCACAGTTCTTTTATAGGCCAGACAAATAAACGAGGGTGAGCTCTTTAAATTCCTAGGAATGCAGAACCTTGATTTTTTTTTTTTGTAGCTGAAGGTTAGATGTTAGTGTAGAAATGCAGTTCTTAGGGGATATGACTGATAACATAGGCACTTCTCATTTTATGTGAGCGCTACAGCACAGCAGTGTGTGTCTCAGAAACGCGTACTTCAAAATACTATACCACCCAATATTTTTTGCCATAAGCCTATATTTAAATGGTACAGGTTGGGGAAAGTCATATAAAACTTAGGGCGCAACCCCAACTTTCCAGCACTGACATAGCTGTTCCAATGAGGCCCGTTCTACATTTTGCAGTGGAGTAATAATCATGGAGGCCTCCTCAAGGTAAGGAAATATTTGTTCCCTTACCTTGGAACTGCATAGCCCTTACCCCTGTGGTTAGGATTGCGCTCTTAGGGTTAGGCCAGCACAGTTAGGCCAGCAAAGTTTGGCTGGCAGAAGGGCCACCATAAAGCACGTTTGGACCACTATGGGGGTTAGGGAGGATGGTGCACATCTGTGGCCCTTGGGCTGGCCAAACTTTGTTGGCCTAACTATGCCAGCCTAACTCCAGGTTAGGATTGTGCTTTTAGGGGACAATTCTGAAGGCGACTGGGGGGGGGGCGTGAGATCAGATCAGAAGGGTGCAGTGGTACAGGACACATCCTAACCCCCATCCCTTGCCTGAGCACAGGCTGCCGAGATTTGCATCTGTGAAATCCCTGGAACAGATCTGAGTAGCCTGTAGGGTGGCTATGGCTTGCATGGGGTAGGGGAAAAAATATCCCCTTTCCCCAGGTTGACCTCCAGTTACCTCCAAACCTGCACTGCATACAGTGCAGGCCGCTATAGCCTGCTTGTTCCAGCACAGGATTGGATTGGGCTGCTCATTTAATGACTGGTGGGCTGGGTCTAGTGGGAGGGTGAGAGGATACAGTTGTTGATGGCTGAGAAAATTGTCAGATTTTGGATCTCACAATGTTTTCAAGAAATAGGATGATAATGTTTTTGGTAGCCCTTGTTTTCTTTTCTTGCAGCATTTCTTCATTATTCTTCATGGCTGACAGAACATTTTAAAGTTTTGTGCTAAGTTCACTATTTGGATTGTCTTCATCTAAAATAGCCCAAACACCCTCAGAGCACAATCCGAACCTGCTCTGGAACAGGCAGGCCAGCTGGCCTGTGCTGTATCCAGCACAGGTTAGGAGGCCACTGGAGCCTCCACAGGGCTGGGGAACGTTTGTCCCCTTACCCAGGGATAGGCGCCAGCCGCTCCATAGGGCTGCTTGGATCTGCGCCTGCTGTTTAGCAGGTGCAAGTCCAAGCAAGTCGCATCAGCCCGAATTGGGGCCGTGCAGCCCAGGGACAGGGGTTAATTGAGGGAAAATAGACATCTTTTTCACAAGGATCTTGAACTAATGGTGTAAAGTTCCTTAGAGGTCTTAGAAGACAGGTACTGTTTTTTCCTCCGAGATGCATATGTTATGTTGGCATTCTCCTCTAAAGAAGAGCCATTTCATTCGGACAGGAAATCTACTCTACCCTCCCTCCTCAATAATAACCATCAGAATCTGAAGGCTATTCTTCAGCTATTATTCAGGCTATTATTCAGACTCTGAAAGCTATGATTGAGGAGGGAGGGTATTCTGCAGAGCAGATTTTCTATCCAGATGAAATGGATCTTTTTTAGAGGAGAATGCCAACATGAACATATGTATCTCATGAGGAAAAAACAGCATCTGCCTTCTAAGAGCTCTAAGGAACCTTACAGTAGCCACAGCACCAGCAGATTCAACCTCCCCACTCATCTTTGTGATATCTGTATACCTGAAGTTCATGAATCAAATAGAACTAGCATTGAATAGCGTCACTGGGCTGTCTTCATCATTTTGTTGTTTTTCATCGATGTGCACATGCTTTTTCCTGGGCTAAGAACATGCAGCACAAATGTATTTTTGCACACATTTTTATCTTGAATCCATGGCATCTGTTCCATGTGTTCCATGATAGAACTCTGAGCATATGAGGTTTTCTTTGCACTTGCTGATGTTCCTGATTGAACACTTTTCTTTATTGTCTCAGAATTGTCTCAAATGGAACAAACAGTGCTCCCACTTAAACCAAGCACATAGCCAACATCCAGTACATGCTCACTTCTCTGAAGGTGCTTCATCGCATCACATTTCACATCAGTTGTGATTCTTTTCATGTCTTTTTTGCTTTAGGCTCCCCAGACAATGCAGATGGAAATTATCTAGACCTGGCTGATGGGGAAAACAGAGTTTCACACTAAAAAAAAAGCGTGAAATTTCAAACATGACTATGCTGCCAGCATAACGCATGGGTGCACGTGGCAAGCACGTTTGACAGTGTTATTTCAAAGATGTGTGTGTAAATTATATTTGTGTATTAATTAAACAAGCAAGTTATTCCAAAGACATCTAAATCAAGGAGTGGGTGAGCCCTTAGCAATGCCGCATTTGTGACTCTCTTAGCCAGTAACACTGAAATATGTTTGGTATATTATTCCTGTGTCACCTGTTGCCTTTGGTGTAAACACAATGGTCTTTCCAAATCAAAGCAGTAAAAAGAAATAATCATTTACAGTAATAGCCACTAGAGGTCTGCGGATATCAAAATTTAGGCAACACAAATATTTCTGCTAGTATTAAGAATCTTGCACTTCAGTAAAAAATGAAATAACTTTAATGAAAAAATTCCTTGTCGGCTTTTCAACACCCCTTGTTCTGGCTCTCTGATTTTCCCCCCTCAAGTGTTTTAATGAAATCTTTAATCTTAACTTTTATACTTAACTTTTGTGAAGATACAAAGGAAAGATTTATTCTTTTAAAACATAAACTTTAAATATTTTTATTATTACTATTAACATACCGTAGCTTGATTTCTTAATCTGTAATTCATGATGCTGTACACTAAATTCTACTGTAGTCAGGGAGGAAGATGCATGTCTGTGTGCTGGCCTCTCTGACTCCAAGAGTGGTCCAAACATACTTTAGGGTGTCCCTTGTGCCGGTCAAACTTTGCTGGCCTAACTGTGCGGGCCTAACTCTTAGGATTGCCCCCCCCCCGGAAATTGCTAAATTGGCAGATGACACCAGAACATTCAGGTTAGTGCAATTTGAAGGAACCTGAGGAGAACTTCAAAAAGTATATTTCCAACATAATGACAGTTAAAAGATACGTGACAGTAAAACTGATGTGTATTAGAGCACTAGCGTCCCTGTGGCAGATCAAGGGGGACAAATGCCCCTGGTGGCATGCCTGCAGGGGTGGCAACACCATCCATGTCCCCACACCACCCCAGCTGTGCTGCCCCAAAAGGCTGCCAGCATCTGCTCCCCCCCCCCCCCGAGGCATTCTGAGGGCCAAAGAAGCAGTGTTATGTGTGGCTGTCCTCAGATTGCCTTCTAAGGGCTGAAAAAAATCATTTCCGGTTTTTGGTTGAAAATTGGAAATGATGATTTCAGACCTTAGAAGGCATTCTGAGTACCGGAAAAGCCATGTTGTAGCATCCCCAGCCCACGGAATACTTTATAAGGCCTTCTAAGGGCCAAAAAACAGGAAGTGATGTTTTTGGCCTTTAGAAGGCATTCTGAAGGTCTGGAAGACTGTGCGCAGCTTCCCTGACCCTCAGTATGTTTCTGGGACATGGTTGTTGGTGTGGGCGGCCCTTGGGACAATATGACTGGGGTTGCACAGGGGGTATGGATAGCAACTCCGCCCCTTTAGGTGTGGTGCCTGGGGCATTTGCCCCCTTGAATGTCTCTGGAGGAGGCAGCGGTTGCGGGGGGCTGCACCTATAGGTGTGGGTGGCATGCTGGAGGTGTGTCCTCTGCACTAAGAATGTCACTGAATTAGATTTAAAAAATCATGTCTTCACAGCATATGGATGGGGTCAGAGCCCTTTGCATCATGTTTAGCATAATACTAAAGCAATTTCAGCAATGTCATTTTCATGTCCTGCATTCCTTACCAGAGCACATATTTAATGATAGTGCTTGGTCATTTAACTGAGATAATTTTGCAATTCTTTTCCTTTTTGTTTCAGGCAGGAATTATTAAATAGAGATGGAAATGTCCTCCTCTGTTCTGTGAACCACCCACAAGATCAGCTTTTATAATAATCCTCTGATTTACACTTCTGAAAGATGCAGTATCTAATTAGGTCTCTGTTTTTAAAAAGGGCAAAGGGCTTGTTAAATTCATTTATTACTACAATGGATAATTGCAACACAGGCCCAGCCTTAAGCCAATGTGACCGATGCCCCCCACATCGGGCCCGCACTTAAGGGGGCCCCACCGTAGTGGGCCCCACCCCACTGTTTCTTCTGGCTGACCGTTTCTGCACTTGGAGTGCATTTCTCCTTTAAGGGACTCAGCCGCGCCTGGCAATTAGCACTCCGATCTGAAGAGCGGGCTCCTTCTTTTGCTTCCTGCACTGTGCCTGCTCGGAGATCCCTTTGCATGCAGTGGCGTTTCTACAGGGATGGCAAAGCTCTAACTTTTGCAAGAAGCCTTACCTTGCAGTGGAGATTACTCCTCTCCTGCACCGTTTTAGCCAATCTTGGCCTTGCTTACTGGCTACAGCAGCAAGGGAGAGGAGGGATTTACAGGACAGGGTAAGGCTTCTTGCAAAACTTAGAGCTTTGCCATCCCTGTAGAAACGCCTCTGTTTGCATGTTAATTTGCTGCTGCTTGGGTGAGTGTTCATTTCTGCAGCAATCCAGGAAAGTTTCCTGCTCCCTCCCCTCCGTTAGTTCTGAGTCTCTATTTCTTGTTAATTTGCTGCTGGTGGTGTGAGTTTGCTGCTGGTGTGAGTCTGCTGCAATCCAAGAAAGTCTCTTCCACCTCTCCCTCTGTTGGTTCCCAGTTCTTAACTTACTACTGCTGAGTGTTTACAGTATGTTGCTGCAATCCAGGAAGGTTTCCTTCTATTCACCACCACCCCTCCTGAGATCCCTATTCCATGTAAATTTACTGCTGCTAGTGTGGGGTTTGAGTCTGCTTCAGTCAAAAAACGTCACCTTCCCCCCCATTGGTTCTGAGATTCCTATACTGTGTTAGTTTACTGGGTCTGTGAGTTCTGTCATAAACTGAGTAAAATTTATCCATAAATCTAAGTTCCATATTATCTGTAATCTATATATATATAAAGAAGAACGTGTGTGTGTGTGTTCCGCATAAGCTCTGCAACGCCTGGAGTGATACGCACCAAACCCGGCACGCGCATGCCTTACGGCCTGGCGACAAACACTGCGGGGGTCAGGCCCCCCCTAGAGCCCCTGGAGGTGGGGGTACGCTGGGGGCCCCACATGAAAATGGTCGAAAACGGCTGAAATCGGCATCGAATCTGTAGTTTCTGGGGTCACCGAGATGAGTGGCGATGCTCCTGATGCCGTTGGAGTCCGGGTTCGGCCCCCCCTCAGCGTGGGGGGCGAGAAGGGGTGCGAAACAACACGTCCGCCATGCCCTGCTGGAACGCCTGGAGTGACTGGCACCAGACTCAGCACGCACATGCCTTGTGGCCTGGCGACCAACACTGCGGGGGTCAGGCCCCCCTAGCGCCCCCGGGGGTGGGGGTGCACATGGGCTGCCACATAAAAATGATCAAAAACGGCCAAAATTGGTGACAAATCCATAGTTTCCGGGGTTGCCGAGACGAGCGGTGATGCTCCAGACACCGTTGGAGTCCGGGTTCAGCCCCCGTTGGCGTGGGGGGAGTGAGAAGGGGTGCGGAAAAAATGTCCACCATGCCCTGTTGGAACGCCTGGACCGATTGGCAACAGACTCAGCACGCATATGCCTTATGGTTTGGCGACAAATACTGTGGGGGGTACGACCCCCCTGGTACCCCCAGGGGTGGGGGTGCCATGTAAAAATACTCGAAAACGGCCAATATTGGTGTCGAATCCCTAGTTTCTGGGGTTGCTGAGATGAACGGTGATGCTCCCGATGCCGTTTAAGTCCGAGTTTGGGCCCCCCCATCATGGGGGGTGAGAAGGGGTTCAAGACACAGTGCTTGGAAATAGAATGTCCGCAGCACGCTGATGGTGGCGTAGAGGACACCATTTGATTTCAGATTTCACAACTCATCCCACTTCTAGAAATACTGTGGGGGTGAGACACCCCTAGCACCCCCTAGGGGTGGGGGTGGGAAGGGGGTGACATAAAAATAATCAAAAACGGCCGATATTAATGTTGAACATAGTTTTCGGGGTCGCTGAGATGAATGGTGACACTCCCGATGCTGTTTAAGTCCACGTTCGGCTCCTATTGGCATGGGTGGTGAGAAGGGGTGAAAAATATGGATGTTGCAGCATAACTCTGGAATGCTTGC
This sequence comes from Lerista edwardsae, assembly GCA_029204185.1. Lineage (NCBI taxonomy): Eukaryota > Metazoa > Chordata > Lepidosauria > Squamata > Scincidae > Lerista > Lerista edwardsae. Next base: position 3,963,453 of record JAJKFI010000031.1, read on the forward strand.
AGCAATTTACACCAAACTTGGTACACATATCACTTACACTCTGGAAAGAAATACTTTCATGTTCAGCCCCCATCAGCATGGGGGTGAGAAGGGGTGACAAATGAAATGTCCAAAATGACCAACATAAGTGTCAAATCCATAGTTTTCGGGGTCGCTAAGCTGATTGGGGACAGTCCCAATGACATTTAAGCCCAAGTGTAGTCGAATGGAATGAATAAAACTCTGTTGAACCTTCTGGAAATTTTTAGAAATCATTATGCCCTGGTTTTGGACTCCAATCAAATACTTGCCATGTTACCAGATGTAGTCACTGAATATAAGTCTATTGATACTGTAGTAGAGGCCTATGAGGTCGTCAGTTACCCATCAGACTTCCTAAACTCACTTGATCTGGCTGGATTGCCACCATATCGTCTTTTACTTAGAGTAGGATCTCCAATTATTTTACTACGGAACCTCGACCCGCCAAAACTTTGCAATGGCACAAGGCTATGTGTCAAGAAGATGCTGAGTACTGTAATTGAAGCAACTCTCTTAACAAGAAAGGGAGGGGGTGAAACAGTTTTTATCCCACGGATAACGCTCGTTCCGATGGATCTTCCTTTTAATTTTAAGAGATTGCAATTTCCAGTGAGACTTGCATTCTCAATCACGATCAACAAGTCACAGGGGCAGTGTATTAAGTATGGCGGAGTGGATTTGAGATCACCATGTTTCTCCCAGGGACAACTTTATGTTGTTTGCTCAAGGATGGGTTCACCCAAGAATTTATTTATTCTTGCTCCTGGAGGTGAAACTAAAAATGTTGTTTATAATCAGGTTCTGAGTTAAATTAATATTATAGTGAATTTGTAAAATATTTTACTTTATAATTTTTATACTGTACTTATACTTTTAATGACCTGTAAATAAAATTACTTCGATTTTACACTACAGATAGAATTCATTCCTTTTCCTGTCTAATAGAAGCTTGGGATAAATAAATACCTGGGCAATGCCGGATAAGGACCAGCTAGGGCATTTATATTTAAACTGAGAGCTCAATGCTATGTCTACTCAGAAGTAAATCCCATTGTATTCAACTGATCTTGCTCTCAGGAAAGTGGGGCAGGATTTCTGGTCCTCAACACCCTGTGAGATATACAATGCAGTCCTCATGCAGAAAATGTTGGAGACCCCTTCTGTAGTGGAATGGTTGAGATGTGGAACTGTGAATCAGGGCAGTTCAGCTGCCTGTAATCAGCTCCCCTGTAATCAGCTTTGAAATCTGCATTAGGGGGATATAAACAGTTGTGTACACTATGGGATTGTAAGGATTCCTGAGATATTTTCAAAGTACTTTGAAGCCTCTGTAGATCTCTATGAATGCTTATTGTGATTTGTTTATTATGAATGGCTGGTATTGGCCACAATAGTTAAAATGAAGCTTCCTTGTACAGATACAGTATATCCAATGATGTCATGCAGGGGGTACGCGGGGGTACGCGAGTACCGGTTCCTAGGATTACAGCTGGCCCCGCCCATTCGCCCGCCCACTCATTGACTCCGCCCCCTGCAATGTTTGAATTTCCTGCACGTTCTCAGAGCGAGGGAGGCAGCGAGCGGAGCCTTGCCTTGCCTTGCCACTGAAAAATGAGCTGCTCTGGGGTTTTGGAACTGTTGGGTCACTTTAACATGATGCCAGGCCTCCTTAACATGTTCTGGGGGGCTGTGGAATACTGTTGCAACTGTTGGGTCAGTTTAAAATTGTCTGAGGCCTCAAAAAGCGCTTTTTTCATGTCACTTCCTGCCACAACATCACTTCCTGCTTATGACATCACTTCCGGTGGGCGGGTCCCAACACGTGCCAGTCAAAAGTGAGTACCTGTTCTTAAATCATTTAGATGACACCCCTGAGTATATCTTCTGAATAACGGGTGCTGGCAATAAGTAACAAAGGATGGCTGTTGTTCTACTGCTTTTCTGGAGAGCATCCATTGTACAGAAGAGGGAATTTCTGGCAGGTGCAGGTCGACATGGTGTAGTTTTAAAAAACTACACCAGCCAAAACTCCCTCTTCTGTACAATGGCTAAAGGTACACTCTCTATCCCTGTTTGTATCAGGTAACCCTATTCATATAGCTATTTTACTTTACCTCATCAAGGTTCAAAAGTCATGTAACATTTGTTATCTTCAGGATGGGTTTCAAGTGTTTTGATAGGGGTGCAATTTCAGTGTGCCCTTTTCCCTAAATACGCCTCTTCTGCAGCTGCAAGTATTCTTATTGCATTAATTCTTAGGGTTATGTAGAAAACATATATAATATTTTCCATCGCTGCACCACTTTGATTTCTGGTAAGTGCAAGACTGAATGATCTAGCCCCAGCAGCTGCAGCTGCATGGGGCTCCTGTTGTAAACCATTAAGCAAAGGGGCATATTCAAAGGCACAACATATTTTGGTGAAAAGTGGCAAGCACTGTGCTTGATTACTTAGCATTTCAGAAGAACATCCCCACCCTGTAGAACCTTTTCCCTGTAGAACCCACCCTGTAGAACCTCTTGTGGATCCAAGAGACTTTGGTGCTCACTAAACTATGCTCCTAGTGCTCCCCCCAGCACTTCTGCACACCTCGTTTCTTTTCACTTTGCTGTTGTTTCCAAAAATTCTCCCTCAACCAACTCCCCAAATGCACAGAGGTGCTGATGGGGGTGTCTTTGAGATCGCTGCCATTCTACAGGCTCCAGGGAGAGCTAGACATTTGCCACTTCCCTGATGGCCTCCCCACCCCCAGCAGACCTTTCCTCCAAACCCAGGTGGAGGCAGACACACAATGCAGGCTCCGGGGCATCAAAAAGCCTTCCCATTACATTATGCTAGCAGCGCTATGTGATTGGCCCAGAGGGAAGGAAGGCAGCAACCAATACCACCCATCGGCTGCCCTATTACTTACCAGTCATACATTAAATTGGTAAGTGGGGGGCCCCGCAGGAATGCCCCACATTGCCCCCCTCTCCTAAAGCCGGCCCTGTTGCAACACTTTGCCCCAGTTTTATCCTTCCGTGATACTAGCAGGAATTCAACAACATTCTGAATTCTCCTATAGCTGCTTCTACAGAGGCATCTAATTGTGACAGTCCTATCCAACTTTCTAATACCAATGCAGTCATGCTTGTTCTTCTCTCGCATCCAAGTTGTAATGCTTATATTCAATCACCTGGTGCCACTATAGTGCTATTTAGTTTGTTTCAGAATTTGTCTCCTCAGAAGCTCTGTGCAAATGTTACCATGAACATGTGCATGGACATAATAGATTCTGCTATGCCAATCATGATCCCATTTATTATCTCCACAGAGTCTATGTATAAGCCTGTTGCCAGAGTACCTACCCCAATAAGCATACAAGGCACATATTGGATTTAAAACTTAGGTCATCTGAGGGGGCTGTCCTGAAAGTGCCACTTCTGACCCACATTAGGGGGATGGCAGCATTATTAGGAGAATGCTTTTCTATAGTGCTGCCACAGTTATGGAGTTTTTGGAGATTTAAGAATGACCCCTTCCCTGAAAACTTCCTGGTGAGGCTCTAAAACGTGTTTTATTTTGTTTAGCTTTGTAGGGTTTTGTCTCTTGTAGCTGTATATTATACATAATTTGCTGTTCTTTTTGCTTTTCCTCAATATTATTTGATTCCATCTTAGTTCCATTGATCATTAAACTGAGTTTGCAGACCCAGATTTTTGTATGTTGCAGTGGCGTAGTAATGAAAGTGTAGCCCGGTGCAGAGGGCAAAGAGATGCCCCGGAAGTGACATCACAACAGGAAGGTGTGACAGCACGCCTGGGATTTTAAAAAAGTTGAAAAATGGAGGGGCACAAACTCCCCAAGCAGTGGGACTCCTCCTGCTCCCCAAGCATGCAGTCACCTCACAGTCATACATTCATTCATATTTTTCACATTTTTATACTACCTTCTTCCATATAAACATCAGAGCAACTAGTCCAAAAAGCACATTCACGTTCAGAACCAAGGGAGGGAAGTGGGGAGGGGGGAAGATCTCTCTCTATACATCAGAGCACCCATTCCAAAAAGCACATTCACCCTCAGAACCAAGGGAGGGAAGTGGGGAGGGGGGAAGATCTTTATATAAACATCAGAGCACCCAGTGCTCTGGGAGCCTAGAGGGGCTTTGCTGGGACTGCAGTCTTTCACTCTTCTGATTGTGCAGGAGCTCTGAAAGCCTTGTTGCCCCCCCTAAAGCTTGTAGCCCGGTGCAATTGCACCCCCCTGCACTTCTTTAGCTACACCCCTGATATGTTGAATGTTTTCATAGTTGTCTTATGAAAATTTTGTAAGCTTGCTTAGGCAAAGAAAAGGCTGGCTAGAAAATTATAAATAAATAGTTTCATTATACTCTGCAAAATTCCTGCTGAGAAGGCAGTTTTAACTAAGAATTATCATGAACCTATGTATAGATCAGGTAGGATCATTTATGCATAGACTTCTCACTTGCTGCATTTTGCGAAAACTTGAACATCGTGGTTTCCCATACCCGAATATTCCGTAAGAATACCAGGAGTCAGATGTAATCATCTAGAAGCATTCCATCTAGGAATTTAGCAAGTTATGAAGCACCCCTCATCCTCAGTACTTAGGTGCAGATCTGATTAGCCCCATAGAGATGGCTGGACCTTACCTTGGGGAAATACCTTCTTATTCCTAGGTAACACCTCCTCCTAACTGCCTCCTAACCTGCACTGGATAAAGTGCAGGCCATCTGGTCTGCCTGTTCCAGCGCAGGTTAGGACTGTGCTCTAGAAAGCACAGGTGCAGAAAGTTGTAAATGAGAGTTAACAAGTGAAATACAAACATACATGGCCTCTTGTGGGTCCAAAGATCCTCACTGGACAGCACCAATGCTTATTCAAGCATTGCAGGCTAACAGGACTCAAAGGTCATAAGCAGTAATCCCTACTGGTTTTCTGTTTGTACCACTTCTCTCAGAAGGAACATAAACATTAAAGCCATAAACTGCGCAGCAATACAGTTATTACACTTTCTTGTAACACCGAGTACTGGTCACAGCCTATTAACATCACTTCATTTAAACCCCTTTTTCACCATGACAGCTTAATAACATGTTTTGTGAAACGGTGTAGTATTCTGACTTGATTAAGTGTCCCACATCACATTGTTTCTATTGTGCTAAAAGCTGGTAAGATAAAGATTGCATGATTAGTGTCCTCCTGGAAGCTAATGGAGAGGGTATATTTCTTCTCTCAATAGGTATTCCAGGGAGTGATAACCTAAATTATTTTCATGTGGATATGTAAATCGACTGGCCATTATACTATTAGAATATTGTTACTATACTATCATACATCCATGTTCAAATGGTAAGGTTTCTTTTTTTTTTTTCTGAATTGCACTGATTTTTCTGACTGTTCTATTTGAGGTATCATAGAGTTTTGTTCACAACATCTTGCTATGTCTCCGCCCAGAAACAGGGCATGCTTTGCCTGGTGATTCTTTTTTGACCAGTGAAACATCACATTTATGGCCCAATCATTATCCTGGGCCAGGATGCATAATGCAAGGCCACTGGCACAGCATTGTAGTGCTGACAGTTTGCAGCTTTCCGGCCCTTCCACTGGCAGCAGTGCTGCGCAGACCAGCAGAAGGCCTGCCACAATGGTGGTCCTTGCAGAACATGAAGGATAGGATTGGGCCAAAAGTCAGGTGGCACATGTACCACTGGTTGGAGAGAACAGCCTTTAATGCACATGCTTTTATGTAGCCTTACAATACATTTTACAGATTATATATTTATCAATGACTTTTTCTGTCTATAGACTAGCAATTTTCAACCAAAGTGCTGCAGGACATTGATATGCCACAAACAGTCTTCAGGTGTGCTCAGAAGTTTGAGGAGGATTATTTATTAGTTTGACCATTGGGGGGATGTGAGCCCCTCATTGGCAGTGTGGCGTGCTTTGTAAATTATTTTAAAAAAACTAATGGTGCGCCCAGTGGCGTTATTCACCCGGTACGCTGGGCGGGACTTACCTTTGAGCGGCAGTCCGCAACGGGCGGACTGCCACTCAAAGGTAAGTCCCGCCCAGCATACCGGGTGAATAACGCCACTGGGTGCGCCCTGACAATTTCAGTGCCTTGTCAGTGTGCCCTGGAATGAAAAAGGTTGAAAATCACTGATGTACTCAAGAGCAAGGTTTCAGAGAGGAGTTTTCCTCTGCCCTGTCAGGAGACACCAGGGATTGACCCTGGGACCTTTGGTAAGCCACTGAGCGATTGCCTTCCTCTTAACTGTTATATTATTATATCTTTCTAACCCATAATACAAGAAAGCTCTAAATGGTAGTATACTGAATATTCATTATACGTCTGGATTTAGAGCAAAATACAAGCACTCAGTGCATAAATAAAGATTATAAAAAGTAGAAATAATGAAGGAAAATCAATACATTACCATTTAATTATATATTTACCCACCCAGTGACCCTTCTGCTGATTCCCCCCTCCCCCACCCCTATTCTTACTACACATATCCTGTTCTTACTTTGGAAATCTAAAAGCGGTTCACGTACATATCCTCACCCTAAAAGGGAACTACAAAAGAGTGATCATGCTCAGCATGTTGGAAAAGATGTAGTGGTACACAGCTTTGAGTGACAGAGCTGCAGCTACAAGCTTCCATCCTTGTGGAGGGAGTTTCCATGCAGACAGGCATTCAGGCAGAGGCTTCAGGTGGCACAAATAAAAGATTGTAATCCTATACACACTTTCCTGGGAGCAAGCCTCATTGAGCACAATGAGACTTAATTTTGAGTAGGCATGCATAGGATTGCATTGTCAGTTTACATAGAGAAGCATCTAAAGAGAAAAAGTTAGCAAAGAAATTACTTTGACTAAGCCTATATATACCATGATGTCTCAAAATCACATAAGTCAGCTTCAGATTCCAAATAAGACTCATCAGATCCTCCCCCCCAATTTACCAGTATTCTCTTGGCAGGCCAAGTGTATGTGTGTGTGTGTGGGGGGGTGAGCTTCATTATTTCTGCAGTGGGATCTACAAATTTGTTAATTTTCAGGGGAGGGGTTACAGGGGCTAGTGGCAGTGGTGCATTGTGGCATTGTGCAATTTCCCCAGTGCACAGAAAATGATTCCAGGGGCTGAGAAGCGCTACTTCCAGCATTGCTGAACCACTTCTGCCACCCCCAGTAAGTCCACTCAAAAATCAACACTTTGATGGGACAACACACCAAAGTAGCACCATTTTTGACTTTAATCAAAATGTATGAAATACCCCCGTCAGTAAAAGTGAAAGGTTCCAGTACTTTTTCCATAGTGAATCTTTGCTACATGAACTGGCAGGAATGGTTAAACAACAAGTAAGAGGCATATTTTTTGCTGAAAAAGCCGGCCCTGAACAATACTTTTCTGTTAACCAGTAAGTTGAGAATGATATGGAAGAGTCCTCAACACTTTAAACTACTAGAAATAAACATTTTGGAGGTCCTGTTTTATGCTGCCTTTGCCCAAAAATGCCTTTGACCAGTGAAATTACCTAAACAGTGGGATTTTCTCTTCCTCACAACAATAGCTGCTTTTGCAATAGCTAGAATAAATTCTCTAGCAAATGGTATCTCCATATAACAAGCATAAATTACACAGGCAGTAGACTTGGTGTGTTTGCCAGGAAGGCTACATTCAACATCCTTTCTGAGAGGTAAGCTAGAAACTGCTGATTTTAGGTCCTCGAGGTCGAAGGATTACAGAATCACCTTTGATCACAGGTATGCAGCACTTACATCAGGGACGTGGTGGCACTGCGGGTAAACCGCTGCTGCTGGGCTTTTTGACCGGAAGGTTAGGAGTTCAAGACCATGCAATGGAGTGAGCTCCCTTTGTTTGTCCCAGCTTCTGCCAACCTAGCAGTTTGAAAGCACATAAAAATGCAAGTAGATACATAGGTACCACTTAGGTGGGAAGGTAACAGCATTCCGTGCACTATGGCATATAGCCATGCCGGCCACATGACCATGGAAGCTTTTCCTCAGACAAATGCCGGCTCTACAGGCTTCGAAACGGAGATGAGCACTGCCCCCTACAGTCGGTCACGACTAGACAATTTGGTCGTGGGGAAACCTTTACCTTTACCTTTATGCAGCACTTAGTGACGTGATGGACTGGATATACAATTAAATGGTGGTTCCATAAGATCCCATAAGCAGAAACGTTCCTTATTGGGAGAGGGGTGGAGTGCAGAACCAGATGTTAGGCCAGATCCTAACCCCCTGTTCCTGGGCCACGGTAGCGATTTCGCTGGTGCAGATCCGAGCAGCCCATAGGGCTGCCTGGGGCTTATCCCATGGTTAGGAGGCAAGCATCCCCTTGCCCCGCAGTGAGCTCAACACTGCTGCCTACCCTGTGTAGGATGCAGCGCAGGCCAGCCAGCCAGCCAGCCTGCCTGCCTGCTCCAACTCAGTTAGGATTGAGCTGCCCTTAAGTAACTTACAAGTTTACAATAAATATAAGTTTTAAAGTGTATTTAAAATAAAGAGGAACCCTCCTAACCCTCCAAAACAGTTGCTTATCTGTTTAAAAAAATTCCCCCCAAATCCCAAAGGCTGCAATCCTATCATCCACAGTTACCCAGGATTATACCCCCATTGACTATCACTGTTAAAAGCATATACAGTACATAGGAGCCTGTTAAAAGTACAGACCCACAACATTTCCTCAAATGCAGTCACATACCATGGTAGTATCCACTCTGATACAGGCATGCCCCTGTATCTGCTGGGATTCCATTCTGGACCCACCGTGGATACCTGAAACCTTGGATACTGGGGACACCTTACGGGATACGGGATACAGGAACATCAGTAGTTTTGCTTCAACAAGGTAAAAAAAAAAGATATTTGTTTTATGTTCCACTATTTTTAATAGGTGTCCCAGTATCCATGGTATCTGTGGATAACTGAAACAATGGATACCGAATCAGTGGATACTGGGGTATACCTGTATAGTCAAAATAAAACGCACATTGAGATGGATGGGGACCCACCTGAAATTGGCTCAAGACCTACTTAGTGGATCCTGACCCACAGTTTGAGAAACACTGCACAATGTTACTCATGGCTTGCACTTTTTCACTTATATTTTCCTTTATCTTCTCATTTTTCTCCTCCCTCAGCGGGAAAACCTCTGAAGTATTCCATATACTGGCTCGGCAATTCATTGCAACATTTCTAATAGGTTTACAAAATTGAAGCTCTCAGCAAATGTCTCCTCCTGTGCCAAGTAGCTATTTTTAAGATTTTGCCAAGTCAGATTAACAGTGGCCTCCATTCTGTCATGTTTCTTTCTTGATACTTAGTTTTGTTAACTTTTGGATTAATATTACTTCTGTACTATAGAATCAGGATATAGTATATCCTTTCTTTTGTATAGCAAACTGATAACTATATTAACTGTGAGATTCACTTCACTTCACATAGGGCCCAATCCTATCCAACTTTCCAATGCTTGATATAGCTGTGCCAACATGGTATGTGTTACATCCTGTTGTGGGGGAGCAATCACAAAAGGCCTCCTCAAGTTAAGGGAACATTTGTTAGATGTTCCCTTAACTTAGAGCTGCATTAATGCTGCATCAATGCTAGAAAGTGATAGGATTTGGCCCTTAATTAAGTAATTTTTTCTTACATGTTTTAAAAACACTGAACTGTATGTTTTTCCTGGCCATCAAAGTTTATCTTAATATGCCAAAACATAGATAAATAAACTAGTGTACAGTTTGGTGCCTTTTTTATCCCTTGTCTCTCAAGGTTTTCAAATATTTTCCTAAAGTCTGGTGCCAGATGGAGTTTTCTAAGCTCATATCATCATGGAAGAACTGTTTTACCTGAAATTGTTCTTGGCCTTTCAAACTATTTGTACATTCAGACTTTGCATTGAAGTTACCCTGTGGGATGGGGTGGGGTTGGGTGTGGGTGTGGGTGGGGTGGGGTGGGGGATGGAAACAGCAGCAGTCTCAGCTGCCGCATCCTGTGTTCATTCCCTGGCCAGGAAGCCTGACATGGATCTTTCCTGACCAGGAAGGCTCAAATAGCAGGCGCAGATATGAGGAGACCCATTGGGCTGCTGGGGCTTTGTACGAAATAAGGGAGCAAACTGTCACTGCAGGTAGGAGTGCTGTAGGGGATGAAAAGGAGCTGGGGCTGGGCAGAACTGGGTGGTGATGGGGGCAGGGAGGAGGGTGAATCCACACCAGCTAAGTAACCGATGTATGTTATGGAGAGGTATGGGTGGGGTGGGATGTGGTGGAAAACGAGGATTGGATCTGGTGTGCTTTTGCCACTGAGTTCCACCCCCTGCAGCCTGCTCCCCACCCCTGCCCTCCCTCTCCAAACCTTCCCCACTCCACCAACAGCTTTCCCCCATACCACCTTACCTGGACCAGGTAAGTTCGGGGGGGGAATCTGGCATGTACGCAGTGCTGCTAGCCATTTCCACCAGCAGCTCCACTGCACACAACAGTGCCATGGTTTTTGCACCGCCTCAACAGACTCTACAGTAAGGGATCGCAAGATCTGCTGCTATGGACTCTTGACAAGAATGGGCCAGAAGCAAGGATGGGAACTTGGCACCACTCCCCCCCTCACCGCCTCCTGCTTGATACAAAACATTAACCTTTATGTTAACAAGTCCTGCCACAAGTCCTTGGCATGCTGACTACATGGGTCAGCAAAAAAAACGTATTTTTGCAAGTGAGTCCTGAGATTCGAATTCCCATCCATGGCCATAAGTGAGCATCAGTGGCAGCACCTCTTCCTCCTACCCATTCTCCTCTACTGGCCATGACTTGGGGCCTTTGGAGGGGGTCACTTATTTGGAGATGAGGGTGCCAGGTGCAGCAGTACTGCAAGTCTCTCAACTAAATTGTGCCACTTCTACCACCAATACTAAGGAATGAGCCCCACTGGGAGGGCCCTTTGATGAGTGCAGCCTCTCAGCTAATGCCCGACAGCCCAATCCTACCCCCATCCAGTTTCACCTTCCCCATGCCCTCCACCCCCCACCAAGCACACCATTGGCGGCAGTAAAACTTACTGCCGGATGTTGTGGCATCAGGTCCTCCTGGCACTGGGGCCGAGCGCCTACTGGCAGAGACCCAGTGCTAACAGTAAGCCATTACCGCCAGCACTAGAAGTGCCTTACCGCACTTTTGTAACACCTGCACCTGTGGTAAGGGCTTACTGCCAGCACTGGCCCGCATAAGATCTGCCCTGAGCTGGCTGACCACTGACTCTGGCCAAGAGTCGGTAGTCGGCCAGCTTAGGGTGTGATCTTATGCAGGCCAGTATCTCAGCCGATATATATCATAAATTTTGTGACACAAATCTGTATTATATTTTTTATATTTTTACACAAATCTGTATTATATTTATTTATAGCTCTTTTTGCTTCTGTTGCTCCATGAAAAGTTAAATGTATTGTTTTACTATTGAACTCCAGTAACAACACAGGCCACCGTGTTCTACACTAGCTGAAATTCTGTTCTGCGTGCACTGGAACAATTATTTTTGGATTTGGATTTAATGTACTACTTTCTTCAGTGTGATATACCCAGGGCTTTTTTTCTAATGGAACGCACCAGAACGGCGTTCCGCCACCTTTTTTGTCCCGGCAGGCGGGGAGTCAGGTGGGGGGAAGCTGCGTCTTCCCCTCACATGATTCACCGCCCGCTGGGAGGAACCGCATGCGCGCGCAAAACATCCCAGCGGGCGGGGAATCAGAGGCGAGGGGAAGCTGCGTCTTCCCCCCGCCTGATTCCCAGCCCGCCAGGAGGAACCGCACGTGCGCGCGATTTGTCCTGGCGGGCGGGGAATCAGAGGCAAGGGGAAGCTGCGTCTTCCCCCCGCCTGATTCCCCGCCCGCTGGGAGGAACCGCACGCGCGCGCGATTCATCCCGGCGGGTGGGGAATCAGAGGCGAGGGGAAGCTGCAGGAGGAACAACGCGCGCCCTTTGCTGGCTTTTCCCGGCTGCCGCCGGCCTCAAAGTGCCAGCGGCAGCCGGGAAAAGCCAGCAGCCAGGGCAGGGAAGCCGCCACTGCGGCCCCCCCCCGAGCCGGGAGGCGCGCCAGGATCTCCCACCCTGGCTGCTGGTCGGGCACTTTAAAGTGCCCAACCGGCAAAACAAGGAGGCGGGGCTTGGCTTCTGGACAGCAGCCACACCCAGCAACGTTGTGACGTCACGACATCATGACGTCACGACGTTGTGTGCATTCCTGCACCTTTTTTTTTTTCCTTCAAAAAAAGCACTGGATATACCACATGAATAACATATAACCAATAATGATACTTTTCTGCAGAAAATTGTGGTCCATTGCCATGTCCATTACAAGATTTATTTAATATATTTTTGCCCCACCTTTCCCCTTCTAATGAGGATGGCCAATGGCCTTACATAAAATCAAGAGTATACAATAAAACCCATAGCATAAAACCATCAACATATGTGTGTTTCTGTGTGCATGCATGTATACAGTGCAGCAATAAAACAGCAAAAAACAAAGCCAGAAGCAGCAGCCAAAAATGTCATAAAAACATCAGCAATATATAAAAACATAAAACATAGAAGCATAAAAATGTAGTGCACAGAAAAATACATGCGGTAATAAATGGTAATAAAACTATAAGAGACAGCCAGCAAAGGTGGTAATAAAAGCAGGCATAAAACATTAAACACCAACACAATACAATACAAAAATCCCCACCACCATCCATCACTGCACAAATGCGAACGGAAGAAAAAAACAAACCAGTTTTACTCTCTGCTGGAATGCATCAAGGGACTGGGCAGTTCACAACCCTCAAAGGAGGGAGTTCTATAACTGTGGTGCCACAGCTGAGAAGGCCCTATTCCTTGTTACCGCCTCTTCATTTCTGTTGGCACATGCAAGAGGGCACCTTCTGGTGATCTCAAGAGAGCCAGAATGGATGGGGGAAAGTGGTCCCTTATGCACTCTGATTCTGAGCTGTGAAGGCCTTTCAAAACCAGGACCTTGAATTAGGTCTGGAAGTGAACTGACAGCCTCTGTAGTCATTGGAGCAGTGATCTGATGAAATGAAACTGCTGAGTGACAACCACACAGGCTATTGCATTCTAAACTAGCTGAAGTTTCTGGACCATCTTCAATGGCGATCCCATGGAAAGTACATTGCAGTAATATGAGACATAATCATGGACCAATATGGTTAGGTCCAACCATTATAGGTACAACTACAGCTGGCACACAAGATGAAGCAAAAGCCCCCTGGCCACAGCCAGGTGATACAAGTGATAGTGTCTATGTAATGTAATGGAGTGAAATTGACTAGCTTGTAATATACAGTAGTAGGCAATTAGGGGACTGCCATTTTAAATGCAGTCGGTCCTTAAGCCGAACACCGCAAAGCGACACATACCTATAGTTCTTTAAGTGGTCATCACACAATCTACCTGACTGATTCTGCAGGTCAGACTGCAACTGTTGGAGCTCAGTTTGAATGCTAGAATTTAAACCCAGAAACAGAGGGATGGGGCATTCTACCTTCTCTCAAATCAGTGCAGTGATCCACTCAAGAGGAGTGGCAGAGCTCTAGAGGCATTCAAAACTCCACAAAGCTCTAGACGCATTCACGATCAGCTCTGTGCATTCACATCACTCTGCTATATGTGTCTTCACAGATGACAAATAACTAGTTCTAGATAAGCAACCTCTCCCATACTGTCAATGGATGGAATAGAGGTATGGTAGAAGTTGTGACATACAATAAACAAACATACAAAGCTGCAGGAATAGTTCTCATAGACTTGCTGTTATATTTGTAGCATATACATTATATACTGTATTAGAGTGCAGGACAAGTTAGTGATAATGCCAACATAACTTGAATGCCCATAACGCTTCAGCAAGGCAATCAATTCCATGACCATCCATTTCTTGGTGGCCAGAACTGATCCAAGTCAAATTAAGATGAAGGTTATGTGGCATATGAACATGATATTTCTTTCTGAAAAAATGAATATCTGAAATTGGCTAAAAGCACAGTCCTGATGTTGCGCTTATCCAGTTTAGGTCCCTTACACCAGTGCAAGAGTGTCATAGTGTGCCATAGAGCATGTTCACAACTGCTCCGGAGACAGCCATGCAGGTTGGGATTGGGCTGCTCACAATATTTGGATAGTTAATTTGGATTGGATTTGGATTGGACTGCCCACAATATTTGGATAGTTAATTTTTCAAAATGGATATTTAATAAATGAATATAATAACACAAAAATTTGAAAGCATTCATACTTTCATTGAAATGCTTACAGGGTCAAATTGATGGTATGTTTAAGTATCTATTATGTATGCACACACTTTGAATGACTGAATTTCCTTTTTCCATTATGTACAGGGTTCCCCAAGCTTTGTGTTAGTTTTATAGTAGCTCATAGGAGAAGTTAGGTCTTTATAATTTGCTTTTGTCAGCATACCTAGCCCTTCTGTCCAGAAACTTTGGCACTCAGACCATGAAACGATACAGTATTGAACTTTTTGTATGAGATCTATGCTTAAAAGAAAAATCAGTGGGCAAGCAAATGCTGAAGGTTTGGGCTTGGCATGGGTCTTTATTTTCCTTTCAGCCTATACTAAAGAGTAAGAATATGATGTACAAATATGTAATAGTTTAAAAGAAGCCACATAGCATTCAAAATATACTCAGAAGTAGCCATTCTACTAAATTATAATAGTGTGTTATTCCAACCATATTCTTAACTAGTGAATCTCCCTACAGCAAAACACATAGATAATTAACATCCCAGACTGTCAGTAAACTTGGCAGAATTAAATCCTAGAGGAAGAAGCCCAGAGCCCTGGAGGAAGGCTAAGTGCATGTCTCCCTGTCATCTTTTCGGCTCATCTCAGGAGTCCCACTGCTAGAATGTGTTGTCATAGCAACACCATCTCTTGCTTCATATAGGAAAGATTAGCTCTTACTGTGCAGTGGAAAGAATTTAGGGGAAGTCAAGCTAATCCCTGGGTGCACTGCAAGAGAAAGGTTGGACCTCGCCTGAGGGATGCTGTATCTGCAATGATAGAATTGGCCTGCCACAGACTCTGGTATTTAAGCTGAAGAGCAGAATTCACAGTAAGTGTCAGCTCCTCCAGAGTGGAATACTAAATCAGGGGTTTCTAAGTCTTGTAAAAGAATGTCCCATGCCCACCATGAAATGACATTAAGCAGCTCTGTCCAGAATACCAAATATATCCACTTGCCCAGGTGGCATTTTAAACAGAAATGCAAAGCTTTAGTAAACCAAGGGAAAGAAGTTGTAATGATCTATCACATCAGATGTATACCCAAAACTAACAGGTTCAGCTTGCTTTAGTAGCAGTAATGAGCATAGGCTGCAAATAGGAATGGGTGTTCAAGTGCACCGAATACTTCAGTAATCTATTGAACACTTGAAAATCCCTGAAGTTCAGGATGAAAAGGAAGAAGAAAGAAAGCATGTGGAAATCTATTTGTGTGCACTGTAGCAAACACCACTTCTCAAAGTGCTGAACTGTCAATTTTGAAAATGCAAGTTCAGACATTATTATGGTGTTGATTTATGATCTTCATTTAAAAACAAGGAAAAAAAGAATTTCAATAATAGTTCCTTGAGAAAGAGAAAGTAAAAACCACATTTTCATATAGTATATATGTGATTTTTTTAAGTGATACAGTGCAATATGTGCAACATCCCTGCATCTGTCCATTACCAGGATGAAAAGCAAATATTTTAATTATTCACTTGTTCATGTTGTGGTTTCTCTACTACTTCCAGAAGGAACTTAAGTATTCTGGCTTTCAGGCATAAATTTAACAGAAAGCTCTGAAATCAATAAAGTTGCCTTTTCTCTCAATTTTTTTAATTTTTTTTTTTTTTTTTTTTGCTAAAGTAGACGGTGAGTGCAACCACCAAGCATTATGCAAGTCTTTGGCACAAAACCCACTGTAAAAAAGAATACTTTGCGGATTATCATGGGAAGGGTATTGCAATATTCATGAGTGCATAGATGATACACGGGAGCTCAGCTGTAATTTATTGATTTTGCTCTTAATGTAAAGAAGTGCTTGTATTATTCCAAAATACATGTTTATGGTATTTCTGTTACAGAATTGAACAAAGATATGCCTTTCTAAAATACATTCTGAGTAAATCACAATGTGTAGTTATTTATTTAAATAATTTCTATCTCATTTTAAGATTTAATAGAATATTAGTACTATTAATTAGAATGTCAATATACATTTCCAAACTATATTCTGAAAGAGTAAACTCAACTCACTCCACTTTAATGCAAACATACTGCATCGGTTCTATTCGTACACTGTCAAGATGCCATGTCCTCTTTGCATAGAAACAAAGTGTAGCGTTCTCTCAAAAAAAGTCAGATACTGCCATAGCCAGCTCTGGCCCATCTCTGAGGTGGGGTGAAGTCACTGATTCATGCAGCAAGCTCAGGGAAGTGGCAAACAACTTCTCCTAGCCTTCTGCCTGCCTCCATGTAGCTGCTACTACCATGTAGCCACTCCATGTAGCTGCTACCCCATCCTCTTCCCATTTGCTATTCTTGGAGAATGAGTGAGAGGAGGAAATGATGACTTCTCTTGTGATGCTGCTGAAAATTGTTGCAGCAAAGGTGGAGAGTGAAGTGGGGGGACTGCTTTGATTCTGCCCATGTTGGCTCTCCTAGAAGAAGGAGAGTAACTCTGCCCCCCGCCCCCTGCCGCAGGATGCACTGGTAGCCATTTTGCACTGCTGCACCAGCAGGGGAGAAAGAATAGGATTGGGCTCCCAGTTAATTTTTAGTGTAATGTTGTACTCCAGATATATTTTTGCACACAGGAATGAAATGCTTACCTGTAATTCATATTCCTTTGGGGATATCAGGTACATATGGGCAGTGAGAATTTCCTAAAAAGACAGCGCTATACTCACTTCTGAGTTTAAACACAAAAAGTGATCCTAGGGCAGTGATGGCGAACCTATGACATGTGTGTCAAAGGTGACACGCCACAATGTTTGGTGTGACACACCAATGCCTGACAAAAACTAAATTTGTTTTACTCATTTTTCATTGTTGTAATTATTTGGTGTGTCTTTATATAATACAAAGTACCACACGTGATTGGACTGTAGTTTTAGTTTAAATAACTGAATATTATTTGTCTTTTGGGGGGGTTGACACACCAGCAGAGTCAAGTTAAGCATTTCCTAAAGTTTTGACACACCGAGCCCAAAAGGTTCACCATCACTGTCCTAGGGTATGATAATGCAATGTGTTCTCACATTCTGGTTTCTCTTCAGATCGTATAAATCTTTCTCACATTCTGAAGAACCAGCATATACCCTACATACCTGATAATGATTCAGTGGAAACAGTCTTATTTGTCTCAGAATAGTTTGTGACTTTTTTGGTTTACATTTTTTTAATGTTAGTATTTGGGTAATGAAAACCCAGTGCAAGGATAACCCTGTCAAAACACTATTATTCTATTATTTCCAATAAATCCATTATTACCAATTTAGAAATTATAAAGATATTTCTACATTTATAATACAATGGTCAATAAGCAGAAATTTCCGTTACTTGGCTCTTGGTTTTCATTAAACCAGGGCTTGCCAAACTACAGCCCATGGGCTGGAACTGGTGTCTGGTGAAAGCCCTCCCCTCCATGAGCAGCACTTACTGTTCTGCTGTGCTGCTGCTTCTGTTTCCACCCTATCTTGGCATCAGGACATGCTGGGCAGTCGTGTCTACCCCGAAAATCCTGGTGCAAAGCCTACTGGGACGATGCAACTGCCCACAGCATCCCTATGCCCAGATCAGGTGGAAACAGAAGCAGCAGCGCAGCAGGTTTCCAGTGATACCACTGCACTAAACAATTGATTAACCAATAAAATTAATGTTTCAATATTACTTATTATGAATATCACTAAGGTAGATATATCTATATAGTTGACATTCTGAATTAATGAAGACATTTTATCTCAGCAGCAAAGACAATTACTTAATTGTTAAGAAAGTCATATTGGCTGGCGAGGCTGGCAAGTGTTTCAAACTAAAAGAAACGCTAAGCCTCAAAGTGAACGTTCACAAAAACGAATATGAAGGATATGCACCACTATAACATTGGATATGGAAACATATACCATGGTACAAGAGTCTGTAGTACAACAAGCATTGTCCATTCTTAACATCCTGGTACACTAGGCTCCGTTCCCAACTGGGCAGATGTCACAATATTGCCCAACTCTTCACAAATCAAACCATCAGCCCCTGCACATTCACAATTTCATATTTAGAAGAACACACAAATCATATAAAGTGTTCACCCAAAAATTGTAATGTGTGAAACTGCCTGTTGAGAGTTAAGTCCGAACAGCATTAGAATCCATTTCATATCCAAGAACATTGGAAGAAAATCTTAGATTTGGCATTGGCCATATTAAAAAGAAAACTGGTTCTGCAAAATGGCTTATAAGTCAGACATACTTTCCAGTGATTCTTCTTGTAGTCAGGTCAGTTATTCACAAAGATAGACTTGCTAGTAATAACTTGGAAAAACTTACTGATTTAAAGAAAAACTGTGATCTCTAAGTTGTTTTTGCCACATGCCAACTTCCCTACAAACAAATGTTTAAATAATGAGAATTAGAGCCCAATCCTATGCATGTAAGTCCTGGGTAATTGTAGATAGAATTATGCGTACAGCCCAGTCCTATGCTGGTTCCAGTTTTGCATTCTCCCTGACTCAGAGAGTGGTCCAAATGCACTTTACAGTGGCCCTTGTGCCGGCCAAACCTTGCTGGCCTAACTGTGCCAGCCTTTGTCCAGATTAGGATTGCTCTATCAGGGTGCAATCCTAACCTGGAATTAGGCCAGTACAGTTAGGCCAGCAAAGTTTGGCTGGCACAAGGGCCACCGTAAAGCATGTTTGGACCAGTCTCCGAGTCAGGGAGGATGGCGCACGTCTGTGTGCTGGCCTATCTGACTGCGAAAGTGGTCCAAACATACTTTAGCGTGCCTGTTGCACTGGCCAAACTTTGCTGGCCTAACTGTGCTGGCCTAACTCCAGGTTAGGATTGCTCTCTCAGTGTGCCTGTTAGTAGTAGCTAGCAATCAGGTACAACTACAGTTCAAGAAAAAACAGGGTTTTGTTGTTGTATAGGTATATAGATAATTAAGATAATGTTGATGATATACCACTGAAAAAAACCTGTGAATCCATATGTTTCATAGATGACTCCGCTGCAGAAAGTGTTAACGGAAATGAAACTACAGGACACAGTTCCAACGCTTCAGGGGGAACACACTGCAGGGAACTGACAGAAACCAACAGTAATGGCAAAACCTCTCTGGAACCTGACGAACAACCTCTGAACCTGAGTGACACTCTCTTCTCTGCTCAGCTGACTTCAGAATACAGGTTAGATGACCAAAGCAGTGATGGAAAGAACAAGTACAAGAACATCCTAGTATCTGATCTTAAGATGGAGCAAGAGGCAAAAGAAAATGGAAGCAAGGTAAGATGCTTCCATGTTAACAAGATTTTACAAGTGCACACCTTAGGAAAAAAGGTTTCCTTGAATAAAGCTCAAGAGCGTTGAAAGTTAGGAAATTTAGAGTAAACGTTGACACCTAGATTTCCCTGCAGTTTTATGTGCACTCAGTATTTTTTAATGTGCATATGAATACAGTAACAAATATTCTATCACTATTTTTTTCAACTAGAGACAAATGTTGAGCAGTTTTAGTATCTTGATAAGAAATACTTTGAGAAGACACATGGAATCTTCTTATTCAATGAATCATACACAAAACATATGCTGCTGGCAGCGCTGGTCCTGTTGTGCCCGTGCAGCGCTTCCCTCACGTTGGCCGAAGCCGACTGGCGCAAGGGATTCTCTGTCCCGTATCGGGACAGGGATTGGTGGGAGGGGGGCAGGAGGCAGGATTTGGGTGAGACCTGGGCCGGCTTGGGAGGTGGCCGTATGGCCACTTCCTAAGCCCGTCAGCGAGGCTGTGCAGCCCCAATCTCCTTGGATCTGCGCCTGCTCTTTAGCGGGCGCAGATCCAAGGAGCACATAGGGGAGGCTGGAGCCTCCCCTACAGTAAGGGAACGCACACTCCCTTGCCGTGGGGAGGCTCCAGCCTCTCCTAAACAGCGTCAGATATAGCGCTGGCCCGTCGGCCTCGTCAGTCCGGCGCAGTTTAGGATTGCACCCACAGTCTGCATGCATGAACATGGTTCAATTAAAACTGATACGTTTGCTCTAAAAAGCTGGGTAGAGGAAGACCAACCACAGGTTTCTGGTCAGGGGCCTTTGGTGGAAGACTCTGTAGCCTGGCCCTGACCCAGGGGAGGGGATGATGAACTCTGCCAAGAGATCCAGAGCCCATCCTGTGAGTTTAATAAAGGTGGAGTTTCCTCCTGGGAGGAGGAGATGGAGATGACAACCGCCTATCCAGTGATGTCATTCAGGGGGAATGGACCAGAATGGATGTTCCGGATCCTAACAGGCTCCGTGGCTACTTCCGGGTTTTTTTTGGGGTTTTTTTTTTTCAACATTTGAAATTGAACTCAAAAGTGAGTTCCTGTTCCTAAATCACTTGAATGACACCACTGCGCCTATCAATCAATGAATTCAAGATGGTTCACAATGTACAGTTAAATTAATAAACTAGATGCAATACAGAAGAAAAGGGGCTAGACAGAGAAGAAGAAAACAAATTCATTCTTATGCAATAGTCTTACAAAGTTGTTTTTAAAATCAGATAGCTATTAAGGAAGATAATTTGGAAAAGAAGGACCCTCCATCATATGCAGCTATTGGTGTGGACTGCTGATGGAGTCAAATGGCTATTGGTTGACTTTTTAAAGCAGCACTATAAGACCTCTCTGCCTGAACTTGGAGACTGAGGAGAAAGGTTGTTATAATGGGCTTTTTAAAAATAATGTGAATTACTTACCTGTTCTGGGATTCCAGAAAGCACTTCCCATCTTGGCAGTCAAGGGGAGTATTGATGTACATTACTAAGAAGCCCAGTTCCCATAACAATAGCTATGCACACTGGAGGCTTTCTAGTCATATTTCTACACCCATTTAGCCCTCTGATTAGCAAATTTGGGGAGAGACTCTAACTCAGTGGTAGAGCATGCTTTACATGCACAAGGTCTCACATTAAATCTCCAACATCTTCAGGATTGCTAAATAAATTCCCTTCTCTGAATCCTGGAGAGCCTCTGCCAAACAGTAGAAGGCAGCTTCATATGTCAATTAATATAAAGACAGAGGAAAACTAGCATCTTATCCCAAAGCTTCCAAAGGCATCTGGATTGTGGTTCCCATTTGTCAGACCCATATTGGACACTAGGACTCCACCTGCCAGAATTAGTCAGAGTCATCATGAATTCATGTTGTTACCATCATATTTCAATTATATTTTATTAATCTAAACAGCCAGTCCAAAGGGACAGTTTCCCCCATGGGAGCTATTTTGCATTAGCATCCTATGGTACTGGAGATGCAATCTCCATCAGAATGTTGCAAATCTGGGGAGAAGTCAACATGCCTTTCTCTTCTGAGATCTGAACACTGTAAAGTACATTCTGAGCAACAGAACCAACCGAGTAATGAATCCTTACTCTTGAAATAACTTCAGTGGATAATAATAGTTTGTCTTAAACCAGCCCCACCAACAGGAAATTAGAGATATGCAGAAGCACATCCCATTCTTCCTCTCAGGGGAACATTCCCCATCTCCTAATCATGTTCTGACACTCCTTCTATATATTAAGGGAATTGTTTTGATTATACACCCACACACAATTAGGAGAAAAAGAATGGGTGCTGGGAGAAGGAATGGAATGCCATTATGCACATCCCTTATCATGTGTGTGGGAGTGGCTTATCTAAACCAGCCTAACAAGTAGTAGTAGGATTTGGCAGGTGCCGCCGCCGCCAAACCTACCCCCTTCCTAGGCCCAACCTGTCCTCCTCCCCACTCTCTATGACCACCCCATTCCACTTCCCTTTGCCCCCCCCCACTTTTTTTGGCTGCTTTCATCTCCATTCTCTTTCCTCTCTTCCATCCATTCACCTTCCTTCTCAGGATAAATTTGATTTTTTAAAATGCAAGGAACTATTAGCTAGACAAATACAACAGAATGGCTTGGATCTTAACAGTGCAATGTTTATTTGGAAGAAAATGGTTCTTCTATATTTAATGGTTATTCCCAAGTGTGCAAAGGACTACAGCCTAGGATATTATGCTAGAGTACGCAGAAGAGCAGGGTGGTAAAATACGTTGTTATTCTTGGCGTATGTAACACCATATATATTTTTATTTGTAGTACCATAAACATATGTTTGAATCAACTGCCTTTAGTGATTTCAATATGTAATTAAAAATTTAATTAGTTGTCATCCAGTGCAATCTGTTATCTGTTAATAAAACTTTTACTAAGAGTATCTCCAAACTTGAACTACTACAAATCATGAATCACTCTTTGGAATCAATGAGCATATGAATTGCCCAGCATATGAACTGCCCAGCATATGAATTGAATGGAAAGATAGATATTTAACGTACTGTATATTTGATTTTAGGGACGTGTTGGCGTTGCGGGTTAAACCGCCGAGCTGTTGACCGGAAGGTTGGCAGTTCAAGACCACGCAACGGAGTGAGCTCCCGTTGCTTGTCCCAGCTCCTGCCAACCTAGCAGTTCAAAAGCACCTAAAAATGCGAGTAGAAAAATAGGTACCACTTCGGTGGGAAGGTAACAGTGTTCCGTGCACCTTGACGTATAGTCATGCCAGCCACGTGACCACAGAAGATTGTCCTAGGACAAACATCGGCTCTTTGGCTTAGAAACGGAGATGAGCACCGTCCCCTACTATTGGTCACGACTAGACCTTCAGCCGTGGGGAAACCTTTACCTTTTTTATATTTGACTAGTGTTTTGGTACCCGGCGTTGCCCGGGTATTTATCCCAAGATTCTATTGCACACGAAAAGGAATGAATTGTACCAATCAGCTCAGCCAATCGTTCCAGGCGTTCCAGCGGGGCATGGCGGATGTTTTGTTTCACACCCTTTCTCGCCCCCCATGTTGAGGGGGGCCCGAACCTGGACTCCAACAGCGTGGGGAGCGTCACCCAGATCCCAACATCCCTCTCCCAGATCCCAACATCTCAGATCCCAACATCCCAGATCTGTTCCGCAGGACTTCTGTTCAGCAGCTGTTCAACATTTTAAAGACTTCAGGTGGTGGAAAGGTTATACTCTGCATGTCATAATCAGAGTAACATCAGCAATGACATCATAATAGATTGCCTCAGGACACCACATATCAGCTGAAGTATATACACACACACACACACACATACATACATACGTTCAGGCCCCCCTTGCGCACCCTGTGGGGGCGTGAGGGGGGCCTGACCCCCGCAGCGTTTGTCGCCAGGCCGCAAGGTGTCTGCGTGCCGGGTTTGGTATCGATCGGTCCAGGCGTTGCGGAGCCTATGCGGAACACACACACACACACACCCTTTTTTATATAGATAGATAGATTTTAGGTTATTGTGAATTTCAAGAGGGCAGAATGTGCCTGCTCTCAAGACCACCCAAAGGGCCCCCCCCCCGGGTTTGTGGGGCCTGGGCCTGGGAGTAATGTTGAAGAGCCCCTTCAAGGACTCCGTGCATTTGTGTACACAGCTGGAGAATCACATGTGTGAATTCTTGCACACACAAGTGAACAATGTTTGTTTGGGCAGAGAGCATTTACTGAGACTGCAATCCTATCCACACTTACCTGAGAGTAAACCTCATTGACTATAATGGGATTTACTTCTGAGTATAGATGCATAGGATTGGGCTCTCAGAGTCAGATAACTAAAGCAAAATGACATGGGCCTAACACTGTCCTGGGCACATCCTGTCCTGAGTCAGCACAAGTCACTTGTGCTGACTCCCAAGTGTCAAGAATGTGCATAAAGCGTGTTCATGGCTACTCAGAGGGAAGCTGAGCCAACACATGCATATCCCCTGCAAGCAATGTGCCACCTGCAATCATTTGTACTTTTCCTTTTACCACCCACCCAAACTGACCCAGTATCTGCCTCTGCTTTTCAGCCCAGGCTTTTTTGTCTTTGCTTACTGGACTGAGAGGTGCCTTTTCTTTTGCCTTTTCTAAGGGGATAAGGGAATAGGAATCAGTTGAGCTTCTCCCAGTTTGAGCTGAGTGTCATAAACCAGCAGTGCCGGCCAATGGTAAGGAGATTCGGGGCAGAGAGTGGGCAGAAATGGGCAGGGGAGGATTGGGTCCTCGGGGGGGGGGGGGCAAAGGCAGCTTCTGCAGCTGCATCCTGAAGCCCTTCTGGAGTCAGATGGCATGGCATGGGACTCCTCAGCTTTGTGCCCGCTAAAATAGGGGGTGCATTGCTGCTGGCTGCTGTTTCCCTAGAGGAAGGGAGTAACACTCCCTTTCCCCAAGGAGACCTCTGGCAGTATCCTGGCAGGGCCAGGATCCAACGGCTGCCATTTCAGCACCACTGGATCCCTGGGAGCTGCTGGGCTCCGGATTGGCTCATCCTTGGGACATAGGGCATCAGGAAGTAGTTTCCTATTTCCTTCACCAACTTCAGTGAAAGTAGCTTTTTAAGACTTCATAGTTTAAAATGAGTCTTTAAATTCTTTAAACTCATAAGACTTTAAGAGTTTAAAATGCATATACAGGACTGCACTGGTTTGTATAATTTAGATGTTACATATTTTCCAGCTGATTCTCCATATAAGTTTTCCCAATTCTCATCTCCCACGTGAGCCTAAAAATGCATTAAGGGAACTCTGTTAATATGTATAAGATATTTATATACTTTAAGTACTAAGTCTGATTTTTCTCATGCATGTAAAGGTATTGTCTGCTGTAGTCTGATCCTTTTGCACAATCTATAGACATTCATTTATCTGCAATGGGGACATCAATGCTAGCATAAAAGCAGTTCCTATATCTTTCAGATGCAGTCATAGGAACAATTCAACTGTCTGTCCCAACATCCCAGAAAAGCAAGATAGCACCCAGATGCCACTTACTTCCCTATTTAATTATTGCTGTTGGTAGATTGCCTCCTTACATCAAATTCAAGGCTGAGCTTACCCACATGCACATGCACACACATGGCTCAATCCTAACTTGGAATTATGTCGGCACAGTTAGGCCAGCAAAGTTTGGCTGGCACCAGGGCCACTGTAAAGCACATTGGACCACTCTCAGAGTCAGGGAGGATGGTGCACGTCTGTGAGCTGGCCTCTCTTATTTTGAGAGTAGTCCAAACATGCCTTATGGTATCCCTTGTGCCAGCCAAACTTTGCTGGCCTAACTGTGCCAGCCTAACTCCAGGTTAGGATTACGCCCATGGTGTCACATACTTTAAATTCTGTACCGAACTATCCAAATTCTTCACTAAGAAAAACTAAATTTTTGCACATTTTCATGCAAATGAGCAGATTTTGAGGAACCTTTTTTGTATTTTTCATAATTCATTATGGTATGACCAATTATAAGGGAACAGTGAGTTGCTATTATTAAAGGCAACTTGCGCAAGAAATTGGAGGAAGTTGGAGAGGACTAAGTTCATGCTGCAAAGGATTAGGATTTCAGAAGGATTCCATGATCATGGGCATGTGCTTGGAGAGCTGGGCATAATGAGAAATCACCACTGGCAGGCATATTCAAAGTCATGCAGAAGTTTGCATCCTTCCTAGTGTCAGTTGGGGGCCTCAATGTCACTGCACTCCTAGTAAATAATATAAAGTCAGGGTGAGAGGAAGGATCATACTGTGCTGGGAAAAGCATGGGTACCACGAGATCCTTCAAGCACCCAACAAATTTATCTGATACATGACAAAGCCCAGAGGACAATTTGTTATTAAACTAGAAAAGCCAGGCTCCCATCTTGGGACATCTCAATCTGTGCTTG
Organism: Lerista edwardsae; assembly: GCA_029204185.1. Taxonomy (NCBI): domain Eukaryota; kingdom Metazoa; phylum Chordata; class Lepidosauria; order Squamata; family Scincidae; genus Lerista; species Lerista edwardsae. The sequence continues at coordinate 3,989,530 of JAJKFI010000031.1, forward strand.
AAAGGAAATCAACAGGGTCTGAGAAACCATTTGATAGGAAAGAGGAAATATAACCACAACTATAATTTATAGTGTTCAATATCCTCTTACATAACTCTTCACTTTGCTTAGTGGAGCAATCACGTGGAGCTTTGACAGATTTCTGAAAGTCACAGCAATAGCCTATACCAGTGATTCCCAAACTGTGAGCCATGGCTCCTCGGGGAGCTGTGGAAAGCAGCCAGGGGAGATGCGGACTCTACATGAAAAACCAGTTGCCAATATATAGGACTGTAGTCCTAATGGGGAGCTGCGGCCAAGGCCCAGTAGATCAAAGGAGCTACCAGTCGAAAAAATTTGAGAACTACAGGCCTATACAAATATATACTGTAGTTTCAGGACATCAGAATGATGTTCCCCAATGTAAACATTAAACATATCAACAAAATGCTGACTTGTAGAGAATTTACCATGAACTGTAATAAATGCCTTATGTTAATATTATTGTTTGATATTTTTGCTTACTCACTGATTGGCTATGTGTCACTCTTCCTTGCAGTTAGTATAAAATAGAATAATGAGGCCACTATATTGCTAGCTAGTGCTAAGACATTCAGTGTCACCTGTTCCTTCTAGGAAGTGTCTTATCCTTTCCCTCCCTGCTGGGACAGCCATGCCAAAAATGAGCACACTGTATCCAGGTTGGGGGGTGGGTGGGAGGCTTCAGCAGGGAAAGGGGGTTTAAATCCCCTTATACCTCCATAAGCCTCCAAACCTGCAATGAGTCTCTTGCGTTTTGCTAGTGCAAGTCTGAGAAAGGGGGCAGGGAGGCTACTGGTGGAGGGGATAGGATCTGGTGTGTGCAATCATTGCTGGATCCACCCCCTCCTGCAGCTACTCCACTCCATTACACCCTTTCCCTTGCCCATTTTGCTCCTTCCTCACCCCCACTGCTACCTTATCTGGTCCAGCAGGTATAGGAGCTCTGATGACAATCTCTTCTGCTGTTGCCTAGGGTTCTAATTCAATCTTCACTACGATTGAGCCCTTAGGTAGTTTTTTGATTTGATAAAAGATTGTGGCTTATTAAACTGCAACTTTGTTGGCTGTCTCCAATTGGAAACTTGAAGCTTCTGGTTGTCAGGGCTGCCAAGAAGAAAATCACACACTAGAAATGGGTTACCAAGAGAGGTTGAGCAGATTGCCATAGGTACTAAATACCTGTTCAGTGTATGCTTATCAGACACATATAAGTACTCTGGCAAAAAAGAAAAACACAAAAAGAGCTTGTCTTAGCCTTCAAAATAAGCCTGAAACATTCATCAAAGCATGCAATTAACTGACTAATTATTTAAATGGAATCTCATAAAACACAAAATCTGATTTAATTTGAACATTAAATAATATACCCCACTAATGACACTGTTATATAATTAGTCACTATTTTGAACATCATTCACATATGGTTCTGCTATAAGAACCTCAGATAGCTACAGGCTTACAAATTTCCCTACCCCTGGCCTTCTCGGTAGGAGTGGCCCTGGGAGTGGGTGGGACTGGTGGCAGCACTTGTTGCCGTATTGGACTTGGAAGAAAAATAGGAGACTGAATAGCCCCTTTATGGATCCCATGGCTTTCATTGGAGGAAGGGGACATTTGGCCTCAAGGAGACCCCAGAAGCTTCCGGCAGTGTCACCACTCCCACAGGAAGCAGAGGTGCCCATTTTGGCACCACTGCTCCTACGGGGGCCCGGCAGCACATGATTGGGCTGCCCATGTTTCTGTAATGTGTGAAGTGGCCATGGGTCTTATGGCTGTATAAAATGGAATTAGATTTTTTTCTAACTGCCCAATTAGTCTTATAGATGATAAATATGGTCTGAATAATTGCCTGATATAACAGCAATTGCTGTTCTCTCTGGTTGCTAAGATACTTATACCACATAAGTGAAATGATGAGGTTTGACCAACATCTGACGTGAAGACAAGGAGGGCATTATTCCTATGGAAGAAATTGTGCCACACAACAAACAACTAAGAAAAAAGTCATTTTCACATGCATGCAACTGCTTTTTTTCCTCCGTGGTTCACACATTACGATTCTGCACAGTAGAAGGAATTACATGGCAACCACCTGGCATGCATCAAGCAGTCCAGGTCTCAAAGAAATGGCATCCTATTTTCAAGGTGCCAAATCAAGGTTGGTTGGGTGCTCCCTAACAGCTTGCAGTCAAGTCCACCTTTCTTCTTTCTTCTTGAATATCTTTGATAGCAATCTGTGCTTTTTGTTATGTTCAATAGTAATAGTACTATTACTTTCTGTTCATATGTATGAACATTAATCTTTCACTCTCAACACCTTTCTTTTTTGCATATGTAAACATAGTTATACAAAAACATTTTCCAACGAAAAGAAAAAAATAACAATGGAATGGAAGAGTACTAAGCAAGAGATGGTGGTGCCTCTGCTTCTCTATTTGTATTCTCTATTTGAATCTATTTGTATTCTCTCTCTCTCTCTCTCTCTCTCTCTCTCTCTCTCTCTCTCTCTCTCTCTCTCTCTCTCTCTCTCTCTCT
>JAJKFI010000031.1:3992095-4025217 GCA_029204185.1 Lerista edwardsae
TCTCTCTCTCTCTCTCTCTCTCTCTCTCTCTCTCTCTCTCTCTCTCTGCTTACACAAGCGCATGAATGGAGGGGGGGGCTATCTTGTTTGCCTCAGGGAACAAAAAGCGCCAGCCCATGGTGGGTGGGGAAGCATCAAAAACGTGTTGGTTTAAATGCGTAAACATCATGTTAAACACAGGGAAAATTTAATAACCATCACAATAAAGGAATGCTGGGTTATAAATCAGTTACAGCCAGCACTAAAGATTTTCTTAAGAGTTCAGTCCTAGGCATAAGGACATTGGTATAGGTATTGGAAAGCTCTAAAATCTAGTGTGCAATCAGACTTAAAAAAAGCTCATTGCATTGTTACATCGTCATCATCAATTCATCTCTTATCGCCTCCAAGGATCAAGGCAGTTTTCAATACTATTAAATACTGTTAAACGCAGTGGCCCTGGTGCCAGCCAAACTTTGCTGGCTTAACTCCAGGTTAGGATTGCACCCTCAAACTCAGATTGTTGAGTGTGTGTTCATAAAACAATCCACGAAGTTGTCATTCCTACATATATGAAACCAATGATGTCATGTGGCCAGGACGCTCTGGAACGCCATTCCGGTTGTTCCGTGTAGGGCTGGCTCCGCCCACTGCAGTTGTGGCTGCCGCGCGCCCCTGCAATATGTGAATGGGGCTGGCCGCGCCTGTGCCCTCCACGCCCGCAGCCGGAGGTTTCAGCCAGGCAGGAAGGCAGGCAGCGGACCACGGGGGAAGCGAGGACGCGCGGAGGAACTGCCAATCAACCGTGCGTCCCGGTAGCTACTTCCTGCGTTCTGGTTGCTAGTGCAGGTAGATTCCACCACTGTATGGAACTATATGAAATGTAGCGAAAGCATATAAAAGCACACGGCAAAATAAAAGCACAAACCTGTTTGGACACTGCACCAATTGTATGGCGCAACAACCATCATATCCAAAGCCTATCTAGGCAATGCCAACACTTGTGCAGCTTGTCCGAGTAACACCCCCAGTGTCCATGGAAAACCTGATACTGCTCATTATATATAGTGGACAAATTGATATTGGTGCATCAGTGGTGTAACAATGGTGTGACATCCAAGGAGCCAATCACTGCATCCACCCATACCCAATGCTGGTGCACTACCAGGTTAATCTGAGCAGGGGACAGAGGCAGGGACAGGGCCAGTGAGTGGCCACAGCTGGGGAGATTCCCCCACCTGCCAATAGGAATGAGCAACATAGCATCACTGCCAACCATGGAGAGAGGTCCCAAGGATACCACAAGCACATTAAAGACATAACTCCATTCCACAGTACCCCACCCCCACCCCTATAGGAGCTACTATGGTGTCAATAGCAAAGTAGCGAAAGCAAAGAACTGCTAGGAATCCCAAGATTCTAGTCTGTAAACATAAAGTTCTTTTCCTTGCTCATCAGTGACTGGCAGTTGCAATCAATCATGTATAAACCAAAATACTATATCACAAGTTAACATTTTTGACTAAATATTTAGGCAAACATTTACAGAAATAAAGACATTAGTTTTATATAAGGTGGACTGTTAGTTCATGAGACTAACAGCCCACTCCTATCCCCCACCATCCTTCCGCCTGGCAGCTGCGCTGATGAAGCACATGGTGCATGCTGGGGAGGGGGCATGAGAGCTAAGTAAAAATCGTACTTGATCGCCTATGCTTCTGCTGTCCTATGGGTCTCCTTGAACCCATACCCCCTCTCCACAAATGGACCCCCCCAAGAAAACTTACAACACAACACAACAATAAATACACATTAAAAATAACTCAATAAAATTGTCAGGGGTCATTTTGCTGAAAAGTTATCCCCTCTGCTATTTCTCAATATCGTTATTACTAGATATACCTTTGAAATATGAAATGGTGTGTGCCAGTTCTGAGGATCATCTCTCTAAAGTGGGCGAGTACAACTGCTGCACAGTGTAATATGTGGCCAGCCTGTTAAATCAGGTTTACTGCCTCAGGTGGCAGATTGGTGGATGGTGCCAATCTCTTCCTGCCTGCCTCAACTGCTCCTCTTTCCATCTGCTCCCTAAATTCAGAAAGAAGAGGCCCCAGCACCACAGCCCAGCACTCTCCACTCCTTCACACAGCATCTTCCTCTTCATTCCCTTCTTCCTTTTCATTGTCAGGAAGCAAGAAGAGGAGAAGCAATAGAAGCAGCAGTGGCTAGTGAGCCATTAGTATAGGTATGGTGGCAGCATTTTGTGTGTCACCCAGGCAAGATTCCACGCATAGGTCTACCACAATGTATGCTCAGCGGCGTCATGCAGCTGGAACGCGGGGGCGGGGAAGGCGGCAAAACAGAGCGGTACGCAACGGGCGGGCTGCCGCTCACCCGTTCCTCCCGCCCAGCGTTCCGGCTGCATGACGCCGCTGTATATGCTCTTTCCAGCCTTGTAGTGGGAAAGGAGTTCATTAATCATGCATGTGTGCAGAAGAAGTTGCACATCTGAATACGCTCCCTTCACTACGCATTATTTATTTAGGAACATTTCTATACCATGTTTCCCTGTACATTCAAGGCACTCAAGTTAACAACACAATCATTAAAAGCAATTCAATCAATAAAAATAGCATAACATACAATTAAAAACAATAGTAACATAAAAAGATAAGTCAAGGAGAAGCTGAGTGACAAAATTAAAAGGAGAAGCCAGACAAAATAAAAATGATTTTTGGCTCTGTTGGACCTAAAAGGAAGAATGCAGTTCTCAGGTCAGGTGAAAGAGAGTTCCACAACTGTGGCACTACCACAGAGAAGGCCCTCCCCCTTGACCCTGCCAACTAATAGCCACACATGTAGTAGGTTCCCCTCCCACCCTATTACTTGGGTTTCTCATATGGGAGGAGATCAGTGATGTCATTCAGGGAGAACGGACCAGAACAGGCATTCCGGATCCTAACGGGCACCGTGGCTGCTTCCAGGTTTTTGGTTTTTTGTTTCCTTCTTCAACAAGTGCCAATCAAAAGTGAGTTCCTGTTCCTAAATCATTTGAATGACACCACTGGAGGAGATGGTCCTAAACCATTAAAAACTGCAAAAGGCAATACTTCAGAGATGAATTAACAAGCAACCGTCCTCTGGGCAAACCTAGAAAATGTTGCATCTCATCAATTGCCCAATTGGCTCAAACAGGCCCAATGTCTCTCCCTGCCCCGGTGTTATTTTTTTTCCTGACACCCCTATGTCAATACCTTTGAGGGGGGCACAGAACATGCCCAGACTGCATCAGATTGTTAGGGTTTTCATTTTCTTTTAATTTGCAGCATATGTACGGCTTTTACCCTTCAACTCTGAATAAAGACTCGGGACACAGGCTTGGGATAATGGGTTACTTTATTAACAATAACACAGGAAAAAATCTTCAGCAGGGGATCTCACACTGCCCCCCAACATACGGGCTATTCTTTGGAGGAAACGGCACTAGCCATAACTAGCCGTGGGCTACACGGGCATGACAGCCTGGTTCCGAGCCCCCCTGGCCATCTCCACCAACCCCAGAGGGTCAAGGCAGCAGAGTCTGACAGAGCCCCACCAAGGCTACACTCCAGTGGTGGATTCTGCCTGAGCCAGCCAGGGGACATGCCAGCCAACCTCACCAACCCGGTCAAGCATCATCTGAGTGGACCTGACCCATCCCCTGACCTTATTGCCTCAGAACTGTATGCCAGGATCCCTAAACCCTGCCAACCCTGCCTGCGCGTAACCTGCCCAAGTGACCAAAGGCAGACTACTCACAAGATGACAGTACCCAACCCGAAAAAGCCCCCGACAGTCTGGGGTAGACAAAAAAAATCACCAGCCAAGGCCAATCAGGCTGATAGCAAAATATTTCTACCCGGCCCTCAACAAAGCGACCAGCTAATCTCAGACTGTAAGAGGGAGGGTGGGCGGGGCTCAGAAACAGAAGTGGACTGACAGCTGAGGGCACACAGCCCTTGGGTGACAGCCTGCCCAGCCCCTCCCATGCGCCAGCCCATCGGCTGCCCCCCCAATTTCTCACCCCTGCCCGTCGCTGCAGAGTGTCGGGTAAAGAGGAGCCAAAGCTCTAAAGGAGCTTCACCCCCCCAGTCTTGGGAGTCCTCCAAGTATGTAGAAATGGCAACTTTGTGGGTTGTTTTATGTACAGGCACTCAACAAACTGTTTAATTCTAGTACAATATACAAATGATGATAGCACTGCAGCTACAGATTCATGTTCTCTGGATGTAACCTCCCTGATTAAGGAAATAGAGAGCGCACTGGATTTTTGTGACTGTTGCTTACTGAGATGTCTTCAGTTAAAGTAGTATTGGTTCACATGTGGGCTGAAGCATCCATGCATTCCCAACCTGCTCAGTACCAGTCTGTAATCAAATGGTAGTTATCTTTTATCACATAGACCAGATATGTAGATCCTGAATCTCCCATGAGTAGTATTGACTGGTATTGTATTACCAGTAATTCTGAACATATTAAATTCATCGGTGCAGAATTTTTTTGAGCAGTGTGTAATTAAAAATTCTGGTTGCTTCCAGATTGCATGAGTGAACATTCACCTACACTCTGGGTAGCCATTGCTCTTGCTGAAAACACACTCCATTGCAGTCATATTACTTTCTATCAGTTAACTTCTCAGAGATTTGTTAAATAAATTTATCTGTTAGGCAAGAAGAGTCAATTTCAAAAAAATTACCCTATCAAATCAGTTTCATGAAAGACTTATTTCATGCCTTGAACAGATTTTATATATCCATCACTTTAGCTTTTCTGGCCTTCGATCAAGCTGTGAAGTGAAATTATATTAAATAAATATGGAAAGATTATGCCTCAGTCCTGTGTTATATTGTGCTTTGCATAGTAATGGGCAGGCACAAAAAAATCACATTACCGTGTGTTTCTAGAGAAATAAAGGGGCACATGATCAGAGTACTGAGATTTATATTAATATGCCACTTTCCTTTTTCCACTGCTGCTTCCTTTTTTGAAATGTTCTTCAGCAGCAGCAAAGTATATTCTGGGCCATATTAGTAAGAAATTTAGTATAAAACTTACGTTGAAAGTCTTTCATATACTTTTATTCTGCAACTGATATATTTTGACAAATGGATGGCCCAATCCAATCTAAATATTGCAACGGTGGAATTTGTATTTTGCTGGCACACCCTGTTGCCAAAGCCCCATAAAGTGCTTTGAAACAGCACAAGGCCCAGGAATGCACAATATCCAATCCCCCTTCCAGGGCTTGATACACCTGGATGGATCAATGTGGGCGCAGGACCATGTTGATCCATTGCAGCTGCTGGCGTCAGTGGCGTTTCTACAGGGATGGCAGAGCTCTACGTTTTGCAAGGAGCCTTACCTTGCAGTGGAAATCACTCCTCTCCTGCACCATTTTAGCCAATCCTCACAGGGAACAGCAACATCTTGGCGTTGCTTACTGGCTACAGCAGCAAGGGAGAGGAGGGATTTACATGACAGGGTAAGACTTCCTGCAAAACTTAGAGCTTTGCCATCCCTGTAGAAACGCCTCTGGCTGGCGTTTACCCTGGGACAAGGGGACAAATGTCCCATTACAATGGAGGAGACCTCCTGCATTGGATGTGGTAGTAGCCACACTGGCACCACTGTGTCACTCACAGGGATTTAGATAAGATTGGCCTGTCAAATGCTATAAAAATAACCATTTTCAGCAAAATGCATAATTTTCTCTTAACATAGGATCATAAAGTCAGAGGTGGGCTGTTTGTGGGACAACACATGGCGGCTGCCCGGGGCGCCATTTGTGGAGAGGTACTAGGGCTGCCACTTTGTGTCACCCGCTCACCCTCCCTCGCGCCCTTCCTACAATTTAGGAGTGATTATGGACACTGATGCCGTGGCAGGGTGATACAGGGGGCACGGCGGTGGTGCTAGGAGTGCAGTGACACGTCACAATGTCACCCCAGGCGCCATCAGAGCCCTCAACAGCTCTGCATACAAAACTATCCATCACCTGCTCTAAGCCTTGCCATTGTCAGGACTGAGTTTTGTTAGGTTCGATTCATGAGAGATCAGTTGATTCCCTCAAGCTCACAGAGTAACATAAGCAGAAAGCAGGGCATCACAAAATGTGTATGAAAAAGGAACAGTCATACCACATTATAACAAGGTTACCATTCACTTCAACTTTGAAAAAAAAAACAGCATATTATTCAGGGGCAAGTCTTCTATAGCCAAAGTCCTTTATCTAGATGTGAATTGGAACAGACTATGGAACATTTACCATACCATTGAAAAGGACCATTGGCTCTGTATTCAAATACTTTTATTTTTAGGCATATGTACTTTTTTGTGGGGGTGGGTGGGTTGGGGGGTTAATATTTTTTCTATACATGTGTTATGATACTCTGCAGTCAGTTGGTACTTTTAGAGCCTTTTGGAGCTTTACCAAACAGAATTCAATTGCATACCAATGTCAGTGGTGAACCTACATGGTGCCATTTAGCAATGCATATAATCTTGTTCAATTGATTGGATTCAAATGAAATGCATTAATCTAGTTTTTAGCAGAAGCTGGATTTGCACATACTGATTGCCCAGTCTGTTGTATATATTTAATGTGCCTTATGGCCCAATCCATTTACAGCAGTAGATTTTCGATCCATTCTCATAAATGGCACTGTGATGCATAAATATGCCACCATCACGTGCAATGGAGCTGCTGGCAGAAATGGTCAGAGTACACCAGACTTGTCCAGACACTCCACCAACCTGGGTGAGGTAGCAGAGAGGGTGGTTTGTGGGTAGTTTAGGGAAGGTATAGAGTGGGGAGGGGGCAGGAAGTGGGCTGGAAGGAGTGGATCTTGATTGCAAAGGTGCATGCCAAATCCTATCCCCAATTTTCCATCCCCCTTCACCCCTTCCTCTCCTTGGACGTACTCCGATAAATATCTGGTATGGGCTCTAGGAGATTCACAGGCAATCAGACGGCCTATTGGCAGGTAAATAAAAAAAGATTTGTGCATATCGCTCTCTGGCCAGCTGATCCCCCTCCACATAGCATGCATCCATCAGTGTGACATCATGCAGAAGCCGGTGGGAGATAGGATTGGTCTGTAAATGAATCTTCCCAGTAGCTGGCCGTGTTGAATCTACGGTTCTATTGACTTTATTAGTGTCACATACTGTCTTTGTTACTCAACATAATGCCAGATTGTAAACACACAAGAATTCCAGCAACTACCTTACACAAATACCTTACTCTTGTGCAAATCCCAACATTACCCCACCTTTTAGAGCACTGCTGATTGGTCAGCTCTTTTACCAGTCATAAAACCAACTTTCTCCCATCTCCAAACAGTTGTTCAAGCATTTTAAACTAATATCAATAAACCGTTAACATTAGGAAGTGCCAGATAAATGTCTAATTAGATCATAATGCTTGGCACTTGAACAGCTCATATGAAGCAGAAGTGGAAGATGAAAGAGGAATGGGTAATTGGGTTGTGATTCACTTTATATGTGTCTTCACACAAGTAAAGACATGGTGGCAGAGTGGATGGAGCAAACCCCCCTCCTCTTGTTCATAGGTACATTTGCATGCACCCCAAAATATAAGTCATGTCAGTGGACAGTCTGCATTTAGCTATCATGGCCAACAACCATACAGAAAGTTAACATATCCTCCCTAAAATTGTCAAATCCTTTTTAAAGGCATCTAAGCTTAGGTCAACTTCACAGCCTGTGGCAATCAATTCCATAAGCTAATTGCGCATAGTATGAACTTCCTCTTGTCCCAAATCTCCTTATGTCCATCCATTTCATTGGATGACCCTGAGTGCTAACATACTGTGAGACAGTTTCTTTGTATTTGCTCTTTCCACCTCATTCATAATTTTATAAATCTATGGCATGCCATACCCCTACAGAGTTGCAGTTTCGCTTCATACAAGTTATTATTAATTTACAGTATTACTAGACAGTCTTTTCGACCAAGGTTTTCAAAAGGTGGTTGATAGTCCAACCTCCAGGTCATTTCAGTTGCACTCTTCTGCTTCTTTTTCAGCTCTACAATAAACTTTATGGGTTCAGGTAACCAGGGTAACCAAAATACTCAGTATTCTAAATGTGGATATATCACACATTATGTAATGCTGTTACGATCCTTGCTATTTTATTTTTCATCTTTCCAATATTTCATTTGCCCTTTTCACTTTTGCAGACAGTTGATATGTTCAGAGGGCTTTCAGCTATCTGCTAAAATCTCTTTCCCTGGTGATTATAAATTACATCTACTTTTAAAAGAGGACTGCAAATTATCTTTTCCACAGTTAACTTATTCAGGATTCATTTTGAGCAAAAGGTGTTGCATATCTTGAAATTACTTGAAAACTAGATGAACAGGTCAATTAACATGTGCAACAATGGTAGCATAAGATGTTTGTTTCTTTCACGAAAATGACACTGGCCTGTGTCTAAGAGGGGCTGCATTTTATATCCCAGGAGTAGACGAGAGGGAGAAAGTTCTCTCCCTGGATATCTCGCTAAGCCCTGCCTTTCCTAGCCAAACTGATTGGTCAAGAAGGCACCAACATGGTTAGGTGGTCAAGCTGAGTCTAATGCTTCAGTTGTCAGAATTGAAAAAATTCTGCTCCTGATTTTGTATACCAAGTTTTCGTCTGTGCAGTTTCCATGATACTTCAAAGATGAAGTATGTTGAGATGGCTGTTTGCCAGTTCTGACCAGGCACAAAACAAAGGGACTTCAATGGTAGCCAAGTCTTTGCTGGTAACAGCTTGGATTGTGCATTGCAATCCATTTTGATATTGATTTGACAACTGTTATGGGTGAGAGAGATATTGGTGAATTACAAGACTTCAAGAGTTTAAATAATTTTCCTATGGTTCCAGATGAATCAAACAATGCATAAATATAGGACTTAACTCTTTTTTGCTATTTTACATACAGGCATGCCCCAGTATCTGCTGGGGTTTTGTTCTGGACCCCACTGTGGATACCTGAAACTGTGGATGCTGGGGACGCCTTCTTAAAGATAGTGGTTTTCTGCAACCAGGTTAAAAAAAGATTTTTGTTGAATGTTCCCCTATCTTTTTAATAGATGTCCCAGTATCCATGGTATCTGTGGAAAACTGAAATGGTGGATACCAAATCAGTGGATACCAGGGCACACCTGTATTTGAAAATATATAACAGCCCAATCCTAACCTGTGCAGGAGTAGGCAGTCTAGCTGGCCTATGCTGCATTCTACACATGGTAGGACAAACCTGGAGTTCATTGCAGAGCAAGTGGATGTTTGTCCCCTTATCCTGGGGTAAGCCCCAGGCACAAGACCGAGTGGCCCAGACAGGGGCCACACAACCCAGGGATGTGGATTAGAATGAATGGCCAGATTCAGACTCCACCCCCTTCCCTGACCAGCTTGCCCTGCCCATGGGGCTGCCCTCCCTCCACCCCATTCCACCTTCTCCCTCCCCTCCAAAGCTCCCATGCTGGCTGAACTCAGCCAGCACAGGGACAACTTACTGGGACTCCCCACCATCATCCGTGAGCCAACGCTGCTGCCTGCATCGGCCCAGAGACCAATTTCTCAGCGCGGACATGCCTTATAGCCAGTGGTGTCATCCTCAAATTAAGTTCCAGAACGCTAGGTGGGAATTACCGCCTGATTGGCTGCCCGTCCGTGACGTGTCACTGCCTGCCCGCCCACCGCGTGGGCACCCCTGGCTTTGGAGGGGGTGCCCGCTTGCCTGGGGGGCGCACCGGGTGCCTGGGCAAGCAGCGGAGGGGCGCGCCAACCAGCGACAGGCAGGCAGCGACATGTCACAGACAGCCTGTCAATCAAGCGGTAAGTCCCGCCTAGCATTCCAGAACTTAATTTGTGGATGACGCCGCTGCTTATGGCACATTTGCTACCGCATTGGGCTGATGCAAGCAGCATGAGTTGGCCCAAGGGCACCTGTGGGTTGTGCTCTAAGTTATTTTATAAATTGTAAAACATGTGGCACATTCAAAATGTGTAAACATATATATCCATGGATTTGATATCCTCAGATTTGTCTCAATGTGGATGCCCTAGACCCACGTTGAGCCGCATTCAGCTCAACCTGAAGCCACTGAAGGCAACCAGAATGGAACCTGCAGGGGGGGAAAAGGCCCCACCTGCATATCTGTTTTTTTTAATTATCCTCATTTGAAAGTAAAATAAAATGTGTCGAATTTAGACAAACTGAATTTTCTCTGTGCTGCTTCCTTAACCACAGTTCAGTCTTCAGAACCACACCCCCAATTCCCTTGAACTAAGAGAAATTCTCCTGCAGGCGGATACACTGGAGCCCTGCCAGAATGCTGTCTATAACCCTGTTTAATAAACCTGAAAAGTTACCAATGCTTGTGGGGAGATGAGATAACTACTCAAGGTTCAACAGAGCCACAAAGACAAGGTTTTAATTTACTATACTAATCTGACAGACAATATCTAGTATAACCAAAAAACAAAGAATGATTAAAGTCCATCTCCTTCCTTTATCCCCATAAAGGTAAAGGTTTCCCCACGACCGAGTGGTCTAGTCGTGACCGACTGTAGGGGGCGGTGCTCATCTCCATTTCAAAGCCTGTAGAGCCGGCATTTTGTCCAAGGACAAGCTTCCATGGTTATGTGGCCGGCATGACTTTACGCCGTAGCGCACGGAACTCCGGTACCTTCCCACCGAAGTGGTCCCTATTTATCTACTTGCATTTGGGTGCTTTCAAATTGTTAGGTTGGCAGGAGTTATCTCTATATCCTGGCATATTTTAGTCTAAAGAGATATAGGAGAAAGGCCTGTTGTTATGTCTATTCTGCCTCATTCACTTCTTCCTCAAGAAGAACAGAACATGAGGAGGATACAGACAAGACGCAATGGCAGAGGTCAAAAATGTGAACAGAAATGAAAAAGCAAACATGAGAGAGGAAATTTAAAAATGAAATTCAAAGAAATTATGAACAAGAATGACAACTTAGTTAATTGCTTTCATGTCTGGTTTCTCCCACCCACACTTATGTCCACAGCCCACTCTTAACACTATAAACTCCTCACTTCCAGATGCCAAATGCTGTTATTTTCTGTTACCAATACTTCACCAGTTCTGTGCCTCCTACTCTTGGTAGTCAAGTGCCAGGGGGGAAGGAAAGTGAGGTGTTTCATATCTCAACAAATAAAATAGTATAGTTGAGGAGGGGGGGAGTTAACATTAACAGCAGTCATGCCCACCCCTTCAGAACTGGTTGATCTCCCTCTCAAACTTGTTTACATTTCAGTACAGCTCTTCCATGCTAACATGTAGATCCTATAAGCTGCTAAAGATGCAGGCACCACTCTATTGCTCCGGATTACTACATTTACATTTTTTCTGAATATCCGTGTTGGTACATACCTTTTAGCTGCAAACTTGGAATGGCATTTGTATTTTGACTTACTGTGCAAACAATATAGGAGGGATGACAGGCTGTCCAAAATCTTAATCCATTAGCAGAAACCTGCATTATTTAATTCTGTTGGTCACTGCCAAGAGTTTGACACTCTGAGTGGGTAATTGTTTAATGAAATTGTCACATGTGATTTATCCAGCAAGCTACTCCAAAGGAAATTGTGGATCCTGATAAATGAAATGAAAAACTTCACAACAAAACCATGTGATTTTTTTCGTATACTGATCTTATCTACAGTATTTGATGATTTAGTTAAAATGAAAAGATCAGCCTATATTTTCCTATTTCCTCTCCTTAAATAATAATGACAAAAAAAGAATGAACAGCTTCTCTCAATTTATATATTTAAAAGATTTTTATCCCGCCTTTTCTCCAGTAAAGGGGACTCAAGGTGACTTAATGTTTGTTTTCTAAAATATTGTTTTAATGTTGTTTTACTTAACTTCGTAAGTTTGTAAGTTAAGTAAAAAAAAACAAAATTAAGTAAAACTTCATAAGTTAAGTAAAACGACCTTAAAACAATATTTTAAAAAACAAACATTAAAATAACATCATTAAAACAACACAGAAACCAGGAGCACCAACATTAAAACCATTTCATTAAAAGATGCCAGCCAACTATTCGCTTAAATGCCTTTCAGAAAAGAAAGGTCTTGAAGCCCTGCCAAAAGGTTTCCAGAGAGGGAACAGTTCAAGGGAATGGAAGTTCCAAAAATGAGGGCCCACCACTGAAAAATCTCTATTCCCTGCCACCACCTCCCTCACCTCTACTGGTGGTGGCACAATCAAAAGTCCCCCCCCCCCCAATGTCCTAAGAGGACAGGTAGGATTATATGGAAGAAGACAGAGCCGGAGCAGACTCTAACTGCTCCCAGGGAGGGATGAGGACGAAAGATGTCACCGCGCCCTCTGCACAGCCTCACCACGCCCTCTGCTTCCATTTCGGAGCTATTCAGAGGCGAGGGCAGGCAGGAGGGCCCAGCTCCACGCTAGTGTCCGCTACCAGCGAATACATCATCATGTATAGGTTACAGGTTTTGCCTGCAAAATGTCCATCAAATAGCAATAAGAATAAGTGGCTAAGAAAAATTTGTAGATGCTGAAAGAAAGTAACTCAAAGGCCAGATCCAAATTTCATGGCAGAGCTGAGGGTGTGGTTGTTGTTAATTTTGTTTTACATAATATTTTGTCCTAACCTAGCTTTCTGTCAAGGATGTTTCATGATTGTGCAATTGCTGTCGTTCAAGAATGCCAGTATGCATTCTAGGAGTGTCATTCGATTATGTCACAATGCTGGCACTTCCAGCTATGTCATCACTTCCAGGTTAATGACATCACTTCTGGTGGGTCCCAACACAAGTGCCATTCTAAAAAGTTTGTCCTGGTCTAAAATGTTTGAGAACTACTGATCTAAAGCTTTATATGACAGAATTCCTGAACAGCTCAACTAATCTAATGGAAATTGGGTATTTCCTTTTAAAGTCAAGCTTTTGTTGAGATAAAGCAAATACTCTCATTTTACAGATTTTACAAAATGGCTTGCTTTATTCCCAGTCACCTGCCCATAGCTTTTCAAGCTATGATTCTGGCAAGAATGAAAGCATGGACAGAGGTGCAGAAGACCTTTCCCTGAATCGGGGAGAGGAGGATGAGGATGATCATGATGACCATGAAGATGCTGAGAAGGCTAATGAATCTGATGGGGTAGAAGCTGAGCGACTGAAAGCTTTCAATGTGAGTTATATCCTGCTTTATGCTTTTCTGGATCTTACTCCTTTATTTTGGGCAGCTGTTTATGGGTAAATGTGGCAATAAAACTGTTGCATTAATTTTATTTATGGAAGGAGAATCTTCCTTCCCCGCCCCTCCCTGCACATTAAAGCAATCAGACACCAGGTTCACCAGATGTAGAAGTTTAAAGCATCTTCCAGCTGTGTGTTTTGTGTCTGTGTGCATGTGTGCCCAGTAGACAGAGACAATGGGGTGGGGGCCTTCAGATAGTTTCTGAAGAATATTTCAGTGGTCAGCTGTTTATTTATTTATGCTTTCAAGTTTATATAATTTTGCATGACAGCAAACACACACACAAAAACTTTTCAAGGCAGAGTAAGAGTTCAGCAGAAAAAATGTAGCAATCGTAGTGCATTGTTAATAACAGGCGTGAAGCAGTGCCTATTTTCACAATCTGTGTTTTATTTCCCTCACAATTTCTATACACTATAGTCTAATCTTTTCTTGTCTTTTTTGTCAGTCCTAAATTAAATTCCTTGTTTGCTTAACATTTCTGGCTTTCCACTAGAAAACACTGTGTAAAAAACTGACTTCCTGTCTGTAATTGAGACAGGAAGCTTAGAAAGAGAGCACCCCTCCAAATCCTTCTCCTCTGTCTCCCTCTTGCCAACAGATGTTTGTCAGGCTGTTTGTAGATGAAAACTTGGACCGAATGGTCCCTATCTCTAAGCAGCCCAAAGAAAAGATCCAGGCTATCATTGACTCATGCAGGCGACAATTCCCTGAGTACCAAGAGCGTGCCAGAAAGCGTATACGTACTTACCTCAAGTCCTGCAGGCGGATGAAAAGGAGTGGTTTTGAGATGGTGAGTTTTGATCTAAAACCCAGCCCTAGTTTCCATCAAAAACCCCATATGTAAATCCATGACACTATTTTGTTTTCATCTTAGTGTCTCTTTTTATTTGCATTTTTGGTAATGTCAGGTCAGAGGTTTTTCTCCCTCCTTTCATATTACCTGGATTTCCTGCCCCCCTCCACTTTGTTCAATGCATTTGAGGTATCTTGGGATAATGTAGCTCACAGTTCTGCACACATTATAAATTCATCCAAAAAATTAAGAACACTATAAGTCAGTAAAAAAAAAATGCATTATTTTCACAATCTCTCAGACCACTATGGAGAAGACATGTTGGCTTGAATCAAGTAATGTGTGCATGAGTTCAGCAAGGGACTGCACATGTGCAACTACATTTGTATGAACCTACCTAATGATAACCTTTTTGGAGGAAGCTGAATCCATCCTCTTCCTTCCCAAACATTTTATCAAAACTGTCAAAGTTGATGAAGTTCATCAAAGTTTGATGAAGTCAAATCTGATCAAGCCTTTATGTATATTTCCTGATGCAGCCCTTTGAGCTGGATGGGATCATGCAACAGCATAGGGATCTGCCCACATCCTGGATTGAGTATATAAATGGTTGCCCTGATGGCAGAATTGTCAATGAATTTTTCTGTGAACTGCCATTGTTTCTGATCTAAGGAAACAGGAAAACTGTTTGGGATATTTTTAATTAAGTCATGCAGCATATGATTGGAATTCTAACAATTCATTATACAAAATTAAGGAGCAACACCAGTATTGATGATTGCTTATGACCATCACATACTCAAGATGAACACTGTAGTATTGATTTTAGCTTTCTTTGTGCTGCTTTAGCACAAATTAAATTTAGGGTTCAATCCTAAGCAATTTTCCAGCACTGACATAGCTGTGCCAAAGGGGCATGTTCTGCATTCTGCAGAGGAGGAGGAGTCACGGAGGCCTCCTCAAGGCACAGGATGTTTGTTCCCTTACCTTGGAACTCCATTGTCCTTACCCTATGCTGGAAAGTTGGTTAGGATTGTGCCCTTATGCTACAATCCCATCCATACTTTCTTGGATGGCCCCCATTGAACATAATGGGACATACATCAGAGTAGACGTGCATAGCTTTGGGCTGTTAGACAAATTAGCTTTTTAAGAATCATCTTTGCATTAGTACATTGGCAGCATTGGAAGCTTTTCTTTTTAAATTTCCTGATATATTTGAATTTGTTCATTTTCAGGATCTCTCTGGGAAAGTAAGACATTTTTAAAAATAACT
Organism: Lerista edwardsae; assembly: GCA_029204185.1. Taxonomy (NCBI): domain Eukaryota; kingdom Metazoa; phylum Chordata; class Lepidosauria; order Squamata; family Scincidae; genus Lerista; species Lerista edwardsae. The sequence goes on from JAJKFI010000031.1 coordinate 4,007,460, forward strand.
GTGGAAGCTGTGATTGATTCAACTACATTTTTGTTTAAATGACTGAGCCCATACCAAACTTTTTAAAAAAAAAAAAATACTATACATACCTTGGCCTATTATATTAGAAAGAGCCCTATTTCAGATTATTACTTAACATTTCCATAAAAAACAAAAAGAGAAAAAATCCCTTCTTTTCATATTTCCAAACATCATCTGCCGTTTAAATGTCATTATAAGAAATATTTCAAAATTCATGTTTTATATACAAAATTATAGGCTCTTTCTCTCCTTCCTTCTTTCTTTCCTGCTTTCTTTCCTTCCTGCTTCTGATGTCCATTTATTTGTTTAAGAACTTTAGATGACTATGTTCAAAACAAATTAGCACAACTGCAAAAACTAGTAGCTTAGGATACAGAAAGTAAGTTACGCAAGGACAGCATATTGTATATTATTATTGTGTATGGCAGAAGATTAAGGTTGCTTATGAAATTAAAAGAAAGAGATAACTTAAAAAAATATCAGTGCAGATCACATGACAAAAGCTGAATGGGTAAGGTATGTTGGAACAGTTTACTAATTTTATATAATTGATGGAGAACAGTGATTTTTCTTTTACTGAAGTCATTTACCAGAGCAGAAGTCTTTGTGCAATGTCTAATATAGGTACATTTCCTGTCTTCTATGGAGCCAAGCTGTGTACACATCATTCACATAATGAACAATTGCAGTCTTAAGAATACTCTGGTATGAGTCATATTCCAATTTGACTAAAAGATGGATGGATTTATAGATAAACAGGAACAGCAAGATCTTCAGAGTGCTGCTAACTGTACAATGTCCTGGCTAGTCTCCCTCATCATCGTGGGGGGGGGGGCAGTCCATATGAGAACTATCGCTATAGCTAAGCAAAGGACGCAAGAATGAGTGCTGCCCTGAATTGGGCCCACAGCAATTTAATTCTCCTCCCTTCATTCAGCAGCATCACTGCCTGAGATTGGCCACTGCCTCTGAAGCTAGAAGACAGGCACAGAGAAAATTCGAAAGATGGGGATATAAGTTCTTCACCATAGCAAACCCTTGCCTCCTGAACCAGTCTACAACTGGATGCTATAAGGATGTTGTTCTCAGAACACTCTTGGGGTGTGTAGGGAGATTCTACTGTGGTTGAAAATGGCTGATCTAGAGACATTACAACTCTACATTTTCTTAAGTAAACATTTGGGCTGCTGTGACTCCTAAAGCAACCAAAAATGGGGCAGGACAGAGTGGCTGAGGGCTGGGGCTGTTGGGGGTCAATGGCTGCCAGCATGTGCCCAAATAGGTCTGCCCTCTTGAATTGGCCTGGGATGTAAAATTAAGGAGTTGGACTCTGAATATGTATACTTTAGATATTTGAGTAATAAGTACTCATGTGAGTAAGCCTTAGATGTCCAAGGAGGTTGTTTTGTTTTATGTGGTTATGATGATTATGTTTTTAATTCTAAAAGGACAACAAAGGAAACAAGATGCTGGACTAAATGGGCCCTTAGCCTGATCCAGCAGAATCAGGAATTTTTATACTCTGATGTTCTTAAGAAATAAAATATGCTCAGAATCTAATACATATTCTCCACTCCATTGTATTAAAAGCCTTCTTTGTATTAAGAATGAGTAGCATAGCTTTCTACTTGGAAGCTTTGGCTAAATGAACAGCTTTAACAATCTGAAGTACATTATGGGACATACAGTATGTCTTCTTTTACTGAAGTCTGCTTGATGGGGATTAATACATTTATAAAGAATGATATTGAGGTGCTCCACTAACAAGCATGATGAGATGTTAAAATTTTGATTTAAATAATATATTGGTTTATGATCCAGTTTTGAATTTTTTCCTCTTTTTGGGAAAACCAGTCTTAGCCTCTTCTCATGCACACTATTATACAGTCATTAATAGTCAAAGGTTCAAATATTTTATCCACAAATGTTTATAAAATTTAGGTGTTAGACCCTCCAAACTCAGAGCTTTACAGTCCAATCCTAACCAACTTTCCAGTGCTGATGCAACTGCAGTGCAGCCCTGAGGTAAGGGAACAAATGTTCCTTTACCTTGACAAGACCTCCATGACTGCCCCCTACTACCACAGAATACAGAGCATGCCCTGGTGGCATGATTGCAGTAGCCCAGTTGGTTAGTATAGGGTTGTTAGTATGTTGGGCAGCCCAATCCTACCTAATTCCTCACACAGCAAAGCAGTGGTGCCTGCATGGCTACCGCTGTATCCTGTGGAGGAGAATCAGCATCTGGAGGCCTAATCGGGGTGATGGAACATTTGTTCCCGTGCCCCAGGGTAAACCCCAACAGCCTCTATGGGTCAACCTGGACCAGATTGATAGCTGGTGCAAGTCTATGTTGAGCCATGCTGATGGATCAGTTTTGGGATCTCTGAGGATCAGTCTCTGCCACCAAACCTGCATCCCTCCCAGGCCCAATCGACCTCCTCCTCACCCCCTTCTGCCCACCCCCTTCCCATGGTAGTGTGGGACCTTCACTGCAGTGTCCCAATGTTCTTCATTCCATTTCACAAACCAGAAATTGTTAAAACCCTAATAATTAATATATTTATTGATTCATTTTGTACCCCTCTTCTCCAGAGGGCATCCAAAGCAGCTTATAGAGCCATAAAAATCACATTTAAAATTAGTTTACAATATAAACACTAAAACAATCTTAAAATATTACCAATAAAACCCAGTTTTGAATTATGGTGTTGGAGAAGACTCTTGAGAGTCCCCTGGACTGCAAGGAGATCTAATCGGTCAATCCTACAGGAAGTCAAGCCTGATTGCTCCTTGGAAGGACAAATACTGAAGCTGAAGCTCAAATACTTTGGCCACCTCATGAGAAGAGAGGACTCTTTAGAAAAGACCCTCATGCTGGGAAAGATTGAAGGCAGAAGGAGAAGGGGGTGGCAGAGGATGAGATGGTTAGTGTCACCGAAGTGATGAACATGAAATTGGGCGAACTCCGGAAGCTAGTAGAGGACAGGGAGGCCTGGCGTGCTGTGGTCCATGGGGTCACAAAGAGTCGGACACGACTTAGCGACTGAACAACAACAATAATAAAACCCAGACAAGCAGTAAGAAAGTCACTTCATAAGAAAGGGCAAGACCTATAAAATTTATTCTGCATGACGTCCCAATAAAACCCCCTGCATACATCTAATTTTAAAAACCATTAATGTAGAAGGCTAGCCCAAAAAGAAACATCTTTAGGCTCTGTTGGAAAGCCTCTAAGGAGGGAGCGGTTTGTAAACTGAGAGGGAGGGCATTCCATACGGTTATTGCCGCTACTAAGAAGGCCCTGTTTCCTGCCACCAACCCTCCTACCTGCATAGGTGGGAGGTGTGGTGGTACCTGTAAGAGGGTCTTCTCTGATTACTAGCGGGGACAAGCTGGATTATACAGAAGGTGGTGGTCTTTCAGATACCCTGACCTCAAGCTATATAGGATTTAAAGGTCAAAACCAGCACCTTGAATTGGGCTGGAAACAAATTGGCAGCCCATGCAGCTGCCAGAGTGGCAGCCTGACAAGGTCAAACCACCTACCTCCAGCAACCACACAGACCACCACATTCTGCACTAATTGCAGTTTCCAAACTGTCTTCAAGGGCAGCACCATGTAGAGTATGTTACAATAGTCTAATCTTGATGCCACCACAGCATGTATCACTGTGGCCAGGTCTGCATGATCCAGGTACAGAGCAGGACAATAGCACCTGAACTGTGGATTTCTAAACCAGGAGAACCAGGCGCGCACGGAGGCCCAAGCGCGCCCCATGGCTGGCGCTGAAACCGCACCCCCCACGTCGCCCCACCCCCGCACATCGCTCAGACACACCTTCCATACCCTGGAAATGCTCCATTTCCGAGCGTAAGGGAAGCATGGGTGGGGGGGTGGGCTGAAAACCACGCGGTCTCTCCCGGACCGCGCACAATGGCGCCCCGCCGCTGCCTGGTGCCCCATGGCTCACGCCATCTGAGGCAACAGGTAAGATACACACCTGAGGAGAACCTCTGTCATATCCAGACAATGTCAGTTTTTTAGCCCTTATTATATCAAAGTCCCAACCTTTTCCAGGCAGTCATCCTGGTATCTAGTGGGGAAAAAAAACCCAGATCAAGCTGGGTGTCATCAGCATACTGATGGCATCCCACTCCAAATCCCTGGATGACCTCTCCCAGTTATTTCATTTTGATGTTAAATAGCATGGAGGGACAGGATTGAGCACTGCAGCCACCCCAACCACAAGGGCCAAGAAGTTGAACAGGCATCCCCCAGCACCACCATCTGGGACCTATCTGCCCAGTAAGAGTGGAACCACTGCAAAACAATGCCCCCACCCCCAACTCATCCAATCAGCCCCAAAGGACACCATGATCTATGATTTCAAAAGCCATTAAGAGGTCCAGCAAGACCAACAGGAATGTACTCCCCCTGTCTAGCCAGCAGCGTGGGTCATCCACCAAAGTGACCATGGCTGTTTCCATCCCAAAGCCCAGACTGAAACCAGATTAAAAAGGATCTAGATCTGTAGTCTTCCTTTTTCATGCCCAATAAAGTATGAGACTAGGGACCCACCACCAATCCTGCCCCCACTGCCGGGACTTGATCACTCCAATGAAGCACATCCTCAGGCTGTACAAACTAAAAATAATCTCACGAAAACAGTTCTAGCGGACACTAAGCAGACAATATCACCTGACATTGCCCCTGTGGAATCCAAGTCATGATGAAAGTGTATGATTTTGTCTGCAAAATGCTTCGCAAATGTGTCACATCAGGCTCTCGATGTGTTGAATGGCCTGATGGAGTAGGTTTCATACAACATGGAACAATTCAGTTTCTCTGTAAGTCTGATAACAGCAAAGAAAAAAATTCGCTTTGCTGCCATGATTGCCATGGAATAGGCCCTACTGTGAGCTCTAGCCCATATTTCGTCAGACTCAGCATGAGTTTTCTGCAACCGTTGCTCGAAACCTCTAACATATTGCTTCATCTTTTGTAGCTCTCAAGGAGCTACTCTGAGCCTGTAAGGCAACTGAGGTCACTCAGGAGTGATCTCATCCACTGTCCTGGCCACTTCCCCATTCCAGAGATGAGTCAGGGCTTGTCACCAGTCTTATCAGCTGGAAAATCCCCCGTAGACTTCAGGGAACCTTCAGGATCCATTAACCTCCAGGGATGAACCGTACAATGCGTTCCCCAATCTCTGAGGAAGTAAGAAGCTGCGACAAGCCTAACCCTTACCAGGAAGTGATCTGCCCATTACAACAGAGGGATCTTAGGGCCCAATCCTAAGCGGGCCAGCACCAGCAGTAAGCCCTTACCACCAGCGCTGGTATCACAAAAGTGCCGTAAGTGGTAATGGGTAAGGTGAGCCAGCAGGCGATACGTTTTGTCGCTGCTGGCAATGCACTCTTTCTGAATGTGGGGGAAGGGTATGGGGAGGGTGAACCATTGGTGGGCCTGCACCCTTCCTCGGGGGAAGTGAACAAATGTTACCCATCCCCCAAGGTGTCTCCTATGGCTGCCACAGCACCCGTAGGATGTAGTGGTAGCTGTTTTGCTACCACTGCACCTATAGGGGCCAGGTACCATAGGATGGCTATTAATCTTCACTATGTCCAGATCACCATCAACTTGTCCATCTTTTAACACCAGGTCCAGCACATGTCCTGCCTCCTCTTGGACATGTTGTTGGACAGATCCATGGTTGTCATGGCAGCCATGAAATCCTGACCTGCACCTAATAACCCTAATAATATATTATGATGTGAGGGGATGAAGCAATGAATGGCCTTCACATTGGAAAGCCATGGATTTCCATATTTGTGCTCACACAAAATATCTTCCTATGAGCAGAAGGTATCTTCATGATACTCTAAAATATTACTATAAAATATTTTTCCCCTGTTTCGACAACAAAGAGCTGAGAAAGCCAGGGGTTTTCAAAGTGGGGCGTCATGATGCCCCAGCCTGAAGAGCCCTTCTGCTTTTCCCTTAAGGGGCGGGAGTGGGGAAATAAATGGCAGCGATGCAATTGCAATGATTATGTTGCTTCTGGGGACCTAATGGGTCTGAGGGGCCTTTCCACAGGCTGCCCAAGCATCCTGGAGGATTGGGGGGGCCCTGTGGACCCCTCTGCAGGGCTCCCAATGCATTAGAAATGAAAAAAAATCTCAACCTACTTCTGGTTTCGTGATCGCAACCAGGAAGTGGGTCGCGATTGTTTTTTTATTTCTAACGCACAGGGAACCTGCAGAGGGGTCTACAGGGCTGTTGTAAGTACCCTGAGACCAATTAGGACCGCAGAAGTGACACAACCATTGTGATCATGTCGCTGCAGTTCTCAAACTCCCAGATAATTTGAGAATCACTGGTCTACGTGATGTGGTACTGTAAAATGTGGTACTGAAGAAAAGCTATAACTAAACACCAGGTTTCACTAATGGAAGATTACGGTGATCAAGAAGACATGGCTTTCTCAGCTCTTTGTTGTCTATAATCCAGATAATACTTCATATTACATGTTTTTTGGACCTCCTATTTTTCCTGGGGCATCTCCTTCAAAAGACATCCTGAGAGATCAATATTCTCCATAGAGGGTGATCCCAAAATCTTCACCAGGGAAAAATATTTTATAGTACTCATAAAGATGGTCTTCTGTAACTTCTTCTAGACCTACATGATCTAAACTGGTAAATAAGGTCTGGCTTTCAGATAATTGCCTCATTATTCTCTCCCTGCAGGGGGACATCCGGAACACAGTCCTTAACTTAAAGGCCTTCTTTCTCATTAGTATCTCCCATCTCAAAGGAAATAATTAAGGGTGGTGATGGGAAAAATGACTAAAAATTTGTCTCTTTGGGATGACATCTGCTCTAGATATCTTTTAAAAAAAAATCTTGGATTATCATTTCCTAAGAAAGAATGTTTTGTTTAGACAAGCATATCTGATGACCATTATCCATATAAACGTTCTCTCAGAAGAACATAAGCTTGCATCCACAATATAAAAAACTAGAAATATAGAAACAATATTGACTAAGTGGAGAAATAAGGGCGTTGTCTGGGGGCGAGCTTTCTGGGGGCTTGTGCAAAGAGTCAGTGCAATGACCTCTGAGAGGGTGAGGAGCAGCTGCATGCCTGCAAGCAGCCAGCGGGGCAGCCCCAGCCTACTTAGACAGGCAAGAGCTGAGCAGACCTGCAAGCACGGCTGCTGAGGCCCTAATGCCAAGGCAGGCCCAAGGGGAGAGCAGGGCGCTCGGACGAAGGCTGGAGCCCTCCAGCCTCCCAATCTGGATGTTGGTAGTGCCAGGCAGAGGAAAGCCCACTTATGTGAGCACAGAGCATGAGAAACCATTCTGGGTAGCAGCTGACAACCCAGATGGGCAGCATTCGGGGGGGAAATGAGGTGGAGGGCAGAGAAGCAGGAGAATGCAAGGGAGGGACATTAAGAGGGGAATGGAGGCTAGAAGTGAGGGGGGCCTGCTTATTAGTTATGTAGGATATAAAATCTTAAGCACAGTTAGTGAAGAGGACAGTCTCCAACTGGAGAGCGGTCAGGCCTATCCAGTGTAGGGGCCAGTGTAGTGACCAATACTTGGTACATGGCTTTTGTGAGGAGGAGGTTGTAAACTGATGCAAGGGAACAACGCTTTTCAGACTATGATGGCTTTCCCTCCTCCCTAACTCTCCATCGAACAGCAAGGGAATGTGGTCAAAGGTGACAGAAGGTAGGGGTTTCTTGCCACTCTGCCTTGCTTTCCAATCTTCTGTAGAAATGGGTTTCTTTAACGCATGTGTTGCTGCTGCTTACATTGATGAAATGTAACATAGATGCTTACATAGATGTAAACTCACAGGGCTTATTATTGCTAAATACTGTGTTTCAAGTCTGTTGGATAGAATTGTTCACGAGACAGGGAAAATAAAAAAAACAGGCTAAAAAAGTTTCTTAGCAGCTTGACATTTCAATATAACATGTCTACTGAAGACCCTAACTAAGGGTGCAATCCTAACCTGGAGTTAGGCCGCCACAGTTAAGTTTGGCTGGCATGTTTGGACCACTCTCTCAGTCAGAGAGGCCACACACAGACGTGCACCATCTTCCCTGACTCCGAGAGTGGCCCAAATGCACTTTACGGTGGCCCTTGTGCCGGCCAAACTTTGCTGGCCTAACTGTGCTGGCTTAACTACAGGTTGGGATTGCGCCCTAAATCTTATTTAGCTTGATCAGACCACAAGGAATGTGTAGTTTCTGGCTGACCTTAGGAAGGGTTGGTTACTAGACTCCTTCAGATGTTGTTCTGCATTCATTACCTGTTGGTGGCTGTGTGCCAAACCCCGCTTCACACTTCCCTGCCTTTACAAACCTCCAGCTTTGTCTGAACATCTGTCTTAGGAAAAGATCATATCACAGTATTATGGAATCCGAAAGCACAAATCTCAAGAGATATACCTGGAATATTAGCTAGGCTTTGCTCAGTCAAAGTGTGCATCTCTTTACTTCTGCAAGCATTTCTATCTATTTCTGAGACAGGAGTAAACCATGGTAAGATGCCTCATTTTGTACATGCAAAGTAGCAGGGAAGAGTCTATTAATTGGCCAGAATGTATTTGCTGCTTCTTTCTCCTCCAAATAGTCTATGGACAGCTTTTGGCAAAATGGGGATTTCAGACAATTATTGTTACCATGCAGTCATATAGAGTAAGAGATAATTGCCTTAAACTTGATGTTTTATGCCAAATAAACAGTTGTCTGTAGCAAAAACATACGTATAAGGAAAGGTGCAGCCCAATCCTAAGTAAGATCGACATAGTAAGGCCAACATAGCAGGGCTGTATCCTAAAGCCCATTAGAAGGCGGCGGCGGCAGCGTGCAGGACAAGGGGAGGTTTTCCCCTTGCACCCGTGTAAAGCCCAGCTATCCCTATAGGCCTGCTTGGATCTGCACCTGCTGTTTTGCAGGTCAACATGCGCAGGAGCGGCCCAAATCGGGGCCACCCTGGCTGAGGACGGGCTTTGGGATTTGGCACTACAGCTGTCCTGAGCCGCCGATCCCTTCGCCACCCACTGCGCCGCCCAGTTACACCCCCGGCACACCTCCAGCATGCTCTCGTGGAGGCCCTGAGCTGACTGAGCACCGCCGACACTCAACGCCGACACACTTGTGACGGTCCAGCACCATACCACAAAGCTGATGTGCTTGACGGCATGTTTGTGACAGCACTGGTCTGCCACAAGAGCGTAGCGCCAATGCAAAGCAGGTATAGGACTGAGCTCTGAATTGTGACTCAACTACAGTAAGTGAACTTCTGTTTTGAAAATTGAAATGATATTCTCAAAACCAGTGGCCTGCTCTAAACAGTTCAGTAGGACTTTTCTTAAAAGAAAATGTCACAGGAGGGGGGTTCCCTTGTTCTTCTTGGACTCTAGTCACACAAATAGTGCATGTACAGAAACAATCTCAAAAACTTCCAGAGCTTTCTCAAGTTCTCTTGTCCTTGAGTATTGGAAACTCAATGCGCACTGTGTACCTTTGAAGGCAGGAAGAATGCCCAATCCCGCTACTGTTTTCAACTGCTGTGGAATGCTTCATTTGCTTTAGCCCCTCACAGCACAATCCTAGATTGCACGTGGGCTAGCACTAGTCCCCTGTGACAGCCCAGGAATGTTGCAGACGTGCCATCAAGCATAGTTTGCAACAATTCAGGAGGAGGCTGAGCCAGTGCACAGACAGGCACTGGCTCAGTGGGGCCGGTTCCAGGCCCTGCGCTGTCTGGAACAGGTAAGGAAGCATCAGCTCAGTTCAGCCAGTGGGGGGGGGGTGGAGAGGGCAGGTGGAGGGCAGAGGAAAGGCAGATTGGGGCAGGGGAAGGTGGGGAAAGGTGGCCCATGGGGAGACGAGCCCAGGGAGAAGGATGGAACTGGCTTCTGGCACATAGGCCCTGGTTGGCCCTAAATGGGCCTCTTGGAGTTGCATCAGCGATTACGCTGAAGCAGCTCTGAGTAGCCCCACGGTGTGGCTGGGGCTTTACTTGGCGTAAGGGGACATGTCCCTTTACTCCGAGTTGTGCCACAGCTGTCTCCTAACCAGGGCTGGATACGACACAGGCCAGTCAGCCTGCCTGTTCCCATCCTGGTTAGTATTGTGCCCTCAGAAATGTGTCCATGTTCTTCTGTACTTTTGTGTAATTGTTAGTTTTTTAAACTACTTTTTTTTTAGTAATTAATTTAAGTTAATTATAAGTAAGTTAATTTAAATTACTTATAAGTAAGTTAATTATACCACCCTCATCATAGGGTAAGCAGGACCTTCTTATGGTCAGGATCTTAGTGCTTTGAAGATGGCCAACATGTAGAAACGTGAGCTTTCTTATGTTGCATATCTCAAGCCCCATTGATTTCAAGACCAAGAACGAAGAACATTATAACTATGCCAAAATGCCATGCTGTAAACATTATGACAAACCTTTACTGGGGATGTGAACATATTGAACTAGAACAATATCAGTGCATCCAACAGAGTGCAGTGCTGTTCTTTAGTTCGTAATACAGAATGGTGCGCAAACATGCATATTGTGCTAGTTTGAATTGCATGCTTTATAGTAAGAGAGAATGCTTCAAAAATATGCTACTAGTCTCAAGAATCCCTTTTCAATCCTAATTCTGTAAGATGATGTTGGTGAGTATATTCATGCTCTGTTTAGAGTAATCTTGTTTCATTGACAGAATATTAAACATTTGAAATCATGCTTACTATACATAGAAAAGGAATATTTAGGATTCTGAATAACTGTATTTTAAGGAGCAAGTGATCCTTGAAAAACATTTTGAGGTTTATAAGTGAAGATTTAAATTCCAAATTTACATATGTGGGAAACACATTTGTATTTGATGTATGCTTAATATCATTTGTAGAAATACGTTGATAGTTTTATGCGTATAAAACTGAATATGCTGTTTCAATTCTACACCCAGTTTTTGATACACAGTACATGAGCTACTCAATACATTCTAAATATGGGAATGAAATTAAATTTCTTCCTACTCATGCTTTTGCACATCTGGACATAAGATTATAGATGTTTGTATACCTAGCTTTTGAGAGACATTTAAATATATTTCATATATCTCAATCTCAAATGTATTTACTCAGAAGTAATTCCCAATGATTTACTTTTGAGTAAGGAAACCTTAGCCTTACATTATCATGCAATACTGATTGGTGGGCAAATAAAGATCCCTTAACAAATACAGTTTATAACATGATTATAATTCAACTTTTGTGTTGGACTTGAATTCTTGAATGACCTGTATACATGACTAAAATTGTTGGATTTGTCGATGTTACTGCTTTCAGATAGTAGTTCAAGGTCTGATGAAGGAAACAGTTGTGTTTGGCGGGATGAAAGGAACATTTTTCTTAGAGTGGGATTAGTTCTTCACTGCTGGGGGACCTCACCATGAAAAAAATCCAACAGTACAGTTGGCTATATGGCCACCATGGTTTCTGCAAGATCAATTAAGACATTTGGTGGGAAGGTCAGTTCATTATTAGATTACATCAGAATATGTAGTGACCCTAACATGCTACAGAAGATGTATTCAGCATTAAAAATTTAGCTGGGACATGGAGGAGCCAATTGAAAATACATGTCTGCTTGAGTTATATCATTCTAGCCTCCAATTACTTAAAGATAAGAACTTCGCTTAGATTAGATGTATTGCTCATGTATTGTTCAACAGCATAGTAATTTTTTTTATTCAATGTTAAAAAGTATGTTGTTCTTTACAATACAGACATGGTATCACAAAACATAATGAAATTATGATTCACCACCAGAGCACATGTCTTTGTTAATGACATACAGCCTGATCCTGAGCTCACAGGCAGGCACATGTTCGTCCCTTTCCCCCGAGGAAAGCTGCGGGTCCTGTAATGGGGCTACACTATGTTGCTGGCAGTGAGCGGAGCAGCACCATGTCAGGCTGCCTGGCCTGAAGTGGGGCATAGGTTCAGCAGTCAAGACCACCACTGGTCCCACCTCACTTTGGCCTGATCCTCCCCAACCTCCACCCAGTCCTGACTTTCCCACCCTCCTGTGCCTTCCCCAAGTCCCAAAAAGCTGTGCTGCCATTCCTGACAACACATACTGTGGTTGGGGGCACAGTGGAGACTCCGGGGCACTGAGGTTCCGTGCCAGTGGCGCTGGGCCCAGTGCAGGTAGTAGAGTCCTTGGTGATGTTACCAATGCACTTTATGGTGCATTTGTGATACTTTTAGCTGGCAATCCTGAAGTATCTCTGTCAAAAAGTCCATCCTATGGACCCAACTTATAGGCAGAACTTATGAACAGGAACTTATAGGCAGAATTCCTTTCAGTGAATAATGGGCCACACTCAAGCATAGTGGCCTTCATTTTTTAACCACATTTTACTTTGTTACAGCTCTTCTAATGGGTAATGTCCATATTAGATAGAACACTCCTTCCAGATCTTTCAGGCTTTCATAGTTTATCATTGTGAATTTTGTGAAAGTTGCTACAGTACAAACATTAGATTTTTAGATCTACTTGATATTTTCAACAGATGCAGTAAAACAAAGAGTGTTCCTCAGAAATACGTGGTTATATTAACCATTAATATAATACGAGTCTTTCCAAGTAACAAGTCATGATATCTCAGACTGAATATAAACAAAACTGAAGGCACTTGTGTCCTATTTATATTTAGATGGAAGCTAAAGGGTAGCACTCATATTGCAATACATGGGCTATATTTTAAATAACATTATTTCATGCTAGTCCAGCCAAAGTTAAGTATTTCTAAATCTTATTGATTTCAATGGGAAATCAAGACACACTTAATAGGTCTCAAGAGTACTTAAATTTCGCTGGATTTTATTCCACTTGTAATGTTTTTGAAATGAATTTGTTCTACATGTATTACAAAAATATATCAACTTTTGATTATAAGCACTGGTACAAATGACATAAAATTAGAATTGCCAGACTTCCAGCAGTTTCAACTTGTTTCAGATGCAGTCGTTTCAATTTTTTTAATTGATGCATGATGTTTCGGTAGTTGTGTTGTCATTGATTTACCATCCTCTAGTCGAGAGTTCCAACAGATGACTTAAACACTATTCAAATTAATGGAATGACTCACATTCATTTCAATACCCTTTGGATTTGTTCTTTATGTTTTAATGCGACAGCTGGATCTTTACTGAGATACAACCAACAACTATAAATCAGAAACAACATTTGTGTGTGAGACAATAGGCATGCATTAGAATGAGAATGGGTCAGTCTTGAGGCACATTAGAATTGCGGAAGTTTTATATTATTCAGGAAAACAAAATACAATTCCATGCATTTCAAAACAGGATTCAACTAATATTCAGATTTTGCAAAGATGCTAAAATGCCATAGGTCAGAGAGTCATTCTTTGAATTAGGGAACCTACATAAATAATTCTTCAAGAAGGTAGTAAATAATTATTTAAAAAGTAGTTGCAAATCTGTTGCTGAAATTAGCGGATTGTCTGTGCAGTATGTCCGGCAAGGCAGCAGAGAAATGATAACAGAGGTTACAATTACTGATTCATATCATGATCCAGAAAAAGGTTTTGTTGAGACCAAAGGACTGCACAGCCAAGTGAGTGTATCTGTATCCAGTTTCTTATAAAGTCCTAACCATGTGTTGTATCCTAAGAGAGTTAGTCATGGCTAACAAGGAAGAACAGGGTAGTGATAGAACAGGGTAGGGTGGATGGAATAGGGTGGCAACAGGGGTGGGGAGGAGGGTGGATTGCATCTGGGAACAGGGTGGGTTTAGCGGCATCAGTGCCTGCTATATCCAAACACCTTCTTGGACCCAAACCCCCAATCCAGGTCCAGTGGACCTGTGCATTGATTTCCAAATAGTCCTGTCTGCCTCAGAGGCTTACTCCCTGGATAAGGGAACAAATGTTCCAGAAAATACACCTAGGACTGTCCCTCCCCACAGGATGTAGTGCAAGCCTTTTTAGTGTGGCTGTATCAACACAGGGGAAAGGATAGGATTGAGCTATTGTTTGTTACTTACTTTCTTAGAATACAACTCAGTGTTACTGCTTAATTAAACACTGAGGGCGCAATCCTAATTTGGAGTTAGGGTAGCACAGTTAGGCCAGCAAAGTTTGGCCAGCACAAGGGCCACCGTAAAGTACATTTGGACCACTCTCGGAGTCAGGGAGGATGGTGCATGCCTGTGTGCTGGCCTCTCTGACTCTGAGAGTCCAAACGTACTTTATAGTCTCCCTTGTGCCAGCCAAACTTTGCTGGCCTAACTATGCCAGCCTAGGATTGCGGCCTGAGGCTGTCCCATAATTTAGTCATCTTATTAGTACAACTAGCCAGTTCCTAGTAATGGAGAAATGAAGTTGAACGATTAAGAATATATGACTTTAAAAATTCAGTGAAGAATAAAGAATAATAAAATTTATAGACAATATTATTGTTGATTCAAGACTTAACAGCCCAATCCTAGGCTGCCCAGCCCTAGGAGGAACAGCGGTGCCAAGACAGCTACCGCTGAAACCTATGGGCACCGCAGTGGCTGAAGGAGGCACTTTGGGAGAATTGGAAATTCGTCCCCCTGAGTAAGGGCAGGGGCCAATCATTGGGCCTCCTCAAGTCTGCGCCAGCTATTTTGCCAGCATGCACTTGAGAATCTCCATGTCGGGCTGCGCAGAGGATAGGATCCAGCAGTCCCAGCCCTGCCTCCTCCTCCCACTGCCCTCCCCCTTCCCGAATGAGTACACCACCAGTGACGGTAAAATTTGCTGCTGAGCAGCATGGCGTCAGGTCCTCCTGGTGCCGGGGCCGAGTGCCTACTAGCGCATGCCCAGCGCCAGTGGTAAGCCCTTACCACCAATGCTAGAAGTGCCTTCCAGCATTTTTACAACATTGGCACCAGTGGTAAGGGCTTACCACCAACGCGAGGCCTGATAGAATCAGTCCCTAAAACAGTTCATATTCCATCAAAGGACTTTTCCTTAAAATGCACCCTTTAGAATATATGTGAATGACCATTTGAAAATAATGCTGGGGCAGAGGGAGAACACACTTTTGAGGGATCTGTGGATCAACTGTAGCTTTTACCTCTTAACTAGTTTTCATTTTTCACCTTGACAATCTCCATTTTCACTTTCTGTTAATGCAAAATACATGTAAATGAATAGACCCTTCTGCACACATGTTAGTTACTTGCACTGCTGTAGATATGCTGATGGTCCTAATCAAGTTTTTATGTTGTGTTTTTTTTTCTCTCTTGCATAGTCACGACCCATTCCCTCACACCTTACTTCAGCAGTAGCAGAGAGTATCCTGGCCTCAGCTTGTGAAAGTGAAAGCAGAAATGCTGCAAAGAGGATGCGACTGGATCGACAGCAGGTACAGTGAAGGGCATGGGGAGAGCAATAAAGGCAAGCTTGGGAAATCTCTGTTGCTTTCTGAAAGCATCCTAACGCCTTCGGAAGGGCTTTAAACAGTACTATTTAAAGCCTTTCCAAATCATTAGAATGCTTTCAGAAAGCAATAGGGTGTTGCACAAGAACTGTGCAACTCCAGGTGGGTCAGGGAGAAGCAGCTGAAGACACAGTGCCCCACATAACAGTTGAATGCCTAAGATGGGAGGAGATTGTGTTGATTTGATCTCCAGCATCTCACTGTTGGGTGAGTTATTGACTATTGAGGAGGAGGCAAAAAATAGTGTGCAGGTAGAGATAAAACTGATGAGCCTCAACCAGTGTTGAGTTTGCTGGTGTACCCATCTGCTAGTTTAACTGAGAACATTCATAGCAAGGCTGAAGAACGTGCAGGAAGCCCAATCCTCAGCTGCCTGGCCACCACAGATGCAGTGATAGCCAAATGGCAACCGCTGCATCCAGCAGCAGCTAGGCAGCTGCTGGAAGCACCATGGGAGAAGGAGATGTTTGTCCCCTTCCTCTGCAGTAAGGGCGCAAGGTGGGCAATGATTTTGCCAGCACAGATACGAGGGCCTCCATGTCAAGCTGTGTGGCCTGACATGAAGGTTAGGATCAAGCACTAAGGTCACTGCCAGTCCCACCCCCGCTCCGTTCCCACCCAGTTCTGCCTTCCTGACCCATCCAGAATCGGCACAGGGTTAAACTCAGAATCCAGAATCTCGGGGCAGAATCCCGGCAAGGGTTAAACCCACTGTTCACCAGTGTCAGGTTGCTGCCTCTGGGCGCACAGGACCAGCACTGGAGCAGAGCCAGCGGTAACCTCTTACCGCTCCCAGTGGAGGTGCCTTATAGCACCTTTACAACAGCAGCTAGGGCAGTATACTCCTACTGTCCATGCTAAGTGTTGTCTATTGTGTATTTTCTTTTGTACCGGGGTCATCTCCAACCTTCATCAACCAAAATGAATTTATATTTATTGTATCAACCTTTTATGTAATGTGCCACTATATCACATTTAACATATCAATTAGCAATGCACAATATTACAAAGAGTAAATCACTCAGACTGCAATCCTTTACACACCTTTATTCACTTACAAGTTAACAACCCTTTGCACTCTAGATTGTTATGTTGTGCTTATATAGCAGTCTGTGTGCTCTGTTCTGTGACCTGTTTAATGGTATCTAAACAAATTGTGCTATATTTGATAGAGGGGGGAAAATGAGGTAACAATTATACTCCCATAATTGGGAGTATACAAAAATCGAGCTAGGAAGGCAACCAAAGCTAGAAGTACGTCATAGGACAAGAATCCATCTGTTCACTTAAAGTATGTACTGGCTATAATTCACGATAGATCTTCAAAAAAAATGGGGGGTTTATATCGGTTGAAACAAACTGAGTTCTTCTGTTTAAGTGGCTCATAATCCTGTAGGGCTAATGCATTTTTATTCTGGAAGCAGATAATGATCCCAGAACACTTAGTGTTAATGGGGTTTAATGAACCAAATCAAGAACCAAACAGCTTCTAGTCCCTGTTTAGAAATAAAATTTTCCATCACTACAGATCACATCAACTCTATAACCTTATTGAAATTGAAAGAAATTCTTGGACACACTGATGTGCCAAAACACTATTCTGTAATCTGAGCTTTTAAGTTTATTGCTCATAAAATTTAAACTGGGTCAAGCCATGAAGAATTAAAGTTAATGAAAAACATAATATGATGTCAGGAAGGTTCCTTTACTTGTTTACATGTGAAAACAATGCTACCCAATAAGACCCAGCATGCTCATCAGAATGCCCCAATCCAGAGGGCATATGTAACTAGTCATGTGCAACACCTGGCGGACTCAGATGGGGATGCACAACTCCATCAACATCAAAAATTACATTCCTTCAGTTCAGTGCTTGGGCTGGAATAAACAAGTGGCATATTTGTCAAAAAGATGTTGTTGTTTAGTAAAGACATCCAAATTGTTGGAGCAAAATTCAGAATTGCTAGAATTGGCATCTAGACCATATCTAACCCAAATGTAGCGGTAATTGAGTCATAAGTGACAGAACAAAACAAAAATACATTAGTTACATATTTAGAATATGAATTACAAACTATCCAGTACTATACAATAATTTTAAAAATTTTATTGATTTTTTCTTTTTTGAAATTTTTTATATTTTACACACACACACACACACACACACACACACTATATATATATATATATATATATATATATATATATATATATAT
>JAJKFI010000031.1:4030217-4082903 GCA_029204185.1 Lerista edwardsae
CATTTTGTGACACCAGTGTAGGTGGTACACTCATACCGCCTGCACTGAGGGGCTCATGCTTGAACCCTGAATCTTCTGCTCCTGCCCTAGTCCTGATCCAGCTCCTCCACAACCCAGTCCTTGCAGTTTCCATTTACTTGAAAAAAATGTTCCTATTGGTATTGGTGGGCCCTGTTTTCCAAGGGCAAATAGCTGCAGGGGGTGGGGAGAGATTGGGACCTCGGCAGGCAAGATGGTTGATCCCTATCCCTCCTGTTACAGTCTTGACACATGGGGACACGTGATATTCACGGAAAAAGCAAGCTCTAGCCTCCGTAACATGCTTAATGTTTAGTTTGACCTGCATAGATTGATATACTATTGGAGGGGTATGGATGCTGTTTCTGCATGGCTGATATCCATGCTGCTCTAACAATGACTGTAATCCTATGTGTAAATGACATGTTTTCTTCCCAGATCAGCGTCACCTCTCTGTAGGGGCTGGGCTGGCATAGGAAAGAGCCACATAATTCATCTGTCCAATGCAGCTTCTCTTTAAGGAGGTTACTGTAATGTTGTAGGCTCCAGTCAGACACAGACAGCTCCCACACCACTCTGAGAACACATAGACCATGTCTGATTGATAGAATGAATTTTTTTTCTCGAAACATGATATTAACGATTTTATAGCTAATACATTTATTGTAATACAACATCCAATTGTGAAAGATGTGCCAACAGCACTAACATAGGCTCCATCCTATTCAACTTCCCACTATCTTATCCAATTTGATACTTCATACCTCTTCTAACATGGGGAATAATATATATTCTGAAATAGAATGAAAAAAAAAAACCCCATCCCAACTATTAAGAGCACTGAATTGGAAGACGTTAACTAAGTAATTGCTAAAGATCTTTTATAGCAAGTTGAACAATTATTTGATGGAAATCATTTTGGTGCATGCAATCCATGTGGCCAGAAGATTGGAAGAATTGGCCAGAAGCTTGGAAGAGTTCCAACACTATGCAAAAATATTTATAACTGAAAATGTGGGTAGGTAGGCAACGATGTAAGTTTAGATAGAGTATCTGATTTTGGCAGCATATTTGACTTGACAATCTATGATTTTTTTTTTCCATGTTCCTATGATTCCATTATTCTATTCACCTTGATACCTGGGCAGCTAAATGCTAGAATTCTGGAAATTACATATGTTATTAGACTGATAAGCTCTGCAGTATACAAAAGAAGCAAATCACCCATGCAAGTCATTGCATTGTTATTGGCAATTATGCCATTTAATTTGAAGCTTGGAAAAATTACTAACCATTTCTAATCCTTTCAGTTCCAGTGAAACATAGTTCAATAGGTGAGGTTTAAAAATTGTGAATGTATAAAAACATAGGCTATTGTACATTCATGTACTCAATTTAAAAAAATTCCTATCATAGGAAAATGTCTGGAAATCAGTGCCACCAAAAGCTATTTCTGTGTAGTTCTGGGCCTCTTTGATTAGGGGAGTAAAAAGGTACAAAAATATGTGGGGAGAAGTTGTGATTTACTATTTATGTATATTTAATTTAGCAACTGTTGCATGCATAGATTTGACTCAGGAACCAAACTTAAATGGCAAGAACCTTTTCCTTCCAGGCAGTGGCGTAGCTGGAGGGGGGTGTCACACTGCTAAGTATTGATCATGCAGCAATGCTCCATATAAACAGCCCCTCCCCCTCACTGCCGGAGCCATACTGGGCAGCAAGAGCAATGCGGAGGAGAGGCTTTCATGTTGCTGCCTGCTATGCCTCCAGCAGTGAGGCGGGCAGGCCACTTACATATCGCAGTCAATACTTAGCGTGGTGACTCCCCTTCCTCTTTACCACTGCTTCCAGGGAATCAGATCAAACCCAAACCTCAAAAAAGAATGTTTTAGCAGAACCTACAGTATGTATGTCTACTCAGAAGCAGTATTGCGTTCAGTAGGGTTTGCTCCCAGAAATATGTGTTTAGGATTGCAGTCTAAATTATATTGTCTGTAGGATCAGATTAATAACAATGCTATTGCTAAAACTATGGCACCAGCGAAATTAGGCCACTGTAGTGTCATCATATGAAAGTGCCTCTGCAAGGAAAGATTTCTGTCCTGGGCAGACTTCTAGAATCTTTCCAATTCTGCAAGATCTGCAATGGACACTTTGGTATGTGCTGTAGCCTTTGAAAATGCCTGCCATAGAAGCAGGTGAAAGGTTAGGTAAAAGTCCTTTTTTAGACTAAACGCAAATAATTTTAACTTGAACCATTTTGTGAATGCTGGCCATGAATGTTTTAGCATGCATATCTGCAAGGTCTGTCATGTTAATGGTATCATGTGGCCACATTCCCATCGCAGGAGTCATGCTCACCTAGTGGACTGGAGTCCATGAAACCTTATGCTGAAATAAATGTCAGTCTTTCAGGTGCTACAAGACATTTTATTATTTTTACTATCAGAGAGAAATCTGTGCAATTATACTTTTCTCATTCAAGGAATAGAATAGAATGGAATGTATAGAATGGAACACAGTTTTAAAAGTGTTTGATTAAAAGTAGGCTATGAAATGAGGAGACATGTAGACATATAAGAAGCGATCCATTTGATGGCAGGTAGCTAGAAGTGTGAGGGGATAAAATGTACCTCCTTAACGTTGCACTGTATGGGTCATGGATTTATGAATCCATAAATACGGGTTATCATCAAAAATATCATAAATACGGCTTTATCATCAGATCATTGTGGTTAGCCTGATCATCTTGGGGGTGCAATCCTAACCTGGAGTTAGGCCGGCACAGTTAGGCCAGCAAAGTTTGGGCCAGCACCAGGGCCACCATAAAGCACGTTTGGACCACTTTAGGACTCAGGGAGGATAGCGCACATCTGTGTGCTGGCCTCTCTGACTCCAAGAGTGGTCCAAACATGCTTTATGGTGGGCTTTGTGCCAGCCAAACTTTGCTGGCCTAACTGTGCCGGCCTAACTCCAGGTTAGGATTGTGCCCTCAATCTAGTCTTTTAATGTCAGGTTGGATTAATTATGCAATATTATCATTGTGCCATCCCTGTTGCTAGTATTTCCACAACATTGCACAGATATGAAAAATACAGTCTTCCCTCATTGTCTACACCCAATTTATTCCTGAAAATGGCCCTTATAGTGAAAATCCAGATGAATTATATTAATTTCAATGGGAAAAATTCTAACTCGTTCCAAAGCCATTTCAAATTCACCTAAAACTCACCCATAATGGCCAATACCATAAGGAAAAAGTTGTTTACACCATAAAATAGAATGAACAACAGTTAGGGCACAATCCTAGGAGCGCCATTGTGCCGATGCGAGACACCCATGCCAGCCCTACGTCCGCACGGCTGATGCTGGCAGTTCGGCTAGCAAGTTTGGCTGGCACAAGAGCGTTTCTGGGCAGCATGAGGGAGGGTGGGAAGGTGTTTCTGGGCAGGGGTGGGCGGGCCAGGAAGTGTGCCGGCCCAAAGAAGGGGTAGAATTGGGATGCGGCCGTTAGGGCACATCCAAGCTCCCGTCCCCAGGCTGCATGGCCCTGCTATTGTTAAAGTCAACCATGAAAATGATTCAGAAATTCTAGCATCATATAATGAGGTTTAATGCCTAAACCATTAGAAACTTTAGAGCAACTATCTTATGTTTCACCTGGTTTTCCACTTTTTCATCTTCTTTTCTTCTTTGTGACCCATATTCACAGTAATTTGTAGATCCACAGCACAAAGGCCGATGCACTATAAAAAGGAGCTTGTAGCGCACGTGCCTTGAAAACTCAGGGAAGTGCACCAAGCAATGCATCTCACACAGAGGCCACCTCTGCCCCAGCAGTGCTCTGTCCTCCAATGGTCCTGAAGAGTGCTTTCACTAAAATTTATTCATTCATTTATGCAACTTTTTTTGGCTGCGGAAATGTGTAAAATGTATAATGTGGCCCTCATACTGAAAAGTTTGGAGACCCTGCTTTAGGACAAAGGCTATGGGTATGGATAGGCCAGATATTGCTGACTACTGTAGCTATGTGACAACGTTTGTAAAAGCAAAGCTGTAAACCTCCGGTGTCCTTGTGTTCTCTTTCACAAGTGTGAAACAAGATGAAGTGTCAATTAAAAACCTGTATGTGCTTGTTTCCCATTTTTCTTTAACCATTTATAAAAATACAGCAGGTAAAGTCCATTAAGCAACAATCCAATGTCCTTGTCATTCAAAGAGTACAATGCAGCCGTGATTTGACACTGACCACTGAACCTTGGTTCTTGCAGGATGAGGCAGCTCCAGCTGACAAACCATATAAACAGGAACCAGCCCAGGTCACTTACTCCACATCAGCTGTTTCCAGCACACAGGAGGTGTTGTACATAAATGGAAATGGGACCTACAGTTACCATAGTTACAGAGGGCTAGGAGGAGGTTTGCTAAATCTCAGCGATGCTTCTAGCAGTGGTGAGTATTTTTGCAGACTTTTGCATTTATATTTGCATGCATGAATCCCTGTCTTACCCAGCAACATTTAAAATGAAAAGTGTTGCCCATTTTAATACAGAATATAAAACAGCCAAAGTAGTCAATATCACTGGGCTTAAATTAAGTACTTTATAAAACCCCAGTAGAGACAGTGGCTTATTTAGATGATCTTTTAATCATCGTTTCCCGATATAAGAAGACATCGCTTATCCCTATATTATACAGAATGTAACATCTCCCTATGAAAATACAGGTCCAACTAGAGGCGTTTCTACAGGGATGGCAAAGCTCTAAGTGTTGCAAGAAGCCTTACCCTGTCATGTAAATCCCTCCTCTCCCTTGCTGCTGTAGCCAGTAAGCAACGCCAAGATGTTGCTGTTCCCAGGGAGGAGTGGCTAAAATGGTGCAGGAGAGGAGTGATTTCCACTGCAAGGTGAGGCTTCTTGCAAAACTTAGAGCTTTGCCATCCCTGTAGAAATGCCACTGGGTCCAGCCTGTTCATCTGCGGATTCGGAACCCACGGTTTTGACTAACTATGGGGGCCGAACCCACAGTGGGACTTTTTGCAGCAGCCAGAACCATGGAGGCACCAGCATGGCCAGTTACTGGGGCTCTGCACAAGTCGATGCCATCAGCAGTATGTATCCCGCTGATGAGAGGATGTCATTTCAGGCCTGGGAATGGGCAGGGTGGCAAAGGAGGCTGCTGCCAGATACACAAAGCCCTACATAGGTCAACTAAGATCTGCTCTAGCAATTGAGCGGGTCTAGATCTGAGTAGACTCATGAGGCTGCTGGGGCTCAACCCAAGGTAAAGGAACAAATGTTCCCTTACCTTCAGAAGATTTCTGGCTGTCTTCCTGGCCCTGCAGGAACAAGCAGCAGACATTTCAGTGCTGCTGTACTGTGGAACAAGCAGCCTGGATAGGATTTGGCTGCCCATCATTCACCTCCATCAACTAGACTGCATTTCACTCAAAATATTCTTGTTTCATCTGGATTTTTTTTTGGGGGGGGAGGCTGAAGATAGCTTGGTAGCAGAGACATCATCTAAGTTCTCCAAGCTCAGGTTTGAATCTAGAATCTTCTTCAAGTGATATCAGATTGAGGAAAATGCGATCAGTGAGAAAAAATGAGATCAGAATAGAAATGAGCTCTAAATAACATGTTTTAATGTGACAAATGAGAATACTGTAGTTTATGGCAGTGGTCCTTATATAATCTGTCTGTGTAGGGTTTGGCTGGAGAGAGAGAGAGAGAGAGTTGTTTTAGAACTCTTGGATTGACTCATTTCAGAGCCAATCTTTTAACTGACCTTTTGGGTGAAGGTCTGGATCATTTGTGAACCAATTTAGAGTAAACAAAAGTAAGTTTGCCATCTCTTCCTGGGAGTGCTTGGTGTCTGCTGCTGGAGTTTGGCTGCACTGCCATCTGAGTAGTGTGTTTAAATTGGTTTTTAATGAAAAACCAATGAGTTTTCACGAAAGCCAAAAAACTGGGAACAACCCAAGCTCTCTGAAATGAATGCTATATAGAGTGCAATCCTAACCTACGCTGTATCCAGTGGAGATTGGGAGCAGACTGGAGCCTCGACGGGGCAAGGGGACATTCATCCCCTTACCCTGGAGTAGGTGCCAGCTTCCAGGGACGTGCAGTGTGTGATTGAGTTGGTGAGGCACCCTGCCCAGTGACTTGGAAGCAATTGCAGTGGCATCAACATGCACCTTTATACAGTTATTTTCTACCATCCCCTGTCTCTCATGCAGCTGTTAACAGCTTAGCACCTCTGTCAGGGACCAAGGCAACCCTACATCAGTACAAACATACTACTCTCCTCCTCCAGAGCCCTGCAGCTGATGCAGCTGCTGGGCTGGACCCAATGGGTCCAAGGCCTGCGCGGCTTCTGGGCTGGGCCCGGTGGCCCACGCAATGGGCCCGGTGGCCCGTACGAGCTCCCAGGTCAGAGCAAGGCCAAAGTTTGGCCTGCTGGGGGCCGAGTGGCTGGCATGAATCTCCAGAGGCGCAGGTTCTGGCCCACGGGCTGTAGTTGGCTTTACCCTAACACATGCTTTCCCTTGTCTTTGCTTTCCATTTTGACCTATATTGTCTTAATATGACTCCCACTTTTTGTCTAGCCTATCCAGTCCCCTTCATCCTGTTTTCCCTCTATATCCTCCTTTTTTTCCCTTATCCCATTTTTCTACTGCTATTCCCTTGTCTCTTATAATAATAATAATAATAATAATAATAATAATAATATATTATTATTATTATTATTATTATTATTTTAACAACAGCATTTACACCCCGTGGAATTGTTATATTCAGTATTTAAGAGTATAAATAATGCCTTGCTAGATCACAGGCTAATCTAGTCCAGAAGTAGCCCATAAGCAGTAGTCCATAAGTAGGGCATAAAGATTACAGCCCCTCTCTTATATTTGTGCCTAGCACTTGGTATTCATAGGTATGGTGCCTCTGTATATGGCAGTTCTCTTTAGCTATCATAGTTTATGGTCATTGATAGACCTGTCCCCTTCTATTCATTTGTCTAATCCTTTGAAAAGCTATCTAAACTAGTGGCCATTGTCATCTCTTGGGGCAGTTAATGCTATACATTATGACACGGCCTTATAATTTAATTCCTAAGAGATGCTTTGTGATGTTATAGATTCAAAAGGCTGAGCATTATTTGCTTTTATTAAAAAAAAAAAACCCACAAATTTTTATGCCCAGAAAGCATCTGGCAGTTTGCAGAGTTTGTAATTATCTGTACAATGTCCTCCAGAGTTCAGCAAGACGAGATAAATCTTTCTGTGCTGGCCCACTTTGATATTTTATTATATCTATGTTGTGAATTAGAGAGAATGAACAGATTGTATAATGTGGGGCAACTACAGTATATTCTTGAAGTATGCCATGGTGGTGGTGGGAACAGGCTCAAAGCCAAACTCTCAGTCAGAAAGATACCGACATCCATGGAGTGCAAAGTTGCAGGAGAAATAAAGATGCAAAATTTATATTTTTTTTCCTTCGCATGTGAATTGAAAGATCTTTTCTTTGGGTAACTCTTAATGTGTCAGTTTATCTAATGTAATTGTAAAGGGACCGCAAAATATGGACTATACCCACCCAGTAAGCCACTGTCCCTGTTTCTGCCTTTTAAGGCCACATTTGTGTAAATGCTGTATTTTAGGGTTTAGCCTCCTCCTGTATCTATCAGTTCAGTTGCCAAGTGCTGAATGGATGCATCTTGTCAGTACACATGCATGCATATGAACAAGCAATGCATAGCTGCCATTTGTTATGCTGGTGAGACTAATTTTGAGCCATTGATGATATGACAATCCAGAATGAAGCAGAAGCAATGTTATTATCACTACCATTCACCATTGCTGTATTTTGGATCTAGGAGTTTTGCCTCACTATAATTGGCTGTAATATTATTACTTTTAAACTCTGCTAAATATGTGCTTCATAAGGGGTGTGGGAGATAGAGTGGTTATGGAGCCACTGCAAGGCCCCCAGCAACCTGATATTGGCTGGATGGAGGTGCCATCTTATCCTTCAGTCAATGTCTTGGACTAGCTCTGAACTAGTTTCACGGGTCTTTGGACCCTAGCCGTTGTTAACTGCCAGAACAAAAGGGATCCATCTCAGATGTCTAGACACTCTTCCACCTTTTAAAATTATATATTGCTATAATATTATTACAAATTACTGTCTATAATATTAATGCTCAAATTTAAGGTAATGACTGAATTTACCCAAATCTATTGTCTCCACCAAGCTATTGTATCAAACTGGCTATCCCATACTAGTAACTGGGGTGGATTATTGCCACGATAACTCACAGATGGCTTTGCTACTCATGAGCTATCGGTGCTTTTGCTTGCATCATATATCTGACCTGCATTCTGGAATGCTAAGTAATTGATGCTGCCAATGAGTAATTTATGAGGCAATAACAACTTCGTGTTAAATCTTGCAAGTCATTTGTCCAGCAGTGTATTTAATGTCAGATTTACTCAGTAACTAATATGATAAATGAATGCTTAGCTCTTGAAAAGGATTCACAGTGCTTGTAGCATTTTGAGTGCTTTAGTTAAAACAAGAACTACTTAACTTCCAAACATATGTGGTGCTAATGCAACTTAAATGAATCCATAAACCACACTGTCAGGAGCACCAGTCATAATACAGATGACTGCCAGGCAGCCCAATCCTGAGCTGCTTGGCGCTCAGAGGAACAGTGGTACCAAAATGACTTGGGTGTGTACTTGAGAATGGCTTGCTTACAATATGGCCTCCAAACAAGGAAGTGTTTCTTCATCTTGACCTTGCAATTATCTGTTTGGTGGAAAACTTCCACAAAGACCTGTAAAACTAGAAAGTAGTTTTGTACAAAGAAGCAGCCTGACTAAAGTCCAGCAAGCAAAAGCATCTATAGTTCTGCAGTATAGACTGTGTCAATAGAACTAGAACAGTGAAGTATTAGGTATAAGAAATTAATTTATTATTATTATTATTATTATTATTATTATTATTATTATTATTATTATTATTATTATTATTATTATTTTAAGAATGTATACCCCGCCTTTTCCATGCCAACGCAAATGCCCAAGGTGGCTAACAGAGAACATAAATTCTGGTCACCACATCTCAAAAGGGACATAGTGGAACTGGAAAAAGTTCAGAAGAGAGCAACAAAAATGTTTACTGGGCTGGGGCACCTCCCTTATGGAGAAAGTCTGCAGTGTTTGGGGCTCTTCAGCCTAGAAAAAAGGCGCCTGAGGGGGACACGATTGAGACATACAAAATTATGCATGGGAGGGACAGAGTTGACAGAGGGATGTTCTTTTCCCTCTCTCACAAGAACCAGGGGACATTCACTAAAATTGAGTGTTGGGAGAATTAGAACAGAGAAAAGGAAATACTATTTTACCCACCGGGTAATTAATCTGTGGAACTCCTTACTACAGGAGGTGGTGATGGCATCTGGCCTGGGTACCTTTAAAAGGAGATTAGACACATTTCTGGAGGAAAATCCATCGTGAGCTATAGGTCATGATGGGTGGTGCTACTTCATTATATTAGAAGTAGGTTACTTCAGAATGCCAGGTGGAAGGGAGTGGCTACAGGATGCAGGCATCTTGTTGTCTCCTGGGCTCCCTGAGGCACCTGGTGGGCCACTGTGAGATACAGGAAGCTGGATTAGATGGGTCCTTAGCTTGACCCATCAGGGCTCTTCTTATGTTTCTATAATAAAAAAAATCCATGCACTAATGAACTAACAATTCATGCACTAATGAAGCAGCCATTAATTGAAAAGAGTATTCCCAAGTCATGCATTTGGTCTGTTCTTGAGTTGTTCCTTGCAAGTAATAATTAAGGTAGCTTGATAGTTTCAGTAGTTTCCATTTGTCATTTCCAGGTCCAACTGATCTCAGTATGAAGAGGCAGTTAGCCACCACTTCTGGATCTTCCAGCAGTACCAGCTCGAGACCTCAGCTGAGCCCAACTGAAATTAATGCAGTACGACAACTGGTTGCAGGATACCGAGAATCGGCTGCATTTTTGTTACGTTCTGCAGATGAACTGGAAAACCTTATTTTGCAGCAGAACTGAGACACGTGACCATCCTGCTGACCTACTGTTATCACAGAAGTTCCACTAATGACATTTTGATTCCCCAGAGCAGATCTTTCAATTACTGCACAGTCTTGTTGACGAGTTAATTACCATAATGCCACACTATTCTTGATGTTTTGGTGTGCTAAGGTTCTTCAAGTGAACTTGGACCTCGGATATTTCTGAGGTACTTTCATATATCCAGCCTATTGCTTTCTGTTTGTTTACGTGTGTCAGCATCAATAGCAAAAAGTGGCTAGAAATGTTAACTCGGTCCAACATGGATGGAAACATAAGATACTGGGGGGTTCAAAATCGGTCCTAAATCCAAGTGCAATATTAGTGGAATGTGCTCTTGACTCAGTGGACTCAAAACTTCATTATATGGCAAAATGTTGCCAAATGCCCTGTTGTTAACAGGATGCAATTGCAATGAAAAGGATCTTGTATTTTAAAGAAAATGTAATTTTTATAGAAAAAAAACAAGACAAAAATGTTAGTTCTCATTCTAAATTGATCATTTTTACTTTGGTAAATTTTTCACTGATTTTTCAAGTAACGTTTTGAGGAGTTATTGTTAATCCTCTTCTCGGAGACCTCTCTCCCCCTCGCCAATCCACATTTGTTCTACAGCAAGTACCTTTCCGTGCTGGGCAGCCCATTCCCTGGTGGATCCCTACACAAATATCTCTGGAATGACTTCCAAAGGAAGCAGGCATTTCCTGAACTCGCACTGTTCTTGCCTAAATTTCATAATGAGTTGCAGCTTTATTAGCAATTAATAAAAGATGTGAGGGTTATTTTTAAAGGACATATCATTAATTTTTTTAAAGCAGTTTCTTACAAGCTAGCTCATTTAACTCCAGGATTGCTGCTGCTGTCTTGTACAAGTCCTTCTGGTAGTGAATGGATGTAGATGACTGAATGTGAAGAGGTTGCAAGTGACAATCGGAAAATTTGCACTCTTGTGTGTATTTATTTCTTTTTTAAATGAATTACATAACTGAAAAGGGCCATTTAACACTTCTGATGTGATTTTATAAAGCTAACACTGAACTAAAAACTGTACAAAAAAATCATAAAAGATGCAGCTGCCACTTAAACAAAACTCCCTTTCCCTGACTTACCCAACTCCCTGTTTCTTATTTTATGATGTCAACTACACATCAATGGTGTTTTCGTTGTGCGCTAAGGAAAGCTTATTTTTATGTATTTAGAGAGAAGTATTTTAGTTTATGCTTATCGTAATACCTGTTCTGTTGTTTAGCTTTTGTTAAATAACAAGTTCCTTGTGCATTCCTGAATTTGCCTTATTTTGTGTACAATTTTTATGTAATTTGGGTTTTGACAATGAGTTTAAGGCATCAGTGATATTTTCTATCTACTTGTTACATATAGTTTTCCAAGTAATGACTGTGATTGTGACCAAGTAATGTGCACTTTTTCTTGTAACTGTGGACATTGCTATGCTTTTTTCCCTTTAGTGTTTCTAGAATTACTGTTGCTTACAGTTATGTTTTTAAAGAAAAAGACAACTTTTGTGATACTGTTGGTGAATATCAGTGTGAAAAAAGCCTATTGAAATGAGTGTTTTGGAGGTACCTAATACACAAACCTTTCTTTTACATTGTGGACTCAAAATGTTCACAAATTTAAATGAAATTCAAAAAAAAAATGAGGGCTGGAAAAATTCCTCTGTTTTGTTTGGATAAATAAACAAACATCTGTGTTTCAATACGGGTCTGTGAAACAATGTTTTAACGTACATAAAGGTAGCTCTTTTCTGCACAGTGTTGTCTTCTAAACAGGAAAATGCAGATTAAAATCCAATTTACACAAAATGCTGAAGGTTATTTCTAAATAAATATCTGGCCAAATAGATAAGCTAGTTAATTGGGGGGGGGGAGCAGTAAAGATGGGTTGGTAACAGGTTCTTCCCCACCCCCTTTCTGCCTCCCAAAGCAACTACTTCTGTCAGCTTCATGGGCAGGCTGGCCCTGTTGACAAATCGGCAAGAGTTAAACAGAAATAACAATAGGGAGTATTGTGGCACCTTAAATGCTAACATTTATTTTAGCACACATTTTGGACTACACTCCAGTTCATCAAACACGTGGATTGTAGTTTCTGCAGGAAGTCAGATCGGATAGATGGGAGTGCTAGTAGCAGAACAGTCATCCATAGCCAAATGTTCCACTTGTTACAATGTTGATACCCAAAACATAGGATGCCAGGGTTGTGTTCGGGCAGTAGATAGAAGGCTCCCTGGCTGAAACTGTCAGCACAATCCTGTAGTCGACATAGCGTCAGCCTGACAGCACCAACAGCTAGACCCCTCACGCTGACTGAAGCCAGTCGGCGCGAGGGAGGCTCCGTCCTGTTCCGGAGTGGGGATTGGCGGGGGAGGGGGTTGGGGCAGGATATGGGCGGGTCCAGGATTCGGCCATAAGGCGGAATCCTATACCTGCTCGTGAGGCCGTGTGGCCCCGATTCGGGCCATGCAGTATCCTCAGATCTGCACTTCCTGTTTAGCAGGCGTAGATCTGAGGAGCACATAAGGAAGGCTGGAGCCTCCCCTATTGTAAGGGAACAAACATTCCCTTGCCGCGGGGAGGCTCCAGCCTCCCCGACCCAGTGTCAGATATGGCGCTGGTCAGCCAGCCTTGCCATTCTGGCTCGGGGTAGGATTGCACCCTGTGCATCAATATGAATTTGCTTCTCTACATCCATAAGAAATACCTTCATCAGGTTATTCAGTTCCCTCTGATATTGTTCAGTGGTATGTGCAGAAGTGATATTGGAAATTGCTTCTCAACGTCTTGTTCAGTGGTTCCCAAATTGTGCACTGTGGTGAATTCACCGGGGCTCTGGCTCTCCCAGGGACTGCCATCTTGTCTGAGCCAAGATCAGGCAGTATCTTGTGGGAGTGCTGGTGGCCGTCTCATTTTCCCACAGGGTGGCACCACCATGATAGGGCACCATGAAAAATAGGACACCATGACCAGCAAAGGTTTGGGAACGGCTGCTCATGTCTATGGAGCAGTTTGTTCATGACAACATGTGCTCCTCCTTTGTCAGTTTTTATGATGTTGGTACTGTTTCTGAGGCTGTAAAGAAATGCTGTTTACTGGTTGTCTCATTTTGGCATGATGGAGGAAACACTCAATGGTAAAATCCAGTCTGGTGCTGTGACCATCAGGAGAGTCTGTAGCAGAACACTTTTTGGGGGGGCAGGGTGGTGGTGGTACTCAGGGGCTGGTGCCTGTCTGCCAGCACACTCTTTAGTGTTGTGCTGATAGGATAGTAGCTGTGTCTTGCTACATTGCTCAGTGTTGAAGTAATCTTTGAATGGAAATAAGTTGCTCTGTCATCATAGAGCTAGATCATTGGTGTGAATTTGGTGGGGCCGAATAAAAGTTCCCATGGAAGATCAGATTCCTCTTCAGGCTGAGTGTATGTCTAGATCAGCAATCTCCAAAACAGAGATGGCTGCGTCCTGGAAAAGCCTCCCTGTCCAGAGCTGTGATTACCGTACTGTAGCATCGCCACATAGTCTCCCAGCCATGCTGTGCACAGGGATGCTCTGGGCATTCGCATCTATTGCCCAGCATCCCAGAAGGCAGTGCAGCAGGATGTCCAGGCAGGTACAACTGCCCAGAGCATCCCTGTTCACAGCGTGGGTGGGAGACAATACAGCAGAACAACAACCAACATTCACGGGGGGGGGCCTTTTCCAAAACTCCAGATCTGACCCGTGGACTGTGTTTGGAGAGCACTGGTCTAGATAGAGTAATAATATTGCTGGGCAAATCAGAAGAGTCTATATTGTGGTCATGGTACTTTCAGGTAGTTAGATATTTTGGTGGCCTTATTTTTCTTTTAGAGCAGAGGGCACCAAACCCCGACCTGCAGACTGGATCCGGTGCCTGTTGTGATCCTTTCCCCAGTGAATGAAACTTACTGTTCCATCAGGGATCCTGTTTTCTGCACCTCCAATGACCCCAAACCTTTGCACCAGCCAGCCACTTCATGGTTCTGTTGCTCCAGCAGGCTTTGTGCCTGGATTGCAAACACTGCTGACCTGAGCAAAGGTACTGTAGGAAGCAATCAGAGGCAAAGAGAGGAGGACAGAGTGCCTATACCTTTTACCATTAAGTAGAAGAGGGAATTTTGGAAGGTACATGGAAGGGGTTTTAAAGCTGCACCTGCCAAATTTCCCTCTTCTACACAATGGTTTATAGGCATTCTGTCTTCCATTCTAACTGGTTCCCCTGAGTGCAGAAGTTCTGCTTGGTATAGCAATCCCCAGCTTCATCATCGTGGTCTGTACTATTTATTGCATTGCTGAGTCAGGTGAGCTGCAATATGTCAGTTATTCATCGTAAAATGAAGTCCTTCTGCACATTTCCTGCAATTATCTGTTTCGCCCCAAGTTCGTGGTCCAAAAGCTACTGACAACAAGAGTGGAACAAAACAAAGGTCCGGAAGAAGCATGCCCATGAGTGCATGTTAGTGATTAAAAAGAAGGCTTTCAGTTACTTTGAATTACTTAGATTCTTGCTACATTCTTGGCTAGGCAGTGATTGGGCAAGCTAGTTTAAGATAGAAGAGAAAGTTACAATACATTCCTATGAAGAGTTCCTCCATATCTGCCTCTTTGCACATAGAAAGGTTTGGCTCATGAAGTCAACTTGAAAATGGTAATTTATACATTTCAGATGTCTCAATCATTATGCACAACATACCATATGAGCTGATTGATTCATCTTGGAAAAAGCTGTTTCACAAGAAGGAAGAATATCTCCTATTTGAATAACTTATGCATAAAGAAGCCCAAACAGAACAATTCAGATTATGGAAAAAAGCAGACTAGCTTACCCAAAGGCTCCAATTTGGTTCCAATTTTATTACCCTCCTGAGAAATAGTGTAATTTCTAGTACTCCAAGTCCACAAACCCAGTCAACAAGTCTGGGTTTGTGATCAGTCCACAAATCCAGAAATCATGTGGGATCTTGAGAAACCTAAGATGACACAGG
Organism: Lerista edwardsae; assembly: GCA_029204185.1. NCBI lineage: Eukaryota > Metazoa > Chordata > Lepidosauria > Squamata > Scincidae > Lerista > Lerista edwardsae. The sequence goes on from JAJKFI010000031.1 coordinate 4,045,382, forward strand.
GAACACACAGATACCAATTGTTTCCTTTATTTTTTAGAAGAAATAAATGAGTTTTTTACCTAAGCATTCATGATTACCTAGCACAGTGGTTCTCAAACTTTTTAGCACTAGGACCCACATTTTAGAATGGCATTCATGTTGGGAACCACCAAAGTTATGACATTAACCAGGAAGTAAAGTCATAGCCAAAAGTGACATCATCAAGCAGGAAGTGCCATCATTTGTTGTAATTTGATTACTCCTGGAATGTAAGCTGGCATTCTTGGACTGAAGCAATTGCATAACCTGCAACTTCTCTGACAGAAAGCAAGATCATGATGTAAAATAGTGCTCACAAACATTTAAGCAGAGGAGTTCAATATTCTGAACTCCCTTGGAAGAATGCTTGCAACTAACCTCTCTAGTAAGTTTTTGCTGTATTTTCTTCCAAGAAGTTTCACTGTCTGGTGTGAACATTTTCTTAATGCCTTTAAAGTTATTTGTTCTTATAAATGTAGCTCTACAGCCAGAAATTGATATTCCAAGTCAGATATGGAAAAGGAACTTCAAGCCACCACAAATCCTGAGCAAATGAAAAAAGGGTATAGTAAAAAGAATATATAAATGCCTGCTGGCTTAATTCAACCATAACAAAAAGAGTGTTTGCATCTATATTTAGGATATCTTGGTAAGCCAGTAGTTTTTTTAAGTCCTTCCAATTCCCCTGTTCTACCATGACAATCTGAACTTCCGAAGAAGATCCAAAATCCTCACAAAACTAATGTAGCCAGCAGATGGCAATGATAGCTATAAGATACAATATATGTAATATTTAAATGCAGAAGTTGTTGGTTTCCAGTTTCAATGTCTTGTTATGCTGCACATTTTAATTACCCACATTATTATTTCCCCTCCCCCTTTCCATTTATGAAAAAAACTTATTTGTTGTTGTACTGTTAGCACCCATCAAATAATAATTGGAATATGCCTATTCACCAAAGACCATATTATTTTCTTTCAGATGTCGTTTTTCTCACCAACCAAAAGACCTATTTAGGTGAGTAATAACATATTAGGCCCTTGTACTCTTTACCTTCTAGTACCCACTGATAGTACCCAACATTTCCTTCTCAAACTGCATTTTGCATGATAGCCTCATGCTGGCAGTCCTGAAGCACCAGTTGTGAAAGTGCATTAATAAAGCCCCAAACTTAACTGTTGCTTAAAACCAGAAACTGAACACAAGAAGCGCACCAAGAAGCAAGGAAAGGCACAGTGGAAGATTTATACATCCTTAACAAGATGTTCTGCTCTAGTTCCTCCTTTGACACTGAAGAGTTACAGATCTTACCATGCAAGCTCCTTCCTTAGCAATACCGAGACATTATCTCAATTGAACAATTATTTCATTGGCAATATCCAACAAGGGCATTTACAAACATAAACATTGCAACAAAATCATATTTATGATAGGGGATTAATGCCTTTAAATAATATATAAAATAATTTTATTATGGTTATAATCATTCACAATGTTACAGTAACCTTACTAAACAAAGCAGCACAGCTAAAAGCCTCTGCACTGTCCAAACATGGGAAGAGAAATGCTTTTCAGGTCATGGAAACTGAACTTCATAGGCCTTAGGAGAGGCATGCACTAACATGGTTCTATAAAATGACAGTGTGCCAAAGGACTGGAGGATAGCTAATATAATGCCAATCTTTAAAAAAAAAAAAAAGTGGGAGAGGGGACCTGCGAAACTACAAGCCAGTCAGCCTAACATCTTTTCTAGATAAGATGGTGAAAAGCCTAATCAAAGGTATCTTGGAGCATATATAATAGAGCAGTAGTCTCTAAAATGGAGATTACTGTTGCAAAAAAAAAAAAAACAAAAAAAAAAAAACCTCCCTGTCCTGATCATTCCACTGCTCTATTGCTGCAGATCAGGCAAAGACAACATAGGGATGCTCGGGGCAGTCTCATCTATTGCATGACATCTCAGCAGGCTTTGCACCAGGGCGTCACCATAGACGTGACTGTCCAGAGTGTCCCTATGCCCAGATCAAGCAGACTGCAGCAACAGAGCAACAGAACAGTGTGCGCTGCTCATGGGGGTGGGGTGGAGGGATTTGGGCAAACACTGGATCTGGCCCACAGGCCAGGGTTTGGTGAGCCCTAATACAGAAGAACAAGCCTTGCTGAGGGAACAACGCTAGGGCTTCCAAGAAGGTAAATCTTACCTCACAAATCTTTTAGAAGTTTTTGAAAAGGTCAATAGATATATGGATGTGGGTGAACCCATTGGTATTTCAGCGAGATGACCAAGTTCTGGATGACACAAAAGTTTCCTGGGTGAGTTTTCTACTTTGTAGCTGTGGTGAGAAGAGCAATGAAGCAACTCTCTGCTTGGAGTGTTTTTGCTTTCCTGAACCTCTTTTGGGTACAATCTTTGCTACATGTTTGGGTTGCCCTGCTGGTTTCCTTTCCTGTGGCATGCCTGCCATTCCCCTTGGCACAACAATGTGCACTGCTAGTTCTGTTTTGCTATACATACTCCAGAGGAGACATATAGATGCTTATTTGGTCAAAGTCATGAATACTTGCTCCACCCACCCTGTTCATTTCAAAAGATAATCATTCTCCTAATATCGTTGGCATGTGAAATCTATAGTTAGCTATATCACCAGTTATCAAATTCACGGCAGATGTTAAATAGCAGCATTTTATGAAGATCTATATGATTAATTCTGTGCCATCACCTTTTTCAGAGTGCTCTTCAACAGCTTTTGGTATGTGCACATGTACTGAATTCTTAACAGGTGATAGCCTGGAGTCCTACACCCTAAGTGACCAATTAAGTCCCACCCGGAGGCACTGAACAGGAGCCTGGCTAGTTAGCTGCACATAGAGTGCAAAGGCTGAAGAGGCATCTGAAAAGCAAGTTTTCGAAGAAATAGATAGGCATCTGCTCTCCTTACTGAAGAAAAGGTCTAGGTCATCAGGAACAATACTGTATGACAAACTGCTAGCCTCACAGACTGTGATCTGTTGAGACATACAGACAATGCCATGAACACTGTCCCATGAATATTGTTTCAATGAGGCTCACGCCCAGGCAAGTGCCTATACGACTGTAGTCTTAGAGTTGTTTCACACGCTCCATTCCCCATAAAGCATATCATGCTCTGTATGTCTTTTGTTCTCAGGTCAATGTAGACAGCTCTAGCTTTGGTTCTGGCTAGGGCTGGTCTTAAGCCAATGTGACCAATGTCGTAACATTGGGCCCCGCACTTTGGGGGGCCCCACACCAGTGCAGCAAGCATATTGCCTGCTGCTGCAGCTGGGATTTCTGTGAACTGTAAGTAAGTGGGGCGAGCAGAGCAGTTTTACCTTGGACCCTCCCACCTGCCCCTGACTCTAACTGCCCAAAATGGGCCTCCTGGAAGCAGTTGGCAGTGACATCATCATGTCACCACCAATTATTTCCAGGTGCTTTGCATAGCACCACAGGTACTTTTCTTGGTGAGAGGGGGACCTGCAAGGAAAGTGGGGGCCCTGCGGGAATGCCCTGCATTGGGTCCCGCTGCTCCTTGAGCCGGCCCTGGCTCTGGCTGAACTGCCTTTGCCTTGCTCCACAGTCCAGGAAAGGAGAGCACCTCAGCTCCTTTCAAACGTCATGAGAATACTTTCCTTCTTAGAGAGAACAAAGACATCATTACACCAGCTATTTTCCTTTTGTGTTCTGGTTGCAGCAGCGCTTTCTTATCTCAACTATAGAGGACGGGGCTGTGGCAGTTTGGTGTGTAGTTGGAAAGTTATATGGCATCGAGCAGTTATATTCAAAAGTTTTAGACCGGGACCCACTTTTTAGAATGGCACTCGTGTCAGGACCCCACCGGATGTGATGTCACTAACCTGGAAGTGATGTTGTAGCAGGAATGAAAGCAGATTATCCTATTCCTCTTTTCAAGTATAAACTGTCAAACCCACTACAGTTCTGTGTGACAGGTGTATGGGTCATGAGAACGCCTTGTCTTTCCTTCTTAGAGGGAACAAAAAAATCATTGCACCAGCTATTTTCGTTGAATTATCTCCAGTGCCATGACATTGAGGACGCAATCCTATACTGCACCGGAATGGTGAGGCCAGTCGGCCTGTGCCATATCCTGATGTAGTATAGGTGAGGCTGGAGCCTCCCCATGGCAAGGGCACATTCATGCCCTTACCGTAGGGGAGGCTCCAGCCTCCCCTTTGTGCTCCTCAGATCTGCGCCTGGTAAATAGGTGCAGATCTGAGGAGACCGAGCAGGCTGAATTGGGCTGAGAGGCCTCCCGATTGGTCTTAGGATTCGGCCTTATGACCGATTCCTAAGCCTGCCTCCTGGACAGGCTGGCACGCCTCCCAGCCAGCCCACATCCTGCCCTCGTCCTGCCCAGAACCTACCTCCCCCCCCCCCCTCCCCCCCCCCTCCCACAAGCTCCCTTGTGCCACCCAGCTTCGGCCAACGTGAGGGAGGTGCTGCGTGGGAGCAACAGGACTAGCGCTGACTGCAGTGCCGGTCCCAGTGCCTTAGTGCAGGCCAGGGGTGCCACTCGGCACCTCCGCGTTGGCACTAATGCAGTCGTATTGATGCTATGACATAGCGTCAGTGCGACGGGCAGCCTAGGATTGTGCTGTGAGTCATAGTGTTGCCAAAAATAGGCAAAGTATGCTTTCCATGGTGGGGATTGCATTTAAAAAGGCAAACAACTAGACGAGAGAGAGTATTAGGATCATGTTTATTTACACCTGCGCAGGCGGACCAATCCTCCTGAAAAGTCAGGGAGAAAGGCAAAAAAAAATACACATTACAAGCACTTTTATACCCCCTACCCTTTCCCCCTCCAAGCTGCAGTCTTGGTGGAAAATCACTGGGATGGGGCCTGAGAAGCTCTGTACTAATTGGTCCCTGTGAATATGCCCTGATATTCTGACAAGGGAGGGGCTCTGCTAGCTCGAACCAGCTCCTTATCTATTGTGAGGCCTAGCAGCCCTGGATGAGAACAATGGAAGCAAAGAGAAAAAATAGTTACATACTCTGGCAGCTTGGCAGTTTAAGACAAGTGACTAAGCACAAGACTTAAGATGGCTGCACTTTGGTAAGTTGGCAACAATAGTAACAGCAATTATGCAAAATTCCAAGTGTTCTCCTATATCCTTGCACCCCCATGCCCTATACCCAGGACTCCCGCATATGCATCTGTGTATTTCCTGCTAGCTGATTACATAAACAATACTCCCTCACAGCCTCCATGCCTGATACTTATTCAAACTAATAGTCATTCCACAGTTAAATAAATTGTGAATGAACCATGATAATTTTTTTCCACATTTTCCTCTTAATATTTTCTTCTCCTCTAGTGGTATTTCTGATATATCAATTAGTGATCCGGGAAGTAGAGACTGAAACACACGTCATATTCCAAGCAGAGTGAAAGCTGCCTGATTATCATCCCAAACAATCCCACTTTTTTTTTAAATCTCTGAACCAATTAGAAGATTTATATTGAATAAAAATATGGAGTTTTCACATGCTCCAGTCCAGTCCCTAAGCTAACTCAGAGCATGGAATGCATGCAGCCAATGATTTGCATTACTGCCCCATCAGCTTGCTTTTTAAATTGGGGCTTCAAAATGTTATCTGAAGAGGGAAGTTTTGACAATGAAAAAAAAGCCCACCAAAGGCAATAATAAGACCAAAGGCAATAATAAGACCAAGCAGGAATGCAACTTGGAACCACATGAGTAAGTTATGTTTTTAAAGCTGCTACCAAATTTTACGAAGAGCCAAAGAAGCCAACCTATAGACTGGACCCCATTTATTGGATGTTTTGACCCTATTTCAAGGAACCAAAGACAGAAGAGTAGTTGAAACTATATAAGAAAAACACTTATTAAACACACAGAAGGTATAAAACATAAGAATAAATTGGAAAGTAACTCATGGTAAGTCAAAACCAGAGGTGCACTGACGGTGCCGTGAGGGGAGGTGGGCACAGCATATTTTTTGGCTTACCCACCTGCCTTCCCTTGTGTCTGGTATGCTCCTAAGTGCAGCAATTCCGGACACTGGAGGGTGTGGCGGGATGGCGCAGGGGGCGGGGCATCGGCGTTAGGGGGGCAGTGACGTTGCCCCGCCCCCAGCATGCTTTGGCTCTGGTCAAAACACATATAATCATACATATCAACACGAAGGAACTGAATAGGAACAGGTGTTGGTTCCTTGGACCAAAGCCATAAACAACATTTATCCTGTAGCTTCAGATGTGCCTAAAAAATGAGCCCTGAACATAATTCTGCCCTTTTATCCCTTACTGGGGTGTGTTCGTGTGCGTGTGTGTGTGTGTGTGTGTGTGTGTGAGAGAGAGAGAGAGAGAGAGAGTTAATGATGATGACTGGCAGCTGGGCCAGGTGTTCCAACTGTCATTAACTGCCACTTGAAAAGAATGGGAAATTTTTACCTCAGATTTTAACGTCGTCTGGCCTACTTACCCCTTTTGTCACAGATTTTCCCTAATGTTTCTGACAGTCTATTTAAGTATTTCCCACTGTGGGTCAGGACCCACCAGTGGGTCACAAGCCAATTTTGGTGGGGCACAAAAATATTTTTTTTAAAAGAAAACTTAGGCGTATGTTTTGGTCTTGCGTACTTTTGGATTGAGGTTATTAATCATATTAATGTGATATTAGATTAGCCATTAAGGTTTGTGGATATGCATATTCTTTTGAACTATTTACCTACATTATGTAAGTCTTGGACAAAGGTGTCTGGATTTCAGAATAGTCTGGATAAGGCATCATCTATCTGTATAGCACATTTCAGAAGCCCAGAATATTATCACTACAGCAGCAACCGGTGGCCTTATTAGGCCTCTTCAGGCTTTGCTTCCTAATATTGCTGGACTTTAGATGATGGCAAGTTCTGCACTTGTCAGTTTTGTTTTGTTTTTGTGGGCATCCATAGAGAAATACATTGCCAAGATTTCTCCCAAATCTCTGGAAGTTGTTTCAAATCTGGCTTCTTCGCAAGGCTGAAAGGCCAGGGTTCTGGATCCAAATACTAATTATCCCATTTCCATTGTTTCTAGCTAGAGTTTCATCCGTAATTAGAGTACTGCTTCATTCATCCCAAAACTAAAAGTAGAGTCTTGAGTATTTGAAGCAAAAGTGACAGCCTGAATCTGCCAAGTCACTCAACAGAAAACAAGAAGCATTGCCTGCTGTTTCTTAAGCTGACAGTTATGCGTTTCTCTTGTAGAGTGTCAGAATCATACTATGGGAAGATTTACATGAAACTGTTCTTTTTAATGTGATTTTGGTCACAGGGCTGTGAATCGTTTTAGCTGCATAAAAGCGTACATTGAGAAGCACTGCGTCTTTACCTTACACGTTCTTTGCCAGAGAATTCATAACGAGCTCTTTTGCATTTCTTCATAGACAGTTCTGCAAAACGTAATCCTCAGTGGAACATGCAAACTTTGATGGTTAATACATATTGGATTGCTTGCTGCTCTAGGCAGAATTCAGACAAATGCCCTTTTATCTGTGGAATAGACTGAGTGATGTGACTGTGAAAAGAGAATAAATCCTCAGTGTATGATTAATGTCACAGGATTGTAAAACATAGAATGAGAAGAACCTCCTGGGTCATCGTCCAACCCCTTGCCAGAAGCAGGAATCCTTGTCAAAAGACTACGCACCCTCATCTCCAATGATACACACCTTTGGATAGATGACTCCAATATAATCTTTCTGCCTCAGGGATTGAATCCACCTCAGCTAATTGAACAGCATGTGTATACTTTTAGGCCAGCTCTAGACAAACAATTCATCAGATGGTAAAGTTCTTCCTGAAATGTAACGCAGTTGGGGGAATGAAGGTTTGAACACACAACCACCACCAACACCAACACCCCCAAAAGTTCCTTCAGGTGAAAAGTTCACATGTCAGAGAGAAGGATAAGCTACACATTTTCTCCCTGACTTTAGGTTTTCTATATGCACTGTCTGTTTTTAAGTAGGAAGCAGCAGCATGCTATTTTCCTAATGCATGTCCTAACTCAGACCAGGAATCATTTTATTATGTGATGAGCTGTTTTGTCTACCAAACTTGAGACCTCCAATGAAATCACCAGGTCTCTAAGCAACATGCCTCAGTGCTGCACTCTCAGCCATTCTAAATCTTTTCGGTTGCAATTTGATCCTGTTCTTTCATGTCTCTTGCAAGGGTCCATTCCCTTTCCTAAGGCAAGAATGACTTTTCCCTTCATTTAAACAACACCTGATGAGTTGGTCCCCTTTTGGGAGGTTTTTGAACATTTCATCATAGAAAAAACAGGAAGCTCAAGTGACTATGCACTTCTTTGATGCCCAAAGAGGGAGCTCATGCTTTACTTCTTCCATGCAGAGATATACAGAAATAGTTCAGGTATTTTACCTCAAGGAAAAACCTATGAGTGCCCCCTTTGGACCTTTTGTTACCTCATCTGTTATATCACTCTTGGCAGAACCAGTTATGATTACTACAGGTCATGCCTGCTTATCTGCAGGTTCTGAACCCACAATGCACGACCTCCCAGTTGCAACAGGATACCCCCTCCAAGGATGCCAAAATCTAAGAATAATGAAATTCACAGACCGACACTCATTAGACCTCTGGTCGTGTCTGGAGTTCTTGTAAGTGTCGGTCTGCAGATTTCATTATTCAAAGATTTTGGTATCTGCGAAGATTCTGGAAACGGAACCCCCATGGCTGCCAAGACACAATTGTATTTGCACACAATTTTCCATTGCATTCATGGAAGCTTTTCAACAAAGCTTCTTTATTAAATTTAACTGACACATATTTAAATTTAACCCCCAAGAAACATACATTGCCTTTTTCGGAAGCAGTTTATTCTGTCTGATACTCGCACGCAATTCATTTGTGGCAGCACCTTTCCTGGTAATGCTGTGAAGCTGATTATAGGACCTTAGATTATCCATGCTCCTCTTTTTACAGCAAGGCAGCAGTATTTTACTGACAGCCCAATCCTAACCTATGCTGGTTTTCATCAGCACTGCTGGCTCTTGAGTAATTGCAAATATACTTTATTGCATGTTTGCTCCAATCTAGGCCAGTGCAGTGGCCATTGAGCCAGCAGAAACCAATGATAGGATTGCATTGTAAGTCTCAAAAGGTCACCTTCAAAACCATACCGACATGTAAAACCATCTTCTTCAGTATTATGGGCATTGCTCTTCTTCCCAGTTTGACTGCTAGCATTGAACAACATTTTAGGGAGGAAAGAGAGCGCGCAAAACTGTGTGTTTAGGGTGCAATCCTAAACTGAGCTGAAACAGGCAGGCCAACAGGACAGGTGAGGAGCAAGCTTGGGCATAACTTGGTGTAAGAGGATTTCAGTCCCCTTACCCCGTGTTGCGTGCCAAATAATAGGGCTACTCGGATCTCAGCCCACAATTTTGCTGATGAAAATCCGAGAGGCCCACGTAAGGTCAACTGAGTTAGGATCTGGCCTAGATTGTCCAGGCCGGTCCCACCCCCCTCTCCGGCCCGATTCACCTCTCAACCGCCCTCCCCAACTCAACCCATACCTTTCCCCCACCCTATGCCACACAATTATCTTACTGTGGTTCCATCTTGTAAGAGACGGGGGGGATTGGACAAAGTGGACAAGTGTAGACAAACACATTATAATGTGTTTCACTTTGCTTTCAGCTGGTGAGTGCCTCTCCTGAGAACAATTACCTGACATTGAGCAGAACAGCCTTTAGGCTGTGATAAACATTTATAGAGGCAGTAAAGAGCCAGGTAGGAAATCAGAAATCCCTAACTGGCTCCTAGGAGAACACCTTCTCCTTCCATGCTGCTGAAATTGAAAACTACTAGTACATAATTTGGACTTATTTTCCAAAGCTTTTCAGTGGCAGACATATATTTGTGTCTCTTTGTAAATCTTTATATATACTTTATAGCAGTAATTTATAGGAGTTCCTATAGCAGGTGAGATGCAAGAAATAGGAATCAAAAATTTCCATTCAAATTTCTGTTACACAGAAGAATAAATCAAGGTGTCAGAGCACCCATGTTCCTATGTGCTAAGTGTTTCCTTATTATTAATTCAATGTGTTGAATGTGTAAGTACCAGATCATTGGTATACTGTAGAATAGATCAGTGTTATTCAAACTGTGGGTCGGGACCCACTTGGTGGGTTGCAACCTGATGTCAGGTGGGTCGCGGAAGGCAGGGAGCAGCCATCTTGGAAACTGAAGATCTTACTCTTGCTATATTCCTTTTGTGAGTGTTAACAGTGAATTTTAAAGTGCCATTTTTTTTAAAAAAAGTTTTATTTCAGTTCTTTTACATAATATTTTGGCCTCATTTTGCTTTCTGTCAAAATATTACATAATATTTTGTCCTCATCTTGCTTTCTGTAAACCGCTTTGTGAATTTTTGTTGAAAAGTGGTATATAAATAGGATTGATTGATTGATTGTCAGGGATGTTTCATAGTTGTACAATTGTTGCAGTCCAAGAATGCCAATTTGCAATTCAGGAGTGTTATTTTATTATGTTACAATGACAGCACTTCCTGTTTGATGATGTCACTTCCTGCCACAACACTTCCAGATTAATGACATCATTTCCGGTGGGTCCCGACACGAGTGCCATTCTAAAAAGTGGGTCCTGGTCTAAAAAGTTTGAATACCACCAGTCTAGATCAATGGAATAGAATGAAAGAAGAGGGAAGTGAGATTAAATGTAAAACAATAGATAGCTGTTACTGTGTGGATAAAAATAGTTATTGGCAAGGGGAATCAAAAATTAAATGCAATGTATTCAAGAATCAGCCACATAATTAGTCCATAAAGACCTATTGTTTCTAGATGGGAGGAGAAAGAAAATGAAACTCTTCACAAGGAGATACAAGGAAAATACCAGGAGAGGGGATCGCTAATGGTATAAGCCAGTGGTTCCCAAACTGATAGTACTGCCAAGGGGGTCACAGGCTCCCCAGACCCTCCAGAGGCAACCCCCATAGCAACCCCCAGCTAAGCTGAAAAATTCCCTTCCTGCCCAGCAGCAGCATAATTATGGACATTGTGCTGCTGCTGTCCCCACTCCCACCTCCATAAACACAGAGAAGTTTGGGAACCACTGGTATAAGCTAAGGAGACAAGCAATGAAGGGGTGCACAATGCACAATGTGGCAACATCAGGAGGGTTACATGGGTGGGGGGAATAAGGCTTGAAAAACTGGTGGGTTTACAGCAGTGGGAAGGGAGGGGAAGAGGGGAAAGGCTCAAGGAAAGGAAAAGAGATATGAAGGCACCCAGTTTCCCGCTGTGGCTCAGTCTTTGTGAGTCATTATGCTGTCTTAACATCAATGTTTTATACTGAATTTGTATTTTGTATTGATTTATTGATGTTATATTGATATATTACTGTATTGTCTGGTTTTACAATTTTTGATTGGTTAGGCACTTTGGTTCCTTATTTTAAGGAGAAACACAAGATATAGATATTTTAAAATAAAGAAATAAATGGGTTTGAACTCACAACTCTCACAATAATTATTATTTGTAGTTTCTGGGTGTGCACAGCATGTCACATATATTATCTTGATGTAATTGTTACAAAATCCTGTAACTATTTGATCACAATGTGACCCTCCGAGGAAGTTGCTTGACTACAGCCACCTATAAGCTCATGGCAGAAGCAAGATTGAAACCAAGGCTATCGACTCACAAATCAGGCCCATTAGTCACTGCTTTACAGCATGCCAGCATATAGTAAAGTAATAATACCACCAATAATTTATAGAGGACTGTTTTGAATGTTGAAAGCACTTAATATGCATTCTCAGTATTAATTGCAACCCCCACCCTCACGCTTCTCCTTTTGTGGAGAGGCGGCTGGAATACAGCAGCTTAGCAAAGTTCAAGGCCACCTAGTCAACAAAGGAACAAGGTATGATTTGAAGGCAACATTTTTGCAAATGAATTGCAGCTTTCATGGGGACTGGAGTTGCCTGGATCATTCACAACAAATTGATAACTTAGGTACATCTATGGTGTTCAACTGATTGTCTGGAAATGCTCTTGGAGATCAAATATGGTTGGAGTGCCCTCTTTATAAATGTTTGGGAATGTTAACATTTAATCAGGTACATTTTCAATGTTTGTAAAGATCAATCTCATTTTAAAAATACATTGTACTAATCATTACTGATCTCAAAGTCATATTCAAAACACCATATGGCTGTAAGATGCAATATCTGGCCTGCAAAGATTTGGGAACGAACGCAACTTTCCATCCACTCAGATGAGAAAGCGGCAGAAAAACTAATCCTAGCTGCCATAACCATCTCCTTAGGTAGAACAAACTGGTGTACAGTATTTCCATTTCAGTTAATGGCTCCAGCTGAACATTTGTCCTCATCTAAGCAAAGTCTATCATTATCATCAAAAACATTCTAATCTCACACCTGTTGATATTTAAGGAAGTCCTTCTCTGCATATCTTATCTCTTGAAATTTTTAATGTGATAGTCAGTGAACTCACAAAGCTGTCAGCGAAACCCACAAATGGTTTAATGGCAGGTACATAACAGTGCTGGGATGCTGGCAGGTGTTTACATGAAATTTTGCCCTGCTTGTCATAGCTTACAGGACAGCCGGCACCTGGCAACCTTCTCCTGAACATATTATTTAATTGCCGTGAGGCACCAGCTGCTAACCTTGTTGAGTAAACAACAGGTTCTGCACCTGCTTGAACAAAACCCTGACCTCACTGTCTACCAGGCAGGTGACAGTCAGGTAACTCGGCTTCCCTGCCCTACCACACAATGGTCTCAGTACAGGGATTAGCATGGATTTGCCCTTTCTCTGCTATGATTTCCCCTGCCTCTCTCTTGGGAGAAATCTATTCAGGCGAGAAACGTGGAAACGTCACTAATTAGATTTTGCATTATAGCAAGTTCCACCTGCCAATACATACATAAGCATAGGTGTGCGCGCACACACACACGTGTGCACATGAAGAAAAAGGGGTGACAGACAATATTCAACAACTAACGTCTTCATGAGGAAACTTGTTAAAATATAGATTTCTCAGAGCGGAGAAATTACAGAAGTTTGGAGGGGCCTATATTACATGAGGGAGTGTGAATGAAGGTCTTGGGTCTTAACATAAACCAACACTGAAATCAACAAAGGGATGAATGCTAATTTGCACTAGATGAATATCTGCTCCTAAAATTTTCATTGAAAATCAAGGTCAATGAAATGTTAGTATTTCACAATGACATCTGGGTTTCAGTGACAATAAACTTATCAGACTAAATTGTCCACCGTATCCTGTGCACAGTATCCTGTGCCTGAACTGATGCAAATCTAAGGGGCCTGTGTAAGGCCAGCCAGGCCAGGGACAGGGATTAGGATCTGGCCTAGGCTGCAGAGGCTGGTCCCACCCAGTTTGCTCACTGATCTGTCCACCCCTGCCCCAAAACTGCCTCGTTTTGCCTCCCCCGTCCCTCTCCAACCCTCTGCGTCAGCCTGCCATGGCTGGCACTTACATACCCTGTTGGGCAGCGCGGGCCTGGATCCAGCCTCCAAGAACCAATGCACATCCGCACAGGCTGCATTAAAGGAGGTGTGAATGTGTTTCATGGTGGGTTCACAATACTCCAGGGTCGATGCAAAGAGACCCTCCTCTGAATTGTTTTTTAAGACAAAGATATGAATTAATTATATGCTAGACAGAAGGTTGTTGGCAAGAAGGAAGTTCATCACTGGTGTACTGTTTGCTGGCCACTCACAAAGGCTCTTGCAATAACTCACTCTCACCAAGATGATCCATGAGGCCTGTGTCAAGGAAAGTTCTAGGCGCTATTTAGGAAGTGGATATACCAGATCATTTACAGAATTGCTGCCTAGCATATGGATCCTGCTGTGGCAAACTCAGATTCATAATTAAAGGGAGAATTATGCTAATTACACCAACAGCTTTTAGAGATTCCCCCCCCCCAAAAAAATGAAAAAGGGAACAAATTCTTAGAAGAACCCTTGTATGAAAACAGTAAGTGGCAAGAAAATTGCAGGGACATCTTTTGGGATTCTAGAAGGGAGGAGGGGAAGGTGAAAGGGACAGCACTTAATGCTTATTCATTTTCCTGTTGGACACACAGGCGCAATCCTAAACTGAGTTAGGCCGGCATAAACTAAGCCAGCAAAGTTTGGCCAGCACAAGGGACACCGTAACATATATTTGGACCACTCCTGGCATCAGAGAGGCCAGCACACAGATGCGAGCCATCCTCTCTGACTCCGAGAGTGGTCCAAATGTGCTTTACAGTGGCCCTTGTGTTGGCCAAACTTGCTGGTTTAGCTTATGCCAGCCTAACTCCAGTTTAGGATTGTGCTCATAGTAGCAACAAAAGACCTCTAATCCAGTGATGGTTACACAACAGTAAGCATCGAGATTTTGGCAGTTATTTGACATGCATAATTCTGTTATATTATGTAAACTGAAGATTGCATTATTCATCTAGTAAGGGGGAGTTACTATTTGTTGCTGCTTCAAGGAAACAAATCTACAGAATCTTGTAACTCCAAGATAAAATAATATCTAAATAATGATTCCTGAAGATTTTGCTCCAATATTTTGCTCCAATATTGTAATAATAGAACAAAAGATAAAAAACATTTGTTTAATTAATCATTATGGGCGAGGCATTGAACATTCAGTATTAACAGCTGCATTCCTTAGGGTGCAATCCTATGCACATCTACTCAGATGCAAGTCTCATTACAGTCAATAGGGCTTCCTCCCAAGTAAGCGCAGATAGGATGGCAGCCAGGCGGCCCAATCCTGAGCTGCCTGGCCGCTGCAGGCGCAGTGGTAGACAAATGGCCACTGTTGCATTTCGTGGCAGCCAGACAGCCGCAGGAGGCGCTGTGGGAAAAGGGGAATTTCGTCCCCTTCCCCCACAGTAAGGGCGCAGGTCAGGCAATAGGTCAACTCACCTCTGCGCCAGCTATTTTGCCAGCGCAGAGGGAAGGGCCTCTGTGATGGTCCATGCAGCCTGGCACGGAGGATAAGATCCAGCAGCGATGGTCTATGCTGCTTCCACCCCCACTCTGCCCCTTCCTCTGCTCAATTCCACCCTTCTGCCCCACCCGAAAAGCACGCAATACCAGTGAGCAGTACATCATTTGCTGGTGTTTCATTGCTGCTGCCAGGCACACTCGTACTGCCCATGCCGTAGGGCTCAGAATTGGGCCCTTAAATAGCCACAAGTGCAATGACAATACTGTACTCCATCATAATAAATACACAAGTATAGACTAAACAGGTTTTATGTTACAGGAATAGAGGGTTTACTTCAATAACAGGTATAGGCTTTTTCAAACAGAAGTTAGATGTGATGTAGCCTTCTAGTGATTAGCTCCAGTACAGCAATAATGTACTTCAAATAATGGTTTTTAAAGCTTTTGACTGAAAGATATCAAACACAAATTACACCTGGGCCTAGAAACAGTATG
Organism: Lerista edwardsae; assembly: GCA_029204185.1. Lineage (NCBI taxonomy): Eukaryota > Metazoa > Chordata > Lepidosauria > Squamata > Scincidae > Lerista > Lerista edwardsae. The sequence goes on from JAJKFI010000031.1 coordinate 4,060,946, forward strand.
AGAACAAATAATAGCATATGCATCCAACACTTACAAAACATTGAAACATTTGTGGATGAAACCCTGAGCAAAAGGACAGGACAGCTTAACTAAAAAATGTCAGGACAGCTTAACTAAAACAACAATTGGATCCAATGTGTACATATGGAATGAGGCTGGAGCTCAGTGGAAGAGCATCTGTTTTGCATGAAGAAGGCCCTGGCCTCAGTTCCCAGGCTCCAGTGTCAGGCAGTGAAAGATTCCTATCTGAAACCCTGGAGGGACACTGCCACTCAGCATCCAAAACTCTGAGCTATTAGCATTCTAAAGATCTGACTCAGGATTAGGCAGCTTCATGTAAAACATCAGAAGAAGATGTCAAACCAGAAGACCATTCTATAGGTTGAGTATCCCTATTCCAGTATGCTTGGGACAGGAAGGTGTCTGGATTTCAGCTTTGTCTGGATTTTAGAATAATTGCATAAATATAATGAGACATACTTGCTCTTGATCTTTTCACTGTTACCACCATTTAGGTGTCTGCTGGCCTCTTTGACATTTCTCAACAATGGCGCACACTACAGACCTGAGAATGGAACTTACAGCCTGTACTTGGGAACGAGCACTAGACCTTCTAGTGTCCACTATGCAGAAAGCTTTTTTAAGAAGTCTTGGACAAAAGTGTCTGGATTTTGGAATAGTCTGGATTTCAGATGTCTGGATAAGGGATAATCTACAGGTATCAGAATACCTGTATAGATGCTTTCAAATTATGGTGTTGGAGAAGACTCTTGAGACCCCTGGACTGCAAGGAGATCCAATCGGTCAATCCTCCAGGAAGTCAAGCCTGATTGCTCCCTAGAAGGACAAATCCTGAAGCTGAAGCTCAAGTACTTTGGCCACCTCATGAGAAGAGAGGACTCTTTAGAAAAGACCCTCATGCTGGGAAAGACTGAAGGCAAAAGAAGAAGGGGGCGGCAGAGGATGAGATGGTTAGATAGTGTCACCGAAGCGATGAACATGAAATTGGGCAAACTCCAGAAGCTAGTGGAGAACAGGGAGGTCTGGTGTGCTGTGGTCCATGGGGTCACGAAGAGTCGGACATGACTTAGCAACTGAACAACAACAAATCAGAATACCAGTGGGGACTTTCTCCTGGAAACAATATTGCAGCAGGTAAGTTTAGAGGTTGCCTTCTTTCATTTGAAGGATCTCTCCAAACTGGGAGAATGGCAACAAAATGGCAGATGCATTTCAATGTAAGTGCAATGAACACTTTAGGCAAAAAAAATCAAAACTTCATTATAAGCTAATGCATTCTGAGCTATGTGGCTGATCAGGAAAGAAATCTTGGGGTGCTGATGGACAGCTCAATGGAAGTGTGCAGCACACAGTGTGCAGCAGTGGTGAAAAAGGCCAATTCCATCCTCGGAATCATTAAAAAGGGGATTGAGAATAAAATGGCCAATATTATTATGTCATTGTACAAATTAATGGCAAGGCTACATCTGGAGTATTGTATACGGTTCTGGTCACTGCATCTAAAAAAGACATAGTGGAATTTTTAAAAGGTGGGCTGCGGCACCTCTCTTATAAGGAAAGGCTACAACATTTGGAGTGCTACAGTTTAGAAAAAAGGAGCCTGAAAAGGTACACGATTGAGACATACAAATTATGCAGGGGATAGATAGAGCTGATAGAGGGAATTTTTTCCCCTCTCACGCAACACCAGAACCAGGGGACATCCACTAAAATTGAATGTTGGGAAAGTTAGAGCAGACAAAAGAAAATATTTTTTTACCCAGAAAGTAAGGTGGAATTCCTTGCCGCAGGATGCAGTGATGGCATCTGGCCTGGATGCCTTTGAAGAGGATTAGACAAATTCTAGAAGAAAAGTCCATCACAAGTTACAAGTTGTTGTGGGTATGTGCAACCTCTTGGTTTTAGAAGTAGGCTACTTCAGAAGACCAGGTGCAAGGGAGTGGCAACAGGATGCAAGTATCTTGTTGTCTTGTGTGCTCCCTGAAGCATCTGGTGAGCCACTGTGAGATACAGGAAGCTGGACTAGATGGGCCTTTGGTCTGATCCACATCATGGCATCCCTTGCAAGATACAGCACCAGCCTCCTTGGCATGGTTGCAATAGCTGGGGGTGGTGGGAGAGGAAAAGAATAGGATTTCTCTGTAAATCTTCGGGTCATAGGTTAGATAGTAAGGATTTAACATCTTTACAGGGGAAAATTGTGAGAATAATTGCATGCAGAAAGTTGTATAATCTTTATAGCCTTTCTTCATATCTCTTGCAATTATCCTTTCATTTTCTTTGACTGTCTTGAACAGGCCTCTTAAATTTTACATTATCACCTTTTTCTTCTTCTCTTTGAATTGGTGATCCATTTTATGTTCCTATAATGATTTTCCTGCTATTATAACTACAACTGATTTCCAGCTGTAATTCTATTTCTTTTCCCAACAGCTAATGTATTTTTCAGCTTCTGCTTTTCTCAGATATTTCTATGGACTACTCGGTTGCTTATCTTATTCATTTGTTTATATGTAAAAACTAAATATTTATGGACGTGATCCAGAGCCATCTCGGGCAACTGAGCCTGACTGATAACACAGTTCTATGGATTGCCAATGCCAGCACAGCTGCTGCTGTGCTATTGCTAGCCATTGCAAACGTGCTGTATTCTATTGTGCTGTGTCATGGGCTCCTATGGGTCAGAGTGCTTGAAAACGCTGTAATTTTTTGCAGATTTCATGATCTGAAAGGGAGAAAGCTGTGCTATGTGTTTGTACTCTCATTTCATTTTTATCAATTTTAAATGCTTTAAATGTGTACTAGGTTGGTAATATAGGTGAGATAATGTCAGCAAATGCAGCCACAGTATCATCTCTAATTGGAAAAGTAATCTATTTTAATTTCTGGAAAACATCTTAAACACCAAAAATTGTAGTCAGTCAGTCCAAGGAGTGGTGAAAGTCCGAGGAGACAATAGGGGCGTGCCAGCTGCTATGGGAGGGGATATTAACCAGGACAGGTTTTTTGGGGTAATTAAAAAAGGGGTTGAGAATAAAACAGCCAATATTATCATGCCATTGTACAAATCGATGGTAAGGCCACACGTGGAATATTGTGTCCAGTTCTGGTCGCCGCATCTCAAAAAGGACATAGTGGAGCTGGAAAAGGTGCAGAAGAGAGCGACAAAAATGATTACGGGGCTGGGGCACCTCCCTTATGAAGAAAGACTGCAGCGTTTGGGGCTCTTCAGTCTAGAAAAAAGGCGCCTGAGGGGGGACATGATTGAGACATAAAAAATTATGCATGGAAGGGATAGAATCGATGGAGGTATGTTCTTTTCCCTCTCTCAAAACACCAGAACCAGGGGGCATCCACTAAAACTGAGGGTTGGGAGAGTTAAAACAGATAAAAGGAAGTACTTTTTAACCCAGCGGGTAGTTAATCTGTGGAACTCTTTGCCACAGGAGGTAGTGATGGCATCTGGTCTTGATGCCTTTAAGAGGGGATTGGACAGATTTCTGGAAGAAAAGTCCATCGTGGGCTATAGGCAATGATGGGTTGTAACCTCCTTATATTAGTAGTAGGCTACTTCAGAGTACTGGGTGCAAGGGAGTGGCAACAGGATGCAAGCATCTTGTTGTCTCATGCCTCCCTGGGGCACCTGGTGGGCCGCTGTGAGATACAGGAAGCTGGACTAGACGGGCCTGTGGCCTGATCCAGCAGGGCTCTTCTTATGTTCTTATGCACCTAGTGCCACTCTTCCCATTTCCATCATGCCCCTGGCCCTCCATTCTCCACCGCTCCTGCTGACCTACCTGAACCAGCAAGCCTTCCTCAACCTGCTGGTGTGTTCAAGGCTGCTTCAGTCTCTCCACTGGTGTTTTGTGTCTGCCATAAGGCTGATATCATTGCCAAGATGCTAGTTCCAGCAGCTGTTAAGCCCAATTGGGCTGCCAGCTATATAGAGCTGGCTGGCTGCAATCTGTTTCAGTTTCTAAAGCTGGAATCCTGTATAATATATACCTGGGAATATAGCCTGTTGAACTCAAAGGAACTTTCCTCTTAGCAGGCATGTACAGGATTGTGCTGTAAATGTGTTATGTTATAGCAGAATATCATACCTTTAGGTGCATGTTAGAAGGACCACCGATCAGACAATATGGTGTCCTATAGTTATCCATGGGGGTTTGCATTATAGTTACAATTGTTAGAAAGACCGCATTGAGATCACACCTCTCAGGGCCCAATCCTATTGAGCCCAACGTGGGCGGTAAACTCAAACCACCTGCGTCTCTGTTGCAAATGGCACCGTAAAGTGCCTTCAACGCTGGTGGTAGGCCGTTACCATCAGCACTGGGGTAGCACCAGGGTGACAGCCGCCATGCGCACCCTGAAGGGAGCCCTGCTTGCTGGTGAGTGGCGAGTCCACCACTCGCCAGCAATGCGGCTGTTCTGGGCGGAGTGGGAGGGCATTCTGGGGCAGGGTGGTGGAGCAGGGCCTCCCAACCTCTGAGTAAGGCCACCCAGCTGTGGCTACTGTCTAGTTCAGCAATTTTCAACTGCTGTGCTGTGAATGGTCTGCAAGTATGCTATGGGAGTTTGGGAATAGAAAGGCTCATTTATTAGTAGAGCCATTGGGGGAAGTGAGCCCCCTACTGGCAGTGCAGTATGCCTTCTCAATTTTCAAAAAACACAGCCTAGTTCCTAGGCTATTTTTCTGCTTGCTAAGCCCCACTTGTAAACCAGAGAATCACCCAGTTCTAGCACTCTTGCCTTGCGACTCCTGAAATGCATTTAATTGTATTTCATCTAGCAGAAACAGACTGGTAATCTTGATCCTCAGAGCAGGCACGCCATTGGCCCGCAAACCCCTTGTTTGACAAACTATCTTTCCTTGTTTATCTCATGTGCAGTCAAATTGACAAAAGCACCACTTAGTGCTTCTATCCTTGTCTGTCTTTGTTTGGATTTTGCTGCCTCACTAAGCTGCCAGTTGGTGTGATCCTTTCAGCTCACCTCATAATCCAGCCAGCTCTGGGGAGGTGTGCAAAACACCCCTCTCCTTATCTTCTCACCACCACCCCCCATCACTCGAGACATTTATTTTCAGAGAGGCTGAAAGAAAACTGCTTGAGGTAATAGCACAGGTAGGTGCGGTGGAGAATGCACACATCCTGTGTATAAACAGTATGTCCTCCATTCTATCCTTTATATATGAGGGAGACAAACAAACATGGCTGTGGATGAAGTCTGATTTAAGAAGAAATTACATGGAACCAGCTCTGCTACTGATAAAGAATTGATGGTTTGTTTGCTGTTCATCATGATCCCAGGAAAGTAAGCTGGGCCTGACTCCACTTTGCCTGCGCAGGCCCAGCTCCCCCCCCCTTCCAAGACCAGCTGATGGGAACTGGTTCACTGGAGGAGTGTTTTGTCTCAGCTCGATGGCCAGGAGCCCTGATAAGGCACCTCCTGGGGCTAGCTCCTTGCTGGATTCAAGGACAGCTATATCTGTACCGACAGCTTTGAACCTCTGGTTGGGAGGGAGGAAGAGCAGAGGCCTCACAGCCCAGAAATAGGGGGGGGCAAGGGGAGTTTGAATTGTGAAGTGGGAGACCAGCAGTGAGGCAGTCGGGATTCAGCGATGGATCATCAGAAGCTATCCTGCACTCCAAGACACCCGTTACTGCTCTGCTGAGTGAGCAATAGGTAGTAAGATGTAGGAGACAGCTTTTTTATTTTTTGCCTTAAGCTTTCAGGTAGTTATGCTGTGCTTTGATGGGGCATCTGAGCCTTTATTTTGTAAGTTGTAGCTTTAATAAACACTATTATGTTTTACACCCTGGCGTGCCTTGTCGACCTGGAACGGAAGCTGGCTGAATCCAGGCTTGGCCCTGGGCTACACTATTGGGGGGTGATTTGGCAAGGGTAAAGTCTCCTGGGTCACTGGGGGTCACTGGTGGCCAGGAGGGACAACATCCTGCGATCTCCGGGGGTGGTGTGGGGGGTCCCAGACTCCAGGTATCGCGATACTGTTTTATAATGATTTTGTTCGCTCATGTTTTTAATATTATAAGACTTCTTGAGTAAATAGGCAGGACATACCATACCAAAATGACCATATCAGGAATGTATGAAAAATAAAATAAATTTCATCTATTACCAAAGAGCAGGTTTTAAAAAAAACTCTCTACTTCTAATTAATAATGCAATTATAATGAACTGTCACCAGAACTGGTACCAGATTGCATCAGGCCCTATGGCACAGATCTCCCAGGCCCGTCATATTGCAGCTTCCCCCATCTTTCCCACCCGCTTCTTGTTCCCCAGCTTGCATGCTTTTGCTCTGTCCTCTGCACCCATTCCCAACCTTATAGTAAGTACTGCCTTACTTAACAGTCAGAGATGGAACATCTCCACTGGCCACCAAGCAAGGGATAAGCAAACGCTCATGCAAGTGCTTCCTCCTTACCCTCTTCTCTGCCAACAATCAGGGCCATTGCTCTCAGATAGCAGTGGGACTGCCCTCAGGGATCACACAGCCCCCCTTAGCCAGCAAAGCCAAGGGGAGGAGGAAAAACTTGTGATATTCCCACAAATACTTCTCCTTCCTCTGATCCTTGCCAGCCAGTGAGATGTGACATTAAGGTCTGGGTCTTGGAAGGCCCACTCACTGCTGCTGGTTACTGTGCAAGGTGATGTTTATAATGCAGCCCAACAACCACAAATGTATTTTGGTTCAGAACTGTTGTCTAGTTGCTGCATTGCACATAACAGGGAACAGCATGTCTATCATAGACATATGTTGCGGTCAGACTGGATCATCACAGAGCGTTCTCCATTATGACCATCTAACCCTATATTAACATGTTTTATATGGAAGTGTTACTGACAGACAATACAGCTGATTGATCATGAACATCTGCCAATAATTGGATGCAAGTGTAACCTTCATTAGCAGAATCCATGACATCCAGCCAACTGTATATACACAGAACTAGCGAGTTCTACCTTCAGTGGTTTTCATTGTAAAGTCTGCAAGCTTCATAGGATGAACTTCACTGGAAGTTCTTTAAAAATCTTAGTACATATCTAGTACATCCTAAATCTAGGCGTATATGAGATTATTTTATAGCTTTTTATTGCAATCCTATTCATGTTCACTTAGCAGTCCTATTGTGTTAAATAAATAAATAAATAAATAAATAATAATAATAATAATAATTATTATTATTATTATTATTATTAATTTGATTTATACCCCGCCTTTCTGCCCCATGGCACCCAAGGCGGCTTACAACATTTAAAATACAATAAAAACACAGAACTTAACAGTTTAAAACAATAGTTTTTAAGGGCTTACTCTCATGTAAGTGGGCACAGGATTTCAGCCTTCAAATGTCAATTTGATTTATTTCAGTGCTTTTCATGTTCAGGTACTTTCTACCATGTATTTGATGGCTGAAATGCGACAAGTGATTCCCAGATTCCTGAAATACAGTACAGGAGTTCCCAGATTCCACTCACCAGGCATGTTTAGCTTCAGCAGGGCTGTTGCACCATTTGCCAATTTCTTATAACATATGTGAATTTGCAGCCACCCCACCCCATTTTTTAGGGCAGGTATAAATAATGGTCTGTATTCAGTATATAAAACATACTAACAGATGGTTATTGGTTTTAAAATATGCATCTTCTCCCTCTTTTGGCAACAGCCTTCCAAATACTCAATGAATCAGCTTCTTTTCCTTTGGAACATTATACACGAGGGAGGAAATCAAACCAACATTTATTTTTGCTTTTATTTTCTTTAGAATATTTTAATGTCGAAGCCCAAATTGTTATTTTCAGAGGATTGGGAGGATAGAGAGCAAACAGGTAGACAGAACAAATCTTTTCACTTAGTTTTATAAGTCTTGTGATCAGTCAATTTTGTATGCAACAAATGTTTTCTTCTTAAAAAAGAAGCACCATTGATGAAAGCATGATCCCTGAATTCCAAACCAAACACTGTCTCATCTTAGAAAAAAATAGTTATAACGCTTTTTTCCCACTCAGTCACATTTAGTCAGGTAAATAAAGCAAGCGTAACAAGTAAACAGTTGCAATGCCACTGAAATCAACTGTTCCCCCTTCCAAGAATGTAAATAACTTGTCCTATGGGGATTTTTTTTTATTTCTTTGGTAGAGGACTGAAGGGAGGTTTTATTTTTCTATATGTAGATGCAAAATATCTATGCATGGTAGGGGATACCCCAACCTACACAAGTGCATGTTTCTCATGCAAGTTAGATATGGGTTGATTTCACATTGCTCTTAACCTGGGCAGGAGATTTACTAACCTTAAAAAAAAGGCATTGAATGGCTAGTGTCAAAGAGATGTAAACATTCAAAATACTGACAAATTAAAAAAAAACGTATACAAAACTTGGTACGGAATATGTCAAATCGATCTAGGTTTTTGTAAAGCAGAAAAATTTGTTTACAGCAGTACAAGAGAATTATGGCAACCAAGTAAAGCACTTTTCTTGTAACATTCATGAACAGTACAAACACAACAAAGTATTCTACAGGCTAAATTATCTTTTAACTATCAAATATAGTACAAAGCGAAATATGTGCTATAAAAGAAGCAGCTCCTTTAAATTAGACTAAAAATACGATTTTTGTTGGTTTTACAATGATAGAGAATGATAACTGAAGACAACAGGTCCTCCTTCAATTCAGAAACATTTAGCTACAAAGGTCCATGAGAATTCACTGAAAAGCATTACTGGTCTTTTCCCCAGTGTTATACAGAATGGCTGTCAACTCCAAAATGTCCTTCAGTGTTTAATGCATGTCCTTCCATACGTAAGCTAAGATGATCCTGTTAGGTGGAGTTTCTGAATTCTTATCTTGAGTGTTGATCCTGGGACTTCATACTATGCAAAACCATAGGCTATAACAACTTTTCTGAAATTGTGCGCGTGTTTATAAGGGCTGCAGCATAAGGTCATTTCACTTTAGAAACTGCATTGTAAAGCACCATCTGCACCAGTTTAAAAAAACTGAGCATGAAATTCAGGGTCCTGAAAACAGGATTCAGTAACTCACCCTGACAACACATACCACTTCTTAAAGGGAATCTATAGTACAGAGGAAACACATTTTCGCTTTATGGCTCAACCTTTTTTTTTTTTCCAAATTGATTTCATGCACTAGACCTTAGCAGGTAAATGGAATACAAAATTGGGAGCCCCCACCTCGCCAAATCTGTACATTATTTCAAATTAGGGACTAGAGTATTTCAGTATAGCAAACTCTTCACAGAAACACAAAAATGCATACAGCAACTCCTCTAATATAACGTACAGATCTCAGGGATATGTTTAAAAAAACATGAGAGCGGGTGGAAGAACACAATAGAGAATTATAATCTCTCCTTCAAAAAGTGCTGAAACTAAGGCGGAAAAACTTTGGATATTCACCCCCCCCCAAAAAAAAAAACCCCAACAGATTTTATTCCTCCAGGATAGATGGGGATAACACCATAGTTCTGTATCACTTCATTTTATATGGTCTATCACCCAAAATAGCGGGAATAGCTAGGGCCCTCTGCACCCCACCTCATGCCCTGTCTCAAGTTACTCCTTATTAGCATTCCACTTCCAGGTTTTTCTTGTGAAATTCACAGCAACTTCCCACTTTGAGAATTATATTTTTTCAGGGGTACACTAGGCTTACCCACTGCCACCATGGAAAGTGCAAATGGCAAAAATGTGTTTTTAAATTCCCACGTGTTCATACCTTGGAACTCCAAACTGTTCTGGGGCTTGTTTAAGAGGGCAAATCTATCATTCACTACCATACACGTTTGTTGCACAAAGTCCCAATGCACCAATGAAAAATACCTAAAGTGTTGTGTAAACTGCTGTTGAGACAACAGGGGAGGCATGTCATACGAATATTTTAGCCCCCACAAAATGCACAGTATGCACAACTAGAGCTACACCTAGGTGAATGTTCTGTATCACAGTCTCTGGAGGCAGTAGCACCACCACTGCAGCACTGCAGGGAGGACGTGTTGCCCAAATTTCTTGGGCAACAGGCAAGCACTCCTTGTACCCCTCCCCCCAAGTCAACAGTGCTTGCAATTACAAGGTGCTCTCAGTGACACTGTCATATGTGCCGTCAAATCTGATTGGATACATGGCACCGTGACATCAACACATTCACTATATGATTCCTACTTTGCTGAGATAACACAGTGAAGAAAGCCCTTTCAAAGTAAAACAAAAAGGTGCTAAAGGATCAGCAGACTGGAGAAAGAAGGGCTCTGAACAAGCATTAAAAAACACACAGAAGGTAGGGGTTTTCATGAAAACTTCCCCTTCCTATATATGGCACCTTTTGCATTCATAAAAATGAACACCACTACAATTTGTTGCAGCACTAGTACAAATGGTTGAGCCACACTTAGGATGGGCGCAAGTAAACTGCAAACAATTGCTTGTGCAAGACTACTCAGGTGAGCAGTGTTGCATCAGAGAAGACTTATAGCAGATTGTTACTCCTTCGCTGTGACTCTTAAAAGTTGCATCTTGTTTTTCTTTTATTCCCAACTATGAAGCAGCAGCAAACTTCCATGAGTCTCTTTTCTTGAACAGTATGTTGTTTCCACAAGTAGACCATTTTTGCAAAAACCCACCTTGAGGAGTTAGCTAGCTGGACCAAGGCTTGCACCAACGTTGAGTATTCTGTTTAAAAAGACACGTTTCCATATATTAGTCTCATTTACTAGCATACTCAAAGCCAGTGCAGACCTTGGTCAGCTGGCCAACTCCCCAAAACAATTGTTTACATCAGCAGTCTACTTGATCAGCAGCTCACTGTGTTAGGACACATCTGCGTTCCTTTTGCCACATCTCCTCAGAATTCCATGGAGATAAATGGTTGCCCATTGCCTTCAAACCATTTGGTATGCGAATGGGTGGTGCGTGCACTTCATTATTTCCATAATCCTGAGAAGAGATGTGTATGTAAAGGAAACTCAAGAAGATGAATACTGGAGCAACCTGAAATGAAATGTGATGGAAGGTGCTGCTGCAGACAGGTCCCACCACAACCACAGACCCACAGAGCTGTGAGCTTTTACATTGCATATTTTTCCTTGTCCCTCTTCAGTGCATAAACCTTTCAAATCCAATGCCATAAATTGCTTGATCATGGGAGAGTTCAGTGACATAGGACTGAAGTTTGGGGAAAAAAGAAAAAGAGAGAAGACAAAAATAATGCAACATAAACAGCTAACTTATAGTGTTTCCTTCTTGATAAGGAACAATTATCATAAATCACTACTGCCACCATCAGGTGTTTCTAAAAAGTAAGCAAAATTAATTCCAGGTGCAAAATCAGGAAACAGTGAATTCCATTAGAGAGAAGTTTGGACAAGCATGTAATAATATATAGCACCATTTTGTCCAATGCCCCTTTATGAAGAACACTTGTTCATATGAAAAATCAATCAAATGCAATCATGCTACCCTCAGACATGCACATTCTAGGAAAAGAATTAGCTTTCTACCATTAGCCACATCCTTAGTGCCAAACTGGATCCAAAAGCTGCAGTTTCATGCATTTAAAGGTGAATCTGCTGCAATCCTATAGAAAGGACCGGGGGGGGGGGGCGTGTCTGACTTTAAAAGCAAGAGGGGCACAGGAGGGAAGAGTACATCCCAAAGAGAGGACCTTCCTCTGCCAGTTGCTCATCTTCTTGCAGCAGCTCTTCCTCAGCATCTTTCTCACAGCTAATCTCTTGTTTGATCTTGGACCACAGCTGAAAAGTGTGCCAGGGAGGAAAAGGCATGAGAAGGAAAACTGTGGGCTAGGGAGAGAGCAGTGTTCCTTATTGATAAGCCACTTTCAGCACAATCCTATGCATCATGTCTACTCCGAAGTCAGTCCCATTTAGTTCAATGGGAGTTACTCTTAGGTAAGCGTGGATAGGATTGCAGCCCGTGGCTGTTAAAATCAGACCCCACCTGCAGCATTTCTAAATTTAAACATATGGAACTGCTGCTATAAAACCTGGTCTGGCCCGTATTCCAACATCTAAAAGCAGAACAATAAAAATTCATTTTCATATGTCAGCCACAAGACAGAGGTACGAAAGGTGTAGTTGGAGAAAGTCACACATGCTAAAAACCCCATTTAAGTACATGAGACTTGCAGACCAATTTTATGCAAGTTTACTTCAAAGCAAGCCCCGAGTTCAATGGAGTTTACTCTCAAATAAAACTGTAGAGGACTGCAGTCTTAAGTGCTTAACTTTCTCTGGATTATGTCCAAATTCAGTATCACATGTTTTTGGAGGTAATAAATGCATTTACAGCTAACAATCCTAAGGGCATGTAGAAAACACCATTCTAGCTAAAAATGGGTCATTGTGGCCATTTTAATAAAATTAACTACACAGACTTCATCAGACACGATCCTGGCTCCAGTCCTAGTGAGAATTTACTGGAACTGCGATTTTATCAATCAAGGGTAAATTATGATAAAATTCTAATGTAAAATCTTCTGAAATTTAACAAAATAAGCGAGCACGTGCATGTTTAACAATGGCTCCATTTAGCCATCCTGAACAATACAAAAACATGCTTTTTCAAATCTGTATTTTAAAAAAAATATCTTCAAGGATACCTCAAAGTGCTGAAAATATGCATGTTATTAATCCTCTGCAGAGGAGTGCTTTTAACTACAATACACCATTGCCTCTACTATCAGTTGTGGTAAGGCAATTATAATTTTTTAGTCTCTTCGTACTAGAAGGTATCAAGACAAGTTGTAGCTTTTGCTATGAAAACAGTCGAACTGTGTGGCCTCTGGTGAAAGAAATGTAAGCTCTAACTATTCCATCTCATTTAAAAAATAAAATAAAGGAAATGGCAGATTTCATGTTATACATGGTCCCATGAGAACATTAACATGATTTCCAAATAGTAGGACCTCGCTAACATGTACAACTGCCTGGAAGGTTCACAAATTGTGATTTAGTAACAAAAAATGATAAACCAAATACAGTACATCAAAGTCTGTTAAAGTTGATATTTACTGTACTACCCTAATTACACTAACCCTTTGGAATAAGAATAGTGTTAACATAATTATTGGTTGCACACAGTAATGTAACTGAATATAAATTCTCAGAAATAAAAAGTACTTGGAGTTGCCAATGCATCACCTTGCCAATAAAAACCTCATGAAAATTGAGAAGGAATTCCCAAAATTTTGCGCAAACCTATAGGCTTTACTTTAGAACAGTGTTTCTCAACCAGTGGTACTTGTATCACTGGTGGAACTTCAGGTGGCGTTCTGTGGTATGCACAGGTCCAGACCCCCACAGCCTGCCAGCAACGCAACATGACAAGCAGTGGTAGGAAGCCTGGCGGGCAGAGCTCCAGCAGGCACTTTTCGTGAGCTAAAAAACCCTCCTGTTCATCCTGAGTCTCTTACCAGTGTTTGTTGTGTCACGTCTGGTCTCTCAATCATTCAGGGTGCAATCCTAACCTGGAATTAGGCCGTCACAGTTAGGTCAGCAAAATTTGTCTGGCATAAGTGCCACCGTAAAGCACGTTTGGACCACTCCCAGTGTCAGGGAGGATGGTGCACATCTGTGTGCTGGCCTCTCTGACTCAGAGTGTGATCCAAACATACTTTACGATGGCCCTCGTGTCGGCCAAACTTTGCTGGCCTGACTGTGCCGGCCTAATTCCAGGTTAGGATTGCGCCCTCAGTCACTAGCAATGACGTCATTGCAAGTTACTTCCGGTGGTACACTTCCAATAGGTGGACTGTGTGAGGTGGTACGGCAGGGGACAAACTTTGAGAAATACTGCATTAAAATGCTCTACTATGTGGAGTTGAGAATGCATTTTTCTCCTATTTATTTTGCTGTGGTGCTTAAATCCATGTGACAGCATACAAATTACCTCTAAGCTATTATTTTGTGTTACCGTCTTGAGGAAAAAGAATTACTTTAAAGATATCTAAGCGTCTCCTCTCGTCAAGTTCCACAATGTTATCCCTGTACAATATTTTAGTGACAGGAACTCACAAACTGCCATGGACCTTCTCCAATATTTTGGTGGCTAAAATGTCTTGAATACAACTATTAACGTAAACCATTACCAAATACAATATTGAGTTAAAAGTTGAAATATCCCTTTAAATACCTTCATTCTTGTAGCCATCCTACAAATATCTGTAGCATGAACTTCCTAACACAGAGATAAAGATGATTACAAGTAAAACTTTAAAAATAATTCAAAATATATCAAGCTGTAAACATATTTAAAAGGACTGTAAATCATACATGATTCTATATTGGGTCTGCACCAAAACAGAATCAAGCAAGAATTCATTGTAGGCTGTTGAAATGATATCATTGCCCAGAGCATGCCTGTTGCTTACATAACATGGTCCGCATATGTACATATGATGAATACTCCCTTCAAGACAAATTTATAGATGAAAATTGGGGACAATAAATGGATTACATACATTATAATAGGGGCAGTTATTCTTCCCACACCCACCCCAGACTTCTAAAATCATGCAGATTCAAATTTGTTACACGCCATCCTCTATACCTGACTTCCCATCTCCTCCAGTATAACAGCTTATCAAGAAATCAAATTCACAATATCAGGTTGTCAAAGCGTCTTATTCTTTCTTGCCTATAAGTCAACAATGGGTGGCAAATTTGGCTTCAAGAACGCAGTCAGCACTACGAAGACTGCCAAATAGCAATTGCTATAGATCTGCTAGTGGTAGCAGAATATTGTTCCCTCTGCCCATGGTCTCCATTTCATTGATTCTTGCACTTTTTCATGCACAGAAATCTGGAGAGTATAAAACTCTAATTCTTTTCCTGGGAAGATACGTTATCTTAATAAAATGGGGGAAAATGTTCTGCACTTTGTGCACATAAATAGAAATGAAAATGCAATTTTGTCCTTTGAACACAGTAAGAAAGCCTGAAAAGTTTAATTTTTTTTGTGCACAGTACTAAAGGGGTTGCTCTTACCAAGGAGAGCCAACACAAGCAGAAAGAACTCAATCCTAAAGAAAACCTTCCCCAGAATCATTTTGTATCCAGATACAAAATGGCCTAAAATATTCCAGTTGTGCCTCCATTTCTTTGCTTTGCTCTCCCGTGCTAACAAGGGCTCCTGAACCTGGGCTTCAGATTCTATCGAACAACTAGGCAGGCAACACACAATTTTGAAGGCCCTATGCAGTCATCGTGGCAGAACGCTCCGCAGCCTTTACACACTATCATGGCTTTCAGCCTGCAAGAGCATTTAAGTTCCAGCTCATCTGCACTGCTGCTGTCAGCAAATTTCTGAACTGGAATCTGAGTGTTTGGAATAGATAGGCTTGAGGCGGCATTTGAACTACTTCCTAAAATTCCAATAGATTTTTCAATTGCAGATGCTGCCCGTTTGAAGCTTGTGCTACCAAAGTGTATCGTAGGATAATTTCCACAGAGCTGCTGCTGCTGCTGCTGAGTCTGTATTTTCTGAGCAGTTAATTGGGCAAAAGGCTTCTGTGGCTCGGAAAGTAAATAGGAAGGGAAGTCGGCATTTTTCAATGCAAAGGCTTTCAACTGTTCTTTTACTTCGTTCTGATCATAAGAAGCTTGTTTCATGCCCAGTTCACAGCTGCTGCTTAAACCTTCCTCAAAAGAAATGGGTTCGGATTTTATATTGCTACAGATGCTCGCCGGCTGAGGCCAACTAAGTCTTTTAGTGGTTTCCATAGTAACTGCCGGTTGTTTGTGATCAGATGGAGCTTCTGCACTGGGAAGAGGGGGTGGGGGTGGAGGAGGGGGTGGAGGGGGAGGAGGGGGAGGTGGGGGTGGAGGCAGAGGTGGAGGGGGATGCACTAACGATTTATTCTGCAGAGTCTGTGAGGCACTAGAAATGTCATCACCTTCCTTAATTTGAATGTTAGGGGAAAAAACACTCCCCAGCCTCAGCTGGTGAGGTGTTGTAGACAAGTTGACCTCTCCCAACCCCTTCTGCTCTAGGTGCCTGCTGAAAGCAAAGGCGCTGCAGCCAGATGGGGCCTTCCCAGCCGCCTGCATCAAAGCTGTCGTAGGAACAGGCCCTCTTGCAGCCACTGGCATTTGGTAGAAATGCGGTCTGTGCAAGGTACTGGCTTCTGCATGGAAACCGCCATTTTTGTCCACGTTAAACAAGTTCTGCTGGAAACTGCAAGAGGAGAGTGGCCTCTTCTGCTGCTTGATCTCCGGGCTGTGTGCAATTCTGCTTTGAACCACGTGTTTGCTCGGCCACTCTTGCTTAAACAGCTGACTGTGTCCCAGTTGGTTCATGCTGGAACCGAGGGCGCAAGGACCAACTTTCACCTCTGGGTCTGCTGATGGCTTCCCAGGCTCACATTTCACTTCTCCAGCTGTCCTCGCCATTCTCTTCTTGGGATGGTTTTCACGCTTTCGGATTTGCAGCGCAACCAGACTGGCTGCTGCAAATCCTCTGCCATCTGGATTTGGAGAGTTGGAAGGATTTTCAACCACGTTCCTCTCAGACGTGGTTGATTTGCTTACTGAGGTAGTTTGCAAAGGCAAGGGAAGCCTGTTGATTTCGAGTTTGGCGCCTAACCTGGGTTGTGGCAGCACTTTCTCCAGAGGCAGGTTGCCTTGCAATAACTGTGTCACAAGAGGATTGTTGGCTTCTACAGATGACAAACGACAACTTGAGCTCCCGGTACTTGAAACTCTTTTTAATGTCTCAGTTGTCAATGACAAAGAGTTCTCCATGGAATCTGGAACCGCGGTCTTCAAGCTTTGGGCTGGCTGTGCACTTGTGGCTAGTTCTGTTGTCTGGAGAGGCATGTCAGGTCTTGCAAAATCTTCAGTATCCATTCGAAAGCATTTCTCAGATTCATGAGCTTCTGACTTAACAGGCATGCCCAGGCTTGTCACAATATTCCTTGAATGCATCTCATTCAGATGCGCAAAACCTAAAGGCTCTGTTTTGACACTGTTTAAGCAGTTTTGCTCACTGTATTCCTTATGCTTATTTGGGTTAAGATGGCTGATCAAAGACGGGTCAGTGTTCATTGCCTCATCATCATTCCAGCATATTCTGCTGTTAGGATTATAGGGGTTGGCGCACACAGTATCTGCTTCACTTTTGAAAGCCAAAGGACCTCGTAACTGTTCAGAAAAACTTTGGCCAGGGGGAACAGCCCCAAGTCTTTTGTCTTGAGGCGCAAGAGGCACTTCTCGAAGACTGGTACATGCTGCTTGCAAATGTTTGCCATCTTGTTTTGCTGTAGCAGTGGTAAAGCCAGCGCTGTGCTCTAGGTTTTCATTAGTAAGCAGCTCCGGCCTGCTTATCACGGACACTTGAGGACTCGCTATATTTTGTAAGGCAGTTTCTGCCCTAACAGGCCTGCTTTGCATATCTGTGCTGTTTTCTGAGTTTTCAACTGAAGGACCCAGTGACAAATTTGAGTTCATTGTTGTTGTTGTGTGGTCAACAATAACCTTACATGGTATTGATCTATTCATGGGTGCCTGTGCATAACCGACTGAAGGTTTGGCAGACATATCTATTCGGCTTCTTGATCCAGAATTTCTTTCCAAGGCATCCGTGCTGACTTTGGCAGAGTTCTCAAAAGAATTTACTGTCATCATATTACCAGCAAATACTGGAATAGAAGTTCTGCCAACAGAATCTGCTGCTGGAACTGCCTCACCAGAATGTAAAGATGCCCTAACAGAGGTGATATTTGACAAAGAACTTGGATCAGTGCACCCAGTTATGGAGATTTTATCAGAAGAGTATCTATTTGTAGATCCCACTGGAGGAATCAGAACTGAGCTGCCAACCAGATGATTTGGCAAATTACTTGCAATGGATGAAGTTGGCACAGAGGTATACTGACTAGAAATGGCACTGATTGCATTGCTGTTCGATTGCATTGGCAACCTTTTATCATCTATGGAATTTGACAAGACTGTACCATCTATTGTGACTGGAGCAGTGGGGTTCTCAACACATTTGGACATAATGGCCATGCATGGAGCGTCAGACCCTTGGATGGATTTCAGCATGTTTATATTGCAAGCCTTTGTGTCTGTACTTTCAATGGACATTAAAACTGAAGATTTATCAACAGAGCCTGCGAAAGGGTGTTCCTTAATTGCTCCCGACACAGCAGTGCTACACACAGACATGGGAACGGAGTTTTTATTATAGAGCACTGACACACTGTTGCTTTCAGTAGAGGTAGATGAAAGAATTTTCTCAGACAAATGAGACACAGAAATATTTTCATCAGAACTATGCACAGAGATGTCAGTACCAGCTTCTGGTAAAGTAGTGGCATTAAGAGACTGCTGCAATAAAGCAGTTGCTTCACGAAGATGAGCAGACTTGTTACTGGGAGATCTGCAGTTAGGATTAACTATGATTACGCCAGTAGAACCTTCAATCTTCGTTTCAGAAGAAGCAGAGGTCTCCAAGGCTGACGGACCTTCCTTTGAGGCATGTTGAGTCTTTGTTTCTTTATTGTTCTGGAGCAAGTGGGCTCTTGCTTGGTGCTTTGCAAGCAATTTGGCTTTCGTCTGCTCCTTGATGTGTGCCAATGTCCTGGTCTTTCCACCTTCACAGGGACTCCCTAAGCCTCCAGAAACAATGCTTGCTGCTGCAGCAACTGCAGCGGCAGCTGCTGCCTCCCTCTGGGCTCTAGCTTGCTGGGCTCTTGCTTTGATATCCGCTAGTGTTCTCGCTCCAGTGTTCCTCCCACTGCTGACCGATGTACTTGGAGAAGACCTAGGTTCCAGTTTGGAGACGGGCTGGCTCTTGATGATAAAAGGTGGGCCAATTTTTGAAAGCTGAATCTGGAAAAGAAAAACAAACCATCGCATTAATGAATCATCATACATGATGAACTGCTATCGTATATTTAAAAAGATTGTTCAGTATGATAAAAACTCTCTACTTAGTACAAACAAAAGCTTAAGATTATGGATCCTATGAATACTGAACAGGACTATTAATCCAAATACTGTAGAGGTCAGTACTGTTGACACTGAGTGCACAATCCTAACTTGTGCTGGAATGGCAAGGCCAGCAGGCCTGCGCCATATCCAGCGCAAGTTAGGAGGCTGCTGGCGCCTCCCTGGGGCAAGGGCACGTTTGTGTCCTTGCCCCAGGATAGGTGCCAGCTGCCCCAATGGACTTGCTCGGAACTGCACCTGCAAAGCAAGCCATGCGGCCCGAGGTTGGATGGGATCCAGGACATTAATTACAGTCTGGTCAGGAAGAACTAGTGGAGGAAGGAAAATGGGTCACTCAAGGATTTGTTTTGGGACTGGCACCAGTGTTGTCAGTCAACCGGTACGCGCCACTACGCGCATACCGGTTTCTGGGTGAGCTGGCCCCGCCCACTGGAAGCTGGCCCGCCCACGTGGTCTAGCGCTGGGCCCGCCGGCAAGTTCCTTCCCGGCGCTGGATCGCGTGACCACGTGGTTGCCCGGTCTAGCGCCGGGCCTGCCGGCAAGTTTGGGTGGGCGGGGCCTGCACCGCCCACGTGGGGCCAAACTTGCCCAGACTTGGGTGCTCGTGTGCGTGTCCTGCAGAGCCCTCGGACGCGGGTGGGGAGAGGGAGCGCGAGGGCGGCCGCGGCGCTCGGCCATGGGGACTGCCTGGGCGCGAGGCGGCCACTGAGCATGGACGGGGACGGCTGCAAGTCCGGCGGTGCCGGGAGCCTGTGGCAGGACGCCGACGTCATCGCCCTCACCCCCAGCAAGCCGGTCTCGGCGGGGAGCCGATGCTGCCGGGCCTGCACGCTCAGTGTGGTCTACGTCTCCACCGAGGACGCGGGCGACCCGCTGCCGCTCCAGTGCCTGCGCGAAGCCTGCAGGGAGGTCCTGAGAGCCCAGCTGACCACCGTGCCCTTCGGCACTGTGGCGCTGGTGGGCGACACCGACACCCTGGACTGGACTCCTTCTACAACGCAGGTGAGGGGTGGCTGCTTCTCCTGCTTCCCCGGAGGGAGATCAGGACCCGGCCCAGGCAAATCTGGGGCAGGACAGGCAAACGCTGCCCGCCTCCGGATTGGCCTGCGCCCGTGCCGCTGATGCTGCTTCGGGTTGCCACCTTTTTCCTGCTGCGGTGCTCCTGTGCTGCTTCGGTCTCCTGAGCTGCGCGGCAGACCGGTGCACTTTTCCCCATTGCTGCAGGACTAAAAGCTGCACTGGGTGAATTTCACCTTCCCTGCAGTTTCACCTCCCCGAAGGAAGGTCGCGATCCCAGTGAAATTCGCACGTTGCTGCAACCTTCATGCTTTTGGGTGAGGACTGAAGCCTCGCCAGAGCTTTGCTCCTCCGCTGCAGTGGTTTAAAATGAGCACACCAGAACTGGGAAGATCAAATTTGTTTATCTTTCACATTTTTATGCCTCCCTCCCTCCAAGGAGCTCAGGGTGGATTACATAGTTCCTTCCGCCCTTTTTTCATCATAGTAACGCTTTGAGGTAGGGTGGGAAGAGAGATGTGACTGGCCCAAATCACCTAGGAAACTTCGTGGCTGAGCCAGGATTCGAATCTGGGTCTTCCAGATTGAACTCTTCCATGGAAGTGTACCTCTTGCATTTACGGCTAACATTTGTCATCGTTATCATTGCCCGCCCGCCCCCAGTTCGGGAGATAGCATTTCGTGCATCCAATGAAGTGTATGGGCTGAAAGTTTATGCTACAATAAAGCTGTCCATAGGAACCTCCCTGTCCTGATCACATGAAGTGGCACAGGAGGGGACAAATGTTGAGAGACGCTGACCGAGATTACCTCCAAGGTCCTTGCCACAGCTAATTGTCTATTATCATTCGCATCCTACCTTTTCTCTAAGCCAATGGTTCTCAAACATTTTAGGACCAGGATCCAGTTTTAGGGTCTTTCCAGGACCCATCGGAAGTGATGTCATGGTTGGAAGTGCTGTCACTGTGATGCCAGAGCCTGTTGCTTCCCTGATAATTTAGCTATATAATATGTTGCATTATTTCTTAGTCTTTTTCCATTAACAAAGTGAATCAGAAAGGAAAAAAAAAAAGCCTATTTACCACCTGGACACAAGCAAAACAGCCACACAGTCCTCTCCCTTTCCAGTATCCCACCTCCCCTCACTTCCTGTGATGACCTCACTTCCTGTCATGACCTTACTTCCTGCAATGACATCACTTCCGGTGGGCGGACCCCGACAAGTGCCAATCAAAAGTGAGTACCTGTTTCTAAATCATTTGAATGACACCACTGCTATGCACTACCTCCAGTCTACTGGCAGCATGCTTCTCAATACCAATTGCAGAGGATCAATGGAGGGAGAGAAGTGTGCCTTTCCCTCCTGCTAGTGAATGTAGCTTCCCTGGGGCAGCTCGTGGGCAATTGTGGAAAACAGAATGCTGCATTACTTGGGCCTTTGGTTTGATCCTGCAGGTTCTTTTTATCTATATATATAAAAATGGACGTGGGTGTGTATGTATGCGGGTATGCGGGTATGTATGTTCCTTATACAAATCTCCGTCCCTTGACCCACGGCCACGAAACTTGGCACACACGTTCCTTGCAGCCTGGAAGGAATCACTGCGGGGGTCAGACCCCCCTACGGCCCCCCGGTTTTTGGGGAGGGGGCCCAGATCGTCAGGAACCAAGGGGATTGCATGGGGCTACAGGTCTGCTGCTACCCTGTGGTCACAGACGATTCTGCAGGAGCTCAGCTGAAACTGAGCAGAACAGAAAGTGAAACTAAAGTGCTTCGCCTGCATGGCCTGAGTGGGCCAGGGAGGAAAGAGCAGGATCCACAGAGTTCCAGCAGCCAGTCGGATCTGAGAGGGGCCTATGTCCAGGGAGCTCACAGGCCACCTCTGCCTGTTTCTCATACGT
>JAJKFI010000031.1:4082913-4111288 GCA_029204185.1 Lerista edwardsae
TGTCCCTGTTTCCTCATTCATTTCACAGTGATAGTGTGCATTGTGGGTTCCAGGTCATCAATACTGTTTTATTTCAGGGACTGGTTCTATATGTCTATATATGGATCTCACTATGTCATGCTTTTGAGGGAGGTTTGCATATTTGTGTGTATGTTCCACCATTACTCTGGAACGCCTGGAACGATGTGCACCACACGTGGTACACTCCTTCCTTACAATCTGGACAGATATACTGTGGGGGTAGGGCCCCCCATACGCCCCCAGAGGTGGGGGTGCACTGCAGAACACACTCATTCCTCCTCCCAATAGAGCCTGGGGATAATTTCTGCCCCCGGGCAACGCCGGGTCACAAACAGCTAGTATTATTATAGTTGCTGTTCCTTTTTAGTATTAACTAAATTATTTACTGCTGCTTTTATTATGGTTTGAAGTATGATAAATACATTGTTAGCTTCTTTGGGGGACTGTGAGAAAAAGGCAGAATAAAAGTCAAAACAAAATCTAAACAGTATTCAGAAGCCGCCACAAGCAGTTTAACTAAATGTTTACTATCTTCATGGGAACAATTCCCTCTGTCTTCTCCTCCTTACTGGCCAACCAAATAAAACACACTGAGGTGTTTCTTTCTTGTAGGTAAATTTTCTGGCTTTACAGAGCTGAATAGTTACTTGGGGATACCCTATCTGTATACGCAAGAGCTTGAAATGCATGTAGCCCACAAAGGGAAGCCACACAAAGCGTGCAATCCTAACCTAGAGTTAGACCGGCACAGTTAGGCCAGCAAAGTTTGACCAGCACAAGAACCATCATAAACTATGTTTGGACCACTCTCTGAGTCAGAGAGGCCAGCACACAGACATGCGCCATCCCCCGACTCCGAGAGTAGTCCAAACAAGCTTTACGGTGGCCCTTGTGCCGGCCAAACTGTGCTGGCCTAACTCCAAGTTAGGATTGTGCCCAAAGCCTTTTTCCAATGGGGAAATTATTCATTTTCAAATTATCTAATTTGCAGACGGGGCTAAGATGTTTCAAGTGGTCTTTTCTCTGAATTTCCCAGCTATTCACATAACTTACAGTGCTTAACTGGTCTTCAGCCTACTTTTGATATAATCCAAATGGACAGTACTAAGATTTCTCATGAGCCCAAAAGAAACTAAAAGGAAAATACACATGCAGAATGGGTCACTAAGGCTGCAATCTTATATGTCTTTTTACCTGGGAATTAGTCTTACTGCCATAAATGTAATTTATTTCTGAGTGGACCTGTCTAGGCCTGTGCTGAAAGTCAAGTAGCTTTTACAACTGAATAGCAGCTTGCCAGAGCAGCTACAAGAGCTCTGTATGCATACTTTATCAACATTCAATTGATAGCAACTGTGTGAACTTAATGCACATATGTATGGTTTATGGTAATTCAACTAACAGCCATCATGCATTTTCAATCTCATTAACTTTTGTATGCATGAGTTCTTGCCATTTAATTGAAAGCCTGTGTGTTTTTCATTATAGCAATACTTTGACCAGTGCACTTTCCCCAAAAGTCAAATGCTGCATAAAATAGTGCTATTGGAGACATTATTGATCTAATAGGCAGGAAATGGATGTGATTGGCCCAGAATGCAACACCTCCATTAGTAAGAATGGCTATCAATCAGACTGGAACAAAGAGTGCTGTAATGAATCACTACTAAAAAGCAGCAGTACTGTGGAAGGTATGGCTGTATCATAAATGTATTAGAATTTGCACTGGAAGCATTATTAAATACTCATATATGCACCAATTCCGGAGTTGCACCTGCTTATAAACTGTGCAATTCTGTTGTCCTTTCCAACTCTTTTTAACCTTTTATTCGTGGCCATTGAGTCTGCCAGATCAACACTTGTGTCTTTCCAAACATACTGCAGCTCAGAAATCAGAAAAGGCTGTTAAAAGTTCTAATTGTGGATGTAGTAGAAACTCTTAAATATTTTCATGAATTGTTCCACTCTACAGAGGGCAAAATACAGCTTCTGCAAAGGCTCCAATACTGGGATTTAAAAAGTCATTATATAAAATATATGTTACTGGTTTGTCAATTCCATGATGTGGATGTGGAAATCTCCTTACTCAAAAACAGCACTGCTCTATGTATGCCAATGTATAGTCAACTCATGCTTGTTATTTATTTTGGTAACTAGAAACAGACAGTAGAAACATTTCACTATTTTGTACACTTGAGTTAGTTAAAATTCTCGAATACCCCAACTAAAGTTGCTTTCAATATTTCTTTCAGTACACTTCCCCCCCATTACTTTACCTTAAGAGGTGGAACTCTGGGCTCCTCTCTAGGTGGGGGCTCTCTCTCAGATGAACTTGCTGATGAGTTACGGTGGTACTGATCATCGTCAATTCTAGCTCGCTTCTCTTTGGAGATTCCAAGACCATGGTGTTCAGCAGTCTTCCTCTTTGGGATCTCCAAGTCTCTATTTTCACCTCTTAGTTCAGGTGACTTGGTGGGTTCTGACTTTGAAGAATAGGAACCCTCAAACCGGCTCTGCACTATCCCCTGAATTTTATGAGACTTACTCCTCCCCATTTCTGAGTACAACAGCTTTTCTGATGATGAGGTATATAGTTTATCATGTGGTTTAGATGGAAGAGAGTCAGTATTTTTGCACATGGTCACTTCTGTCAGAACCGACACCTCCAGCTGTGGGTTTGGACCCTTTTTTTCAGTTCTTTGCTGTGCACCATGGTTTCTAATTTTTATTACTTCCGGGGAAGAGTGTTCTACAACAGAAGAAATGAAAGGTTTTTCTATTTCCACATGTGATCTACATGGTTGATTAGTAAGGTTCCTAGCCTGGGACTCCTCCACTGTTGAAGATTCAGGTATGACAGCTTTCATAGCTTCTGGTGGACCTTGTGGCTGTTTCTCTTGAGAAGCAAGACTTTCTTCTGGAGAAACATTAGGAATGGCAGGGGCTTCTTCTTTCAGTGGTGACAGAGATTCTTCAGACAAACATGGTGATTTCCTTTGCTGCAGAATAAATCTTTCACTCACTGAGGAATTAGAAAGTGGAGATGTTTCTGAAGGTAACGGCAAACTATTTGAATGAGATGTTTCAGAAGCTAAAAGAACAGAAGACACTGAAGAAGTTTCAGATGTTAAGGGTAAGTCAGAAATTGGCGAGGTTTCTGATGGCAAAGGCAAGTTAGAAACAGGCGATGCTTCTGAAGTCAAAGGCAGATTTGACATCAGAGATGCTTCTGAGGTTACAGGTGAGGCAGGCATTGGTGATGCTTCAGAAATTAAAGATGCATTCAGATGATCATCAATAGGTTTTTGTTGACTATCAGCTTCAGTGTTTTCAGTGCAGGACACATCAGATGAACATGCTGTTTCCAGAGACACTGGAGTACAAGGTTCCTCTGAAGTAGATGGTGTGTCACCTCCTGGAGATGCAATACTGACACATGGCTCCTCTGGGCTTCCAGAGGAAAAGGAAGTTTCAGAAATACAAGCATTTTCAGAAGACTGTTCATCAGGGTCACTTTGCAGCTCCATGTGTACAGCAACATTTCCACCAGCAAATAAGGAACCATTGAGGATAGGGGAATATTTTCCATGAGGACTTAGTTCTTTTGTAGGTTCCACATCTTTTTCTTCCATATTACTGAGAGAGTTTGTAGATGAAGCAGATTGTGAAGGTGATACGCTGTTTTCCAGCTGATTGGTCATGACGGACGTTTCTTCTTGAGGATACTCTAATTTCTCTTCCACTTTAATTTCAACATGAGACAATGTATCTACTACATCATTCATCACAACGCAGGGTTCAGAGTTCCCTGAAAGTGACAAAATTTCTGTTTCTTCATTTATACCAACTGGACTGATTGGTTCCTCAGAACTGACACGTTCTGCTTTATGGTCCTCCTCTTGACACTCACATATACTGGTCTCAACCTCCTCAGCTATTTCTTCTTGAATAACAGATTCTTCAGGTATCAAAATATCTCCTGTTTCTGCTATTACATCCTTGGATGGAGCATGTTCCATGCTGCAAAGGGACTGGCAGAAATCTCTCTCTGGCAATGGTGGTAGCTGGTGGCTTTCTTCTTCTTCATGATCATCAAAAGTTGACTCCCTAGAAGGACCAGGCATATCTGAAGACGCACACAATAAACTATCTTCATTGCTGTTCTGTACAGCTGTAAGTTTCATAGAGTCATCTATTGACATTCCCAACCTAGACAAAAATCACACAATTAAATTATTCAGTCATTATAATAACGTCATATATAGAAGAGGCAAAAAATAATAATTCTTTTTATAGGGGCAAAAGTTTGGTGAAGAGGTTGTGAGCGCAATAAAACTAGCACAGTCATGTTTGGTCACCAGAAAGTAATGCCATAAGAACTGCATGTGATACAGGTCTTATGAGAAAAGGGAGGGAGCATTTGCAACTGAGAGAGACAGAAAGCCAGTTCCCCCTCTCAATATTTTGGTAGGAATAAGAAGAGGGAAATGGCTCCACCCTGCACACTGGTCTTTAGTGAAGCTGTTTTATAGATATAGATATATATAAGCAGAAATACATATATATATATATATAGATAAACAGACGTGTGTGTGTGTGTGGGTATGTATGTATGTGGGTATGTATGCGGGTATGTATGTTCTGCATAGGCTTCTCAACGCTGGCACCAATCCGCACGAAACTTGGCACACACGTACCTTGCGGCCTGGCAAAAAACACTGCAGGGGTCAGACCCCCCTACAGACCCCCGTTTTTCGGGGAGGGGGGCCAGATCATCAGGAACCAAGGGGATTGCATTGGACTAGAGGTCTGCTGCCACCCTGTGTTCACAAACGATTCTGCAGGTTATGTGATACACAGGGACTAATCCAAAACGAAAGTGAAACTGCTTTGCACTGCCTGAGTTGCAAAGAGTTGCAAATGATCCAGAGAGTTCCAGCACCCAGTCGGATCTGAGAGGGACCTATTTCCAGAGGGCTAACTGCCCTACCACAGGACCTGCAGACATTGTTCAGTGAGTGTGACAATTTCATTACGCTCCTTTGCTTGATTCTGTCCCTGTATTCATTCCTTCTCCTAATAGAAGCTGGGGATACTCTGTCCCCCGGGCAACGCCAGGTAACAAAAGGCTAGTTTATTAATAAAGCTGTGGCCAAGTTTTCATTCACATGCAGCTGGGCCATCTTTATTTACACTGGTTTTCAGGAGGTGCAGCTGATTCAATCTAGGAGTGAGCCTAGATAGAAGAAAGACAACTCCGGGAATGAACTGTGGGAAGAAAGGTTGTGGGAAGATCACAGGGTTTATTCTCCCCTTCTTCTTGCACTTTAAACTGCATAACCACTCCCGCACCCAAGTTCATCTATGATTGGGGCAGGCCTGTACTTTAAGGAAAGTGCTGACACGCTGCTAAATTGTATCCATTATCTCCAATACCAGAGCCACTGATAGTACTGTAAATTATCTACAATTACCTCTTTTCCTTCACATATATCACCAATAGCTTACCTAGAAACATCGAAATGACTTTGTCCCTACCCATAAATTTACAGTTCAGATAAGGCAGACAGGACAAAGGCTTGATAAATGAGTAGCAAGTTGGAATCAGGGGACAGATAGCACAACAGAAAGTTCCAGTGATAAAGGCTACAGTGGTCCAAAGATTTTTCCAAATATGTTGTCTTTGAGGTGAGATATGAAAGAAAGCAACAGGGTAGAAATCAAGAGTGGACAAAAAACAACCACAATGGTGGTTGTAAGGAGAAAGCAGAAAATCTACTGCCATCTTAACTGTTTGAAATTATAATTTAAAAATAATTTTTAAAAATACAATTACTTACTTTTCTCCATAAAATCTTTCAAAGAACTTCTCTTTCCAGGGTTCTGTTTTCTTTTCCTTTTCAATCTCTTGTCTGATGCGCAACTGCATTTCAGGAGTAAATTCTCCTAAAAAAGATACAAGCAACATACACCTGAATACAGGTTCCCAATGCCTTGTCCAAGGGTGCAAATCCCTTAATAATTTTAGTTCACATTTAAGTGGGACTCTCTGGAGAAACATCACTGCACTGAGTTTGTGCAAAAATTGTTTGGACAATTGTGCCCTAAGATTACATGAATTAGCCAAGCTCCAAAAACGGCGGTGCACATATCCAAGCAAATATCCACACATATCCTAAGTCTTACATAATTTCCTCTTCCAAATGCAGTTCCTTGAACTGTATTGAATGCTGCTCCAGAAAATCCATCAGCTTTCAGGAACAGATTTTCAGGTGAAGCGCGGGACTGTAGTAGAAAGGGGATCCTTGAGATTTCATTTGTTATACAGTATTTATGTTTAAAGGTATATTACATTGATCTTTACAGTAAACCTTCAGTGATTCAGAAGTTATTCAACAGAAAATGCACTTGAGAAAAAAAATCAAGATGTTATCTGTAGTGTTATCTTCAGAATTTCCAAAGTACTGTGTATTGATGGGATTTAGTCACATGCATTTATTTTTCCAAAGTTGACATTGATGAAAATGCTTGTTCGTATTTTAAATAAGGCTGCCCAAATAACCTCCTTTATTCTGGTATATACAGATAAACTTAAATCAATTGGAAGATGCATCAGTGTACTTAATTTTAAAGTCCTGCCACTCTACATTTTCCCTCACAAAAGTACTTTTAGAGCATGTATTCCTGATTATGACACAAGAAAGCATCTCTTCAGGGGGGGGGGAAATCACTGTTTGGTAAGTCTAATAATGAATAGAAAAATTACCTTCTGCCAATCGTTGTTTCCACCCTTGTGCTGCATATGCAAAGAATTCATTATTTAGAGCGGAACTACTGAGGCGCAAAACTCCATCACTTCCCATCTAGAAAATAAGCCGGTGGTAGCAGAAGACACTGTCAGAGATAGCTTCAACTAAGAGTACATAAGAATAGAGCTCCAATTATGTGAAACAGGGAAGGACAGAAAGTGGGAATAACAAAGGGAATAATCTCCTAATACTTAAATAGCATTTTCATTATAGTCATCATATTAAATGCAAGTGGCCTAATCCAGAATCAGTGTGCCTAAATTAAATGTTGATAAAATATAACTGATTCTAATTTAGTTTATGTGATCTAGTACCTCCTTCACATTATTAGCAAGCTTCTTTTAATGACCAGCATTCAGCTAGTACCCAAATTATATTTTAAACAGTAATTTTAAAATTTATATAATGTTTAGAAATCAGACTAAGAAACCTTAAAAGAAATTAAGTAGAAATGCTTAAAAAGAATTGGCAGAATTGATCTGGGTATAAAGTCTAGGTAAATTAAACAATACAGTACTGGGAATGTACTGTTCCCCACTACCACTAACATTCTGATGGTGATATGGAGATGCAAAAAGAAATCAAGGATGCAGCAAAAGTCTAATTTTGTCTCCTTGGTCAAGAAATGAAGGCAACAAAGTTGTGAGTGAGGCTTAGAGCTGGTACAGCACAATTCTGTGCATGCTTACTTCTGTGTTCAAGGGGCTTGCTCCCAGAAAGGATTCGGCATTAGTCATGAAAATAGTAAGAACAATGGAAAAGCATAAGCATTGCTGAACACTTTACGAACAGTAGCTACACCACTATGAAGAAAGACCAAGAAAGAAAGGGGCAGGTTCTGGCTGATGCCTGGCACAGTGGCATCCCTGCCATTAACCCAGGGGGGCAATTGCTCCTGGGCAACAGGTCAGTGGGGATGGCAGCCAGCACCAAGCTGCTGAATTACTGTCCAGTGGGTTAACCAGGGCCTGAGAAGAGCAGGAACATTTCCAGCAGATGGGAGAAATGATATTCTATAGAATACTGAGCTCCTTTAGTGAAGAAATCTGAATATAGAAGCATTCACTTAAAAAAAAAAAAAACCATCCCCACACCAAATCAAGTTTTTCATGTCCCATTTTTTTTTAACCATGCTTACTGAAAGACAACAAAATATTCCCTCAGATCTGCACTGAGTAGGAAAGAATTATGGAGAAACATGCCGAATTAAATCCAACAAAATTCTGCATGCTCTATAAGATTTTCATGCACTATGCCTCTCAAATTAAACAGCTTAAAATGTGGATAATATTGTTTTTCAGAATCCATAGAGGCCACATTTTCACCTGCGACGGAAAAGTATGACAGAAAAAAAGAACAATTCCTGGCATTAAAGGAGATTTTTCTTCTGTTATCCACAGCCATGGAGATGGCATAATAAACCACTAAAACTAAATTAGAATTTGGAAAAACATGCCAATAAAGCACTTTTTAAATACACTATTAATTTTTATAGTCTTCAAGAAATGCTGTCCAACAGAGACAATGCTTTAATGAGCCAGAACAACAAATGTTTTTGAAAGGTTGGGTTTTTTTATTCTGTTTGGCTTTTAATTCTGGTTTTGTCTGATTAAGCACAATGAAGGTGTAAATTCCCAAACACAAGCAATTATTTTATGAAGAATCCACACCAAAAACATTAATGCAATTATTTTTTTAATTTTATTTAAGGGAAAAAACACATTTGTCATAGCCCAGTGGCTATTTTCATAAGCCATGAAAATGTCAAACACTAGCAAACAGAACAGCATCAAGGCTGCTTATTTCCTACTGATGCCTACTTTAACTCCTTTACTACTAGAGCTCACTGCATTATCAGCGTGCTAATAGAATGCATCATCACCATTCTATAGACCTTCTGCTAAAACTGACTGCTCTTCAGTAAGGATATGACATTATTTTACAGGTGTTCAGATTCTGTCATATGGCTGATATATTAAGAAGCAGTGAACCATATAAATCTATTAGTTGTGCCCACCCACCCCATCAGCCTAATCCAATACTACTTTTATTCTCATATAAAGCTACTACTCAGACTTTCTACGTAATTGTTATATGTAGAAGATATATTTCTCAAACAAAACATTTTGTTAATGGACACAGTGATTCTGCTAGTAAGATACACAGTCATAAATTCTACATAAGTTGAGCTTTACTCAAATACGAGAGCTTTACCAGAGCTTGGTTTAACATACCAGGGGCTTATTTTGGTAACATAACAATAGATAATTTAACATGGATTCCCTATTTAAAACAAAGTACTAAACGTTGGTTGCATGTTTACATTTTATGGGGAATATGAGGCAAAGGAAATTCAACATTAATTTATTGAATAAAGTGAAAGAGATGGAATGCTGGAAATGCCAACAGTAAGCAGTGTTTTTTTTTCCTCCAATTTGCAAGAGATATTACGCTACACACAAATTAAAAGCATACATATTATTAAGACATCAGGGAACAGCCTGTAAAGTAATGGTAAGCAATTATCCTTTCTTGGCCTCACCATTTGGTCAACTCTCCTGGGAGCCAATTTGTCAGACACGTGAGATGTGAGCTCTCCATGTCATAACAAAGCATGACCATTACAAAGTTTGACCTTTAATCCAGGTACCTTCATCATGTGTGAGATGCTTATGAAGCAAGAAAAGATCTGGAGGAATTCTACCACTCTTTGGCTGCTGTCATGTAAAATGAATAGCACATGCCACATCCCTTCCCTGCCCACCTATCATTTCATTCTGGGGATTCAAATGAGTAATAAATATTAGCAAATAAAAAAATATATATTCATAGGTGCAGAACAAGTCTAGAACAAAAGAATCTACAAACACTGCTACATGTGATTCAGAAGGAAAACTGAAAAAATGTTGCATGTTATAATATACAAATAGTTCAATTAAACAAGTTCACTGAAACAAAAGTTGTTCAGTGATTAAAAAGTACATACTATGTCACACTAAAAAAAGTGCATAAATGACCAAGGTGTTCCATAATTGCTAAATGCCAAGACATATAGTCCTTCAAAACAATGTGTTGCACTGATTCAGAAACTAGCTTCCAATTAGAATAAGGGTAGTGTCAAGGTTTGTTAGGAGGAAAGTTTTTCAGAGTGTAATCCAAATCCCGAGCTGGAATAGGCAGGCCAACATGCCTGTCCCACATCCAGCCTGGGATTGGGACTGGTGGCCGTGCAACCCGGGCAAAGGGGAAAACATTCCCCTTCCTCCAAGTAACATGCAGTGGCCCAGATGGGGCAACTCCAAGCAGCCCAGATCGGAGCCAACTGGTCTGGGGACAGTGGTTAGGATCCTATCTCCCCCTCTTCTCTAGGCCAGCAGGTCCACCCTCTGCCTTCCTCCACCCTGCTCCGACTTTCCCTGTGCCTCGTTCCACTTCCCTCTCCAAGCATGCTCCATTCATCCAGTGTGTTTCAACAGGACTGGGTGGAGCAAGGAAGGGGGTTGTACCAGAGCTGAAGGCAAGAGAAAAGCAACATGGGAAGCCTCTACTGCCTTCTCCTCCTTGCCCACCTGTCTTCTTACTGGGCAGACAAGAAGGAACTTAGCAATCCCATCAGAATTTCTCTGCTGCTGCTTCTTGAATCTCTATCGCTACTACAGCTACCCGCAGCAGTACTGGAGGAAGAGGTGGACTACCACTGCCCTGAACCTGTTCTTGCTCACTCCCAGCAATTGTGAAGGGGGTCAGAGAGCAAACTGAAGCCACTGGTAGGTGTCAGGCCAAAGGGAGGCAACAGGCAGATGCATGACAGGGGGCACCCATTGTCGATTCACTGGTCTCTCTCCCCCTCCCAATTTATTGCTTGAAATGGCTGCCAGTCAGCCTCATGGCAAGACCCAGGCTTGCTTACAGATATAAAAATGTAACTACTATATGAGTATGTTGCAAAGCACTAAAATGTACAAACCAATTCAATACAATGACATGTATAAGAGAAAGAGATGATGTGATTAGGTGGAGTGGGGGGGGGTCACCCAGTGTTTGAATCCTCTGGCTGGCAGTTCTCAAGAAGAGTCATTTCCTAATTCTTGGTGCCAGCGGTAGTTTAAGTTCAAATACCAGGGGCTGAATCTGGGACACCCTGCAGGACCGTTTGCCTGTGCTTTTAAATTGAGCTATAATCCCTGGGAAAGCAATCCAATAATGATAGCCTCACTGCGCAACTAGCTGCACTGTTTTAGTGGAACTTCAAAGAGGATACGCAAAGTGATGTCTTTAAGGAAACAAATATTCTTTCACGTGAGAAACCAAAAAAGACTGGATTCTACAAAATATTTCCTAAACATCAGATCGTAAGGACAGCCATGTGGATGTCCTTTTCTCCTACAGTAAGCTAGACACCTTTGCGAAGTTCCAAACTGGGCATGAAAATACCAGCCTTCTCCTAGCGTTGTTCTCCAGCAACTGATATTCATACTGCCTCTGAACAGCAAGCTTCCAACTCAGTCACCATGACTCATAGTTACTGATAGATTTCCTCCATGAATCTGTCTAGCCCCCTTTTAAAACCATCTAAGCTATTGGCCATCATTCGAATTTGCAGTAGCAAATTCTACAGATTAATTATGTACTATGCGAAGAAGGCACATTTCATTAAAGTAGGAGGAGAACCATTAGTTCAGTGGCACAGCAGCTTACTATGCGCAACATGCAGAGGAGGGGCCTCTGGACCACAACAAAGTAAAGGATCCTTTGGGATAGTCTGGACTGCAGCCAAGATCTTCAGGACTTTTACATTACACTGTAGTAACTGAATGATTTATTTTTTTTAAAAAACAGACCTAAAAATCAACTTTCAATATGAGTGAGGCATAAAAGCACTTAAAAGGTAGCCGCCATTTTTTGTTTTTAATGGAAGGTCGATTGCTTTTTGAAGAAAAGTCAGGCACAGAAAATGTACATTAGATACTTGTATTGATCTGTAATCACATGGTAGTCTGAGTGCTTTTGGAAACCCCATCACTTGTATGTTACACTAAGGGAACTGATACTAAGGTAGAGTTGAAAGCAGGAACTTTAGTTAAAATAAAAACTGACAAAATTAGACTTTGCATTCTACATCTTATTCTCTTTCAAAAGATAAGCCTTCTAAAGGTCTGCTGCACCATCTGTTGGTTTCCCTAACAGTAAATATATCAAACTTTCCTGTTACTTCTAAAATGATAAGTCTTGACCTTGGGAGGTAAGGTCTGAGGTGATACCTGGCAGATTTCTATTATCTATCTCACTCGCTAGCTCATGTGGAATCATAGGAAAAAGAGGGTGAAAGGACCTAATTGTGGACTTAGAACTCATCTTGACATGGGACCAGAATACAATAATGCCCCTTGTTCTTGAAGAGCTTGAGAAAAAGGATGAGGTGCCACTCAGAAGAAGAATCCAAGTTAGTATCTGCTGGGGAAGCCAATACGTCATGCAAATGTGAACGGCGTAAGGTGATCTTGGAAGGGGAGAGGGGATAAGGACAGATTTCTGGAAGATAAGTCCATCATGGGCTACAGGCCATGGTGGGTTAGGCAACCTCTTTACATTAGTAGTAGGCTACTTCAGAATGCCAGGTGCAGGGGAGTGGCAACAGGATGCAGGCATCTTGTCTTGTGTGCTCCCTGAGTCATCTGGTGGGCCACTGTGAGATACAGGAAGCTGGGCCTTTGGCCTGATCCAGCAGGGCTCTTCTTATGTTCTTATGGAGAAAAAGATTAGTATTCCTGAGCAGAATATGTAGGGTATGGAAGCCAAACTATTCAATGAACAGTGGTGTTATTGATCCTCCTCCAGGAGAGGCTGTTCAACATCTGCCAAGTCTAGTTTAGTCCTTCTCTGCAGATCAACATTCCAAGTGGCCAGCTATGAAGCTGAGACTAGCGAAGGCTGCCCAATTGAGGGGAAATTATCACTGGCCTCTTAGTTATTGCTTGAACCTCCATTGGATGCATCATCTTCTACAAATTCTTTGGAGAAAGAGGCCACTGGTCAAAAATCGGATTTTAATTACTGCAGCTTTTTGTGCTCACAGCTAGCAAAGTGCACAAAGAGATTTTGCACCTTCTGGGCATTAGATATTAGATTCACAAGGAGCCAGACTGGTAAGGAAAACAGCTCCAAAAATTTTCAATAGCGATTCTCACTCATTTATACAGAGGTTTCAGCACTTCCACATCTCTGGGGAATATCCTCGACTCAGTTTAGTTGCTTGAGCAACAATTCTTCCCTCTTGGTTGTTTGGGCAATACTTCAATTCTTCAAATATGGCTCTGCTATCCCTCCAGCTCAAGCCTTTTGGGGGAAGGGGACCACTTTTTTATTTGTACAGCTATAAAAACTACTTTGTGAAACCTTTTTTTTTTTTGAAAAGCTGTATATAAATATTCTTAATAAAAACAAGTATTTTCAAGTGGTATACAAAGTAACATATTACTGTAACTTGATTTTGGGCGCAATCCTAACCTGGAGTTTGGCTGGCACCGTTAGGCCAGCAAAGTTTGGCTGGCACCACGGCCACCGTAAAACATGTTTGAATCTCAGAGTCAGGGAGGATGGTGCGTGTCTGTGTGCTAGCCTCTCTAATTCCGTGGTCCAAACATACTTTATGGTATCTCTTGTGCCAGTCAAACTTTGCTGGCCTAACTGTGCCAGCCTAACTCCAGGTTAGGATTGCGCCCTGTGTTTCAACTGTGTGCATGCTTATTTGTGTCCATGTATGAATTCTTTGGAGAGAGTTCCAGAAAAACATCTACTTCTGCTTCATTGACTATGCCAAAGCCTTTGATTGTGTGGATCACAACAAACTGTGGCAAGTTCTTGAACAGATGGGAGTACCAGACCACCTGATCTGTCTTCTGAGAAACCTGTATGCGGGCCAGGAAGCAACAGTTAGAACTGGACATGGAACAACTGATTGGTTTAAAATTGGGAAAGGAATACGACAAGGCTGTATACTGTCACCCTGCTTATTTAACTTGTATGCAGAGTACATCATGAGAAAGGCTGGGCTGGATGATTCACAAGCTGGAATCAAGATTGCTGGGAGAAATATCAACAACGTCAGATATGCCGACGATACCACTCTACTGGCAGAAAGTGAGGATGATCTAAAGAACCTTCTGATGAGGGTGAAAGAGGAAAGTGCCAAAATTGGCTTGAAGCTCAACATTAAAAAAAACTAAGATCATGGCCACCACTCCCATCACTTCCTGGCAAATAGAAGGGGAAGAAATGGAAGCAGTGACAGACTTTATTTTCCTGGGCTCCAAGATCACCGCAGATGGTGACTGCAGCCATGAAATTAAAAGACGTTTTACTTCTTGGGAGGAAAGCTTGGGCGAACTCCAGAAGCTAGTGGAGGACAGGGAGGCCTGGCGTGCTGTGGTCCATGGGGTCGCGAAGAGTCGGACACAACTTAGCGACTGAACAACAACAACAACAAATGCATTCTTTTGAGAAGCTGATGTAGTTCCAAGAAGCTAAAAGGAAGTAACCAATTCTACCCATCTTAAAACTAAACAGAGGATCATATATTTTATTCATCACTGTAATCAATCAATCAATTGGTACTTATATACCGCTTTTCAATACAAAGTTCACAAAGCGGTATACAGGCAAATAGAAATAATAATAAAGTTAAATGGCTCCCTGTCCCAAAGGGCTCACAATCTAAAAAAAGGCAGACCACCAGCAACAGCTACTAGAAAGACTGCAGGGTGAAGAGGGACAGTTACTCTCCCCCTGCTAAATATAAGAGGAACACCACTTGAAAAAGTACCTCTTGCCCAGTTAGCAGGGGTGAGACATAAGATATAACTTTCTCAAAGACTAGAACATAGATGCTATAATATTGAATACGAACCCACAAGAATATTCTGTATCCAACACAAACAAGAGAAGGAAAAAAGACCTAAAGGAAGAAACATAAGACTGTATGGATTGAAATTTCTAGAAACAATTGGATGCCATTTTACTGGTTTCTTAATGCTGCAAGTTGAGCCCCTAAAGCAAGGTAGTATACAGTCCGCCCTACTGCTTTGTGTATTCTGAATTTTTCCCACGTTCCTGTGACCTAAATGTCTTTATATAAACCAGGTAAATGTTATATTTATGTTGCCATCGAACCAAAGTGCAGCCATCTTAAGTCTTTTGCTTAGTCACTTGTCTAAAGCTGCTGAAGTATGTAACTGTTTCTCTCTTTGCTCTCATTGTTTTCACTCATTTGCCCCCGCCTGTAACCTTCTCTATCCAGTGCTGCTAGCCCTCACAATAGATAGGGAACTAGCTCAAGCCAGCAGAGCTTCCTTCCTTATCAAAATGGTCACAGCATATTTTCAAGGACCAATTAACACAGAGCTTCTCATGTCCCAGCCCCTGTGTAGTAATTTTCCACCAAGCAGCAGCTTGGTGGGGGTGGGGGGGGAAAGAGGAATATAAAGATGATTTAGAATTGTATGCCTTTGCCTTTTTCTCTGCCTGCCAAGTGGGGCAGGGAGATTGGCCCGCCTGCGCAGGTGTAATAAAAAGATCCTCATACTCTCGTTTGGTTGTTTGCCTTTTTAAATGCTTTCCCCACAATGAAAACCATTTTGGGCTGATTTTCGGCAACATTTATAGATTAGGTAACCATTTGTGCAACCAATTCAGTTTGTGCAACCAGACACCTAAGGATCTGTTCAATGGCAGCAAATTACAATGAATGAAAAAAGTATGTACAAACTAGCTGAATATAAATAGCTGTCCAAATCAAGATGCTACTATTGCTAAATAATGATTCTGGAAAGAGAAGCCTAAAATAGCTCACAGGGAAACAGAAAGATAAAAGAAAAATAAGTGACTAAATTAAAAAAAGATGCAAAATATCATGCAGTATAGAATACTACACACTATGGGCAGCTACTGTTAACTGCTATTTTATATACAGTGGGCCTGGATTTGGAACCTACGGATTTAAATTTCTGTGGATTCTGAACACGCAGAGGAGGGTCCCTGAGCCTTAGAGTGTCTTGTAAGGGTAAAAAACATCACTTCCTTTTTTGCCTAAAAAATGGAGGAACCATTTTTTTCAGGCCTAACGGTCATTCTGAGACCTTCAGAACATCTTCTGGGCCTATGTTTTTAATTATCCACAGGTTTCCTGGAATGGAAGCCCCACAGATCATGCGGGTCTGCCTGTATACAAATTAATAAAACAAGGCAGTGGTTCCCACATTGTGGTCATGGCTCAGTGTTTGGTGGGTTGTTATTAAACAGACAAGCTGATAGCTGAAAATGAAAATGCACTGAGCCCTATGGAAAGTGAAACTGAGCCACACATGCGTGTTTACTCATAAGTAGGGGAATACATTTTAGCTGTTGTGGAATGCCCAGCAAAGCCACCAGAATGGTCCCGATCTGATGAATGTGGAGCTCAAATGCACGCTCCAGATGCCCCACCACCACCACAGTAAAAAGGATAAGAACAGAGGATATTTGAGCAGTAACGTGAAAGTTCTTTAAAGTCTCGTAAAGCTAGGTGGTCTCCAATACAGTATCATTTTAAAAGTGGGTCCCAGTGCTAAAATGTTTGGGAACATTGACTTAGGGTTTGTAAAAGGATAGTAAGACATGAAAGATGGCAGCTTTGAATTCTGGAGGGCACATAAGTAGTTTGAGTGCTAAAGAAGAGCTAAAGGACACTTAGAGGCTGTTTCTAGTATTGTGGTATTCTATAATTCTTACTGAAATTTACGTTTTGGAATATAGTTGTACCTCAGCATCTGCAGAGGTTCCGTTTCCAGAACCCCTTGTGGATGCCAAAAACCACGGATAATGAAATGCTGCTGTTCAGGGCATCCCAAACCCAGCCCCTCTGATTGCCCTCCAGATGTGACCGGAGCATAGTGTTCAGAGGATACAGGTTGGGCCACTCTGCAGGTCCAGAACCCACGGATTAAAGAATCCACGGATAAAGAGGCACTACCTGTATTTGAAAGACAAAAGCCAGTAACTGATAGCTGAGAAAGACTGATCATGGAATTTTTATGCACTGCTAGGACATTATGACTATCTGCAGGAATTTGTGGTCGGAAAGGCTGGAAGGCTTGTGTTGTTTACAATTACTTAGAGAACTTATTTAGCAGTTATGGAGAAGTCCATGGCACCAATCTGAAACCCAGAAACTTACGTTGCTTCTGAAGTCACTCTTCTATATCTCCTAATCAGTCTTGCCACTGCTTTGCCTTTCCTATAACATTCACCATCACCATGTGGGTGTGGCCAACTGCAAGGCCCTTAAGAACAGCCCTGCTGGATCAGGCCAAAGGCTCATCTAACACAGCTTCCTGTATCTCACAGTGGCCCACCAGATGCCTCAGCAAGCACACAAGACAACAAGGTACATGCATCTTGCTGCCAGTCCCTTGCATCTGACATTCTGAGGTCGCCTGTATACGCTTGCACCTCCCTCCCCCAAATGAAGCCACCAGACTACAACTTCGGTTTAACTTGATTAAACACAAGTGACCATTTTTAAAAACATGAAAACTACTGAACATACTGTTCCCCACCCTTGGCAGCCTGGAGTAGGCAAAAAACTGCCATCCATGGCCTTGGTAGAACTAAGCTTTATGTTCAACCCATACTAAACAGAGGCTGTATCCAGCTGCATGGCTTTGGAGCAGGGATTCAGAGAGTATGAGGAACTTTGCCTAAGCTACAGCTCACTAAGCTTGGTCAGACAAGCTCAAATTTCACAGAGCTTGGAAGCTTGCTTGAGCTGTGTTTTGTATGCTACCTCAAGAGACTTCACAATTCCCTGAAATCTTACAAGCTAGCCTTTGCGAATGTTTATATAGTTCTCACAGCTGTAATTAATGGCCAGGGTTTTGCTGAACTGAAGAGAAATACTTCCAATTTTTGTGCAATTTGCTTAGTTGGCCAGCAAGAAGTTCATCCTTTCTGAACATGTGAATTTGGACATGATAATTAAAACTCATGAAGTTCCAGTCCCTTCTACACAACCTCTGATTGGCTGGAAACAACTCATGTGATCAGTTTTGCCCACTGAGTGACAAGTTTTAAGCAACAGATGAACTCAAAAGAAAACGCAGTTCCTGAACCACTGAGACATCTAAAAGGCACCACAGCGATCTGGAGATTCTATTCGGTGCTGTCATGGTCAACAGCTTGTTAGAACTTTTCTTCATGAATGCGCCTAATCCTTTTTTGAAGCCACATATGCTAGTGCCCATCACAACTTCCTCTGAACATGAAGTACACAACCTATTTATGCATAAGGACAAGAAGCACTTACTTGTGTCAGTGAATCTGAAATGATGTTTCAAATGACGCTGCAGAAAAGCATCAACAAGAAGAAATTAACCCCTGCAGCAATTGTGGTGCTTACCTGTCTGTCTACTTCTGGAAGTAAAAGCAGGAGATATTGTTGAAAATGCTGAGGTAAGGAAAGAAATGTGTGTTTGTTTATTAAAGCCCTCAGGTTCGTGTTCACAAGAATAGATCCTGGTGTTTCTATGTCAATACCCTCGGCTTTGGTCCATTTCAAATGTCCTGGATTAAACAAATAAAACAAATTTAGCT
Source organism: Lerista edwardsae (assembly GCA_029204185.1). Taxonomy (NCBI): domain Eukaryota; kingdom Metazoa; phylum Chordata; class Lepidosauria; order Squamata; family Scincidae; genus Lerista; species Lerista edwardsae. The sequence continues at coordinate 4,101,369 of JAJKFI010000031.1, forward strand.
TTTACAACAAATACAAGGGGGAACAAGAGCAATTCTTCCCAAACCTCATTTATATTTTATATAATACTAGATACTTCAATGGACAAGAATGCCACCTTATCCAAGAGATACTGAGAGCTTCCTATATTAATATACATGTCACTTCTTCCACTTTTTCACAGCACACATCCTGCTGTATTTGTTATAACACCACCACTTTCTACTTTATTCTATCTAACTGATGGGAATAAGTCCATTTCCACATACTTAATGTTTCATAAAACTACACTTTTGTGTATCAGCTGCTGAGCACATTGTGGTATACATAAAACTAAGTGCTGCTTTAAAGATCACAGTTTTGTTTGGGTGTATTTCAAGCAACAGCACATTGCACCATGCAAACATTTGTCTCTATTTTTGCACCAATAAGTCCAAATTCATAACAGGGCTACTTGGTTGCAAATCAATTAATCATTTAAAATAAATTTAAAAATATATAGGTTTTCATCTTCCAGCCAAAAGGAAGCAAAAGAGAGTCTTTCATATAACAGTTTCAAATCCCTGTTTTAATTTTCAAATTTAAAACATTAAAATGTTTAAATTTTTAGTGATGTGAATAACTTACAGTGGCCTTCAACACTAGCCATTTACCATATACCTATGGAACTATCAGGCAATGCAACATCTATGGTATCGGCAATGGAGGTACCTGGGAATTTATACCAATCTCATTACAATTAATTACATTTCTAACCAACTCCTCCACACTGCTCAGACATGGTCATTGCTCTTCCTATTTTGTCCTCTCAAGCAGTGGCATAGCAAGCTATGTGGCAGGGGGCACAGTGCTCCAGGTGCCATCTTCGGGGTGGGGGGTGTCATCACTGAACCACAAATTCCAAAAATTGCGAGTTTATGGCATAATATAGTCATGCTGTATACAGTTGGATGAGGAATTCCACCCAGAATTCAATGGGGAAAAAACTGGAGTGTAATACCTTAATGCTAGCAAAAATTATGGCCAAAAAAAGAAAAAAATTGCCGTTGGGGTGTGTAAAAAAATTAAGTAGCCCCAGGTGCAAAATGCCCTAGCTACGCCACTGCTCTCAAGAGCTTGGTGTGATACGGTAGGCTGACAGATTGGGACTAACCCAAAGTTGCCAGCAAGCTTCATAGCTAAGCAAAGATTTGAACCTAGGTTTCCAAGGAAAACACTCTGGCCACCACAAAATACTGGCTCCTAATATAAAGTTAACTGAGTTTAACTTTAATTTGATCCAGTGGCATTCCTAGAGGGGTTGGTGCCCGGGTCACACCTCCAGAGGTGCTGACCTTCACCTGGAGGGGCTGCCTCCCATGCCTGCTGCCACCCACCAGAGGCATTGTGAGGGCCAGAGAGGCCGCAGGCAGCTTCCCCTGCTCTCAGAAGACCTTCCAGGGGCCGCCCTTATTCTACACTAAAAAAAAGGCAAAGGAGGAGGAGGATGGCGGCTCCTGGAGCAGAGTGGCAATGGGGGGCGGAATTTTGCCACCCCTCCCTGCTTGGCGCCAGGGGCATTTGCCCCCAACCCTCACTAGGTACACCACTGATTTGGTCTGAAGTAGGGAACATTTCTCTACCATGTTTCACAAGAGCTACGAACAGCTGTTACTTATGGGGGCCTCATTTGAACATCTGTATTCTGTACATTCTTCCTGCTTCAAAAGCTGGGCCTTGCTGAAATATGCCGTTGTTTACTCAGTTTCAAGTGTGAGAATCTGGTGTGCCTCTAAATATTTTTTTAAAGAAGGTTTTTTCCTGTATCAAGGTACTCAATTGGAAATGAATTGGAAATTAGAAGTACTCCAGTTGGAAATGAGAAGTACTTTGCAGAGAAGCCTCTTTGGATTCTAGCCACTGTGCTATAAAGCAAACCATACCAATATCATATGGGATAATGGTATTTTCCAGTGTGGAAATATAGTTCTGTTATTTTCTGAATTATCAAAAGAGGTACAGATTTAATACAACAAGCTGAACTAAGAGACCTACTCAAGAAAAAAAATTAAAAACTATTCCTCAACGAAATTAGTTGAAGAAAGAAAAATTAACTTCAGAAGACTGCACACACACTGTGCATAAGTGTGTTAAATCTCTATTTTAGATTCTCAGGTTGGCTCATTTTAAAAAGATATAGGATATGTAAATATTTCCAACGTAACAGCTTCATAAAAAATAATACTTGGTTTCCAGGTAGACTTTACCAAGCTCCTAAGAAATTAAAAAAACTCACTGACATAGTTGTTGTTACTTTAAAAAAATGTCCATATTTATATACCGTCCTTCCTCCATGCTCAGAACTGTGAACATGGCTCAACTGCCTCTGTTTATTCTCTCAACCATCTTACATGGTTGTCGAAATTTGGTCAAGAAATAGTGACTGACCCAACGTCATCAAATAAGCTCATGGCTAAGCAGGGATTTGAACCTAGGTTTTCCTGGTCTAAGAGCTCAATCCATGGGACTGTGCAGTGCCGATGCAATGTTGTTGCATCTGCGCTACAGCATTAGCACCGACGCATGGGTGCTGAGCGGCACCCCCGCACTGGCACTAAGTCTCCCAGACAGGTGCTAGCTCTACGCCATTAGGCCACATCCTAGACATCATCCCCAGATCGCGCGGCCCCAATTCGAGCCATGCTGTCTACTCGCAACTGCGCCTGCAATTTTGCACAGCGTAGGATTGCGCTGTAAGTTTAAAACTTTTATCCATTACCATTTAATGTGTGTAATCATCTCAATCCTCCAAAAGTTTAAATAAAAAGGAAAAATGATATTTCATAGATGGATAAATTCTTTAGTTTCTCTAAGGGCACATAAAAGACTACTTATAGATTTTGTAGGTAATGTCTAACCAATAAACGCTTCCCATTTTGAAGAAGTGGCTCAAAGCTTCTCAGATATCATTTTCTGCTTATTAGCCAGCAGACAGAGATTGCTATATGAGATACTGGCTGAAAATAAAACGTCTACAAGCTGAACACAATTCTATACAATCTCCATTTGGCCTTTTGCAAGAAGAAAGTTTATACAGTACGTAGTTTTGATGAGAATACAAAATTAATTCAACTATATAGCATTTTCCACAAGAAACAAAAATAGAATGATTTCATGCCATGGAGTACCTCAACCACCAACAAGAAAAGTATATTTCCAGATTTGTAGATTAAAGCAACACCAGTAAAGCTAAGCAGTGACATAGTGATTAATGGACATCATAGCAGAAAGTAAAGACCACATTTTATCTATATGAATTGGAAAGAATATTTAGTACTTTAAGGTAATTAAGAATTTTTGACACCAAACAAAACATGTCCTTTAGGAAACAGAGGGATGCCTTACAAACTAACTTGCAAAAACAAAAAGGGAAGATATTTGTGCTACAAACAGGAAACTGAATGTCTGAGGGATAAATAAGTTCTATGGGCTAATTTGATATGACAATTTTATTAGGACAAACAAATCAAAAGGTCCTTGAATGGACTACTGAATGTAGTCAATTGGAAGGGTTTTTAAGGAACCTATATAGTTATTTTTTAAGAGATTAAACTCTGAACAGCTTTTTGGCAAACAGATTAGTAAGTGTGGATGAAAACATCCTATTACTTGAGAGAGCAGAGAATCATTTGCCACCCCAGACCAGAAATGCTTTCCTTTCCAAATGATTTATTAAGACATGTCACCTAAACGGAAGTATTTGCATATAAATGACCAACAAGAATACAATCCAACATAGTGTTTAGAAGTCAAACAACAGGCACAGAACAATACACTAGTTTATAAATCAATGTTAAAAACTCAGCTATCATGGTCTCAGTGGGGCAAAAAAAGGAAAATCAATGTAAGGAAATTGATACAGTCTGCCAAGAAAAATATGCAACAGTATGTTATTCCATTCAGAAATAAAGAAAAATGTAACAGGAGAAAAGAACAGTTCCCTGTTTGAAGATGAAGCAAGAAACAGCTGGCTGCAAAATGGCCAATTTAAGACAGCTTGGGTCTGTCAGATTGAAAAGGTCAACTGCAGAAAGGCATGCTGGGGGAAAGGTCCCAATAAGAGGGCACTCCTGCAGAGTACACAGGGATGAAGAAAAACAGCCAAGAAAGGCACTCATGCACCGAAAAGATCCTAAACATCACAGTATAAAACTTCCTGTAGTGAGTTTACAGTATATCTTTTTCTATAACCTAAAGTGATAAAGACATTTTAAAGACTTACTCACCTAAACCAGATTTTTTTAATCTCTTTAAGTGCTGGCTCATTTGTTTTCCAGTTGGAGATTTTTGCCCATGTTTCATTTCTTTATCAGAACTGTCTGCTTCACCATTTTTAGATTCAGATCCTTTAAAACACATAAGATTATACTGAAGTGCTTCCCCACTTGAGAAAATACACACACACACACATGCAAAGAGTGAGCAAGCAAGCTAGTATTTAAAAAAATAATCCAAATGACATCTTCATCTGCTACTCTATTTAAAGGTAATGTTTTCTGTTTGACAATTTGATTCCCTGTCAGTAGAAGCGATGAAGCAAAAGCTCATAAATCCATTAAGTGGAGAAAACAAGTTTCTTGAATGTAGCAGTCAATAAAGATTTTTTTCTAATCCATTATAAATAAGCCTCTTCCCTGATAGCTGAGGGACATCTTTAAAAATAATCATGCTGCCATTAAAGGGGGGACAAAGAAATAAAGAGAAAATCCTCCCTTTGTAAAGTTAATTTTCTCCCATGCCTGGGGGAGGGGGGCAATTTAAAATAAAAAGTCACACAGATCTCTGTAGACTCCGTTCACAATGAGGCATGTAACAGCCAAAACTAAAGGTCAGGGTTTCACCGTGGTGATTAGGATGGTGCCAGAACACAAAGTCTTATAAAAGGACACTGGTATTGCAAGACAGAACTAAAAGAGCAATTCACACTCTCTGAGGAACTGTGGTATATTTATTTTGCCCCCTGATAGCATTGAATGCCAGAATGTAGTTTTCCTATTAGGAAACAGCATCCCAAAATACTGCTGTGCATTCATGAATAGGACTTCTTGGAATGGTATTTAAAAATAAATAAATTTTTCTATTTAAAAAAAATAAAAATATTTTTAAACCATTTTTCACACACCCTCAGCTTCTCCTCTTAATACCATCAAAGTAGATTTACCTTTCTTTAAATTAATAAAATTGACCTAAAAAATGAAAAGTCAAAATCCACTCTCTGAGAATGGATAGATATTATTAAATCGGCATGATTTTTACCTATTCTAGATTTTGTACACAATAGCTGTCATCCACAGGGAGGGTTCTTTGACTACAAACTGGTATTGCAGACATTCCTTTAGCTATTTACCTGAAGGTGAATCCGACTGTTCATCAGACACCTTTAATGGTGTCAAAACAACACGAGGAACAGTCTTGTTTACCATCATTGAGACTCCATTTCTTCTTTTCTGCTGCTGTCTCAAAGCCTACAAAAGAACAAACAAAAGAGAAAAATGTAACACAAAATGCTGCTTACAAGTGAATTACACAGAACATTCACCTATCATTCAATTGAACCTCTTACGATAACAGTATTTATCTAGCTGCAAGTTTGCCAGGCTTCTATTAGCCCCTTCTATGTCATTTCCTTAAACATTATATTTTTATTATACATGAGAACAGGCTATTGGCTTTAAAAGGATGATGCACCTTTAAATCGTTTTCCTGAATAATTTTGACAACAAAGAAGCATACGTAACTGTTTGCTCTACCTTAGCAGCAGAAACATGAGAACCCATGGAATGTGAGACTAATACGTCCAAGTAAAATAAATGTAAAATAAATGTTTCAGACCCAGACTAAAAATGTGTGTCTGTACATCTCTCGCAGGTGCATCTTCTCCCGTATACTGCTCAGTCAATCAAGTTAACACAGTGTCATCAGTATGTACAGCATGTAAGGGCTACAGTATTGATGCACTCACTCAGCCGTGAGTAGCGCTGCACAAAATCACTGCACATGGCAGGAATCATTTATTTCTGCGAAGGGAATCGGTCCTAATCTTGGAAAACCTTGCAGCACTTGGCTTCTGTGTGCTTGACTTTGGGCATTAACCTTCAGAACACGAACATGATACAAGAATAAATATCTACAAGGGGGGGGGGCTTGTGTGTTTTATAACTGGATCTGCTACGGGGATGATAATGCGATACAAAATACGAACAGAAACTGAATAGCTGCCAGGATATTTTATACAGTAAACAAGTCCAGACTGGAAGGTCAAGAAACAGATTCATGCAAAAATGTGCCCATTAAAGAATTTACAAGGATAGATTTGCAAGCTGAGCAAGTCATAACAAATCAGCTTGCTGCTGATCATCTGGTACCTGCTTGTTATCTTCATCTTACACTCTCATCTTTGATTTGTGTGTGCTTTTTTTTAAAGTAATATTCCACCAATAGAGATCATGACTATTATGAATTAGTATCCTTTGTTTCCTTACAAGCACTAATGACTTGTGAGGTTAATTTTGTAATTGCAGTACAGCTGTAGCCTATTTAGATGACAGTGCTTTTGCACATAACACTTTGAAAGCCAAAAGAATTTAAAAAAATTACTTCTGTTCTGTTGAATAATATAGATACTACACAGACATAGCTACAATAGGACACAGTTGGATTACTGGATTATTTCATGGACATTTTAAGGCAGAATTTATCAGAGGTGCATAGGCAACATACGAGAAAGAAACAAATTTTTTAAAAACTGCTTTAAACTGATTTAGGATGTTTGATTGTTAACCAACTAAATTTATATACATGTGCATATTTACCACCACCCCAAAAAAAAACCTCAATACAAATGCTTTTTCAAAAAATTATATTGAATAGGTATAATTTTTCTTTAAACACAAGATAACTACAAAATTCAGCAAACCAAGGCAACTAAATTATTGGGAATGCGAACCATATTAGATTCCTCTTACAGGAACATACCATAGTCAAAATGGCTTCAAATATGAATGCTCAAATCCCATCAGTATTGTGGCAGAGCCAGATATAAAAGACATATTGACACTGATTTCAGCTGAGTTCTGTCAGCTTCAGTTGCCTGTGGTTATTATTGCTAGCAGGAAAAGCTATAGTTTATAGCAGTTCTACCCTGAAATGCAAAATACCTGCTAGCTTTGGATACAACCAAAGAGAAAGCACTCTTTATTAAGCATCTAGAAAAGGAAAGCAGGGACATTTGCGCTGCCTCCATAACTACGTGATCCTCAATGTCGGCCTCCCCCCCCCCAGTTAATCGGGGAACATAGGAACAACTGTGCTGTATCAGACCAAAGGCCACCTAGTCCAGCTTCTCACAGTGGCCCACCAGATGCCTCAGAGAACACACAAAATACTTGCATCTCGCTGCCACTCCTCTGACTCTGGCATTCTGAGGTGCCCTATTTCCCCTTGCGCCCCCCAATGAAGATACCAGACTACAGATTTAACTTTATTAAATTTTAACAAAATTTAAGTTTATTGAACTAATTGGGTTTAACGTTATGAGACACAAGTGACCATTTTTTTAAACCTGAAGCCGACTGAACACACAATCCCTCCCTTGCCAGTCTGCAAATTTCATCTATGATTAACAGACTGATTAACTCAATTAAGGTCCTGACAGAAACTGATACACAGTATTTAGAACTTAAATATAAGGCAGATTGGCTTATTATGAGATACAATCTATTAAAAAAGTGAAAACTATTGGGAGTAATGACTAACATATCATCTGTGATACAGGTGTCATCCACAGAATTCTTCACAATGTGGGTTAAACCACTGTTGCTGAACTTGCAGACCGGAAGGTTGGCAGTTCAAGACCGCATGACGGAGTGAGCTCCCGTCGCTTGTCCCAGCTCCTGCCAACCTAGCAGTTTGAAAGCACATAAAAATGTCCAGATAAATAGGTGCCACTTTGGTGGGAAGGTAACGGCATTCCATGTGCCTTGGCATATAGTCATGCCAGCCACATCACCACGGAAACTTGTCCTCAGGACAAATGCCAGCTCTTCAGCTTAGAAATGGAGATGAGCACTGCCCCCTACAGTCGGTCACGACTAGACCATTCGGTTGTGGGGAAACCTTGACCTTTTTACACATATTTACAGAAGTACCATTATGCTTTATTGAATTCTGAGGGTCAGGGGGTTAGAAATAGAAACTGGCATAGGTTCCATGAATCTGGACGGATAAGCTGGGAATTGGTTTGTGTCCAGGGGACGCTCTGGTCCATTCTACCTCAAGTGTTATTCAATCTGTATGCTCACTTTAAACCTTTATTTATATAATAATCCAGGTGACAGTAATGAATGTTTCTGGATAGGAAACCATAAACCAACCGAAGTATGTCTGTTATGAACCTCATGTATTGTTAGGAATGGATCAGAAGTGATGGAGGCCTAACTACCATAGGGTGCTAAATAATGCTGGGGAAGACTTGGTGGTCCTGATTGCATAGGTACCAATAAAATGAGGAAATGAAAGGGGGGAACCCAGAAGTCATGGGATAAGAGAAAGGTACTATGTGGATGTTTAACTAGTAAGACCCAAAGCACAGAGGAGAAGAACAGATACCTGTCAGAATAATGGAAAACTATTAGTGGAATATCTCAAGAATCTGTTAGGGCAGCTATGTTCATCCTTTTCCATCTTACCGCACACTGACAAGCTACTAAAATTGCCAAGGCGCACCTTGTGTTAGGGTAACAGTGCTATTTATCTTAAGGCGCAATCCTAAACAGTGCCAGACTGGCGAGGCTGATGGGCCAGCGCATATCCAGCGCTGCTTAGGAGAGGCTGGCGCCTCCCAGCAGCAATGGAGCATTCGCTAAATAGCAGGCGCAGATCCAAGAAGACCACGCAGCCCAAATTGGGTCCGCACAGCCTCCCAAGCGGGCTTAGGATGCAGCCGTATGGGCACCTCGCAAGCCCACCCATGTCCCGCCCACAACCTCCCTCCCCCCCAATCCCTGTCCCGAGGTGGGAAGGACCCTCCCTCGCGCTGACCGGCTTCAGTCGGCACAAGGGAGACTCCCCGTCGGCCCTGTCAAGCCAACACTACTCACTACTAATGACATTGCGTCAACATTACATGCAGCATAGGATTGCGCTGACAGAAAAACACTCCTCAGACCACTATCAGTAACAGATTATGCACAAAAATAATGCCAATTCTGATACACATCTCTAGCACCAAGATCAAGAAAGAAACAATCAATATCCAGCCGTAAAGAATGGATGACAAGAATAACAGTAGTGATTGTAGCATTTCCAACCGAACACCAACAATGAGAAGTACCGCATATACTCATGTATAAGTCAAGCTGCAAGTTTTAGCCAAAAACAATAGAATTTGCTATGACCCATGGAAAAGTCAAGGGTAAAACTGGGGGAGGGGGTGTTAATGAAATTCTTTGAAAGTGACTTAACAGTAATTGTTCTGAGACAGCAACAGACAACCAACCAAAAAATGGAGCCATTTCACTTTCTTCTGAGGCAGCAGAGAAATGTTGGTGTCTGCGAACAATTACTGGTACGTAAAATTGCTCCTTTTTTTTACCTTCCTGCTTTCTAAAATTAGCCAAACCCCACCCCAAGCTGCTGTCAGAAGCTTTATTAACCATATTGATCCATGTATAAGTCGATCCATGCTTTCAGGGTCAATTTTCAGGCATAAATTTTTAGACTTATACATTATATAGGGTAATCAAGTATTATGCTTGCAAAATATGACGATGATGAATACCATATATATAAGGCAGTTTACAATATAATCTATCAACTAATCATATCAACCAATCAATATACCATTTGGATAATACTTCTGTGTGTGTGTGTGTGTGTGTGTGTGTGTGTGTGTGTGTGTGTGTGT
>JAJKFI010000031.1:4111298-4197430 GCA_029204185.1 Lerista edwardsae
TGTGTGTGTGTGTGTGTGTGTGTGTGTGTGTGTGTGTGTGTGTGTGTTTTACACTCACTGGTATCCACTTGACATCATATACCAATATCAATAAAATTACATACACACACACTCATTTAACGACATCACAAAAACGAGTCAAATCTCCACCAATTTGATTGTATTATGAAACAGTGATCTGCACTGCCATGTATGATTTAGACGAAGTCTATAAATAGCTTCATGGACTCTACATGCTGAAAGCCTAACAATGAAAATTGTATAATTATAGATCAGAAAAGAATAGAATTTCCCATAGAATCCCTACATCACAAAAAAGGAGGACAATGTAATCCTCATATAACCTTAGTTAAAACAAATATCTGTTTCACCATCAATTCATCCCTTATATCCAAGGGACCTGGCTAACATTATTTCAAGCTTGAAAATGAATTAAATTCTCATTTGTCCCTTAGAATCTCCTATAAGATATTTCCTGTAGCAAAGAATCCAAGTACTAAGCATAAAAGCTGCATGTCTGTAAAAGGCTATAAGCATTTTATTTAACACACAGTAATAAAACATGCTGACCTACAAAATTACTAAAGCACTGCATCCTTAAACACATTTCATAAAATTCTCTTCCCTGTAGAAAGATCATATCCCAAGTGAATAGGATGAGTTTGTTTAACCTGAATGAGATTTGATACTTTGCACCAACAGAATATCTGGGGGGTTTAGTACTATTCAGATATGGTAATTCAAGGGATAAAGGTTCCAATTGCTATTTCTATCATAAACCTGCCATATAGTCAGGTTTATGACTATAACAACCGCTTTACCACTATTGATGACTAGTACTACATTTTCCTTCCTCAGGCTCTCCTGCTCGGGTTCACAAGAAAGGGTCCCTACTCACATTTTTGCGGTGAGGCAGAAACTGCTGCAGCCACCAGAGCAAGTGATTCTATTCTGTGATTCCTTCCCACACCCTTCCTAAAAAACTACAGCAACATTGGATGGAGAAGAACCACCGCACCCACACTTCACATGTGGTTCAGGACTTTGTGGTGCAGGAAACAACAATGCTACGCCATGCCATGCCTGTACCTGGAATAGGAGTCCGAAGTTATATTCTTGACATTATGCAGAATGAGGCGGTAGACTGAGGTGGCAGAATTTTGAACTAAGGTATTGTTTTTAATGTGATGAGCTGTCAAAAACTCCCCTACCATGTTAAAGCAACAATCCAGGGAGAATGGGAAAGTATAGTCCTCGTTATGAGGGGCTAGTCTACCATCTGAACAGAGCTTGTCAGAAGGCAATGTGCCCCTCCTCCCAGGTAGCTTGAAATGGTGCAGTCTAAAATTCGATCATCTCAATCTTCAATTTCATTCTGTGTATTGTACAGAATGGTTCCAAGTTTGGATGCACAGATTAACTTACTTCCACGGTGTTTCCCAGAGAGCAGTCCAAATGTTGAGTGGTATTACTCATTTCCACTGCACTACAAATTCTTATTAACTACAAATACACATTCCACAAAAAAGCAGTACTACAATTAGAAAGAAACACATATGCATTTTCTGAATATTTTCTTTAAACTGCATTTTTTTCCCAGCAAATGCCATGATTCACAGTTACAAATTCCTCTTATCTTAATAAAAATCATTTGTTGGTTGCTTTCCAACAGCACAAAGAAAACACATTTATAAGCTTGGATGTGTGGCTTAAATCATCATGCCAACTTTCACATCAATGAGAACAAGAAAGGCAAAATATATCAACTGGTTTGTATTTTCATTCGGGTCTTTTTTTTCTTTCCTGTTTTAAAAAGGATCCCTCATGAAAAAATCATTTTAGTATTAAGCTGTTAATGTGGTCAATTGAAAAATGTCCTGTGGGGAAAATATTATCTCTCTTCCACTACAGCACAAAAGCAAACAAGTTAACTAGGAAGCAGATTGCACCCTGCTGCTTTTAATGGCACTGCTGTTTGTTATTTCAACAGTAAAACAAGTTTAGAAACAAAACAACATTTTTCTGAAACCAAGTTGCCAAGCAAGTGGTGCAGAACACCAAACTGCCATCTAGTATCTCTAGTTAACATATATGCTGAATGATCCATCAGTAAATTGGTTGGACAGCACATTTTCTGCTGAAGAGGAAAGTGCGAGCAGCATTTATATCTGGCTAAGATATCAAGCCAAGGTACAATAAGCACAAGTCAGACAACACATCAAACAATCTTCTGCATTAACTACAATTTACAACCAAAACCCCAGTTTCAACTTCCAGATGTACAGGCAAATTGTGGTTTAGAGATGCTGCCTACTTTCATTTTCTATCTGTTCTTCTGTTTCTACCTCACAGTGGCCTTGAGAGAGGAAACAGTCATTGCAACCATTTGCCAACGGCAGTATCACTCTAAACCATAGTTAACACAAACCAGAGTTTGCAATCTCAAGCCAGTTTGGACGATTCCAGCCAAGTGGCAGCTCATCCCATGGGATGAAAACATGTGCTGCCTGCTCCCTCCTGCCTGCCCAGTGTCCCCATCCCTGCCTGATGCCATGGTGCTGAAATATCTGAACCAACACGGAACTGATAAACCACATGATTTGTATGCTAACCTTTTTAATATAAAAAAGTGGTTTATAAAAAGGGGTTTATAGAAGGCAAGTGATGAAGCACCGTGCAGGTGTTCTGAGAAAGAACAAGGGGCAGCAAAAGAAAAAAGACCAAGTCATCTGAGATAGCTTGGAGGAGTATTGCTGTTGCGGGATATGAGAGTTAGAGGTAAGGTGGCATGAGGAGGCAAAGACAAAGTGATTGTGTTGGAGCAGACAGAAAACTAGTAAGGGGATTTGAGGAGGGGTGCAATGTGGCCATTTCTGACACTAGACACAATATAGGTGGGAATATACAGTGCGGGAATGTTGTGAGAAGGCCAGCCGGCAAAAGAACGGAGTCCAACCTTGAGGACCTGTCCAGGCCAGACTTACGATCCCCTGCTGAAGCTCGCTGTCACACGGCCAGAGGAGAGAACCACACTATGAAGGCTACATCTGGGACTGAGGATTTGGTGAATCGCAGAATACTGTATATTTGTAAAAGCCCCATTGCAAAATGGTGGCTTAGACTAGCCTGCCAATGTAAGATGCCTTGGGCATTTGCTTCAGCATGGGAAAGGCGGGGTATAAATTATTCAATAAATAAATAAATACGCAATACTGTTATAATATCAGCATTGCACAAAACTGCAACATTATAATTGAAAGTTATAGCTGGGGGCAGGGAGATTTGCCCCTTTTTAATTGGGGTGTCAGCTGCAGCCAAACCTGAGCCAGTCAGACCTGGGCATATATTATTTGAAGAATTTCTACCCCGCCTTTCCCATGCCGAAGCAAAGGCCCAAGGCGGCTTACAGAAAACATAAAAGTGCAATGTACAAACAGTAAGTTTTAAAAAACAAGAACCATTAAAACATTTAATAGTTATCATGAATGCACAGAACACTCAAAACAGAGCAAAACCCAACACATCTCATCAGGCCATGAGAGGGGGGAAACAATTGTCCAGGGAAGCAGTCAAGTTATAGTACTATTCCAGAGGGCAGGCAGCCAACCATCATCCAAAGGCCAGACGAAATAGGTATGTTTTCAGCCCTTACAAAAAAGTCATGAGGGAGTGTGTACCTCTTAATTCTTTTGGAAGGGAATTCCATGTTTGTGGTGCTGCTACAGAGAAGACTCCCCCCCCTCCCGAGAAGCCATGTAGGTGTGCAACTTGATGATATCTTGGTGCATTACTGACATCTACTCTATGGGTGCTGCCATTGAAGACTGGCTGAAAACTGCACTTGGTACAGAATGCGACGGCGACTCAGGTGGTCACTATCAGACTGCTGCTCCAGCAGTTGCACTGGTGGAAATTTGTTTCCAGACACAATTCAAGGGGCTGGTTTGAATCGTGAAAAAGTTTTACAGCTTGGGTTTGGGATACTGTGCACAGTTCTGGTTGTCACATCTCAAAAAAGACACAGTGGAATTGAAAAAGGTGAAGAGTGTGCCCAAAATTATTTTATTATTATTTTTTTTATAAAAAAATTTTTATTTTTTTTTATTAAGGGTTATGGGGCAGGGTTACAAAACACAAAGGGAAAGGTTAACACAGGTACACACATGAGGTAATACCGTTGCATTATATCACATATTTCTTTGTCTACTACAGATATATTTAAGCAGTATAACTTCCAAGGCTATTTTCTAGTTCAGTATTTATAATCTAACAATAATCTTAAACAACATTAATTCTTTCAGCATTGCATATCAATCCAATCGTAAAATGATTTCCAGTATTGTCTAGTTTTATATATCTTGCCCTCTTTTAGTCTTTCAGATAAGCTATCCATCTCAGCCACTTCATATATTTTCCCTATAATCTGTTCCCTATTTGGAGTTTCATCACCTTTCCATTTTTGCGCAAAAAGTAATCTGGCTAAGAGTGTGCCCAAAATTATTACTGGGATGGGGCACCTCCCACAGGGGATGGATAGAGTGGATAATGTTCCCTTCTCACACAACACCAAAACCAGGGACATCCACTAAAATTGAGTGTTGGGAGAGGTAGAACAGACAGAAGAAAATATTTCTTTACCTAGTGTGGAATTAATCTGTGGAAGTCCTTGCCATAGGATGTGGTGATGGCGTCGGCATGGATGTCTTTAAAAGGGGACAGATTTCCAGAAGAAAAGTCCATCACAGTTTCCAAGCTGTGATGGGTGTCTTGCAACTTCTTCGTTTCAGAAGTAGGCTACCTCAGAAAACAAGGTGCAAGGGAGTGGTAACAGAAAGCTGGTTTTGTGCTTGAAACAGAAAGCTTGTCTTGTTTTGTGCACTCCCTGTGGCATCTGGTGGGCCACTGAGATACATACAGGAAGCTAGATGGGCATTTGGCCTGATCCAGCAGGGCTCTCCTTATAGTCCAGTTCCTTACCAGCGCACTTACCATATCAAATCAAAAGAATTCAAACGAAAGCCCTCTCAACTGGATTCGACAGTACTAGGTGTGCATATTGCCAGGATGAAACCCCGGGAAACTCCGAGTACCAGAAGTGGGCCATTTACAAGATGCCATTCTGAGAATGGGCCAAAATGCATTGAAAAGTCCTATACGTAAACTGCGCCAGTCCCAAGCTCGGACACAGTCCAACCACAGGTATGACTGCAGTTTTTCTCAGAGCTGGGTGTGCACATTGCAGGAAAGGCAGTCCGGGAACTTTGGAGTACCCGGGGTGGGCCATTTCCACCAGGTTCCAGTCTGAGGTTTTAGGATTTTGCATGCATTTTGGCCCATTTACAGATCAACACCCATTCCATGCCTGAATTCTGCTGGCCCCATCGCCTAATGTCAGAGCCAACAGCGTTGGTCTACCACATGGCCAGGCACTAAACAAGCTAAAGGAGATTTCCCTCATCACCAGCTGTGTCAGATTGAAATCCAGTGCTTTTCCCTCAGTCTTGTCACACCCTTATCTGTAACAAAGGCGCTTTCAGAGAGAAGAGGAGAAAAGGAGCATCCTTAAATGGCTACCTGAACTCCATCCATCTCTCCTTTGAGATTACTGAGGGGAACCTGGAGGGGTGTTACAAGGAGACTTGGAGGCCACTCCAAGAACCAGCCTTACCATCTTTGCTATAGCCAGAGCAAATGTCTCTGATTTCTCTACATCCCTTCAAGCTGCTGTTGCTGGTACTGCAGCTGTGTGCAATGGTGACAATGCTTTGAGGAGTGCCAGGAAGATTCCAGCCAAGACTGGAATGAAGGAGCCTGCAGTAGTTACTGCATGAATCTTGCTCCCCTGCCCACTCCCCTACCTCAACTGCCTTTTTAGAATTGAAAACTAGAACATGAGCTACCCGCCACTTCCTTCTAGTACAGCTAATCGGGGTGATATTTTATGTATATCACTCGTCTCACAAGGAAGTCGGGGGGGGAGTGATAGGGTTTTTCAATGTTTCCCAAATTGTAGGTCCACCAGTGGGTCACGACCTGATAGTTGGTGGGTTGTGAAACTGACAAGCTGATAGCTGACAAGGAAAATGGGCCCAATGTAAAGTGAAATGGAGATACATGGACATGATTCCAATTCGATGAACAAAAAACATTTAAGAAGGAAGTCCCCCCTCTCCAAACCAATAAGGACAAATGCATTGAGCCCTATGGAAAGTGAAACTGAGCTGCACATGTATGTTTACTTTCAAGTAGGCAAATGGGCATTGACTCTCATTAAAAGCCAGATGAAGGGGAACGCAAGGCCACTAGAATGGTCCCGATTTGATGTACATGAAGGTTAACAAACATTCCAGAAGGCGATTGCCCTCCCCCATCGTAAAAAAGATAGGAACAGAGCCTTGAATGGCTGGTAAACTTTTTCTAACTCTCAGAATGCTAGAGTGGTCCCGACAGAGTGTTACTTTACAAGTGGGTCGAAGTACTAAAACGTTTGAGGACCACTGGTTTATCTCATTTATTTTGTCAACTAGGGAAGCTGACAGAATGTGACCAACCCAAAGCCACTCAAGTGCAGTCTAAGTCCAATATCTGAATAAAGTATTTTGCAATGGTAATTTGAGAATGGAACCACCATTAAAGAGGTAGTGAATTTTTTGGTTTTCCTTTATTTTTCACATTTTCTGAAATTTTATTTAAACTTCCCAGATTCATTCATGTTCTGCTAACTGTTTGCTTTTAAAGAGCCCCCTCACCAGATCTGGGGCACCCACACATCCTGGGAGGGAAGTTTTCTGAAAGCAGTCTCCTCCTGTTTGGGATTTCCAGCTTTGGGATGGTGGCAGGGATTACCCTTTTCCCAGTTGTCCCAGTTAAAAGAATGAAACAAGGACAGGGAGGTGGGTGCCAGTCACTAGCTGTTACTGTTAGCTCTGCACCCATCTTTCCTTTTGTCGACTCTTACAAGGTCCATCAAGTTTACATTATTTAGTCTACCCTTATCCCTCCTGGACAATATCTGTAAAAAGCAAGTTCACTATGATCACTATTAAAAATATTTAAATAGTTTGCTTTTGCATAACATACCAAGTGGAAACGATTTCTGAATTCTTTCAAAGATATTATATTGCACAGAATCACTGTGTTAAATCTAAATTAAAGATACAGCTAAGCCATGTTGCTTCTGGGGCTCTACAGCGTAAGCAGTTTATTCCCAAAACACGTTAAAGGTTCAGCTCCTGTTATTGCAGAACAGATCCTGTAAGTTAATATCAGGTGGTGAGTGTCACATACGATTGCTAAACATCTCTGTGTATTCAGAGGCACTGTAGGCTATTTGTAGTGGAATGGAAGCACATTATACGTCTATAAAAGCAATAGGAAGTCTGAAGAGTAGATATACAGTAGGAGAACTAACTCCCAACAGCAATTTTCTGAACAAAAATTGCTGCTTAAAGTTCATTCACCTATCAGATAGGATTTACAGTTTTGTATTAAATCAAATCCAGCTGCCTGCATCTGGTAGTAATGAATACTTGGAGCGCAAGAGAAAAAAGGGTGGGAGAACCTCCTTAGGCGAAAGCACAACACAGCAACTTAAACGTTCAATATTGTGAGCATGGAAAACAAAGACGGATAAAATCTGCAATAATCTTTAAACAACTGGAATTTTAAAAATGAGTAACTTTTCATAGATTGCCTTACCATATGCACTCATATACCTTGTATTTACCTTGTATTTACAGATTTCTCCTTCAGATGACTTTGCTCATTTTGTCTTCTACCAAACCCTCTCAATACATTTAGGTTCATGTCATCTTTATAACTGTTTCAACTATTTGCTCTCATAAAACATGCTCTCAAAATGAGATAGATCAGATTATTTAGAAGTTCAGATTACTAACAGAGATGGTACAAGCATCTCCCTGAGCCTTTTCCACTGTTATATCTGAGTTGGTAAGAACCCTCAAGCATCCATGTGCTCTCTTGTGTTGTCTGAAAGAGGATAACTATAACATAGCATGCAAAATATTGTTGTAAAGCCATAATGGCTTATCACCTGAAAATTTCAGTGCTGGGGTGCTCAGGGTAAGACTACCTTTACTGTTAACAGTGATGGCACCAGATTTTTTGGGGTCCTTGTACTAAGCCCATTAGCAACCCCTATCTATTCTTGATGGAATATTGGGCGCTATTACCAGTACTGAGGGTTCAACCTTGCCATGTGAGCCTTTTGATTGGAATGGACCCTCAGCCAGCCCCCCACCTGGCCAACCCCTAGTGCCACCCCTGTTCTGTGCAATGACATAACCAGTATTGTGCCAGCTTCCAGATCCAAACTTTATCAGAGTTTGGCACGTCAATGCCAAAATAAGAATAAGCCGAGCCAAGTGGTTCCATTCCACTCAGTGTAATTTATAAGAGCCTCCAAGCCTCAGAAATGATGAGGGGATGTTTACTGTCCCCTTGTGAATCTGATCCTTTAATGTGTGGCACTGATGTGTAATGGCATTGTAGCATGTCCTGAGGACATCCCTAGGAGCATATTAGGATGCCACCTCACATGACCCTTGCCACATCAGAGGCCTACAAACTTATGATAAAGCAATTAAGCACAACACAGATACCCTTGCAGTGCATGGAACCTCCAGCTAGTTTCAGAATGGGCAGCTCCTGTTTCCATTTCAAAAATGTTTTCATTGCAAGCACTGGCCAACTGTGGTGGAATTTGGTAGCATCCTTTATGCCACAAGAAAAAAATCACTGAACTGCCTGTGCAGGGGCATGACACCATCACAGATAGGTGTGCACTAACCTTAGTTCTAAAATACCTTAATCTGACTGACCTTCTTTCAGTCAGATTAATTGTGTAGCTTAAATAAGCCACCAACAGACATTCATCTAATTGCCATGGAGGTAAGGCCAATACCAGCTTACCTGTTTAAGTGCCTTTTTGGTGTGCTGCTGAAAGGAAGACACTAGCTTGCTTTGCATTGGTGCATTCGTAAGGCTCGAGTCCCGAATGGAAGACATTTCTTCAGGTGCTTGCTTTGGGCAAACTATGAACACAGAAATAAAATAAAGCACTGAGAATAGAGGAAAGACAGTCTGGGCATGTTACTTTCATTTCATTTGAGAGCTTTAAATATCACAGTCCTGAACAAAAAGCGAAGGACTCCAGAGTCCACCAATCTGAAATGCGAAAAAGCTGTTGCATTGCAGAGAACATGGAATATATGCAAGATTGCTTATGGGCAAATGCCAAGTAAGAGGCATCCACCAACACCAATTTCAACAATCAGAGTTGCCTGATGTTTCTTCAAGGAAATTTCAGAGACCTGCCTAAGTCAGTCTGATCTTTTATTGTTCCTAGTAGAATATAGGCCTATATTTTCAAAATGCAGCTGTCTGGCTAGTGGCAATGAAATTGCAGAAAGCTCAGTTATGTCAAGATGTAAATATTCAATTGTAGGCTGCCAACACATGCTAAATTCAGTCAATGCCTGGATACATAAAATTAACATCTGTGAAATGTCTTTCATTAAAGTTTGAAAAGATATTCTTCTGTCTGCAATCCTGTTCAAAAGTACCCTGAACCCAAGAAGGAGAAAAACAACCTATTTAGGAAGCAAAACCTGAATATTGACCATAATCTTGTGAAACATTTTAGAATGTAATAGAATTTAGAATTTAGTAGAATTTAGAAACCTACAGAGATCTTTTGACCCGGCAGACTAGCAATAAAGCTCACCCTGAATGAAAAATGCAGAACACCACAAAAATAAATTCTGACCCATGTACTAATTCCTAAATCAAACGGCCAACAGCTTTAAAGCTAAATATTTCTAATTCTAATTACAAGAGTGCTGAAAAATGTCTCAGGTGTATGCCTTAGCAACCCATGATGGAATAGGCTTTATCTTTATCCCGAGGCCTTAAAAGTATTAACTTAGAAGCTGCTTTATACCTTGAAGGACCACCTACATCAGTATAGTCTACGGCTGACCTGCAACTCTCCAAGATTCCAGACAGTTCGTCCTTCCTATACTAGCACCTGCTATGAAAGGTGCTAGGAAGGTATTCACTGAAAATGCTTAGGACTGAACCTGAGATCTTCTGTATGAAAACATGGACTAAGCCAGCTAAATGAGATAGAGCCCCTTCCCTAAAAATGGTCTCATGTACAGGCTTTCTTCACACAGAACAAACAGGACTTGTCCAGGACAAGCTTCAATCAATCAATCAATCAATCACTTATATACCGCTTTTCAACACGAAATTCACAAAGCGGTTTACAGGCAAATAGTAATAATAATAAAATGGCTCCCTATCCCAAAGGGCTCACAATCTATAAAAAAAAAAAAGGCAGACCACCAGCAACAGCCACTAGAAAGACTGCGCAGGGGTGAAGAGGGACAATTACTCTCCCCCTGCTAAACGTAAGAGGAACACCAGTTCAAAAAGTGCCCCTTGCCCAGTTAGCAGGGGTTTCGTGATCCTCTGCAATCCCAAAAGTACATCAGAATTATCATTAAAATATGGCAGGAGGGATTTCTGAGATGGAAAGGAAACTTAAATGTGGCAATACCAAACCTTCACTTCAGCGAGGGCTGCCAAGAATACTAACATTGCTAACTCTTAACATTTAGAAATCATGGGGGCAGCTCCAGAAAAGGTTAAATGGGCTTTGGTGCCCATGAATTTACATCTGGGCTTTTCAGTCTTTAGAACGTAAGCTGCATGTACACTGCGGAAGGGCAGGTGATATGTCTCCATGGATGGCAGCCACTGAGCTCAGGTTTTGCGGGGCTGAATTTTATAGACTATGGCGGCAGCAGCATTTGAAACCTTCCCCTTCCAGTCAGTCTGTCAACATAGGATCATAGAGTTGGGACCTACAAGGTCATCTAGTCCAACCCCAACTGTAGCAGGAAATCCTCCTAGCGCATCTCCAGCAGGTGCCTGTCAAGCCTCTGCTTGAAACCCCCTTGTCAGAGCAATGACAGTATTATCACCACCAAGTCCCCCAGATGGCAACAGCCACACAGCCACAATAAGGCTCTGCACAGCAATGAAAAAATTAGAGGGAATATTGGTTCTTATCACAAGTCCAGAACATTTCTTTTTAGCCAACTGGTGATTCCTTCACACAATAAAAAGCATTAGTTGAATGCACAAAAAGTGCTACAGAGATGTGGTGGGTTACCTGCTGCCCACCTCTGTCTTAAGACACTGTGAACCCAATTTTCTCACATTGCAGCACCTGGCACATTTGGTAAGGATAGAAACAAGGTACTGGCCTTGCAAACAATTTTTTTAATTCTGTGGCAGGTTCTATCACCATTCCAGATTTTAGCATGTTGGGTCTTCAGAAATAATGTGGTCTTATCCACACTGACCAATTTAATAGTGAAAAGTATCTGGCTAATTGAAAAAGAACCACGAGTTTTTATGTAGGTAGCGCATAAACAGTCACAGTATTGTGTTCTCAGATTAATTTGTTTAATCTGAGAAAGTACATCTGCTATGTAGAATTAATGCCTTCAACAGCCTTTCTGAAGCTTGGGATATTTTGCTAGGGCAAGTGTTTCTCTCCTAACAAAGAAGCCGGAAAAAGACCCCAAATTTACATTCATGAATCCCACTACCCAACACAGGAGTTCAAGAGATCTAGCCTAGAGGCACTAAAATTGGCTAAGAAATGAAATGCCAGCCAACGCCTGCAGTAGTTTTTACATACAAGCTTGAGTGTTGCTAATTTTCCCCATGATAAAGGATTATTGCTTGTGCAAATACACAAAAGAATCTAACTACTATATATTTGTAACTGAGTGATTTGAAATTGCATAACTGGCAATTATGCAATTCTAAGAAGAGTCATCCAAGTTCACCTTATAAATATTGTTTGCTAAAATAAGAATGAGTATATTGCTTTACTTAACTGCTGAACTTACAACAGATGAACTTTGCACCTCTACTCAGGCAAAATGATGATGTTCTTTCAAAGATTCTTAGTAATACATGTACTAATGAATATTGCAACGTTTATTTTAAAGCAACTCTCTTCATATTTGATAGAGGGATCAAATCACTGGCCCAATATAGAATTAATGCTAGTTCCTGGCAAACTAGTTTGCAAAATGGATGATAGCTTCTTGACCGGTGCTCTCAGTGAGGTTTTCCATGGGATTTTCCCATTCCCATTCCAAACATTCACCATAGTTTTGTATCCCATAAGAACATAAGAAGAGCCCTGCTGGATCAGGCCAAAGGCCCATCTAGTCTAGCTTCCTGTATCTCACAGTGGCCCACCAGGTGCCTTAGGGAGCTCAGCAGACAACAAGATGTTTGCATCCTGTTGCCACTCCCCTGCACCTGGCATTCTGAAGTAGCCTACTATTAATGTAAGGAGGTCGTACCACCCATCTTGGCATACAGCCCACAATGGACGTTTCCTCCAGAAATCTGTCCAGTCCCTTTTAAAGGCATCTAGGCCAGATGCCATCACCACCTCCTGTGGCAAGGAGTTCCATAACTTAATTACCCGCTGGGTAAAAAAGTATTTATCTGTTTTAACTCTCCCAACACTCAATTTCAGTGGATGTCCCCTGGTTCTGGTATTGTGAGAGAGGGAAAAGAATATCCCTCTATCGACTCTATCCTTCCCATGCATTATTTTGTATGTCTCAATCATGGTGCCTTTTTTCCAGATTGAAGAGCCGCAAACGTTGCAGTCTTTCTTCATAACGGAGGTGCCCCAGCCCCGTAATCATTTTTGTCGCTCTCTTCTGCACCTTTTTATTTTCAGCTCTACTATGACCTTTTCAAGATGTGGTGACCAGAACTGTACGCAATACTCTAGATGTGGCTTTAACATCAATTTGTACAATGGCATAATATTGGCTGTTTTATTCTCAACCCCTTTTTTAATTACCCCAAGCATGGAACTGGCCTTCTTAACTGCTGCCGCAAACTGCGTCGACACCTTCATCGAGTTGTCCACCAGCACCCCAAGATCTCTCTCCTGAGCTGTCACAGACAACTCAGAACCCATTAGCCTATAGGTGAAGTTTTGATTTTTTGCCCCAGTGTGCCTCACTTTACACTTGTCGACATTGAAAAGCATCTGCCATTTTGCTGCCCATTCCCACACTGTCCCATTCACACGAACAGAAATCAGTGCTGATGCATTCCACAGATCCCTTGTTAACCAAAGCCTGATTATGGTTTAAATATGGTTTAAACCTAAATATGGTTTAAAATAAGTTATAAACTACACCTATGGGCAAAGTTGGTTTTGTGTCAACACAAATGTAATGGTTACACTGAGGTGGAAAAAAATATTCTAGAAAAGGAAGGAGAGAGGTGGGTATTGATGAGGTTGGCCTCCAATTGGCAAACCTCCGTTTTTCAGGTGGCAATGCTATATCTGCCCTAGATCACTAAGGTTGCAGTTCTTTGCACACTTACTTGGGAGCAAGACCCAATGAACCCAGTGGGCCCAACTCCCCAGTATATAAGATCAGCTTGCAGGAGTAAAAATAAGGCTGACATCCTATAGACCCATGATCTGCAATTAACATCTAAGATACAGCAATAGCAAAAAAAAAAAAAAAGATGCTATTTGTTTTCAGGTTTTAATGAAATGGATGGAAAAAAACTGCTTGAACTTGAATCACAGCAGGTTGCATTATCTTATGTCAAATATTCCCATGCTTTAGGAACACAATGTGAAATGAATCAAAGACTGAGTTCACACATCGTGTTTCTTATGTAGGAACAGCAGTTGTCATTTGATTTCCTGAACATATGAAACTGCTATTAGAGGCCAGTTATCATGGACCATTGTCTCTTATGACACTGGGTGATCTCCTAACAGAAGAACCGATGTGCCTGAAGCTGTTAAGTCACCCAAAGACTTCAAAAACATCTGGCATAGCCATCCTCATCTCTGCTTCCTTACACAACCCAATGGTGCAACAGTATCACGTCTCAAAATGGCTTTATAACACATAGCTTAGTTACATCTGAGAAGTCATTCCCATGGATGCAATTCAATAAATCACACAGGCTGGTTCTTTGAATATTCTGTGCTTTCTTAACATTTTACTATCAGATCATTTGAAATGTGTACTTGCAAAACAAAGTGCATGAGCCAAACAAAGCTCCACACAGAAAAGAACTACTGTACTTATCCTCTTCTACAAGAAGCAAAACAGTTTGGAGCTTGCAGTGGCTTTCTCACCGAAGTACTCAATTTTCCCTTTAATACTGGACGTCTTTGCACAATAGAGTAGAAGAGGAAGAGACTCTGAACCTTGGAACCGAACTTCATGTGACATGGGAGATTTATGGTCAAATCTTCCAACACCGTTTATTACTTCAAAGCAGCTATAGAGGGGTACTAATTGAAAAATAGGGTCAGGGCACTGCAACACTTTCTTTTGTTGTTTTTGTTTATCTATTCTCTCTCTCTCTCTCTCACACACACACACACACACACACACACACAGAGGGGGGGGGGGAAACGGTTATTAAGTATCTTAAAACCCAGTATGAGCAAATAGCAGTGAGAGGAACAACTTAGATCAGGAAAAGGGTGCAAGGGAAAAAGGGTTGACAACACCCCTAAGTGCTGCTTCTACCAGGACATACGGTCAGGGGAGGCTAAGCCTCTCCTAAGCTCCTGGACATCAGTCCCTGATGTGACCGAAGATGTCCTCCAATCGTGTCAAGAGTGTTTTAGCCCACAGAGGCCACCATGGAGGTATAATTTACATGGAGAAGCCATGACGTCACATACTTGAAGCCATGGGTATAAACTGAGATCATTGCCGCGAAGGCGGATTGCCGCCGTGGAGTCACGAATCAAAATCCCCCTGCCCGTGTGTAAAAGTTAATCTCAACGTCTTTAAGCATGCCTGCGTGCTCTGCATACGGGTGCACGAATCGCTGGATGAAAAATGGGATTACTTTGCACAGGTACTTAAAATCATTGTGATTCGTTGCTACAGAAAAATATTACTTCATAAAGTATGCAGCCCTTCACAAACTGAAGTAGATATGAAGAAATAAAATAAAAATAAAAATAATAATATGTAATATTTTTGAAATTCTGAACATTAACAGAATTTGTTTTATGGGGGGGTGAGTGTAGAAGTTTAAAAAAATACTCTTAATAGCCTAGAAGTAAAAAAGAATTACTCTCATATTGACAACTACTTGTGTTATACATTGAGAGATTTTAATGTAATTTTCCTACATATTTATCTAATTTTTGCCCACCCTCCCCTTTTTTTCTTTCCTTCCCGTTCACACTTTATTTTTGGTTGTGTAGATTTCAAAAAATAAGTCTGTCAAAACAGTGCAATCCGAGTTTAAATAGACAGCAAGTGGCATTTCGTCCGGTGTGTTCAGTAATATAATTACGCGGAATTAAACCTTGGAATTGCATATTAACTCATAATATGGTTACCACTGATGTTTCTCCACGATCACACGTTGTTATTTTGGTAAGTTTTTACTTCAGGAGTAAACTATTAAGTCCTAAAGATCACGCGAAAACCAATCTGAAATGCTTGGAATCAGCATTGTTTTGAGTATAATTACATCACCGCTAAGCCCGCCCCGTAGCTTCACTTCTTCCCTATCTAACTGCATAGGCACGGCCACCCCCTGGAGGCCACCTGCAGCTTCCATGGGCTTCAGCAACCCCCTCGAGAGAGTAGAGGTTACTGAAGCCCGCTGAGGTCACTTGTGGCTTCTGCAGGCTTCAGAAATGCTCTGGACATGAACAGAACAAGGTTCCAGTTGGGTTCAGAGGCCCTGATTGACCTGGAAGTGATGTCAATGGGCCCTGTGTATCACACTGGCACACAGCACCACCCACATCCCTGGCTTCCACTATTAAATTAACAGGACCTCTCTAGTAATTGAAACTGGATATTAAACTAAGTGAAACTGAAAGTCAAAAGCAACTGGCACTCCATCATTATATGTAATGTACTGGTCATAACATTACGTGTGTGTTATTTGCATTATACAGTGTGCAGTCTTAAGTGTACATTACTTATATCAATAATGACGGCACAGGAAAAGAAATCAGCATTGCTGGAAGATTTATAGGTAAAAAAACAAAATTGCAACTAAAAATACACTGATTCTCAGTAAAGCAAAATATGCTGTAAATCTACCATCACAGATTCAACCAGACTCTTTTCTCGTAAGTTCAGAAGAGCCTGCCAATAATTTTTAAAAAACACACTTCAGGGAAAACATAGGAGGTATCAGTTTTCAAAGCATCAGAAACTATACCATACGAAGTATAAGTTTCCAGAGGAGGTATCAAAGTTTTCAGTTTTCAAAGAAATTCTGGTCAATATGTAGAAAGAAGCTTGAACTCCATTTTCACTCCTATAAAGTACATATAACAATACATTCGTTTTTAAAATGCAAACAAGTAGATTGGTTTCGAATAAGATCTGAAATGACATTTGCTGTCATTGTTATGTAATTTCAAAAAGGGAAGAAAAACTATCTACAGCTCATCAAGTTGTACCATATATATTAATATCACTTTCTCAAACTAACACGTGTTGCCAAACTTAAGCAGAAAACATCTATCCAGTATTCTTGAGACATTGAGTTATAGACCCTCAGGAACAGGAATGCACATATAAACCTCTGGTTAAAATATCCTATAAACTCAATGCTTCTTATTTGGATGACACAGATCTATACATATATTGACATAAATGGTCACGCACTGTCAACACACATATATTAAGCAATCACCTAAATCACTCAGATCTCTCAAGCTTGACTTGCAAAATCAGAGCAGTTTTTCTCCAGCCAGTCACCATGGTGGTTTAAAAAAAGAAAGGAAAAGCAATCGGGGACATAATGTAGTACAGTCAAAAACAGATGTATGCACCTGGGACTAACAAGGACCTTTAAACAAACTGTGTAAGCGGTTTTGTGCAAGCTACTAAACATTATAATTAACAACATCCAAGTGTCCCTTTGGGAAAAATAATATGGATATGTTCCTTAGGATGACATCGTTACATCAAAAGAAACCAGTGCAGCAGAAAAATAATTCTGTTGAAGAAAATAAGGGTAGCTATTCTATTTTAGCAAATTACCATACTTAATAGATGACAGCCCATAAAGTCGTATCTACTATGGATCATTTTAATGACTTTATAATATAAAATTGGGAATGAGGGAACAATACTGGGAAGCACTTAGGCACTTAGTGCAACTTTTTGTAGATGCACACAAACACAATAATCAATGGTGGCAGCATTCTATGCCATCATTCACATCGCCACATTCTATTGCTGGGATCCCTGAGCAACTTCAGGCAGACTCCAGGATTTGGGCGTGCCTTGTGAGATTTTACCTTTTTCCTTTGAAAAGTACATCCTCCCATGGCCCTGCCCCACATTTTAAAAGGGGTTTGCCATGCTACGTAGGAACTGCTGTTTCAGAAAGTCCCCTAAATCTATTTTTCAAAGCAGTGGGAGGTAACTTCCCCCTTGGTGCTAGTGCTTTGCTTATACGATTGCTAACGAGTACAATGGGCCCTCAGTGTCCATGGAGAGTGGTTCCATGACCCCAGGGTCGTAGGGCTGCAAGGACTCATCTGGGGCCATGCTGGGGCCACTAGAGGTTGCACTGGCTTCTCTTCATAAGGCCATCCAGATGCAAATGGAAGCCACTTCCCGTTCATGTCCAGGACTTCCAGTCCCGTCTGCCAGATGCTTCTGGGATGCCTTCTGAGAGGTGGGGAGGTCATGTACAGCCTCCCTGTGCCTCAGAAAGCCTCCAGGTCATGTCTGGAAGGCACTTCCTGTTTTTAGTGAAAACAGGAAGTGCATTCTGGATGCGTTTGGAATGTCCTTGAGGCCCTCCAGGTGCAGGCTTGGCACTCGCAAGTCAAATTCGTGGGTGCAGAGCCCATGAATATGGAGAGCCCACTATAGCTATGTTTGTGATAAACCTGAAAAACACCGCAGCTGCTCTTGTAGCATATACCTCAACTGCAAACAAAGGATTTTTCCTCCGCAGCGTTCTTACTCATGGAGCCCCCTCCTGCTGCAGAGGCCCTGCCCTGCAAGATCTTGCAAGGGCTGGAGCTGTGTGCTCAGTAAAAAAAAGGCTAGGGTCCCTTAGGCAAAGGTAGCTTCTGAGTATTATTTACATAGGGAACTATACAGAAGCACCATGGACAGCACTGGAAAAAACTTGTATGTTTTCTCCTGATGGTTCGGATTTTAACCACTTCTGGTTCAGGTATATGGAAACATCTTGAATTTTTCAAAAGGCTTTTCTCTCCTCTTGGGGGGCCTAAGAAAGAGGTTGCTAGAATGCAACTTTGAAAATAGTGCGCAAACACATCCATAGTAGAAAATGGGTTTATAATGAACATTATATGGTGTGTTTGTGTAAACATGCTACACTCTTTACTGAACTCAAAAGACAGCAGGGAGAGATCATTTGTTTTGTTACCAGAGTTATCTATTGCAGTGGTTCCCCAACTTGTGGGTCACAACCCACCAGCCTGGGAAGCACTTGTCCCTGCCCTGTTAAGGGGGGCGGGGTGGGAGAAGGAATCCCCAGGATTGTACTGCTGCTAGGGGAGAAAGGTTTTTTCCAACTTACCTGAGGAAGTGTCAGCCTCTTGCAGGGATCCCCACAAATGCCTCTGCAGGGCTTCCCAAGCCTCCAAAACAGTAAAAAAAAACAAAAAGAAAAAGAAAACCACTTGCTGTTTTCGATAGAGAACAGGAAGTGGTTTTCAATCACCTAAATTAGCTTTTAGGGACGTGGTGGCGCAGCAAGTTAATCCACTGTTGCTGGGCTCTCCGACCGCAAGGTTGGGAGTTCAAGACTGCAAGACGGAGTGAGCTCCCGTTGCTTGTCCCAGCTCCTGCCAACCTAGCAGTTCGAAAGCACCTAAATGCAAGTAGATAAACAGGGACCACTTCGGTGGGAAGGTAACGGCGTTCTGAGCGCTACGGCGTAGAGTCATGCCGGCCACATGACCACGGAAGCTTGTCCTTGGACAAAATGCCAGCTCTACAGGCTTTGAAACGGAGATGAGCACCAACCCCTACAGTCGGTCACAACTAGACCATTCGGTCGTGGGCAAACCTTTACCTTTAAAGTAGCTTTTATCTGGATAACAGTAATGTGCTCTACATAGAGCTAATCCTGAAGACCCTTCAGAAGCCTCAACTGATGAAAAACATGGCCCTGAAATATTAATGGAGGTACGACATTATCACAATGTCGTGCTTTTTACTTCAGCTGCATGGTTTCCCAGTCTGCTTCTGAACACAATTCAAGTTATTATCTTTACGGCTCAATCTTATTGATTGACTCTGCTGCCAGAACTAGCGTGCCAATGGCAGAATGTACTTTTCGTCCGCTGTAAAAAGCAATCCAGACTGCCATCGGAGAGGCCTTGGAGGCCCAGTGCCCAAAACTGGGCAGAGGAGCACCCACCAATGCTGCTGAATTGTGGGGGAGAACAGGATGGGGGAGGCTGGAACAGGGCAAAACCACCACTTTAGATGGTATTGTTTATTCTTTGCAATTAAGAAAAAGGATGACAACTTGCTAGACAGTGAAAACAAAGATGGCCACATACTTAAGCGTTTGTTCTTTTGAAAAAAAAATTAACAGCTTGACCCTAACTTGTAATGGAATAGGCAGGCCAGCTCGCCTACCCCATATCCAGCGCAGGGTTGGGGCTGCTTGCAGCACAACGCAAACTAAGGGAAATTAACCCCCTTACCCTGCGTCACACAACAGCCTCCCCAATAGGGCTCCTCAGATATGTGTCAGCAAAATTGCTGCCCAAATCCAAACAGCCTGGGAAAGGCCAACTGGGCTGGGGATGGATGTTTGGATCTGGCGTGGGTCATCCAGGCCTCCCAGCCCCTCCCAAGACTAGTCCGTTTACCGGCCCACCCTCCCCCGCCCCGATCTGCCTTTGTACCACCCTCCGAAACCCCCATGCCAGCCTCCCTCGGCAGGCACTTCCTGTCCATGTCCAGGGCCTGGATCTGGCCTCTCTGAGCCAGCATACACTTGTGTGCCAGCTCAGCCTCTGCCAGCACCGTCACAGGTATTTGCTACACGTTTGTAGAACATTTGCTAGATAGAGTGCTCTGTATTGTGCTCTCAGTGTCTTAAATTCCTACCATTTTAACAAGAGACTGTACGTTAGAATTTTTTTCCAACTACACATAATCATAAAGTCATAACTGGTTTATTAAGTAATCCAATTGTTCTCATTCATTTCTGCTTCAACACCTTTTCCCTAACCAGTCATATTGCTTGCTTCTGCTTCTCCATTTTCCCACCAGTGCTGTTAAAAAGGATATAGAATCAATACCAAGGTTCATAACTTCTAAATGTTCATTTGCCCCTTCCATGCTAGAAACACTGACGTTTAATTTATGTCCTTGAAAATTTTGTTTATATATGATCAGCATTACTTCCCCTCAAATCTGCATTGCTAAATATACAGCAAATACCATATCGTCCAAATTTTAACCAATTTTTACTAAAAATGGAAATAGTCAGACAGTGTTCTATTAGCAGAGAAGACATTTCTTTATTGTTTCAGTGAATGATATATAAATAGCTCTGATCTATTACAAGGAAAAATATTTTGATGGTGCAGTTTTAAGTGCTTAAAACTGTAGAATTAACCTCTACTTGGGTGGACCAATAAACATCTACATGTTCATGTTGAGGGATTAAGAAATCTGATGCATGTACCATTGAAGAGAAAGGGAAACTTGTCACTATCTCTCTTCATTCTGGATTGCAACTCATTAAAGGTAGTGCCTGATTATTCGCATATTTTTCATCCATGGATTTGGCTCAGCGCAAGTCCCCCAACTCATGCCAATCCCAATCAGGCACTACTGGAACCCTCCCGACCCAACCAGATCTCAGCTCCAGTTTGGTCCCAAGGGTTTTCTAAGGCCCAGATTTTGGGGGGGGGGGTGCCCAAATCCTCAGATTTGATTACCTATGTATTTCAGTATCCCTGGGGCTTCTAAGAATGGAATCCCCATGGATACCCAGGCCTGACTGTATTTCTTTAAATTCACATTTTGCTTCTTAAAAATGAATGTGTTTTGAATTACTCATTTTTAATACTTGACAAGTATCTTCTGCAATCTCTTTTTAGCTTCATAGAAATTATAGCATTTAAAAAATGACACTCAGTTTCCCTCCAGGTGGTAGAGAGAAGGGGTTTAACAATGTTATAATAAAATGACAGTACAAAGGAATCCAAAGCAGAAATTCACTGAGCTGTATCCTAAGAAGTGCATATGGAAGAAAGGCAATATTTTGCACTACATAACATGCAGTTGCACATGCAGAAGATATTGTACAATGAATTTTACATTTCACCAATGATATGCTGCACAACACATGTTGTGCACATGCAAAGGTGAGTCAGCATTCCATTTAGATTTGCATAACAACCTTGCACTTTCACTTCAGTATGCAGAAGTTTTCCTATACAAGTAGGAGGGCAATACTGGATGCAATCCATTATTTTATCTCTTATGGTTTCAACATCTATTCAGATTTGTTAATGATTTAGGGAGCAATCCTAACCTTCAGTGAGGCTGGCACAGTTAGGCCAGCAAAGGTTGGCTGGCACAAGGGCCACCATGAAGCGCATTTGGACCACTCTTGGAGTTAGGGAGGATGGCGCACATTTGTGTGTGATTTCGAGAGTGGACCAAACATACTTTACAGTGCCCCATCTGCTGGCCAAACTTTACTGGCCTAACTGTGCCGGCCTAACTCCAGGTTAGGATTGTGCACTCACTGATTTAGGACAGTTATTTCTTTTTACACACAACTTGGACATCATCAATGACAGAAGCCTCATGAGCTGCAACAACAATGTATAAGTGATTTAGGACATAACTGCACCAATAAGATTATACGAAAACATCTACCTCCATTTTCTTCTCCATTGCTGTTGTTTGTCTCAGCCATCTCAGTGCTATCCAACTCTGATTCACAACCTAAATCCAATGTTCCATTTGCTGGGCATGCAGAGTCTTCCTTCTGCATTTAAAGAAAAACAATGTGAACATGTTAGTTGCAACATTTCAAAAACTAACCTGTATCTTATATAAAACAATCATGATTTTTGATAGAACTATCAAAATACCTGCTTTACCAAGTCATACCATGTATTCTACTATACGATTATAAATCAAAATGCTGCTTAATTCATCTGTGAATGCAGGAACAAGCTTATTTAGAACTTCCAGCAATTTAATGTCATGACCGCCACAGAGAAGTCCCATATCATATATCGTTTTTTGTTCCCTTTTTGCCAATACTTGTTCTCCTGTCCATAACCACTCACCCTTTCTTTTAAAAATTTTATTTTAAAAATAAAATGTTAAATTAAAAACAATATAGCAAAAATTAGCTTCATAAAAATAATCTTGTGTGTGTGTTTCCTTGACCTACTTCACTCTTTTGCATATCAATTATCAAAAAACAATATTTGGTTAAGACAGCAATCCCATGCAACCTTCTTTGGGAGTAAACCCTACTGAACATAGGAGGGCTTACTCTGAGAAATCATAGGATTGTGCTGTAAGGAACCTAGAAAAGCATTCCATTCATCTAACGAAGTCATTTACTTGGATCATGGCTCTATCATTTCAGTTCCTTACTAAGTCTAGGATTGCAACACATAATGCAAGAAAACTCCCATGATAAAGTTTATAAATACATGTCTGTTACGTTTTGAGCATTATTACAAGAGAGTTTAAGAATATCAAGAACCTATTTGAGGTTACTGCTTATACATAAAAAACCAATCTAAGCTCTGAAAAGATAGAATTTTAACCTAGCCAAGTGCCTTTTCCAAAAAAAATAAAAAACAAAAAACACATACACATTTGTTGTCTGAAAGCAGGCAATGTTTACCTATAGTGTAAATAGTTTCAAACAACATCTGAATACAGTTAGAAAAGACTTTCAGATCATTTCCTCATCCAGCCTCCTTCAATCTAATTTGTTTACTTTCATGTTTTACTAAGAGTTACATGAATAATCTTTGGATGCCTTTATCTCTAAAAAAAAAAATTGGACTTACTTTGAGAGCATAAAGTCCTGCCTTGCCAGGGATCTTGAAGAACGTCCCATCACCTACACGAGTGTTAGTATGGAGCATTGCATTCAGACAAGCTAATGGAGAAGTGCCACTGAAAAACATAAACGGAAAAAAATAAAGCATGCTGAAATGGAAATGCTCCTAGCACTCTTCTGTCTTTCAGTTTAGTTTAGTTTCTTAAACCCATGCTTCCCTTTCGTTTCCTTTAGAAAAAACTCTCCCAACCCTGAAAACATCTACATTACAATAACAGGCCAGTTGAAACTTAATCATATGCATCTGTCCTTTCAGCTTCAAGCAAAAAGCCTGCAAATCATAATTATGTTATTTTCACACAGTAAACAGCACTACATTTTTAAAAGAACGATACTCCAAATATTTGTGAAATTACTTTGCAAATAACAGCTCAAAGCCTTATTTTTAGAGTATTACAGAGAATGTGACTGATGCACATGAATGATCAAAACTGTACCAAGTTCAAGGAGAGCTGCATCCCAAAGGATGAAAAGAATGCAACAAAAGAAGAATAAAGAACCCAGGAAAAAACACATTTAAAATTGCAAGGTTTTGCTATGGACAAGTATGAGCAGCATTTCCTTAACACCGCCAATGCAAATACACACATTTTATATGCTTCAGACAACTGTACAGTAATTTGAAGCTTTTTTAGGCAATGACCAACTTTCTGGGAAGAAAGTCCCTTTGATTTCAAGGGAGGTTACTTCCAAATTAAGTATTTAGGATCGATTGCTGCCTAGGAGACAGTCCATTCATTCATTCATTCATTCATTCATTCATTCAAATAGTATTTATATACCGCTTTTCAACACAAAGTTCACAAAGCGGTTTACAGGCAAATAGTAATAATTATAATAGATATCCTATGGAGAGTTATCACATAGTATGATGCAGGAATGCAATTTAAGGACATTTTGTAAGCATTGAAAGTCAGCAAAAGTTGGGCAAGCATATGATACAATGGAGTATCTTTTATATTTAGGACCAGACTTTATGCATCCCAGGAAAACAAGCCCTCTCCCAACCCAAAATTGGGAGATAATTTTGAGAAAATATTTGTTAAAGGAAGAAGATTAATGTGACATACTCACATTGAACCATGGTTATGTGCATATAAAGTGCATATATATTAGCAGTAAGTTAACCAGGCCCAAATAGTGGTGTGATGTTGGAGTAATAGTAGCTGCATGATGTTTCAGAAGTTTTATACATTCTGTTTCTAATGAGTTAAATTAAATTAAGTAATTCTATTGTACTAGGTACTGATTGTTTTGTACATTGTGTTTCAATGTGCTTTGTGGTTGCCAATGGCCTCATTGAGCCTTTTGACAAAAAAAGCAGAACATCTGTATTTGAAATACATAAATTCATAATGCAACAAAATATTGGTAATCACGATAGACGTAAACTATCTTGCTAGGTGATAGGTTATAAGGAAACTCTAGAAACGTTTGTGACGCAAAACCGGCTTATTCCATTTTAATCCTGACCATCCTTCAAAAAATTTAGTGTGGGGCTGAAATGGAGTTGGATCTAAGATGGAGTGTCACAAATGGGAGACATTTGGTTCACACAAGACATAGGAGAAGATTATTGCCAATCCTGCCTTCTCTCTACAGCCCCCACAACCCTTAAAAACATGTCACTGAAAGTTAAGGGACCCTCAAAAGCAGATTGGGGGGATGACGCAGGAGTCACAAAGGAAAGGAGAATTAGTGAACATCATATTTAAACACCACACCCCTATAAACAAAACTTCTGTTCATGGATCCAACCTATTGTATTCAATTATATGATAAGCCTGGACAGGAAGTTTGACAGGAAGTTTAAGGTAGGGGTGTCAAATTCATTTCATATAGTAGGCCGAATAGTATTCATGGAACCTGCTGGGGGCCGTAAATGAAATCATTAAGATGGCCAGAAATAAGCACTTTTTTCCCTCACACAGACTCATTAGCTGCAAATGCCAAAAGAGAAAACGTGCCAACCTTGATCATATTTTCAAGATATGGGAGAGCCTAATTATTACACGTCACCCTTTCAGCAGCACCACTTCTGCCACAGCATCACTTTGCAGCTGAGTGGCAGGCTGCAAAGTGATGCACCAGCAGGAGCAGCACTGCTGAAAGGATGGCCCGTGTGATCATTGCCCCCCCCAGCATCCTGGAAGCATCTCCCACCCTTCTTGGTCTGCCCCTTACCCCATAGTATTTCTTGCTTCCTACCCTCTTTCCAGTCAGAGCCTTGGTAGAAGGGTGACTCTAGGAGAGCCCAGTTATAATGGGAGCCAGATAAAGAGCTTCTGGGGCACTGGATCTGGCCAGTGGACCTTATGTTTGACACTACTGGTTTAAGCTGTTATGGTTCATCTTAAATTTCCTAGAGTGCAATCCAACCCTGGAGTTAGGCCGGCACAGTTAGGCCAACAAAGTTTGGTCAGCACAAAGGCCACTGTAAAGCACATTTGAATGATTGTCAGAGTCAGGGAGGATAGCACACATCTGTGCACTGGCCTATGACTCCGAGAGTGGTCCAAACATACAGTACTTTATGGTGTCCCTTATGCCAGTCAAATGTAAACATTAATTTATTTTTTTTACACAATCCAGATACAGTTGAGCACAGGGTGTCAACCATAAGCAGTAATCAAAGAGGGGGAATTGTATCGAGTATATCAGTGGTCTTCAATCTTTTTCATGCCACGACTCCAGCAAACACACACACAAATAACTGAAATATGAGACTAGGAGCGCAATCCTAATCTGGAGTTAGGCCGGCACAGTTAGGCCAGCAAAATTTGGCCAGCACAAGGGATACCATAAAGTAGGTTTGGACCACTCTCTGAGTTAGAGAGGCCAGCACATAGACGTGCGCCATCCTCTGACTGAGAGTGGTCCAAACGCT
Source organism: Lerista edwardsae (assembly GCA_029204185.1). NCBI lineage: Eukaryota > Metazoa > Chordata > Lepidosauria > Squamata > Scincidae > Lerista > Lerista edwardsae. The sequence goes on from JAJKFI010000031.1 coordinate 4,137,394, forward strand.
CTTTACGGTGGCCCTTGTGCCGGCCAAACTTTGCTGGCCCAACTGTGCCCACCTAACTCCAGGCTAGGATTACACTCCTAGTTAACTTTGAGGATTCAAGTCACGGTATCTCCAGAACAAGTGCAATATTTCTAACATGCATTACTTCTTTTCTTTATTGTATTTCATAACATATTCCTCAGTATAACGTTTATTTCATGTGACAAGCATATTCGGTCTCCTTTATAGACACTGAAGTCCTCATGCAAGATATTAAGAGGAACATATTAAAAATCAATTTGCAATATAAAGAAATTTTCTTTATAAAGCAGTGCCTAAAAGAATATTTCAGTTCTGATTTCAACTAATACAATAGCCTGGTTATCATGCAGTTAATGTAGCATTCATAAAGGAAGACGCATTGAAATTCCTTGTCTTTGTTCAGAAATTACGAAGCAGAATAGCATGTGACCTTCTCTACACATTATCTCAAAGGAGTGCATATCTGACATGTACGATAACTACATGTAGTCTTTAGCAAACCAACAGGAATGATCTTTTTTCCAGATTTTTTTTTCACTTGGAGTTATTAATGAAATTGGGTTCTTGGGAAAGCTCTTGGAACACTGCCATGGTGCAAGGAAAACTGAATAAAACATAGAATTTTGATCACCATAATAGAACATTAAAGAGTGAATTTTTGCTTCATTATTTTGGCTTCTTTCAGAGCTCTACCAAAGAGAACTATACACACCCATTGTCATAAGACTTCACATATACCCACTGTCTGCCTCCTTCAACCTCTTTGCTTCATCAGTGCTATCTCCATACCAATAGGTCAGTACAGTAGGCCCTTGATATCCGCACAGGTTCCTGGAACCACCACAGATAACTGAAATTCACAGGTATTCAAACCCACAGATTTGCGCCATTCCCAACCTCCAGACCTGACCGGAGCTGTGCTCTGTTGGGCCTGTACAGGCTGCATGTGACCTCCTACAGTCTCTGGGGGGTTCAGAATGGCCATTACGGGAAGAAGGATGCTACTTCTGGCTTTCAGTGAAAACCGGAAATGGTATTTTATGCCCTTATAAGGCATTCTGAGGCCCAGGGAAGCCCTTGGGGGGTTCAGTCACAAATCCATGGATATCGCAGGCCCACCTGTACTATGTTTAAAACGCAGTTTGATAAGCTAGGAGCTGCAAGTAAAGGTTGTTGAAGAAAGAGGAAAAAAACTCGGGGTGCATTACCAGATCCCTTATCAGATTGTGGTGAACATTTGGAGCAGAAGATATATGTGCTACTAATTAATAAACACAGGATGCAACTATGTCTCACGATTTCCTTTATTCTCTTGTATCAAACAACAGAAACCAGTATGAGCAAAAAAAATGTAAGGAGGAAAAACATATGCAATCTTTCATAATATATATTCAACTTTTTCTGATGACTTAAAGGTCAATGTTTCCTCCTCTGTAAGGGACAGAGGCAGGAAAATCATTATTAGAAGAAAAATATGGTACATAGGCATGAAGAGGAAATTTGGCAGGAATGATCAAAGTGTGATATGTATATTGGTTTCACAGATTGAGAAAAGCACAATCTAAAAAGCATAACAAAAATTTAGAGCACTCCCCACCACCATGCTGAAGCATAGCAAATACTTCTTGAAAGTCTGTCATGGCAAACCAATTGCTTGTGTACTTTATCAGATGTGTCCAAGGTTTTTGATTTGGGTTTGTTACCATGAATTAGCAGCCTCCCCTATGACAAAATTATCAGGATTTGTATCGGTAATGACTGCAAGCAAAAACCAAGTCAATATTTCGCAGGGCCTAAGAGATATTGAGGAACCTATGAAAACACATTTTTAGCCCTTTTCACCTCCTTAGGGTTCCAATGTCTAAAAATCCCTACTTAGTGAGTACTTATGTCATGGAAGGATTATACTCCCTGAATTTCATATTTCTAGGTTTACGGGTCCGGGCCAGGTTTTGATGAATCAGTCAGAACATTTGTTCATAGGTTCTGAAGTATTGCAGTTCTCAACACCTGAAGCTTACTGTATGTGGCTCTTTCCATTAAGCAAGTTTGGCCAGCTGTGCCACAGCGGGATAGAAGACAAAGTGAGGCTTTACCAAGCTATTGAGACCAAGCTGCATCCGTTGAAATTGGTCACACATCCTCAACCTACATTTTACAGCACCAACTCATCAATATACCCAATTTTGGACAGTGCAGGTTCTGCCTCTGCAGAACTAGGCAGTTGCTAGTGAACCCAACAAGGAATTTTTGATTCCTATTCCTAACTTAACCACCGGATGGAGAGCTTTTTCATCTACACTGCACTGTTGCATTGGATGGGTTCAAGAATTGGCTCCATTTGGCCTGAGACATTTCTCTCTCCCCATCCCATATAAATTAGAGATTAGAAGTATTACCCGACTCACCCCAAAATGGTTTGGGGATGTGCACACATTTGAGAAGTTTGTTTTTGGATTGGGGGCTGGAGGAAGTAGCAGAGGCAGTTGGGAGCCCTGGGCCACTTTCACTGCTACCACCTTCCCTTCCCCCTTTCCCAGGGCGCTCAGTAACATAATCTTGTGGCAGGGAAGGCTCTGGTGGCAGTGCAGTCATGGAATGAGTGAAGGCACCAAGCATTTTTCTGTGCCCTGGCTGCCTTGGGATTACAGGTCCCATCAGTTCCCGATGTTCTATGCATTCTTCCTAGACAAGGGGGCAATTCCTCCAGGACCTAAATTCACTCTGCATCTCTACCAACCATCAGAGCATTTGAATATGGCATCCATCATACCAGGTTTTACTGATGTGAATCAGTAAATGAAGTTATTCAAGATCCTTTTCAAGCCCTTCACACCTTGTTGTTGTTGTTCAGTCGCTAAGTCGTGTCCGACTCTTCGCGACCCCATGGACCACAGCACGCCAGGCCTCCCTGTCCTCCACTAGCTTCCGGAGTTTGCCCAATTTCAGGTTCATCGCTTCGGTGACACTATCTAACCATCTCATCCTCTGCCGCCCCCTTCTCCTTTTGCCTTCAATCTTTCCCAGCATGAGGGTCTTTTCTAAAGTGTCCTCTCTTCTCATGAGGTGGCCAAAGTATTGGAGCTTCAGCTTCAGGATTTGTCCTTCCAGGGAGCAATCAGGCTTGACTTCCTGGAGGATTGACTGATTGGATCTCCTTGCAGTCCAGGGGACTCTCAAGAGTCTTCTCCAACACCATAATTCGAAAGCATCTATTCTTCGGCGCTCTGCCTTTCTTATGGTCCAGCTCTCACATCCATACACTGCTACTGGGAAAACCATCGCTTTGACTATGCGAACCTTTGTTGGCAGGGTGATGTCTCGGCTTTTGATTAAGTTGTCTAGGTTCGCCATAGCTTTCCTCCCAAGAAGTAAATGTCTTTTAATTTCATGGCTGCAGTCACCATCTGCGGTGATCTTGGAGCCCAGGAAAATAAAGTATGTTACTGCTTCCATTTGCTCCCGTTCTATTTGCCAGGAAGTGATGGTTGCCATGATCTTAGTTTTTTTAATGTTGAGCTTCAAGCCAATTTTGGCACTTTCCTCTTTCACCCTCATCAGAAGGTTCTTTAGGTCTTCCTCACTTTCTGCCATTACAGTGGTATCGTCGGCATATCTGAGGTTGTTGATATTTCTCCCAGCAATCTTGATTCCAGCTTGTGAATCATCCAGCCCAGCCTTTCTCATGATGTACTCTGCATATAAGTTAAATAAGCAGGGTGACAGAATACAGCCTTGTCATACTCCTTTCCCAATTTGAAACCAGTCAGTTGTTCCATGTCCAGTTCTAACTGTTGCTTCCTGACCCCCATACAGGTTTCTCAGAAGACAGAAAAGGTGGTCTGGTACTCCCATTTCTTCAAGAACCTTTCTTCTTCACACTTAAGGACCAATGTAATTGAAGGGCTACTTTTCCATTCTATCCCCATCCCATACCTGCCTGTACTGTAAGATTTTTTAGGAAAACCCTTTTGCAGGTTCTGCCTCTTTCTGAACTATGGTAGGTAATGATCTGCAAGAGGGCATTCTTTATGATAATGCCTGCTCTAATAATTTTCTGCCTTGTAAGGTGTGACAGGTGTCCTCACTGGCAACGTTTCTGCATCAGCTAAAAACATGCTTATTCTAGAAAGCATTTGCTAGCTTGCTACAATTGCTGCTTGAAAATCTGATTTTCATTTTTCTCATGAGATTTTAACTCTCTCTCTCTCTCTCTCTCTCTCTCTCTCTCTCTCTCTCTCTCTCTCTCTGTGTGTGTGTGTGTGTGTGTGTGTGTGTGTCTGTCTGTCTGTCTGTCTGTCTGTCTGTCTGTCTGTGGGTGTAAAAATAGCATACATGACATGCAGTAAAGCAACTGTCAATCACTAATGGAGTTAGCAGGATCAGAGCAAACAGCAGATAGGCATGGGGTACAAGGCACCCCTTACTAGTTTCCAAACCTTTTACTCAAAGCAGCTGCTTCATCCTGCCTCATAGTTGGGCTGGCCCTGCTCACAGCATCACGCAGTGCGGAACATCTCTTAGAAGTTACACTGAAACTATCAAGTGAGTTGTCAGCTGTCATCACACACACACACACACACACACACACACACACACACACAACCAACAACCCCCAAAAGCATCCATGGAGGTATGAAATGCATTAATGCAAACTTACTTTCTGCGTAAGTAAGAACAGTTGCCAGTAACCCCACCAGACGCAAAACATGAAAGAAACAAAAACAAACAAAAAACAACTAGTTAGATAATAATCCAAACCCCTTCCTCCTTTTAAATATGCCATTGACTAGTTTGCTACAATTAAATCTTTTTCAAACAGCTCTCTTAATGTTGAACTAGCTTCATTTTTAAGTGGACTGTGTGACATGTCTGCACGGACAAATTCATTTCGAGCTTCCCTTTATATTCCCTCCATGTCAAACCCTCCCAATGTCTTGTGCCTTTGAGCACCCTCTGCTGGGCTCTGCAGCAAGAGTTAATTAACATGAAACAAAATTAACAAAGGAAAGCAAGAGCCATGCTACCGGAATTAAATTACATTCCAGGGTGGATAAAAATCGATGATTTTTAAAATAAAAAAATAAAAAAATGGATTTTTTTATTTAAATTGGATTTTTTTATTTTTGTCAAATTTATTTTAATAAAATCCTTTTGAAGTAAAAATCAATCTAAAGATAGTTTTCTATTTAAGATACATTAATAATTTAGTTTACTCAGCATGAAATTGAGCTTAGTTATGTAGCATGAGGCTGTATAGTCTGCAATATTTACATTTTTTGTAAACTCATTCAATGAATCCAAGCTCTGCAAGCTGAGATAACATGCACTGCATTGATGCAGTCACACAATTTCACAGTAACCATGAGATAAATCATAAAACAAACTTCAGGAATATTCCTTTATCCCATTGTTTTGCAAATCTATGTACACTACGAACTGTATGATTGTTGGAAGAGAAATGCATCTGTACCAGGTTTTTTTAATGTGGACCCAGCTGATATTCAGTTTAAGTTCTTTTGTTTGTTTTTTCAAAGATATTTTGTTTATGCACTTCAGTTACTAAACACTGATGTTTAAGCAAATACAATATGTAATATGTTATTGTTTTAATTAAATAAAAGAATTTGAGTAGATCTCCAACTATGTGTGATTAACCTTTTAACCTAAAATTGGTTCAGATATCTCTATTTTACTAACCAGATAGCTTATTATTCTAAATAGGAAACCTTCATTTTGTTTGAAAATAATATTAAAGATTCTAACTACCAGCAAGAATGAGTCCTTACGTTTAAAGAGCACCTGTCATTTCAGATCCATCATGGCAGCGCTTGTTAGCGGGCATCCACTCACCTGCTGCCCGCCACGTGTTACTGCCACATCACAAGCTGTCCCATTAAAGTGAATGGGACTGTTGGTGAGCCAACCGTGGGTCAGAGGAGGAGCCACTGTGGGACAGAGATGACAGTTGCTCTTTAAAAATTATGATTTAAATTGAGTTGATTTAAATCAAGCCTTTTTTACTAGTGATTTAAATCATGATTTAAATCAACTCGATTTAAATCAAATCCATCCTGTTACATCCCATTAGAAAATCTGAAAGATCAGTACAAATACAATGTATTTTATGAGTTGCACAATGAAAAATTACCAAAAAGACTCTGACAGACCTCAAAGCTGCTGTAGTGCTTTAATTATAGCAGGTTTTAGTCAAATGGATGCTTAGTGGTGCACCCAACATCGTGTTTTAAAAACTGACAACAGATTCCAGTCATCAACTTAAGTACAGTCCTAGCTTCAAAGAAATTACATGTCTCCTGCACAGCACATGTTCCTTGGCTCTCTTGCAAACTTCATAGCTTGTGGTGTATTGAACCACTGGATGTTGTCTATTTCACAAATTCTCATGAGAGCATCAAATAACGTCTGATACTCAAAATATGGCACTCAATAAAAAAAACTGTACATTAAATCTATCACAAAATATTTTCATAATCCTACAGTTTTCTAAACATGCCAGTTTAATCGAAGGACCAGGATCCAGGGAAAGGCTGTGGCACTGTGGGAGAAAATCATTCATACATAGTAATGTGTGGTTTCCCTGAATTCAGCTACCACTCTTACCTTGTTTTGAGTTGCTACAACTATTAAAAGTGTTATCATACAAGCACCTGATGAGCTGGCTGACTGGAAAAGTCCTACTCAGGCGTAATTTCAGTTTACATCACCCTCCTGCAACACTGAACCTTGAAAAAGCAATGTTCTTTTCATCCGAAAACTGGAAATATTGTTTAAAGGCGTTCTGATGCCAACAGAATGTTCTCAACAAGCGATGGGACATCGCACAAGGCTCTGGAGCTCAAAGTGAGTGGGGGGTGGCGGCAGTCTGTGGTCCTGGCCCCAGATGGGAAAAGGGCCAGGGACGTGACTGGGCTGTCTGATATTTGCCCATTACTAATCTTTGGTAGCTTCTCCAAAAATAGCAGTATAAAAGTGAAAAGATTCAGCCAGCCCTTTACTATACTAGAATAAGGGAAAGGAAGAGCTCTGGAAATGAGTAGAGCAGAAGACTTTGCATAGCTAGTAGCAAAAACAAAAAGTAAACCCTGAAGAAAGCATTACACTGGTCATCTGAAAATCAAATCACTTTTGAAAAGATCTCTTAAAACCATTGACTCTAACTCCCATACAATGTAGCATTTTATTCCTCCAGCTTCTGCAGAAATTCTTTCAAGCATTTTCTCCTGCCTTTTTTTAATTCCAACAAAGACAAAAACCACAGTTTCTAAGCAATGATAAAAATGATTTCCTTTACTGCCATTTTGAATGTTCACGTTTTAATTGCATGACTGATTTTAGAGTAGGAGCATTACAACACTAAAAATTACTACGAACACTGCACTGCAGAGGCAGTGTGAACTTCTAAGTTTTATTTAAAGAGATGATTGCTCATCACCTGTGGCAAAAGATTTTGCCCTGTACGTTTATTGAATAGATTTTTATCCTACCTTTCCTACATACACCAATGGAGTACATTATAGAGGAGATAACGTAAACATTAACTTTGATAAGGAGACTGCACAATATTTACCCAATTGCAAACATTTTCTCTTGTTACCTCCTTTCTCTCAGAAGGCATTGGGCTGATCACAGTCTTGCCAGTCTAGCACAGACCACATCTCCCAATAAAGTTAATACATACTAAAGCAGGAAAAAAAAAAGAGATGCTCTTCACCTAAATCAGGGCCTGCTGCCACTTCCTGCACCTGATTCAAATGCTTTCTGCCTCACCTAGGTTTTTGCCAGAGCCCTATAAAAACCCTTTTGTCTTGGTCTTCCGGTCCCAGCTGGGTCCCAATAAGGCTGCTGCTATTCCCTGTACTTCTACCTGCAGATGGCTATTCTCTCAGCTGTAACTCTTCTTCTAATGATGGAGAAAGTACCTCTGAGAAATATAACTGAGAAAGGATGGCTATGTACATGGCACTGACATAGGGAATGTACCTGTAATGAAGGAAATCCACTGACACAGCCAAGTCCATTATTAGTATGTGGTGTAGTATTCAAGTAATCATTATCGAGTAAACATTGAGTAATGCCCTAAGAAGAAGTTATGCCACAATAAACCTCCTAAACCAGTGGTTCCCAGACTGTAGGCCAATTTCAGGGGAGCTGTGAAGCACCTAGAGCAGCCATATTGAAAATTTAAGAAGAGGGGATGCTGGGAACAGGGAGGGCTGTGTGGTATTTCGCTTGAGTCAAGGTTGTACATAGGCGTTTATCCTTTCTGATTCACCTTGCTGTTTAGTTGGAAAATGGCGGAGAAATAACCCATTGAGTGCTGCATCCTCAGGAAAGCAGCAGGCTCTGGCGTTACAGTGACAGCACTTCCGGCCATGACAGCACTTCTGGTGGAACCGAGACACGTTGTCAGTCTAAAAAGTGGGTCCCAGTGCTAGAAAGTTTGAGAAATACTGTCCTAAACCTTTCTCCATTCCAGCCAAAATTCAAGATACAAAACAAAGCTAATTTTTCAGTTCTTGCTACACTGCAAGCTCAGCTTAGCAGCCCATGAGAAAACAGCTGTTCATTTCAGCCTCAGGTTTACAAATTTCATTGCCAGTTTCTCTTTCTCTCTAAGAAATAGAAAGCGCTTCTTTTGTCTGGGGTATTCAGAGTGTGAATGCGGAGATCTGTGTGGCTGGGCTTCTATTGTTCCATTTTAAAGAGTCAGCCATATAAACATCTTGGGGCTTTCAATATTATCACAAAAGCATGAAGTTGCTTCACAGGCCGGTTTGTTTAATTTTTTGTGGTGGTGTTTTTTTGTTCTTTTTGCCAAAGTCTCTGTTTACATAGGCATGGAATCTACAGTGTTTTACTGACACACCTTATTTTTACTGTATCAAGCCAAGCTCATGCTACCGAAATCATCAGTGAATCATGAGCTCCTTCATTATTTCATAACTAAAACAGCATGAATACATGAATCCAGGTCTGCTGCCAGATTCTAGTGCCCTCCCCCCAGGAAAAGCTCTATGGTGGTTCCCATCCTTGATTCACTCACTTGACTCCTGCCCTCTATGCTGTGCACTTACTGCCTCAATGATGCCTGACTGCCTAAGCAAAAAACAAAGGGGACTGAGGATCACTCTTGCACTAAAGGAAATCGACACAAATCTCCTATAACCTTTCCCAGGCTAGTGGGCACCACTGAGGAACAGTGTGTGCATGCTGAATGAGGTGCATCTGCTGCAGCCTGGCATCACTCAGTAAGCCTCCTCATTGGGTCCTGATATGCCAGGTAATGTTGGACAGCAGCAAATGCTCCTCCTTCCAGCTTTCTGCCTCTGCATTTTCAATTTTCCATGTCTGATACTACTGCTGCCACCATGATATGGTAAGCTAGGGCCTGAAGAGGTTTACCAGGTGGCAGGGGGCAGCAGCAATGGATGTTCCAGGGACTTCAGGAATTGGCTGGATGAGCCCTCCAGTGGGCATGGACCCATGAACCTGTTTCCAACTTTGCCAACCCCAATGTCATCCCTACATGAAACTAAGGCGAGTCAAGAACTGCCAGAATTATACCCTGCAATTAATCCTCCCTTGTATTTAAAGAGACTTGCTTCTGGAAAGTAAAATAGATTGGATGAGTACATTGCCAGATCTTCCAGTTAAGCCTCCTTTTGACACACAGAAATATGGAGGAAAGCAAAGTACTTTGGGATAGTGATACTCCTTACTTATCTGAAAGGCTGAATTAAGCCCTGTATCAGATGATGCAAGCAAGCAATTAACGATCTACTTAGAAAAGCTGAACCCTTGTCAAATAATAATATGAATATATTATTCATTACTCTGAGGCCACTAAATGACAAAGATGTCATTTTATGTTGTATCTTGCCTATATAATAAATGGTACAACACTAGAACAAATATTTTTCAGTAGGTACTGCTAAAGTGAAGTAAAAACATAGTCAGTCCTCGTCATAGGCAAATTTGCAATCTGCAAATTTGCTGATCTGTGAGGGGTACAATTGCCACCTACTCATTATTTGCAAACATTATGCACTCATGGCACGGGGTCACAAGCAGGCAGGTGGGAGTGAGAGAGGTTGTGACACTATGCAGGGGAGAGAGGAAGGGTCATCTCTACAGTATACAAGCCCATGGAGAATGAGTTGCGGTAATCATGCCCAACCACTTATACTCATTTTTTAGAAAGTTATCTGGATTGGGTCAGTTTTCAGCATCAAGCGAGCACTGGCACCGGCCAGTGGAAAATCGTTGGACACAACTGTGTCTGCTTCCAGACTTGCCCCACCATCTTGAGCACTATCTCAGGGACTCCAGTTGAACCTTCACAACTATGGCGATGATGATGATGATGATGATGATGATGAGAGGTCTCAGCAAGGCTACCTGAGAGCTGCTCTGGAGGTAGGGCAGCCTGGGTAGGAGCCAATGGAGGAAGAGGACATCTGAAGCAACCCCCTTCCCACTGCTGAATTTTGTTGTTGGGCCAGCAACCTTCAATGAGTTACACAGCAACTGGCTTCAATGACAGCCAGCATGGAGAAAATCTTCAATTGCCACAACTTTCAACACATCCAGGAATATCCAGCACAGAGGAAGTAGCATCAGACATTGTTGATGAAGCCCTCACAATCACCCAGCCCCTTAGACTTCAAGTTAAGATTCAGGTTTATAGAGTGTATGATGAAGAAGGTCTCCTGGAGTCTAACCCCATTTTTCCCCATAGACTTAATGAATCAGTATCCACTAATTTGGTATCCATTAAGTTTTCCAGGATAACCCTAGCAGATAATGAGAACTGAATGTAAGTCAAATATATACAATCAAGTATGAAATCAAAGTATGAATTATATAATCAAGTATGAATTTGCTTGTCTTTTTATTACAGATACACGAAAATCTTTTATATTTAAAATAATAAATTTGCATTTTAAAAAAATCCAAATTTCAAGTTCTCCAATAAAACAATAAGCATTATTATTTTTTCATGTATGATTTAAATTTTTAACCATAGATTTCTATTCAGCATTTAGTAGATTACTGTTTTAAGGCATGTGGAACACTGTAGAATCAAACAGCGAAATCCCCAGTCTGTCTGGGAGTAAGAATGCAGAAACCTCCTAGGAGAAATTTCATTGTGAAGTCAGTTTCCCTTCTTGTAATTGATTAGCTTGTGCCTGTTGGGCTGACCTCGTTTCCCAAATATATTATTTCACTCTGAAAACTGAATAAAATGTTTAATAGGTATGACAAATGGAACAGTGCTTTAATGCCAATTTTATGTGTAGGATACTGATTTCTTCATCTCAAAATTATTGTAAGAATGGATACTCTGATACACTGTTTATTTCAGATAATATCCTGTGTAGAATTAAGAAAAACGGTTCCCAGTGAGTTGCTACATTGTTTTCACATTCCAGAATAAGCAAAGAGAGACTAAAGCAATTTGATCTCACAGCAAGAAAGAACACCAGCTGTAAAAATCCAGGAGTCATATGAATATCCCCACTAGCAAGCTTTAATGAAACAAAGAAGTTGCATTTAAAGCATCTCATTTGCACTGAAAGTTGCAACTACATATGGATCCATATCAAGTTCCTTTTTACTGAGGATATCTGCACCTATTTCATTGTTAATTCTACAGAGAAAGATGTTAAAAACCAAATCTCACCAAGGATATTAAATATAAACTATTAAATGTTGCTTCTTTAGTATCCATCTTTCCCCCAAATTTCAGGAAACATTCCTCTTTATGTATAGCAACATCTCAAGTTAGTTACCCTATAAATCAGTTTTTGCATTATCCAGTTTTAAAAATCACCCGTATTAAAAGTTCTTTTTATTTATTTTTTACGTTTTTATACTGCCCCCCCCCAGAGCTCAGCGGTTCCAACCCTGCCCTCACAACAATCCTGTTAGGTAGGTGAAGCTGAGAGATAGTGACTGGCCCAAAATGACCCAGGAAATTTCATGGCTGACCAAAGATTTGAATCTGGATCTTCCAACTCCCAAACCACTACACTGCTTTATGAATGCTTCCCATTTGTCAGGAACCAAATACAATCTCTCCATTCTGAATCTTATTGTAAATTCAGATGCAATCATTAGATTTTTAGAAAAGTAGGAGGATGATAGGAAGCTACTTAGGACACCCATCTTGGGTTCAAAGTCTTTGGATACTGCTCAACTCCTTGCAGCCTGCCTTTCACCAGCTCCCCTGGTGAGATGGCTCCATCCCTTTACTTTCAGATATGTATCTTCAACACATAAGTGTGCCTTCATCTCAGCAACCTATGTCCAACCTATGTCTTGACTACCACCCAACTGTCACAACACAGCAAACAGGTGTTCTCACAAGCTCTGCCGGTGGTTGTAGTACAGCTTGCGTCTTATGAAGTGCACCACTGCTTAAACAAAGAATTGTGTAGAACTTTCAAGACAAATACGTTTACTTCAAGACAAGCTTTTGTTGACTAGAATCCACTTAATAAGATGCAAGATTGGCTACCCCTCCAAAAAACAGTTACCAATTAATTCTTAAGGACCTTCCAAAGGTATTTCAAGGCCTTCTTTCTTGGAATGATGTTTAGTGGTTTGATCAAGTTAAATCTGGATTAAGTTAAAAGACTTTTTAAAAAAATAATAATTCTTGTTTATTACATAAAATGCAACACCTTACATTGCTCACTCCAGCAGACACACTGATGTGTCTTGCTCTTTGGCTCCTCCCCTCTGAAAACTCTTTCAGTGGCCATTTTCAGTGGTCATTATAACAATTTTGTAACATTATGTAAGTACTGGTGCCTGAACTAACTTATTTCTCTCATCTTTCCCCAAACCCCATTTCTTGTTCCATATGTAGCATGTCTGATAAACTGTGTCATTCTACGTGTCATTCAATTGTATGCCGTTCTATGGTTGGATGACCATACACAAAGGGTGTTCATCAATGGCTTTGCGTCAACTTGGAGGACAGTTTCAAGTGGAGCGCTCCAGAGCTCTGTCTTAGACAGACAGGAGACTCCTTCAGGAAGACTGACAGAATGGAATACTGGGCTGAAATGCATAAGATGAAGTTCAACCATTACAAGTGCAAGGTTCTGCACTAAGGTAAAAATAACCAAAGATCAGCTATAGAACAGACGATACCTGACTTGGGAGCACAACATGTGAGAGGGATCTTGGAGTTGCAGTGGATCACAAGATGAGCATGCGTCAGAAGTGTAATGCAGCTGCAAAGCAGGTGAATGCAATTTTAGCTTGCATTATTAGAACCAAGTTGTGAGAAATTGTGCTTCCACTTTACTCTGCATTGGTCAGACCTCACCTGGAGTACTGTGTCCAATTCTGGGCACCACACTTTAAGAAGGATGCAGCCAAACTGGAGCGGGTTCAGAGAAGGGTAAAGGTGGAAGGTACTTGGTATGTTTAGGAAAGGTTGAAGGAACTTGGCATGTTGATTGGGAGAAGAGGAGGCTGAGATGGGATATGGTAGTGCTCTTCAAATACCTGAAGGGGTGCCATGAGGAAGAAGGAACACATTCTTCAAAACTGCCTCCAAGAATAGAGCTAGGTCCAACGGGTACAAACTGCAAGAGAAGAGATTTCGGCTGGACACCAGAAAGAAATTCTTGATGGTCAGGGTGGTTCGGCAGTGGAACAGGTTGCTGAGGGAGGTGGAGGATTCTCTCTCCCTGGAGATCTTCAAGCAGATGCTTGACAGGCACCGGCTGGAGATGTTCTGGGAGGATTTCCTGCTACAAGCAGGGAGTTGGACCAGATGACCTTGTAGACACAATTACGTCATGGATTTGGACAACATCCCTTAGCCTCAGGAACACACTACCAGATCAGGTCTTGGAGCGAGGGCTTGGCCAAGGAACTGTGTCTGCAGCCACCACTAACACCTGTTAGGGAAAACAAAACTACCACAAAACAGCAGGTCACTGCTCAGCTGGGCCCAAGGACAAAAGGGCAGGGGTGTGCATTGCTTACCATAGCAACAGGATTGCTCCCCCTCATCTCATCACTTCGCAGCAGCCCCGTTCGCTGCACTCAGGTGCATGCTAATCATTTCTTTCTCTCTGTTAGCTGGGGTATATGTGGCCTCTGCATGTGGTGCCATCACTGCCCCCCCCAGCCTTATAGCTATTGTCTCTCAGCTTCTTCTCACAACTAATGTCTGCCTGCCTGAGCATGGTGAGCAAAAATCAGGAGACTGATGTTGGTAGACTGTGAGGCAGTAGTTCTCGAAGTGGACTGATACTTGTAAACCTGAAGTGAGGCAGTGAGTAGCTTTGACTCCTATAACCAAACGTGCCATTGCCATTATACCCCTAGCTTTTAGCCTCATGGGCACACATACAAAGGGCAAACAAAGATAATGCAGGCAGTGGCACCACCACAGAGGCAGATCTAAGGGAGGGCAAAGCTCTAAGTTTTGCAAGAAGCCTTACCTTGCAGTGGAAATCATTCCTCTCCTGCACCATTTTAGCCAATCCTCACAGGGAAAAGCAACAGCTTGGCGTTGCTTACTGGCTACAGCAGCAAGGGAGAGGAGGGATTTACATGACAGGGTAAGGCTTCTTGCAACACTTAGAGCTTTGCCCTTCCTGTAGATCCCCTCTGCACCACCATTTTCTTACTAGCCCTCTCTTGATGCGTGAGCTGTGGCAGATGGCCACCCATATCAACTGCTGAGGCTGAGAAAGGTAAATAGCCCCCACACACTACTCGCATAGATACAAACATTGACTCAGACTATCTCAGCTGTGTAGGAAAGATAATATAAAGACTCCTGCAGTCGTGTTTTAAAATACAGAAGATGACTGCTGGCATGGAAATGAAGTACTGACTCAATCACATGCATAAAAAGCTAGGTTGAGCAAGGGCAAGAGATTGAGGGCCAGTACTATGCCTGGGCCACTCTTGTGCCCAGGCAGTGGCCATCATGGAAGTGCCATAATGGTGTCAGAGGAGAGGCCAGCCCCAATCTGCACTGGGCCGCTGCGCCACTCTAATAGCTGCTGTGAGCCCTTTGCAGTGAGTAGTGGAGAAGTGTCCCAGGGCAGGAAGGGGGCAAAAACGGGTGGGAGAGAGCAGCCTGGTAGCATTTCTGGCCTGGGAGGAGGGTGGAGATGGCAGCAGAGGCTGCCACTGAATTCTCTCTCTCCTCCTGCACCTGAAAGTCATACATGGGCTACTTAAATACAAACAGCTATTGAGCTGGTGCAGATCTGAGTAGCCCCGTAGGAACTGCCTGGTCCTGATACAGGGTAAGGGAACCAATGTTCCATTACCCCAGGGAGACCTCCGGCTGCTTACCTGGTCCTGCAAGATAAGCAGTGGCTGTTCCAGTACAGCAGCGGCCATTTTACTGCCGCTATACCACTGACCAGCTGAGCAGCATAGGATTGGGCTGTCATTTTATTTTTAAAAGGACTAGATACAAGCTGGAATTGAATTTCAAAGAACTCTGGGTCAGATCTGATCATCTTAGATGACCCTATACCCATCCCAGAAATCTTAATCTATTAAGCCATTATTTTCAAGCCTGCTCTAGGGAGTGATAGGTTTACATATTCTCCATCTAACGGCAATTATCTAGGCCAGTGGTCTTCAACCTTTTTCATACCAAGACCCCCAAACATAAATAATGAGACTGGGGACCCACCACCAATCCTGCCCCCCACTCTTGAGACCCAATCCACTGACCCCCTGTTCCAGCCTACCTTGTTTCCCCCCTTCTCTGTGTCTTCACACCAACCCTGTGAGGTAGCACCCTCAGAAGGCCTGGCTTTAGGAGGTACAGGGCAAGATAGCAAGAAGAGACTGTGCAGGGTGAAAGTCCCTGCTCTGTTTGAACACAAGCTTCATCACACTTTGTGTGATGTGACTATCTCATCACAGAATTACTTTGAATTACCCAGGTTTGTCACATACCATCATCATTCACCCACTTGGCACACTGAACCAGCCTCTATTTTTCAAACCTTGAACAAACCTTGAAACCCAAATGATATGCAGTATCTGCTAGGGGTGTGGTGATGCTAAAACTGAAACAATCTGAGAGCATGACACCATGAGGAACCATGTGCCCCCGGTTGGCACACCCCACCGCTGCGTGCCTGGGCACCCGGGGGGGCCAGGCAAGAAGGCACCCCCTCCGAGGCCTGGGCGGCCCACGCGGTGGCGGAGAAGGCAGCGGGGCGGAACTGATGGGCAGCCAATCGCGTGGGAGTTCCGCGTACGTCCCGCCCAGCGTTCCCCCAGGATGTTTGAGCTTTCCACCTGGTTAGAACACTACTAGGCTGCTCAAATTACATAATGTCATGTACGTTGTTCGAAGAAGCTGCTTCTCCTTAGCTTCCGTTCATGACCCCTAGGCAATACTCACCTCTTCATTCACAAGATTATGCTATAACAACTGCATTAGGAATTGGCCTGCCTCCAGTTTACTAAGCAAACTGGAAGGGAAACCAAAACCTGTTTTGGCTATTGCCCCAAATTTGATATTTAGCGTTCTCATTTAGCTCATTTTCAGTGCTTTGAAATTTTCTGTTAGAAACTTTTCAATCATGAAAGAGCAACAATACATTTCTGATTGAATACAGAAACCCAAATGGGTACGAGGAAGAACATGAAAGCCTTTGAAGTATCTGCAAAATGTATACAACTACAATTCTCTGTGTATCCCACCACCACTCCCTCCATACCAACCAAGTAGATCACCATTAGATACTGTCGAAATAAAGTATTGATTCATAGGATACCTTTTGTAAGTATCACAATAAAATACATTCAAAGCATGCAAACTGAAAAAACGTATTTAGGCTGCAATTCTATACCCCGTTCCCTAAGCTAAACTCTCTTTTGAATGTGACGAATCTGGGGAGCAAGGGGGGCAAATGCCCCAAGCGCTGGAGAGGAGGCAGCAGTGACACCAGCCACCTCCACCCCACCCCTTCAGTAGGAGCGAAGCCACTTCCTGGAGCAACCCGGAGGAGCTATGAAGGTCCTCCCATCTCTCCAAGAAGGGGCAGACAGCCCTTCATAGCTGTGTCACTCCAGAGCAATGTGGCAACAAAGGGCCACCCACCAGCGATGGGATTAACAAATGACCTGGGGGAACACTGGGCGGGACGTACTCGTAGTAGGAAGCCCGTGATTGGCAGCCCACGCGATTGGCAGCCTGTCTGTTCCTCCCCGGCGGCCATGCGGGCTAGGCCCGCTGCCCCCGGTTGGCACACCCCACCGCTGCATGCCCGGGCACCCGGGGGGGCCAGGCGAGAAGGCAATCCCCTCCGAGGCCTGGGCAGCCCACGCGGCGGCGGAGAAGGCAGCGGGGCGGAACTGATGGGCAACCAATTGCGTGGGAGTTCCGCGTACGTCCCGCCCAGCGTTCCCCCAGGATGTTTGTTAATCCCATCGCTGCCACCCACCCATTTGTAGCCACGCCCGAAGGTGCCTCCCCCGCCCCTACTCAGCTGCAAAGGGGCAGGC
Organism: Lerista edwardsae; assembly: GCA_029204185.1. Classification (NCBI taxonomy): domain Eukaryota; kingdom Metazoa; phylum Chordata; class Lepidosauria; order Squamata; family Scincidae; genus Lerista; species Lerista edwardsae. The sequence goes on from JAJKFI010000031.1 coordinate 4,154,953, forward strand.
GGCCCTTTGTTGCCACGCTGCATTGCTCCAGAGCAACATGGCTATGAAGGACTGTCCGTCCCTCAAGCTGGGTCACTTCGTAGCGGCACAAGGCCCCTGGGGGAGGGCGAGCAGCACCTGCATGTGGGGGTATGGAGGTGTACCCTGGGTGCCAACCCCCTAGGATCATCTCTGGACCTTACTTCTGAGTAGACTTTTCTAGGATTTTATTTTATAAATAAAATACTGCTAGAGTATTTTATTAGTATTATTCCATGGGTATGAAGACACATAATAGAGCAACTTGGTTGAAACTACACAAGTCTCACTCTGATGAGCGACTGCTGGCAAACCGCACATATGCGTTCTTGAATTTATAGAAGAAAGGCAACTATATTAATAACAGTATCCCTACCTTAAGCAAGAGAACAAAGTAAAGTAAAATCTACAAAGATTCTGCCTGCAGTCTCTCCTTTGTGCAATATTCAGTAGGCCTTTCAAACCCATCAGAGCTACAACTGGGTTGCTATCCAGTCTTTCGAAAGTACTCTTTAAGAATTTCGCTGAGTTCCCTTTCATTAGACAAAGTCCATCTTTTAAACATCACCTGCTATAGGAATGGTAACAATTTGTGCAACAGAGGATAACAGATTCATATAATGTAAGTATTCAAATAGAGTTTCATACAATAGCTACAAATATTCTTAACCCAATTCCAACTCCAGAGAAGCAATAGTGACTTAAAGAGCTAAGACTTGTAATAGCATAAGGAAACTACAAAGCAGAAGCAGACGGAAGGACTTCAATTCATAATACACTCATGGATTCAGGGCCACAATTATGTACCAAAAATTATCAAATATATACCAACAAAAATCCTACTTGTACAGCAGAACATTTTAACATTTGTGCAAGTGCACTTTTCAGAACGCCCCTTTTCCACATGTGGAAGTATATACTGTATTTGTTTCAGGTCCCTGAACTTGAGCTTCCTGCTGTGTGTCACAACATTGAAACAGCATGAAAAGGCAGCTGTGCAAGATATGTGGAGCACTGAGGTGCCCAAAGGAGTCACTTGAAAATGCAGCTGCACAATGGCACCTCTATAGGACAAGCCAGTTGTGTGTGAAGATACTTGCTAACTTAACAATGACTTGCATCCCCATAAGTAATGGGTGAACCTGCGGCAGCAGCGTACCAGAGCGTTGAAGTGCTCTAGGCAGGAACAGAATTACATCATGTGATGTCATTACATCACATGCTGTCACTCAGAGGATGGGGGAGCATGCACACACTCACAATAGTGTGAGTGTTGCCAGCCATGGTTGCCAGTGCCCGTGCATTCCTGTTACACTTCCTGACTCAGGAAGCCAACAGGACCGCATGCCGCCTGGGTGCTCATAGCCACAGTTGGGCAAAATTGCCCAAAATGTGGCTGCGAAGGCGCATGCCTGCCAATTGTATTCCCAGTCAGGGGAATTTTGCCAGACCAGCTGCTGCAAGGGTGTGTGCTTCCCTGACTGGGGAAGCAACTGGCGCACACGCTGGTGCCCCCTTCCTTTGGTGCCCATAGCACCTGCCCTGTCTTGCCCTAGGGCAGGTCTGCCAATGACTTTTTGGTGATGCTAGTCATTGTAAAGTTAATAAGCGACTGTCTTTTTGGCAGCAATTTTTGAAAGCAATTTTTGTTTAGAAGCCTCCACAGAACAGCTGAGGTTTTTTTTTTTTTTTCCCCAGAATACTATTCAGCTATAGTTTTCATAAGTGGAAATATGTTCAAGCCAGTGCAAGACATCATCGAAGTGAACCAAAGCCATCAGTGGAACCCCATTCTTCAATTACTATGTCACAAAGGTCTCTACCTGCAGAAGCACATCACATAAAGTGGCTGTTAGCCAATGCCATTTTCCTGCTTGCTAACTATACTGAAAAGAAAAAGTATATCCATAGACTTTGACCAAGCTAAAATTAGTTGTTACTAGGCCTCCTTTAAAACAATATGCTTAATCCTATACGGTTTCATGATATTTCATCACAATTTAGCAGACTAGCAGCACAATTTTATGCATGTCTACTCAGAATTACGTTCTGTGTGTTCAATGGGGCTTAGGCTTATTTCCAGGAAAGTGTGTATCGGATTGTGGCCTTCATCATGAACAACTTTAGCCAGGCAGAGACCACTGTTTTCTTTAGGACGACTTCAAACTTATCTACAAAGGAACACTTCCCAAACTTACCGAGCTGGCAACACCTTTCCAGGAAGTACTCAAACCAGGAAGTGAATAGCGGAAATGCATTTTGTGTCATGTGATGATGTCACCATCCACTTCTAGGTTCAGCTACCAGAAGCAAGCCTAAAAATAGTGGGAAGGAGGCCAAGACGGAGGGAAGAGATTTTCCAAGCACATGGTTTTTGCATGTAGCACCTCTACCCGCCACGCCAAGCCTTCCGTGGCTATGGTCTTGCTGCTGGATAGCAAGCCTAATGGAACTCCCTGGGGAACGCCTTGTGATGCCCCAGAAAGTCATAATACACAGATTGGGAACCACCACCATAAAGGAATGACTTCATTCCTAGTATCTGTCTACGTTTTTTTATAATGGATCTCAATTTTCCTAACCAAAATACTTACATAATAGAATACTGTAATACAACATTTAAAAAAAAAAAAAAAAAGAACCATCAAAAAATTGAAATAGTCAAATTTCCAAACAAAAAACAAAGTCAGAGCAGGAATCAGAACAATAAGGGGTGCACACAACAATCCCAGAAGTGGAACAACTGGAACATGGGTGCTCATGGGGCAGAAAGGAAGGATAAAAATCAAATTTAAAAAATCACAAAAAAACTTGCTGAAACTAAGCTTATGCATCTTTTCTAAACAGCAACAAGGTGGGGATGGTGTTTATCTCAACGGATATAGAACTCCTCAAGTTATGCACCACAACAATCTTTTCATAGGTATAGAAAACATTAGTCTTCAGAACACCAAAACTATTTATCCTTGAAAGGTTTTTTTTTAAAAAGATTCTCCCATCTAGGTACAGAGTGGAGAATTTCCCAGATGATGATGATTTTACAATGGATAGTCACAACAGGAAATGTATTTTAAAAAAATGAAATGCATTTTTTTCGAACAGATCTATTACAGCACTTTTCAAATGTTTAGTATACAGGGAGAGTGTCTGTACTGGAGAGACAACATCTGTGAATTATGCTGCCGACAAATGTTCTTCATGGGAAGAAAAGAGGGTGAGGGCCACCAAAAGCATCTGAAAAAGACTTGTGTGTGCATACTTTCCAACAGAGATTACGTGCATGTTACAAATCAATGTTGATTTCTCAGATGCTCTTATATTTATTTTCTCCCTACTACATTTCAGTTTCAAAAAAGGAGAAGAAACTATCAGCTAAAGACCTGGATACCTTAGCTCAGCAGTTCCCAAACTCTCCAGGAGACTGGGAGCTGCTGTACATTTTTGCAGGCGACGGTAAAGGCAGCAACACAATCCCTGGGTCTCAATCCCCAAGCCTCAGAATGTATAAAAATAGCAATCGCAACCCACTTTCAGTTTGCTATCGCAAAACCGGAAGTGTGTCGCAAACACTATTTTTATACATTCTGAGTCTTGGGGAGCACCGCAGAGACATCTGTAGGGAACCCTGCATGCCATTTATTTACTGCTACTATACTAGTAAATAAAACAAAGTCACTATCGTCAGGAGAAGGAGACATTCATCCCCTTCCCCCAGGTTAAGGGAACAGGGCTCCCAGTGGGTCTCCTCACATCAGGACCTCCATGCCGGTGGTGAAGGCCACCACTGGTCCCACCCCCTGCTCTGCCTCTCCCCCGCCCAATAACACCCTCTTGCCCGGCCCAGAATCAGCGCAATACCAGTAGCCCCTGCACTTACCAGCCGCTGGAACTATGTTGCTGCCTCCAGGTGGTGGGCACAAGCATTAGGCCAGTGCTGGCGCTAAGGACTGACTGCCAGAGCTGGAAGTGCCTTGCACCACTTTTTCTATACCAGCAGTGTACATCTGTACCGCCCGCGCTGGCAAGCTTAGGATCGGGCCATCAATGAGCTCCTGCACTGCGTGATGCAAACCTAGTGACACCTCTGCCTCTTGACAATTATTATCTTCAGGCAAAATAACAGATGGTTAGGTGGAAACTTCCACAAACAGCCAATATACAGATTACCACTGGTTCATGAATAGAAGCACACACACACACCCCAAAAAAATCAAAATAGAACAAAACCTTCAGTATTAAAAGTTAAAGACCTTCAAATCAATATAAGCCACAAGCCCTTCATTGATCTATGGCATGTTGGGGATCACCTTTACAATCTATTCAGCCAGCAACAACAAAACCTGCCAATATGTGTCAGTTTAGTATTTATGTACTTCTCTACTGAGGCTACTACTCTCTTAATCCTAGTGTAGAAGTAAAGACAGGAAAGTGGCAAGACAATGCAGAAAGAGGTCTGCATCAGAAAACAGCTGCCACAAACAAAACAGTTGGGTTAGAGGTATTACCAAACCAACATTTTGTGTTAGCAAACTTAAAAAAAACAGAATCTGAAATAGAAGGCTCTAATATAATAATCCATTCCTTACTTTAAGACAGGTTTTTTTTTCCCCAAAGGCTGCTATAGCTTCTGCCTTTGGTTTGGGGCACACAGCAAGGATTTCACAATTAAATGGTGGTTCCATGACCTCACAAAGGTAAGAAATGTGATTTTGGCACTTTTTTCTTTTTTAAGGGCATTTAAATGATGACCCCAATATGCAGTGGGGGGCGGTTCTGAAACAGAACTCCAGCGGATACCAAGGTTGCACTGTATTTATCCCCTCATCAGCACGTTACTGTGGGGCGGAACAGTCAAGCTTCCTCATCATGTGCTAAGGGCTGGATAAAATCATCTGGAGGGCTGGATCTGGCCCTGGGGCTGGGGTTTGGAGACCCCTCCTTTAGTGCCTGAAACCAGTAGTGAGTCCCCCTTGCACACAGAAGATTACATTCAACAACAGAAGCAAGTGCTTTGTTTATGGCAGAAGCAAGTGCTTTGTTTATTTTTCACATATTTATACCACCCTTCCTCTAAGATAGTGGTATTCAAACTGTGGGTCAGGACCCACTTGGTGGATCACAACCTGGTGCCAGATGAGTTGCAGAAAGCTGGGAGCAGCCATCTTGGAAACTGCAGACCTTACTCTTGCTATATTCCTTTGTGAGTGTTAACAGTTTGCATTTTCAAATGAGGATTTTTTAAAAATTTTGTTTTTAGTTCAGTGCTTTTACATCATATTTTATCCTAATTTTGCTTTCTGTCAGGGACAGCACTTCCTTCTTGATGATGTCACTTCCTGCCACAACATCACTTCCAGGTTAATGACATCACTTCCAGTGGGTCCCAACACAAGTGCCATTCTAAAAAGTGGGTCCCGATCTAAAAAGTTTGAATACCACTGCTATAAGCAGCTCAGGATTATGTACTTCGTTCTTCCCTTCCATTTGTCCTTTCAACAACCCTGTGAGATAGATGAGGTTGAGAAATAGTGATTGGCCCAAGATCACCCAGGAAGCTTCATAACTGAGCAAAGGTTTGAACCTGGATTTTCAAAGTCTAAGTCCAAACCACTATACTACTTTGCCTCTCATCTTGTTTCTGGGGCACCTTTAAAGAGGTACACACAATGCTTTTTTATGTAATCCCAACAAGGACTTCCCTAATCCCTTCAATGGAAAAAGCAGCCCTGCGGCACAAACAGAACTGAAATGAATGAATGTTAGGCCTTGAATCCAAAATCCTTTCTCAGTCAGATTGCTGTTCTAGGTTCCACTGTTCCATGCACCTTTTTCCAGAGGCACTGCCATTTTGCACAGCCCCACCACCAAGGCAAGCAAAACACTCTACTGGGTATAAACACTTCTAAGGCAACCTGAGGCCCCTGCCAAAACCAAATTGGTCAGCTCCTCAATCTTCAATGCCTTGTTCGAAGAACTCTGGTTCCCATCTTGACCGAACCTTACCCACAGCATATGAAGTGCTTTATACCAAGACAGATTATTGGTCCACCTAACTCAGTGTTGTCAACCCTGCCTGGCAACGACTCTCCAGTGTTTTAGATAAGAATCATACTCAGTTGTACTTGGAGAGGCCAGAAATTGAACAGAGACCTTCTGCACACAAAGCAAGTGTTCGTCACTGAGCTATGGTCCCGTTTCCAAGTCAATCCTTTTGATCCTGATTCCTTTATTTGTTTGTGCCATCGCCCTCATGCATTACTGGACTCAGCTCACTTCTGACATCACTTGCGTAGGGTGGCAGACAGAAAGGTTGGGGGCTCATTGGTGCATCCCCCATTTGATACGCCACATGAATATTTCAAGACACATGGGCGGGCGGGCAGGCCTTGCCAGCAATTGACGTCTGCACAACTACCAGACTTAGACCCTGATTTGCATCTTTATGACGCCCTGATCTACAACCTCCTCCATACCATGCCTATCTTCCACCGCAGATGTGGGCCCTTGATACTGTACAGAGAGTGGGGGTCAATGGGCAATTTTCAGAATGGAGAGAGGTGAAAAGCGGAGTGCCCCAGGGATCTGTCTTGGGGCTGGTGCTTTTCAACTTATTCATAAATGACCTGGAGACAGGGATAAGCAGCGAGGTGGCCAAGTTTGCGGATGACACAAAACTTTTCCGGGTGGTAAAAACCAGAAAGGATTGTGAAGAGCTCCAGAAGGATCTCTCCAAGTTGGGGGAATGGGCAGCCAAATGGCAGATGCGTTTCAACATAGACAAATGTAAAGTGATGCACGTTGGGCAAAAAACCAAAACTTCACCTATAGGCTCATGGGTTCTGAGCTGTCTGTGACAGCTCAGGAGAGAGATCTTGGGGTGCTGGTGGACAATTCAATGAAGGTGTCGACCCAGTGTGCGGCAGCAATTAAGAAGGCCAATTCCATGCTTGGGGTAATTAAAAACGGGGTTGAGAATAAAACAGCCAATATTATCATGCCATTGTACAAATCGATGGTAAGGCCGCACTTGGAATATTGTGTCCAGTTCTGGTCACCGCATCTCAAAAAGGACATAGTGGAGCTAGAAAAGGTGCAGAAGAAAGCGACAAAAATGATTACGGGGCTGGGGCACCTCCCTTATGAAGAAAGACTGCAGCGTTTGGGGCTCTTCAGTCTAGAAAAAAGGCGCCTGAGGGGGGACATGATTGAGACATACAAAATTATGCATGGAAGGGATAGAGTCGATAAAGGGATGTTCTTTTCCCTCTCTCAAAACACCAGAACCAGGGGGCATCTGCTAAAACTGAGGGTTGGGAGAGTTAAAACAGATAAAAGGAAGTATTTTTTTACCCAGCGGGTAGTTAATCTGTGGAACTCTTTGCCACAGGAGGTGGTGATGGCATCTGGTCTTCATGCTTTTAAGAGGGGATTGGACAGATTTCTGGAGGAAAGGTCCATCGTGGGCTATAGGCAATGATGGCTTGTGCAACCTCCTTACAAAGGTGGAGGGCTACTGGTACTGGGTGCAAGGGAGTGGCAACAGGATGCAAGCATCTTGTTGTCTCATGCCTCCCTGGGGCACCTGGTGGGCCGCTGTGAGATACAGGAAGCTGGACCTTTGGTCTGATCCAGCAGGGCTCTTCTTATGTTATGTTAGTCAGTTAAAACTATAGGCAGCAGCTAACTGATCTATGACAACTGGGGGAAGACTCATACACTGAAATTCAATGCAGATAACTTTAGAATACACTTAGAAGTTGTATGCTGGGAGGCTGTCTGTTCCTTCTTAGAAAATCTACTTTCTATTCTAAGAAACATGGCTTTAAGTTGATTAGCTCAGTGCAAACACGAATACTCCCATTATCCACTGAGCCTGTGCAAGTCTGGGTTTTTTAGTGGATTTGGTTCAATAAATATATCAATTTCACCTATTTTGTTTCTCGGTGTTTCTTCAGTTAAAGCATAAATATCTTTATACTATCTTGCCTCCAGAATTATATAGTAACACCATCTATTCTTGGCACTTGTGAGAGTAGGTGCTGAAGTTTATTGATGCATCTGTACAGCAGGTTTGCAACACAAGACAAACTGCACCATAATACAATTCATGCAGAAGTAAACTGTTTTTCCCCTTTCTAACTTGTCTTTGAGAGCTTATGCATTTCCACCACACTGATTTTATCTTTCACTTTTTACAGTGCTGAATGGGTCATTTATGCTAGCTAATGCTTTCCCTATAATTTTCATTTTTAAACACAGTTGGCTGCTTCCTTCCCCCTTTCTGTTCCAATTACTTTGGCTTGCCATTTTCCCTCTACCCAATCTCCACACTATACATTCTATACAATGCATTCGGTTGTGGGAATAAATATGGCGAAGACCATATTGGCATCATCATAAAGCAGCACTGCTTTTGTAACTGAAAAATCAGAATAGGAGCCAGGGTTCAGTGACTTCATTTCGCAAGAAAACAGGAACATATTTCTTAATGTGGTGCAGAGTACAAAATAACTGAAATAATTGCTGCCTGGCACTTCATTTTCTTGTCTGCATATTTACATATCTGGGCTCCCACATTCTTTCTTTCTCCCAGACTCTTTTGCACTTGCATCAAAGATTAATACAGACTGCATGGCTAGGACTTCAGGAGCAAAACTCTCTCTCTGTCTGTCTCTCCTTCAACCTAAAGCCATTGCAATTGCTCGCAGTGCTGTTTCCCCCAGACACTCACTTATTATAGTTTATTACACACAACTATCTAATGTACAAGTAAATTGCATAGTTATGTACCATGAATGACTCGGCACTCCATTTTTACTCTCTTAGAAAATGCTACTGTATAACAAGTAAATGCAATACAATCTCTTTCTTTGCTAGTTTCTTCAGAATTAAAGGGGCAGGGAAGAAATCAAACCTTAAGAATTACTGTCCAGAGATTTACTGCCCCTCTTCACCTAGCCTTTATATTTAGGAAGGTACTTATAGGGTAATCGCTTTGCAGCTTTCAAATATACCTGGACAGTATCCATTTTCTGCACTTACATGAGGTTTGACCAGGAACATCACTGCAGTTGTATTTTTTGTTTTTGTTGGTGGTTTAGTCTAAGAAAGCAACAAGATTATTCTCTGAGCTTATTGGACTTCTTGATGGTATTTGTATCCTTAAAGAACAGGTCTTGATGGTGCAGTCATGGGTGTAGTGAGGCTGGAGGACAGTAGAGTTCTGCTTCCCACTTCTTTGGAGAGGGAGTAATTATGTCGGGCAGTGACGTGCTCTGACACCTCTGCTCCTCCTGTGTCTATTCAGCCCCTGCCGACATCTCCCCCATGCTTTTTAACAGCTACATGTTACCGCTACATTGAATCACTGGGGGAGATAATCCATGAATTTGGAGTGGGTGTCACCAATATGCTGATGAGACCTAACTATATTTCCTTGCCATCTCATTCCAGGGAGGCTGTGGAAGTCTTAGGTTGCTGTCTGGAAGTATGGATGAGGTTGTATGTATGGAAGTATGGTGTTGGACTATGGATGAGGGACAACAGATTGAAATTGTATCCAGAAAAATGAAAGGTCTTGCTGAAAAATGAAAGGTCCTCAGTGCAGATACTGCCTATCTGCAGATACTGCAGGATCTGCCCATTCTTAATGGGATTGCACTCTCCCTGCAGGAACGGGTTTGCAATTTGGGAGTGCTCCTGGACTCATGCATCTCCCTGGAGAGCCAGGTGGCAGCAAGTAGCTAGGGGGCACATTTGCCCACCTTTGGCCGCTGTACCAGCTATGGCCGTACTTGAGTTTACTGCACCCGACTATGGTGGGAAAGTGACTTCAAGACCAGATTACTGTTAACACACTCCAAGTGGGGCTGTCTTTGAAGATGGATAGTACAGAATGCGGCATCCTGGCTAGTTGCTGGAGCTGGGTGGTTTGACTCTGTTAGACCACTGCTTCGGCGACTGCAGTGGTAGCCAATTACTTTCTGGGCCCAATTCAGAGTGCTGGTATTGACTTCTAAAGCCCTTGATGGTTTGGGTCTCAGTTAACTGAGGGACTGTGTTACCCATACATTCCAGCCCACCCTCTTAAGTCATCTGAGGCAGCTCTCCTACAAGTGCCACTTTTATCCCAAGTTAGAGGGATGGCGATGCAGGGACAAGGGTTCTGTATAGTGGCACCACAATTCCCTACCAGAGGAATTAAGAACTACCCCATCCACCATGGATTTTTGGCAAGGGCTCAAGACATTTTCATTCCATCTGGTGTTCGAGTGATGGATTGATTTCTGTCCACTACAGTTGTGGACACAGCCAAGGAGCCGCTCCGGGGCAAGGAACAAAGAGTGCTGCTCCCTCCACCGGCTCCTCATCGCTGCCTCCCTCCCACTCCACTAGCATGACATTCAGGGAACATTTCCTTTCCATGCTCCTGCCTTTTGAAAAAGCACAAGTCAAGAGAGAAGTTGGGGAAGAGCAGTAGTGACTCTGCCATAAGCCTCTCTAGTCTCTCCTGCTCCTCCCATTCAGTTGTTTCCCTTTTCAAAAGGCAAGTGTGCAGGAAGGTGTCAGTGGTAGAAACTGGCCAGGAGGAAGGTGGAGGACTGCAGAGGAGCAATGATGACAGTTCCTGCTGCAGCACTCTAAAATACAGGGTGGGAAGATACAAACAGGGTGGGAGGAGGAAAAGAGAAAGCGAGGCAGCGTGAGAACGAGAGGAGTGGGTGGGTAGGTAAGTGAGCAGTAGAACAGCAAGACAGCAAGGGAAAATGAGGGAGGGAGACGGACAAGTGGGGCTGATTGTGATGGAGCAAGTGACGCAACAAAGGGTATCCATCCATTACATCAAAATACTTCAATTTATACCAATATAGTTCAGGGTGCATCAGGCATCTTTTGCACGTTGACCCCAAAAACGAAACTTCCTGATCTCGCCTTTTTACTTGACTTACTTGACTGCCTAACTTAAGAGCTGTAATAGGGTTGCTCTCTCTCACACACACACGGCTATTGGGAAGTGGTTAACGTGTGTCGCAAAGAACTTCTGTGCTTTTAAATATATCACTCCATCACTGGATGTATTGTGAAGATAGGGCAGGGGGTTCCCAAACTGTGTGCTATAGATAGGGTGCCATTAGCATTCTTGAAGGGGCACTTCAGGATGACCCTGAAGGCCCGTCGCCCCAGCTCTCCGGGCCAAGATAGCATAAGAATCACACAAGATCTCATGTGATTGAGCCGCTAAGACTGTAAGTTTGGGAACCACTGGAGTAGAGATCCAGGACTCTCAAACAGCCTACTCCCTGGAAGGACCAATCAACAATTGCTTCTAATCTTCTTTTCTACAGGGTGCTCCTCTTCTGTTAAGCAAATATACAATATTAGGCAACCAGGCAAGAGCAAATGGAGATAAGGAGTGTTGGGCACAGCATTCCCTATAAAATTAGTGCCCGCTACTTGAAGCTTGGCTTTCCTGGAAGTCCAACAAGGACATATCATGCCATCAACACGCATTTGGAGATATCACTGTGCAGCCACAGATAGGGTCCCCACAGCAGCATGAGCTCCTTAAACAAACACTGGTTGTGCCACCACTATGTTGTCCATATCCAACTGCCCCTTCCTTTAGTCCTACTCAAGCTGCAGCCTCTGCACTTACTCTTTTTCTGGTTATGGAGCAAGATTAGATGTATATAAGCCAACTGAACTACAATTCAGACAAAGCTGATATACAATTGTTAAGACATTCATTGACACTCACAGAGGGGGCATTCAGATTCTCCTGAATAGTATGTAGCCCCCACATCTGCATCTGAAAACCCAGGGTGTAACAAACAGATGCAAGTGCCTGCTAGCAACTGCATCTGGTGTTAGTGATCCAATCTTTTGACATGGGGCTGGTAACCATTAGTCATGCTTTCACAAGACGGTACTGCTGAAATATGTTCTGAATGAAGCTGGCCTTGAAGATTGTTCAGAACTTCATCTTTGCCCAAGTCCTGCTCTTCCAAACAGCAAGAACAGATGCATCAGAAAACATATGATAGAAACCAAAAGGCAGGAACAAATGCTATCATTTTCAATGAGATTAGGGTTACTTTTTGTCCTTTTGGATCTTGGGTCCAATACCAATCAAGTAAAATTCTTCTATTTGTAACATTAGTCAAATACTGTATGTAGGTTTCCTCAATGAGCGTAGACAGGCCCACAAAATGATCTCCAATGTATTATTTGCTGATTATGAACAGCAAATCAACCACTAATTAATTTTTCCCCAAACACATTTTAAAATATATAAATGCTGACCTTGTTTCTTTCAGCCCTTCTTTCTGAATTACTTCCAATATTTGCTTTGCAGTCATTGGCGAGTTCGGATGCTTTTCCAGTGCCTAAAAAGAAATATATGCGTAAGGTGGTATAAAAAGTAATTATTACACACATTTCAACTATTGCGTTGTCATGCACTTTGCAAAATGATTTGCTTAGAGAGGGAAACTGTAGTGTCAAAGCTGGGGTCTTCTAGCAATTGCAGAACAAGCAACTGCAGCTTATAAAAAGATTAAGCTGATAATCATGGGCATCGACCGATTGAAAGCACGGGAAGAATCTTGCATGGCATTGAACTAGAAGCACAAAACCTATTCAAGATTACCAGTGCAAAGTCATTTCTTTCAGGTGGGGAAAGTAGGGAGGTAGATTTTTGCGGCCACTTGAACAGTTTAAGGTCACTAGTATTGCACTTGCAGAAAACCCTTCTGTCTGCAATAAAGGGGCTACTCTCAGAAATAACATGATAGAATTCAAAATTTAAAGATTTGAAAAATTATTAATATGAAACAAAGTAGTTATAAAGCATCACGTTGCTGAAATATACTTTCCAGTTCAGCTCAGTTTTCCACTCCCTTGCCTTCTACGAAGAAATCCAACAAACAGTCCATAATTGGGCTTAGCTAATATGGCAGTTTCTGCTCCCTTTGCTACCTTTAGCAGTTAGTACCTCCTCCACTGCTTTTCTTCTCATCCAAAAACAATACCAATCATGGAATTTAAACAACCAAGCACACCCAGTGGTGACAGTATACACAGCCTCTGATCATATGAACCATTTACAATTATAACCTGCACGTCTACGTCAAGGAGACAATAAGCTCAGCATCTATGCATAATCGCTCCTGTTGCTCTCCTGGTAATGAGCACCAAAACAACTATGGACATGAACGCAATACAACCTTTCCTTAGGAACCTTCGATGCTAGATCAGTATTTACTAAATGTAAATAACTGAACAGATCCGAGAGATTTTTTTAAATTAGTGCCAACTGTGGATTCCCAACTCAAGTGGGCTAGTGAAGTACAGGTATGCCCCAATAGCCACTGATTCAGTATCCACAGTTTCAGTTATCCAAGGATACCATGGATAATGGGAAGCCTATTAAAAAGATAGGGGAGCATTCAACGAATCTCTTTTTTACCTTGTTGTAGCAAAACCACTGATGTTCCCATTATCTGTAAAAAGGCATCCCCAGTATCCACCATTTCAGGTATTCACAGAGTGGGGGTGGGGACAGACAAAACCCCAGCGTATACTAGGGCATGCCTGTACTGCTGATTCATCACCATCATTCCTCAGATATCATGCCTGTTGTTCCCTGGTATAACCCATGCTCCAAGCATGCATGCCTACCATGCCCAGACTCTGCAAACATGCCATTTTACAATAGGCTAAACTGACAAGGCTGCAAATGCAGTTTCCTAGCAGTAGCTGTGCTCAAAAATCTGAAGATCAGAATGTATACTTAGGACCTAAACTCTAGATATGAAATCTTACTTTCACTGAAATCACAAAAACAACTAAACACTGGCTGCAGGAACAAGAAAATGTGCCATGAAGCTTCTTTCCCCCACACCATTCAATTTAGGTTTGAGCACCTACCCTTATTTCTTGTTTTTCACTCAAGTTCCTTTCTTCTGCTTTCCAACTCACAACACAACCTACCAGTCCATTACCCAGCATAGTATTCAATTACAGTTCAGGTAAGAAAGGGGAAGAACCCATAGATTAAAGCTGATCCCAAAAGCTTTGGGAGTCAAACTAAACTTCCGAAGAAAGAAACGTATTTTAAAACAAAACCTGAAAAGTTAGTTGCTTAAAGGGCAATGCACATGTAATATAAATTGGGCCTAGGACCTCAACAAAATTAAAAAATAAGGCTTTATAAAAAAAATTAGGAGGAAGATGAAATGAGGGATAAGGCAAGAAGGAAGAAACTCAACTGAACTGGAAATACTCCAGAATTTAAACCGAGTTGAATTTGAAAGGGTGGTAGGAACTATACTGGACTGGAGAAGGCTATGAGGGGTATTGGGGACACTCGAATGTGGGGTTACTCACTGTGGAGGACTCCCTGTTTCTCTTCCCGAGTACAGGCCCTCAGCACACCTGGGCAGCTCCTCCCTGAAATTGAGAGAATTTGGGTAGCCCTGTCCCTTTCTCTGTGACATCACAGCCTATTCTATAGAGGAAGTGGTAGCATCAGGCGATACAGCACAAGTTCGATAGAAAAGGAAAGACAATTTCATGTCAACCCTGACCTTGGAAACGAGAGAAGGAGGGCATAAACTGAACTGAACTGGTGGGTAAACAACGGGCAAGACGCAGGGATGAACACAGAAGATCGTAATTACAAAGACACAGCACAAACAAAAATGAAGCTGACAAAGCAGTATGCACAACACAAAGATTCAATCAAGCCCACAAGGCAGCGTTGCAACCACCACAGGAGGAAGCAGGATACAATGGTATCCCTGGATGCAGAATGTGTTAAAAACACTGAGAGTGAACAAATAGTTGCTCAGTGTGTGCCAATTGCTTTGGCTGCAGCATATACAGTAATGTGGGCCAGAGTTTCAAATCTCTTGCTCAATTCAAATTTTTATTCCTCCAGACCTTTAGAATATCTTATCACCAAAAAGAAAGTGCTGCTTTCTCACAGCAACCAGCAATGACCTCTTTATTCTGGGCATTAAAAAAAATCAAGAGCTAAAATGCATTCTTGGGAAAAACAAGGCTTTTTTCTCACAAAGTACATAAAATGAGATAATTTTTTCACAGAGAAGCAAAAACTGACTAGCTCCTTGCTTATAAGAAAAAGGAAAGAACAAGATAAGTACTTCAAAATAAGGCTGAATAAGCTGTTACAGTACATCACAATACTGTATTGGAAAAGTGCCCTGTAAATGACTGGCTGAAAGGCACAATCCCCACTGTACCCATCTCCTCCTCTCAACTATTCTTTCACCTCCATGTTCAATGCTTCTAAAAATGAGGAATTGTAAGCTAAAATACAGCTCATTGAAATGAAAAAAAAATCAGCAAGGTAAGAAATTAAAGCAGTGGTTCTCAAACATTTTAGCACCAGGACCCACCAGAAGTGATGTCATGGCCAGAAGTGCCATCATTGTAACACCAGAGCCAGCTGCTTTCCTGAGAATGTAGCAATAAGTTGGGTTATTTTTTAGCCATTTTCCAATAGCACAGTGGATCAGAAATGAAAAAGCCTATTTACAAACAAAACAACCACACAGCCCTTCCCCGTTCCGGCATCCCATCTTCCCATTTTTTGAATATGGCTGCTCTAGGTGTTTGGCAACCCACTTGAAATTGGTCCATGACTCACTGGTGGGTTCCGACCCACAGTTTGGGAACCACTGAATTAAAGCAATTTTTCTTCATTAAAATAGATACACAAAAGAAACATTCCTTGAACACATGCTTCATTTTAACTAATATTGTCAATTCATAACTTTACTTCATAAACATGTATACACATTTATTTTCTTACATATTAAGAGTTTGTTTATATTATTAGTCAGTTGCGTAATCAATTTAACAAGATCCAGTTCAATTAAGACTATTTGCTATACTTAACACTAAAGTCCTTTTACAACCAAACAAATAACATTACTTGCTTATACAATCAAAATTATTTTAAAGGTGAGGAGGATGAGAAATAACTTGTTACAACATCTAAATATTTTACTATTAACTAACAAATAAATACTCAACAGTAATTTGTTTACAACTTATTTGAAGACAAAGTTATTTTACATCCAGTTAATGCAAAAGTTGTATACCTTGTTTGCAAGCACAAAGTCCTTTAAAGATATCCTGCTAATTGGCATAAAGAAGGACTTTCTCAAGTGGTGCTCCTCTTATATTTAGCAGGGGAAAAGTTAATTGTCCCTTTTCACTCCAGAACAGTATCTTTTCTAATGACTTTTGCTAGTGTCTTATCTGTACCTCTTTTTAAGATTGCGTGCCATTTTGAGACAGGGAGTCATTGAATTGCTTCATTTTGTCTGTAAATCTATTTGTGAACTTTTTTTGCTGAAAGTGGAATATAATACGTATAATCAATAATCCAAAGTACGAAACATATATACAAATACAGCTATCGGAAGCTAGCCAAACATACTAAAACTATCCCATGGAAAGGTCACTCTTAAGTAATTCCCCGCAGCAGTGCAGGGTTACATTTGTTCCTTTGCTCCCTTGCCGCCCTACTGGATGTATTTGGTCCTGCGCCAGCTGCATAGCTGGTACGAGTCCAAGTGGACTCAGAAAGGCAGATCAGGGCTGGAAAGAGAAATTGGATATTGGCTATACTGATACCGCCCCCTTTCCTGCCTGAATCCACCAACCTCCGTCTCACTCCCTACACTGGCTTACCTCTTTCCTTGCCCGCTGGTGCAGGAACACAGACACTCACTGGCGTAGCTAATGAAAGTATAGCCCAGTGCAGAGGGCAAAATGATGCCCCAAAAGTGATGTCACAACAGTAAGTGATGTCACAGTATTTTCGTTTTCTAGGATTCTTTGGGCATAACGTTTGATAGAATGAAGATATTACACTCTGATTTGTTTCACTGCATTCTTCATGAATTTCCACATGAAATGATACATGACAGTATTATTCCTAAAACCTGCTATTTTAACACTACAATTTTTACATGATACATTTACATTTTCATTTTCTGTTTTTTCTTTTTTGCCATAACTTTTGATACAGTAAAGATATTACACTATTGTTTGTTTTGCTGCATTCTGCATTAAATTACCTTTCCAATGGTATATAATATGATGGTATTATTCATACATACCAAGATTTTCACCATTTTGGCCACCAGTGTCAAGCTGAGCTTGTTGTCTCCCTAAAGCTTGTTGCCCAGTGCAATTGCACCCCTCCTGCCCTTCTTTAGCTCCACCCCTGAAACTACTCACTATGGTGGCCAGGCTGCACTGAATGGCATATCACATGTTGCATCAGGACCTTACACAATCAGAACTTTTACAGCATTTCAAAAAATCATCGACTGTAGAGAAAGGGGGGTCTGCTGCTTCAAGAGAGAAGGTATGCTGTTTCAGTAGTGCTCACTTTCTACCTCTATTCCAACTATCTGCTCACCCACATGCACCCCTTGAACCAAACTGGTGCTTGATTTTTGTTGGTTTAAAGGCTGCTACTTTATCTTTTGGATTTCAAGTACAAGTAGTCCAATTTCACTGCAATACAAGTGGAATCCATCTCTTTCATAAAGGCTCTTCATGCCTTCAAAATGTGCCTTAGTTCTACTTGAACACTTTAAACCAGCGGTATAAAACATAAGGTCCAGGAGCTGGATGCGTCCCCTGGAAACCCTTTATCTGGCCCGTGGGCTCTCCCAGTATCACTATCAGGTACTCTAAGCTGCTGAGCTGTACTGAGGTGTCCCTGCTAAAAAGGTAGCCCACATGATAATTGGGCTCTCCTATAACTTGAAAATATGATCAAGATTTGTATATTTTCTCTTCTATTTGCAGCTAATGAGTTCCTAAGTGAGAAAAAAGTACTTATTTCTGGCCATGACCCGTTTAATTACATCACTATTCGCTCTCAGTAAGCACCATAAATGCTATTCGGCCCTGCTTTAAACTATTATACCACATGGCTCTTCAACACTCAACCATACACTCCTTAGTCGTCTGGAACATGGAAGGAAGCATTTTTGAACAAAATATTTTGGAGTTCTTGGCTCTAAACATCTTACCTAATAACCTACATTTTGCTTTCAACATTTCTCAGTTACATTTCCAGTGTCCATGGTACCTACATGTATCATGATCACCTATCTCTTCCGAGTATTATCTAGTTACCTAAATGTTTCATGATGTTCCCAATCTTCACACCAGACAGATAACTCACCATCTGGTCAACACAGAACAAAACCACTTATCTGTGTTTTGTCTCCCACCACAAGCGTAAAGCTTTGCTGAAATTTCTATCTCAGAAACTACACTCTAAGTCAGGAGGGAAAGTACGGCAAAACAATACACAACAAATGCCTTCCCAATCCACGTTTTGCACAATATGGCATGATAATTATTACATTATACAACCACCCACCGCATCATCCTCATCCTTTGTGCACAATAATTTACACCCGTGTTTCACATCTCAAATTTAGACTACTGTTTCAAACAATGCAAACATTACCCCAGTTCTTGTATGACACCAACTGTTACACAAGTATAATGGATCACTGTACTGAAAAGCATTGCCTCCAAAAACAATAAAAGGCCGTTCCAAACTTAGAATTTGCACTGACTTAATATTCTAAGTTTGGAACCACTTTTCAGCCACTCTCAGCTTTTATAAATGAAGTGCCTCCAACTGGAACATTCTTGTGCCTAAGGAGAAAGGCAGACCATTACTGGAAAATAAGATAGAGGAAAAAGAACTATGGGTTGCTGCCAGTTCCCATAGATATCCAGTGATCTGTTCAAAGCAGCAGAGGCTGAGTGTGCACATAGAGATTCCCATGGAGAATAGTTCTATATTAATTTTAATGGTGGGAGCAAATCCAGGCACATTTGCCTTCTTTAGAAGAAGCACATTATCTCCCCCCACCATTGAAACAAATGGGAGACTCACATACATGACAAATTTTTGAATAGATCTAAAACTATCACAAGCACATCAATATACCTATTTTGCTTTCATAAACCACGATTCTTGGGGAGGGTTTCGTTTATAAGAACCTTTTGTCTTTTTAAAATTCAGTTTTAAAAAGCAGTTTAAAATTGTTTTCAGTTTGATCAGAAATCCAGATGATGTCATCATAGCATAGCTCTTTTCACATTATCCTGTTCCTCTGCATAATGTGGACTCAGGACTGAAACATTGGAGATAACCATATTCCATTATCAAAAATCAGAAAAGGTAAAAAAAAGTACCTAGAGTGGAAAGTGCTATGCAGACTCGGAAGTACATCATGAACTTTCTTCAAGGCTTAAGTAAAATAGCCTTAGATAAAATAAAATAACTTAGATCATTGTTTGCTATTGTAGCCTAGGCTGAGCCTCAAGCTACCTACAGAATCAAGATCTAAAGGATTAATATTCTCCAAAAGAAAAGCAAGGAGGAACAGGTAAATTCTGAGAAAGAGATAAAGTCTGAAGAAAGGGACAAGGAGAAGACTGCTGAACTGAAGTGCTAACAAAAAAATCTAGAAACGTTAAAAAAATTGATTGATTCTTCTGTGGTCAGTTTTTGCCATTTGGATGGATGTCCAAGTCTGTGAGTGAACAGAACCATAAAGTGATTTGAAGAAGAAAACATTTGGAGATTCTGTATCAGCAGCTTCATATTTTCACAAGTGAAATACTAAAACTGATCTAGGGGACTTTTAATTAAAAGCATGTTGCATTAAGGCAGAGGGGTTTCATTTCAAATTGCCAGGATCCTCACAGCTACTTTAGGCATGCTGTGATTTTGAACAAAGGCCCAAGGAACTTGGTTCCTGAGGCAACCAACACAAAAGAGTGCCTTTATCTTGCCAACCAGGATCAGTTGTGTAGGAGCAGAGCAACTGAAAGGAGGGGGACCATATGCCACACCTGATTTGTGGGGTCAACATATGCTCCAGCTTTCCCTTCATCTGTTGCCAAATATCTATCTGCAGACTGAAGTGGTGGGCACCTTCCTTACTGCCACCAAAAGTGTACCAGCAAACCGAGAACTGAAGGACTGTGTGAGGCCCAAAATTAT
Organism: Lerista edwardsae; assembly: GCA_029204185.1. Lineage (NCBI taxonomy): Eukaryota > Metazoa > Chordata > Lepidosauria > Squamata > Scincidae > Lerista > Lerista edwardsae. Next base: position 4,175,054 of record JAJKFI010000031.1, read on the forward strand.
TCCCTCCTCTCCATCCTTTGTTTAGTTGCTCTTCCAGTTGTCCTGCTACATCTGATTCCTTGCCTGCATACTTAAAAGGATGTGTAGATGCTAACATTAAATCCACCTTTCAGAGGAAGCCAGCAGTGTTTTCAGGTATTTGAAATATTTTTCTTTGCTTCAGCTAAATACAGAAGTCAACAAAAACAAGACTACTAAAGTAAACTCTCTGTATATGTAAACTCACTGCTTATTTTGTTCTATGCTTAAGAATAGAAGCTCCTATAACAAAAGAAGCATAATTCCTACCAGCCTGCAAAGGTTAAACATAGTACCCTAGTTCTCAAACTTTTTAGCATCAAGACACACTTTTTAAAAGGATAATCTGTCCAGGGCCCAATAGAAGTGATGCCATGGCTGGAAGTGCCACCATTGTGGTGCCAGAGCCTGCCACTTTCCTGAAAATGCAGCAATAAGTTGGGTTATTTCTCGGCCATTTTCCAATAGCAACATGAATCAGAAAGGAAAAAAGCCTATGCACAACCTTGATACAAGCCAAATTGCAACTCACCTAAAATTGGCTCTCAATCCACTGGTGTGAAAATATGTACAGCAACAGATATAAGATTTTAAAATGTGTTCTAAATGACACCTGTCTTACCATTTCTGGATAATGGCTATACTAGTCAATTCAGAAACAAGCCATGTTACGCGCAGCCAAAATGACAACTGCACTATGAAGGGGAAACACGTGAAGAAAGGGAGGATTCTAGAGTTCTCTCATAAAATAAAAACCCCTTTTGAAAAAAATGGGTTTAATAGTCAGCCTGTCTATATTAGTTGCCTTGTCTTTGAGAAGGGCGGTATGTAAATACTGTAATAAATAAAGTGTGGTTTGAAAGAGCTAAGCAAGTACTTCCAAAACTGTGCGTCTGTGGCCCACTAGTGGGTCACAACCCCATTTTTGGTGGGTCATGAAACTGACAAGGAGGATTAGACAATGTGCATCAAGAGTTAAACAACCTGCTACTTGGGGGGATCACTGCTGCCTAATCACCATTATAGCCAGAAGCTTGAGCAGTTGGTATAGTGGTTCTTTTTTTAGGTATGTCCCAATGATAAGGGTTCAAGGAACTAATGAGCTAAGCTATTTACTGTATAGCAGTGGTTCCCAAACTGTGGATCACGAGCCAATTTCAGGTGGATCACTAAGCACGTAAAGCACCCATATTGAACATATGGGAAAATGGGATGCTGAAAAGGGGGGCCTGTGTGGCTATCTTGCTTGTGTCAAGGTTGTACATAGGCTTTTCTTTTCTTTCTGATTCACTTTGCTATCAGAAAGTGGTTGAGAAATAATCCAACTCATTGCTGCACCCTCAGGAAAGCAGCAGGCTCTAGCATCACAACGATGGCACTTCTGGCCATGACATCACTTCCAAATGCAAATCCTGGACAGACTGTCATTCTAAAAAGTGGATCCTGATGCTAAAAAGTTTGAGAAACACTGCTATATAGGGTTTTGCCCTGGTCAGCCTCATCTCCAACCAGCCACTATTGATTTTACTGTATCCTTCACCAGCTGCTCACTAGCGCAGCCTTCTAAGTGCTGTTTGGCCCTTATAAAAAGGGAGCTATAAAGGTTGTACATACTGTGTGTGGCTGCAGTTTTGCAGGAGACAGATCTGGATTTCATCTCCAGCAGCTCCTGAAACTGCCCTTGATTTCATTCACCATGGAAGCCTCACTCACTGAAGTCTCAGCCTCTCTTTTCGCGAGTCCTAGAAGCTCTCTCACTAGTTCTGCTGCCCTCAAGGCACAACAATGTTGAACTTTTGGTCATTAAGTAATAGAATTGTGACATTGTATCACTAGACAATTACTTTTGCTTGCTGATGCAGACCAAATCTATTACTTAAAATATTCAGAAACTAAATATGACAAGTCAGGGTTCTGAAGGAGAGGCATGAACTGCAGGAATCCTCCACACATACGCAGATGCTTTTACGGGCTGTCAATGGTATTTTGCTACGATTATTAAATGTATAATGGTTAGTGTCATAACAAAGATCAGCCATCATGTTATGACATTTATCTTCATAAATGAGGAGAGGAAGGGCATCTGCAAATTATTCCATTGCTTGCTATGAGACAATAAATGTCATAGGAGATAAATCAGTATCTACCCTGCATGAAACAAGATACAGCATTCCAAAGCATGGGCATACTTTCAGTGTTGCAACAACTGTATTATCCACAAACGTACAGCTATGAACTACTCATACAAATTCCCGAACAAGAATAAAAATGATGTCCCAATATAAAAAATTAAAGTATGTTAGCTTTGTAAAATTCATGCAGTTCTGTTCTTGACATTTCACATTTTCCTTCAACCTTTTAAGATGCATTATGTATGACAGAAATAGGATTATTAAGACATATCATCCTAAATATCCTATACAACTTGAATGCAAATACTGTAAATCACTGGGTCCTGGCGCTAAAAGGTTTGAGAACCACTTCTCGAACAGTGTTCTTCTACTTTGGCATCAGGACCCCAATCGGTCATGAAGCCTCAACTGTGGGGTAGTGGGAACTTACAGGAATGAAAAAGGTTGAAGACCACTGAACTAGAGCAGCACCAGGTAAAGGGAGAGGCATCTGGTGTACCCTCTAAGGTACCAAGAGATTGTGTCCCACTCCTGCTCAGGTTCTTAGAAATTGTGCTAAATTAGCTTTCACCAGTGCCAGGTTCCATGGTAATTTTTTTCTGTTCTCCTGGAAAAAATTCGTGGAAATTTTTTTCTGTGGTGAAGAATATTCACCACATATACTCATGTATAAGCCTGCTTGGAGAAGAAGGAAAATGGCTACCTTTTTTTGCTTGCTGTAAATTGGTGCCTGAGAAAATTACTGTTACGTATAATTGCTCTGTTTTTAATAAACCTCATCCCAGATTTCTGCTACTTAGCCGAGCCACCACCACCCAGCTACTGCTAAAAGCTTTATTAACCATATTGACCCATGTATAAGTCTATCCATGTTTTCAGGGTCAATTTTCAGGCATAATTCAGGCAATTACAGTGAACAGTGCTGAGAGTGGGTGGGGACAAAGGTGGGATGGGCGGATAGATCCTGGGAAGGAGCAAGATCCCAAGTCTCATTATTTATATATTTGGGTCATGGCACAGAAAAGGTGCATAGACCACTGCTCTAGAGGCTGGCTGGCTACTGACACTTTCCTCCTCCTCTATTATTATTATTATCATCATGTAAACCGTATAGTGAACTTTTTGTTGAAAAGTGGCATATAAACACTGTTGATAGATTGATTCTAAAATCAATGGTGCTTGTGTCGGGACCCACTGGAAGTGATGTCATTAACCTGGAAGTGATGACTTGGCCAAAAGTGCCATCATCATGACAGAATCAAATGACGCTCCTGGAATGCAAACTAGCATTCTTGGACTGCAGCAGCTGCACAACCATGAAACATCCCTGACAGAAAGCAAGATTAGGACAAAATATGATGTAGAAACACTGAACCAAAAATAAAACGGAAAAAAAACCTCACTTAAAAATTCAATCTGTTGATACTCAAAAGAACATAGCAATATAGTCTGCAGCTTCCAAGATGGCAGCTCCCAGTTTTTTGCAACCCACCTGACATCAGATTATGACCCATCGAGTGGATCCTTACCTACAGTTTGAAAAACATCAGGCATAGGCCCATCTACTCCACCTTTCTGTATCTCACAGTGGCCCACCAGATGCCTCAGGGAGCACACGAGACAACAAGATACTTGCATCCTGCTGCCACTCCCCTACATCCGGCTTTCTGAGTAACCTATTACCCACATACCCCCATCCCACCCCCAGTGAAGACACCAGACTATGGGTTGGATTTAGCTTTATTAAATACAAGTAACCATTTTTTTTAAAAAATGAAACCTACAAGACACACCATCCCTCTCTTTTCAGTCTGAGGTAGGCAAAAACAAAAACAAAAACCGGCAAACCACGGCCAATTCCAATGACAGAAGTTCCTACCCAGCCCTCATAATGAACAATCAGCTAATCTCAGACTGTACATGCCGATTATGGCTTGTAACTTGTGATAGTTTTCCTTCATAAATCTATCCCATCCCTTTTAAAAGCATCTCGGCCAGAGGCTATCGCCACATCCTGCGGCAAGGGGTTTCACTGCTCTAGAGGCTTCAAAGGAAGGGGCTGAGCCTAGCCATCTGGACCCTTAAAGAGGAGGACCACTTGGCGGGAGGAGAGAACCACTCCCTTGGACTCACGTGCACCTCAACTGGAAAAAATAATGCTCAAACAAAACACCACTTTTTGTGTGTAGCAATTTACAGTTCCACCGCCAACATAAATTTATCATTAGTCTTTGAACTAAAAAAAGATGTTTTTACTTCATAAATATACAAGCAGTACTGTATTATGTTCTAGTTTCCAATTATATTTAATGCATTGTATATTCTTAAAACAGTAAACAAAGTTTGGGCTTGACAATTCAGTCTGTATTGAATATTTCAATTTTTTTTCCTTGCCATCAAAATTTCCATAAGTTTCCTCCTTCTAGTTTTCTGCCATTGGAACTGCTAAGCTTTTTATTAGGAGTTGATTTCTTTCTGTTTTATACATATGGATTGCATCCTATGGGGCACATAAGGAAGTTTGGGGGTTCTCTGCACCTCAACAAACCACTTGGGGTAGTCAGGATCATAAAGGCCAGGAATCAAGGCCAGGAAGGGGGCTTTGGCAGGCACCACTGTATCCAAAACTGTCCCCTTCCTGGTCCCAATCCTCCTCCTCCTCCCCACCCACTGTCCCATCACTGACCCACTCTGCCCACCCCCATCTCCCTCCAGCCTCCTTTCCAGCCATCTCCCTCCCACCCTCTGGGTGAACAGTACCCGCTGGCATCTGTTGTCTCCTAGTGTGTAGATCTGGGTGCTTACTCCTTGTGGTGGTGGCCAGGCCATCTGCACTGGTATGTCATGTTTTGCAATTGCCCAAAAGTGCCTAACACCACTGGTGTTCATTCTGGCAGCCTAAAGCCCAGCTAGGAGTGAGCCATCAGACAATCCATGTGAATGCCTGATCAAATTAACTCTTAGTCTACATTTTCTCCTTATCCCTTTTCATTTTTCTCCTTATCCCTTTTCATTTTTTATTTTTTTGGAGGGGACAACCTGTTTTTATTTTTTTGGAGGGGACAATCCACCCCTTGCATGAAGCACTCAACTAACACAAAGTATTTGTCACTATACAAAGACAGTGCCAACCCTATTAATATTAGGACATAATGCAACATTCAATTCTTTCTCTCTTCAATCTTAGCTAACAAGTGTGCGACATTTTACTGTGCAAGTTGGCTTAAGGGGAGATGGGGGTTAAGTTCTTAAAACAGGCTTCTTGTTTCTTAATATTCTTCCCATTTATGCTTCTTTCACATATAGCGAGTCACAAGATCGTGCTAGTAACCTCATTGGCTACGATACTGCCACTGCGCAAAGCTATCGTGCTAGTATATTTTGTGGGTTTAGTTTATAGCCACTGATGTGTAGTTTGTATTGATGAGAATTGTTCTGTTATTGGTTAATTAATGGTTAAAAACAAAAAAAATTGTGCTCCATACTTTTAAATGGCTATTTCAACAAGTGAGACAACTGCAAACTTTGCCAGCTGCTGAAATTTAGTTGGAATAATTACTCCCTTAAGGAAGATAAACAAGGTGAATAAATTGTTTTTTCTCCCTTAATTAATTGTTTTTTCTCCCTTAATTAATCTTAAATTAATTAATCTTATCTTAAATTAATCTTAAATTAATCTTAATATTTGAGAACTCCTAAAATAAGTCATACCTTTGGCACCTCAGCAAATTCATAAGGAGAAAATTGATACATCTCTTACATTTTCTTGAATTTATTCAACCGTTGACCCAGTTAAGATTAGGAATACACATACAGACAGTAACATTAAAATGTACATGGTATTTTGTGCCCAATCTAAGATGAACTACCTACAGAAACACACACAAAAATTTAATAATTGCAAAACAGGAATGGTTGACTCTCTTCAACCTCACATTGTAAAGAAATGACACATGTGCTGCCATGCCAGACAAGTACAAAGATAGCCTGATAAAACAAATCTGAGGAAAGCCTAAGGCAAAAAAAATAAAACAAAATAAAAATATAGATCTTCAAAGCTGCCTTGATTATGGATCAAAGAGAAAGGCCATCAAAACCTCCTCAAGCAGCAGTATTTCTGCATGTCGAAAAGAGAATTAACTTAGAACAAATATGGAAATAATAGGAGGTCTGTGTTAAGCCAACAACAAAGAAGTCCTTAGTGTAGTAAAACAGAGTCAAATCAAATTCACATTTTATAGCAGCATGAAACTCCTCTCACAATAGTTTAAATTCTATTTATAGTAGCAAAAGTCAACACTTGAGATAAAAGTCACAGAGATTAAAGTCAAAGCTTCAGCTATACATAAATTATGATCCTGATTTTTGATGTCATTTGTGGCCTTCAAATACGGACGCAGTGTGAAATATTCCCTTACTACTATATGATTTAGTTCAACTACACTATCTCAGCAAAACAGAAGAGATGAAATTGCATTTGGGTTTGAACAGCAAGATATATGAACTGGTAAACATGCGGACACACACACACACAAACCCAATTGCAACCTAGCGGATGCTTTTAAATTACAGATTATTTTGATTGTGTAAGAGAAATAATCTACTCTCTACTGCCTTGAAAAGAATACTACTGGAGAAAACAGTGTCAGAGCGTGTCAAACATAATAGCTCAGAAGTGTCATACATAAGGCCCCTGGGCCAGATACAACCTGCAAAAGCTTTTACTCCAGCCTACGTGATTATTGGCTCTCCTAGTGCTGCTCTTTCAGCAGTGTTGCTTCTGCTAAGGCTCTGGGAGAGGAAGATAGGAGGCCACAGAAGGCAATGAAGGCTATGGGGAGAAGGGGCAAACCAAGAGGGGTGAGAGAGAGGGGGCACTGGGAGAGCCCAATTATCATACAGGCTGCTGTATGCTGCTACTGCTGAGGTGTTGCTTTGCAGACCATGTCTCAACTACTGAGCTGTGAAGTTGCACCTTGGCAGAAACAGAGTTGCTGAAAAGGAATCCTGCATAAAACTGAGCTCTCCTATATCCTGCAGATATGATCAACATTGGCAAATCTTCTCTTCAGTCATTTGCAGCAAATGAATTCCTACATGAGGACAAAGTGCTTATTGCAGGCCATCATCTGCTGGATGATGTAACGTCCAGCCATCAATGCTATTCAGCCCACTACATGAAATGAATTTGACACTCCTGGATTAGCCTCTCAAACAAGACACAGTGCAAGGGTAAATGTCAATGCTGGTGAGGACACTCATACAAAAAAAACAAACACCTTTTAGGTGTTCAACCGACAAATCTGAGGAAAGCCTAAGGCAAAAAAATAAAACAAAATAAAAATAATAAATCTTCAAAGCTGCCTTAATTATTATGTAGGGGAGCCGCATTACTGGGGCAGGCTCTACAGGGAGCCTCCGCAAATACTGATGTTCTAATAAGCGCATATTTGTTGGAAATGGAGACTGCCAACCTCCTTCTCTATTTTCACCACGATTCCACGACTTTGGAATACCCTCCCCTTAGAGTTAAGAACTGCTCCCTCTTTGGCGGTATTTCAGCGGGGGCTGAAGACCTTTTTATTTCAGCAGGCTTTTAGTTGCTGACAGGCTGGCTGGTCTTTGCATTCTTTTATATCTCTGTACTTTTTATGATCCATGGGATAACTTGTTATACTTTTATATTGTATTTTTATATTGTTTTTAATCACTGTTTTTAATTATGATGTATTTTATTCTGTTTTTAACTTTGACTTTGTAATGCCGCCTTGAGTGCCTTCGGGCAGAAAGGCGGGGTAGAAATTTAATAAATAAATAATAAATAAATAAATAAATTTCGGAACATTCACCATCCCAGCCATTGTCAACCTTTTTCAGGCACACCATCAGTTTTTTTACCATTCACAAGACACACCACACTGCAAGCAAGGGGAGCTTATATCCCGCAATGGCGCTACTAATAAATGACCCTTCCCTAAACTCCCATGGCACACTATTCAAGGCACACAAATGTTCCATGGAACACTGGTTGAAAATCCCTGCACTATCCAGATACTGTGGCATTAAAGTAACACTGACTACACCATACATGCTTTCATAATCTTGCCTTTTCCTCTATGGCCCCTGGTTGTTTTTCTATCCCATTTTTCCTTTTCTGCCAGGAATCATACATACTGTAGATCAGTGATGTGTAATTTGCTATATGCGTAATTTGCATAACCTAAATAATCTCAGTTTAAATTATTAATAAAATATGTTTTATGAACCATTTCTAAAGGATCCCCATGAATCATTGATCCTTTTCAAGCAACACTGACACATCCACGTACAGAGTCTGTGTTTATACCCTTAAATCAGTGATTCCCAAACTGTGAGCCATAGCACCTGAGGGCACTGTGGCGAACTCACAGGGGGTATCATAGAATGACCCCTGCGAGCTCTTCGTTCTAGCTCTTTCTGGCACCTCCATCTCAAGATGGCACAAATTCTTACACAATTCTCATGCTATCCAAGATGACGGCATCCAGGAAGAAGAGCTAGTTTGCTGCTGCTTTTAATATATTCTAAATATATGCATTTTCGAATTGTAATCCGCTTTGAGTAGTCTGAAGGATATAGCAGGTTACAGAGATGAGAGTCATGGCTCAGTAGTAAAAGCATCACCTTTGCAAGCAGGTGGTTTCCTGGAGTCTCCAAGGAAAATTCTCCCAGGCAGAGAAAAACTCCTGTCTAAAACACTAAGAGAGCCACTGTCAGTGATTCTGAACTAGATGGACCAATGGTCTGCCTTGATTTAAGGCACATCCTATGTTCCAATCCATAGCGGGTGTATACACCACAGATTTTGATACAGTAGTGGTTCCTAAAGTCCTACTTGGACCACAGCAAGTCTTGGTGAGGGAGGGCATTGGGGCAGGGAAGCTGACTGTGTCACAGTGATCACAGTGCCGTGAGGAGCCAGGGGCTTTTAATTTAATCTGGGGGGGGTTGCTCTGGCTCGGGGAGGGTCCAAGATGCTTGCAGGCCCCTCTGCTGGCCTCCTCACTGCTTGAATTAGCTCTGATCAGCACTCAGAGCCCACTTTTGGTTTTTGACACACACACAAGCCAAAACAAGTAAGTTTAAAAGCCCCTGGGTCTCCACAGCATTATGATTGCTGCAATGCATTGGGGCACCCGGTTCTCAGCCCCTCCACTTAAGGGCGAATGGCCCTCTTCTGGTTCCCACGGTGGGCTCCAACCCACCATTTTGGGAACGGCTGTGATGAAGCCTAGTATTTCAGCAAAAAGCAGAAAAAAGTTCATGAGAAGGTAAACTTATGATGAGGTATGGAGTTGCTCCTTCCCTCAGGCAGGCTGTGCTGTCTGTGCAGCACCAATAATTTCCTGATGCACCCAACAGGTACAGGTTTCATAAGGGTATCATGTGGCTTACAGCTTCAATGCTCTCAATACTCCCGTCCCACCCATCACCCAAACACCATTCAAACATATCCAGTTTCAGCTTAAGGCGTTAATGTTCTTTTATGCTGTACTTGAAAGGGTGTTCAATAAGTAGAGTTCAGTGGATCACAGACAGTCAAGGTTTAGTTATGTATTTAAAAATGTATTTAAAATGTCATCACCTAAGGCAGCATTTTTGTGCATGTTATTATATAATTTACCATATTAAAATACCATAGATATGCCCTGAGCATATAGCACAGAAAGTGAAAAATTCTATTATGCTGTGCACAGCAACTTTATAAAAGGTTGACCATCTATAATACACACGCTGCTTAGTATGCCTAGCTTACCATAGACACAGTGACTGTGTCAACGGGATAGATGTTTTCCTGTAGAAACCTACAACAGGCCACTGAAACTGCACAAATGTATACCATGCCGTGAATATTTGACTATGTTTTATTTAGCAAACCAAATTGTCTAGAATTCACTATGCTGCAAGTTTGTTGTTAGAAGCGCGCGCGCGCACACACACACACGCACGCACACGCCCGCAGTTGCTTCTTTGCTGACTTAAACCCCATTTTCTACCAATGATGCTCTGGAGATTGCATTTCTACCAATGTTGCTCTAATGCATCATTGGTAGAAAATGGCTTTAATAGTAGGCAGTAGAAGTAAAAGTAAAAATCACAACTGGCAGAATTGTAAAGATTTAAGGCTATAGACATAGAACCCCTCTCTTGCCTACCAATCTTTTTCCCACCACTAATACAAAGTTTCAGTCCTAATTTCCAGTTCTGTCCTATTTTCTCATTGGCACCACTTTCTTCAACTCCATTCCTTCAGCAACCATTGTTTCCTCCAATCTCTACTTTTCAGTCACTGCCTACTTTGTCCACATTTTGACTGCCCTGCCACTTGACTAGCCTTCACAACACTACTTTCTCACTCCACTACAGCTTCTCCTGACCTTAAACATCTAATCAGTGAAGATCCTGGGTCTTTTAATCTCGGGTCCACAAAACAGGTGCCCCCCAAAATGCATGCATGTGCACATTTTTCTGGGGAGGCAGCCCATAGCTTTCAAACAGATTCTTAAAGGGTTCTGTGACCCGCAAATGATTAACAGCCATTGCTTTAGTTTCATTTCTCACATTAGCCACATTAACTTCTCACATTAGGCTTTCCCCTTTTCTTCATACCTCAGGGCCAAACTAGGCATGATGCCAATCACATCATTTGTCCCTGTATTTACATTTAAAAACACTCTCTGGAGCCCAATTTGGGTCTTCAATCTTTTCCCCCATCATAGTGTCAGTCTGGATCACAACCCAAGCAGTTACTATTTGCCTTGGAAGGGATGCTGAGCTGCTTCTCTCCTCAGGCAAACAGCAGATTAAGGGCCCAATCCTATCCAATTTTCCAATGCTGATGTAGCTGCAATGCAGCCCCAAGATAAGGGAACAAATGCTCCCTTACCTTGAGGAGGGCTTTGTCACTCCCCTCCCCAATGCAGTGCATGCCCTTCAGGCATGGCTGCACTGGCGCTGGAAATTTGGATAGGAGTGAGCCCTATCATGGCAGGAAGGGAAGCAGTAAAGCCCTCATATCCCCATACTCAGTGGTGAAATTCTGCAGAACCGGTTTGCTAATTTTAGGTTGGGAAAGGGAAGAAAGGCAGCAGATGGCCCTGAAGGCCGCCCTGAAGGACATAGAACCGGTTGTTAATTTATTTGAATCCCACCACTGCCCATACTATATTGCGATCAGGCAGGTTGCAGCTTAAAAAACAGATACATGAGTCATATAAATGTGATTGATATGTCTAATTTGGTTTTCACTCGCCACCTACATTTCTTTACATCTTTACTTTTGAGTCAGTTGCTTACTCCGTACTCTCTGCTTCTGAGTTTGCTGAGCTTTCCTACTTCTTCAAGACCTCTTCTTAGCAATCTACAGTATGACATTTGATCCCACAGAAGTTGGACTACCATTTGCTTTTCTCCTTTGGCAGCTGAACACTAAGACACCTTGGATGCTTCTCCATTTCCAGGAAGACAGGAAAGCTAAAGATAGGAATTCAGAGGCAAGGAGACCTACCAGAAGAATGCAGAGTAGGCAATGGATTATATAAAGAGGGTCTTTTTTTTTTTTTTGATAATTATCAGTTCGCATATAGAACAAATAGATCTACTGAAGACGCTGTTAATACTGTTCTTCATGCTGCCCTATCTCATTTGGAGAAAAAAGGAACGTATGCTAGAATACTGTTTGTAGACTTTAGTTCTGCTTTCAATACTATATTACCCCATAGATTGATGTCTAAGCTTAAAGATCTGAAGCTACCGGATTCTATATGTTGGTGGATTCTGGATTTTTTATCACATCGTTCTCAAAGGGTTAGGATGAATGAACATATCTCCTCTGTAAAAATCCTCAATACTGGCACTCCTCAAGGCTGCGTATTGAGCCCACTTCTATTTACTATTTATACGTCTGATTGCACCTCTATCCATCTGAGCAACAAGATCATCAAGTTTGCAGATGATACAACACTGGTAGGGCTCATTTCTGATAATGATGAGTCTGCCTATAGGGATGAAATTCATCAGTTGTCCCTTTGGTGCAAAGTAAATAATCTTATCTTCAACATAAAAAAGACGAAGGAATTTATAGTGGACTACAGGAAGAATAGTTCGGACATCCAGCCGTTGTATATCGACAGTGTTATGGTAGAACAGGTGGCAGAATGTAAGTTTCTAGGTATTACCTTGAAACAAGATTTAACGTGGGGTGCAAATACTACAGCCCTAGAAAAAAAGGCCCAACAACGATTGTACTTTCTGAGACTCTTAAGATCACAACAACTGTTAGAGAGTCTGTTGGTTGCCTTCTATCGAAGCTCTATAGAGAGCATTTTATCTTATTGCCTCTGTGTGTGGTTCATGAGTTGCACAGGGGTGGAGAAGAAGGCACTCCAAAGAGTGATAAAGAGGGCACAAAAGATCATTGGTTGCCCTCTTCCCTCATTGGAGGATTTGTATAACATGGGATGTAGTAGGAAGATACAAAAGATCTTGAGAGATTCTTCACATCCAGGACATTCGATGTTTGAAATCTTACCCTCGGGAAGAAGATATAGAGTGTTGAAAGCTAGGACAAGCAGATTTAAATATAGTTTTTACCCAAGTGCTGTGATCAGGCTAAATGCAGAGCTTTGAATCTGGTGGTCTTAACAAATGTATACCTCATGGTTTTTAGTGTTGTTTTAATTGTTATTTGTGTGTGTGTGTGTGTGTGTGTGTGTGTGTGTGTGTGTGTATTTGGTGTTGTCCAGTTGTATGATATGAAGTTGTATGATGGGAAGAGCACCTCATTTCGTTGTTCTCATACCTTGAGTACAATGACAATAAATTTCTATTTCTATTTCTTCAATTTTTTTCAGGCTGCGACCCCAATAAATAGATAACTAAAGTATGAGGCTGAAGATCTACTGCCAATCCCGCCCCCATCTTGGGACCTGATCTGCCCCCACTGCCACACACATCCTGCTCCGACCTGCTGCATTTTCCCCTACCAAATGTGTATTAACAACCCTGTGAGGTAGGAGCCTGGGCAGGACTGGCCTTAGGAGCTGCAGGGCAAGATAGCAAGAAGAGCCTGTGCAGGATTACATCAAGAATAGTACATAAGACAGTACTTATTTTGTTTTGATAAGGCAGTACAATTATTGCATCGGATCTAAGACCCTCTTGTACAGGCTTTGAAAGGTTGCTACAACCCCAAAATGAGGCTTCGTGATCCCATTGGGGTCTCAACCCACAGGTTGAAGAACACTGATATAAAGCAAAATACGGAATTGATGCAGCACAACACTGCATCCCCAACCTCAAAACTGCTGCATAGCCTCAAAATTGTGTATCTACCTTACTGAAGAATAAAATGGGGACAGAACCCTGATTAATGTAGGACAGCACCAATAGAGAACAAAATGACAAACAGGAAGAAGTCCCAAACTGGTGCAAACGAACATTTAGAAAAAGGTCCCAACGTATTTCAAGCTTCAGCTCTTCCTCAGGGGAATGACTTACAAAGCCTCTCTATACGTTCAAAACATGCACATTGTACCAAAAAGAAGAAAAGAGCACATTGTTAAGAGGCAGGCCTCCTTTCTTTTGGGGTTACAAGTCCAGAGAGCAGGTCTGTCTTAACTTAAAGAGTGCTTTGTTTAATGTGCATATTTTTGAGCGCACAGAGAATTTTTTAAAGTTATTTCCCTGAAGAACTGGGGCTTGTAACTTATCAGGATCTTTTCACATACTGCAATTTGCATCACTTTCCTTTTCACTATTGTGCCAAGCTCCAATTCCAGACCAATATAAAAAAACGCACACATGGAAATGCAGGAGCTTTACGAAGCATTAGCAGTTAAGGATGAACATAAGAAGCATAAGCATTAAGGTTATGTATTATGATTCTAGGCAGCAAACCCAGCTCACACAGACAACGACCCCCCTCTCTTCCCCATAGAACATCTAGGTGTTCTTGAAGTTTCTGCTTCAACTCCAGCATTCATGATATGTAGCTAACACTTAATTTGAAAGAAAGCCCTATGGCTAAACCTATTTTTATTTGCAATGTACTAACACACTATAACAGTGAAGACTATAGGACAAAGAAGAAAAGGAAAACGTTTTTTTTTTCCTAGTCAATGGGAGATAAGCAAATGAGACATCAGGCTGTAGGCAGACAAATGACAAAAATCTTCCACAGCTGTGCAATTTGTGGCACAGTTCCTGCAGAAAGCTACTGAATAATGTGTAAAGATGTATTAAGATTCATATGCACACATCAAAAGGTGTAGTAATACATGTGTTGACAATCTTAACTGCAATTTCTGAAGCCTTTACATCCTTTAACATCTATTGTCCAAATGTATCCCCTGGTTGTACCAGCGTACTGTTAGGATACCACTGCCACTGTGGCAGCCTCTCTGCCACTAGTGCGGCAGCCAGAAAACCACACCCCTCCAGGAGCACAATGCAGATGGCTGCGGACAGGGTTCTACTGGCAGAGAACCCAGGAAGTTGCAGGGATTAGGTTGGATCAGGGTAGATAATAGAAGCAGTGGCCTTCATCATATCCAAAACCCCATCCCGTGCCTGGCACGTCCCCAGTAGGGCTTCTCAGAACTATACCAGTAAAAGAGATCTGTACAAGATCTGTGTCCCTTTGGGGACCATCTGGAGGCCAAGAAAATAAGTAAAAAAAAAATTTCCATTTCTTACCTCTCCTGATCATAGAGTAGCACACAGCGGATGCTGCACCTTGCACAACGTCCCAGGATAGGATTGGACTGTACATAATTGTAGGATAACGTTCTAAGATATTTAGTTTAAGGAATGGCACTGTTACAGACAAGAGTGTTTTAAATCTGTGTGTTAATCAGGCCTACCCGATTACGGAGGTTGCGTGCAGCAATTCAGTACTCATACCATTTTGTAGTGCAAGCATTGCTCAAGCCGTCACAAGAGTCCATGCTAGGAAATAGTATCAGTCTCAACTGTTTACTTGTCACTAGAACTGCAATTGATTCAATAAGGCCTCCAATAAATTATTGATGAAAGGCAGAATAATCCACCAAATGACTTCTAGTCTCCATAAAGTGTTCACAACTTCCGGAAGGGCTGCTGTGTTCGTTTTTAAGGTGCAATGACGCAGTTTTTTTTTGTTGTAAAAAGGCTCAGAGAACAATCCTGTACAAACCTAGATAAGAGTAAGCCCCACTGAACACAGCAGGATTTGTTTTTGAGTAAACCTGCCCAGGGCTTCTCTGTAACAAGTTTATTTTAATCTATGCTTTTGTGGACTGTAGCAAAATAGAAAACCATTGTCTCAGATGGGAGGGATAGAGTGGATGTTCTTTTACCTCTTCACACAACACAGCAACCAGGGACATCCACTAAAATTTAGTGTTGGGAGAGTTAGAACAAATAAAAGGAAATACTTTTTTTTAGCCAGCGGGTAATTAATCTGTGGAACTCCTTGCCACAGGAGATGGTGATGGCATCTGGCCTAGATGCCTTTAAAAGAGGATTAGACAGATTTCTGGAGGAGAAGTCCATCATGGGCTAAAGGCCATGATAGGTGGTGCCCTATACCCCTGCTAACTGGGCAAGAGGCACTTTTCCAAGTGGTGTTTCTCTTATATTTAGCAGGGGGAGAGTAATTGTCCCTCTTCACCCCGTGCAGTCTTTCTAGTGGCTGTTGCTGGTGGTTTGCCTTTTTTTTTTTTTTTAAGATTGTGAGCCCTTTGGGACAGGGAGCCATTTAATTTTATTATTATTTGCCTGTAAACCACTTTGTGAACTTCGTGTTGAAAAGTGATATATAAGTACCTGTTGATTGATTGATTGATTGATTGATTGATTGATGCAACTTCCTTACGTTAGAAGTAGGTTACTTCAGAATGCCAGGTGCAAGGGAGTGGCAACAGGATGCAGGCATCTTGTTGCCTCAGGTGCTCCTTGAGGCATCTGGTGGGCTACTGTGAGATACAGAAATCTGGACTAGATGGGCCTTTGGCCTGATCCAGCAGGCCTCTTCTTATGTTTCAATCCAGACCTCCTAATGAATTCAAATTCAGCAATGTGCAGCTGGCATATTCCTTTAAAGTCCCTCTGTTAAAACTTGGTAACTTTCAGATCAGTGGCTGATTGTCCTGGGAGACAAATCTCCGACTGGCTTCTGAATGTTGCCATTTTAAAGTCATATTTCATGTCTAATATAATAAAACCAAACTAGACTCGAAACTAACCTTTCACAGCACAAACCCAGATGAGGAAATAATAGACCATCACTTACTGTCATCTACCAACCCTCAACTTATACCTCTCCACAGTGGTGTACCTTGGACATCTGGCACCCCTTCACAAAAAAAATTATATTTTTCACATTTTTATACTGCCCTTCCTCCAAGGATGGTGTGCATGGTTCCTCCCCTTCTTTTGTCCTCACAACCACCCTGTGAGGTAAGTAAGGCTGAGAGATTGTAGTACTCATGACATGAATAATAATGGCCAGAAAATAAATGCAGTGAATATTTTGAGTAAAGAGAACATACTAACCACCAATAGTCATTTACAGAATAATCACTAAAACATAGAAGGACGGGGTGGTGCTGTGAGTTAAACTGCTGATGCTGAGCTTGCTGACTGGAGGGTTGGCAGTTCAAGACCACACGATGGAGTGAGCTCCCGTCACTTGTCCCAGCTCCTGCCAACCTAGCAGTTCGAAAGCATGTAAACATGTGAGTAGATACTGTAAATAGGTACCACTTTGGTGGGAAGGGAAGGTTTTGGCGGGTGTTCAGAAGGTTTCATGATTTACACTTGTTTTAATAACGTTAAACCTAACTTCAGTCTGGTATAAGGGTAATAGGCTACCTTAGAATGCCAGGTGCAGGGGAATGACAGCAAGACACAAATATCTGATTGTCTTGCCTGCTCCCTGAGGTATCTGGTGGGCCACTGTGAGATACAGGAGCCTGGACTAAATGGGCCCTTGGCCTGATCCAGCAAGGCTTTTCTTATGTTTTTTAACAGTGTTCATGCGCCTTGGAGTATAGTCATGCTGGCCACATGACCACAGAAACTTGTCCTCCGACAAATGCCGTCTCTTCAGCTTAGAAACAGAGACGAGTACCTTAGAAACAGAGATGAGTACCGTCCCTTACAATTGGTCACAGCTAGACCATTTGGTCGTGGAGAAACCTTTAAAGGTAAAGGTTTCCCCATGACCGAATGGTCTAGTTGTGACTGACTGTAGGGGGCGGTGCTCATCTCCGTTTCAAAACCTGCAGAGCCGGCGTTTTTGTCCAAGGACAAGCTTCCATGGTCATGTGGCCAGCATGACTCTACGCCGTAGCGCATGGAACGCCGTTACCTTCCCACCGAAGTGGTCCCTATTTATCTACTTGCATTTTAGGTGCTTTCAAACTGCTAGGTTGGCAGGAGCTGGGACAAGCAACAGGAGCTCACTCCGTCACGCAGTCTCAAACTCCCAACCTTGTAGTCAAAAGCCCAGCAACAGCGGATTAACTCACTGCGCCACCACATCCCTTGGGGAAACCTTTTGTTGTTGTTGTTGTTCAGTCGCTAAGTCGTGTCCGACTCTTCGCGACCCCATGGACCACAGCACGCCAGGCCTCCCTGTCCTCCACTAGCTTCCTGAGTTCGCCCAATTTCATATTCATTGCTTTGGTGACACTATCTAACCATCTCATCCTCTGTCGCCCCCTTCTCCTTTTGCCTTCAATCTTTCCCAGCATGAGGGTCTTTTCTAAAGAGTCCTCTCTTCTCATCAGGTGGCCAAAGTATTGGAGCTTCAGCTTCAGCATTTGTCCTTCCAGGGAGCAATCAGGCTTGACTTCCTGGAGAATTGACCGATTGGATCTCTTTGCAGTCCAGGGGACTCTCAAGAGTCTTCTCCAACACCATAATTCAAAAGCATCGATTCTTCGACGCTCTGCCTTTCTTATGGTCCAGCTCTCACAGCCATACATGGCTACTGGGAAAACCATCGCTTTGACCATGCGGACCTTTGTTGGCAGGGTGATGTCTCGGCTTTTGATTAAGCTATCTAGGTTCACCATAGCTTTCTTCCCAAGAAGTAAACGTCTTTTAATTTCATGGCTGCAGTCACCATCTGCGGTGATCTTGGAGCCCAGGAAAATAAAGTCTGTCACTGCTTCCATTTCTTCCCCTTCTATTTGCCAGGAAGTGATGGGAGTGGTTGCCATGATCTTAGTCTTTTTAATGTTGAGCTTCAAACCAATTTTGGCACTTTCCTCTTTCACCCTCATCAAAAGGTTCTTTAGGTCTTCCTCACTTTCTGCCAGTAGAGTGGTATCGTCTGCATATCGGAGGTTGTTGATGTTTCTCCCAGCAATCTTGATTCCAGCTTGTGAGTCATCCAGCCCTGCCTTCCTCATGATGTACTCTGCGTATAAGTTAAATAAGCAGGGTGACAATATACAGCCTTGTCGTACTCCTTTCCCAATTTTAAACCAGTCGGTTGTTCCATGTCCAGTTCTAACTGTTGCTTCCTGACCCGCATAAAGGTTTCTCAGAAGGCAGATCAGGTGGTCTGGAACTCTCATCTCTTCAAGAACTTGCCACAGTTTGTTGTGATCCACACAGTCAAAGGCTTTAGCATAATCAATGAAGCAGAGGTAGATGTTTTTCTGGAACTCTCTTGCTTTCTCCATGATCCAGCGAAGGTTGGCAATTTGATCTCTAGTTCCTCTGCCTCTTCGGAAACCAGCTTGTACATCTGGTAGTTCTCGATTCACATACTGCTGAAGCCGAGCTTGTAGGATTTTGAGCATGACCTTGCTAGCATGTGAAATGAGTGCAATGGTGCGGTAATTCGAGCAATCTTTGGCATTGCCCTTCTTTGGGATTGGAATGTAAACTGATCTTTTCCAGTCTTGTGGCCACTGTTGGGTTTTCCAAATTTGCTGGCATATGGAGAGCAGCACTTGGACAGCATCATCTTTTAAGATTTTGAGTAATTCCGCTGGAATGCTGTCACCTCCACTAGCTTTGTTGTTAGTGAGGCTTTCTAAAGCCCACTTGACTTCACTCTCCAGGATGTCAGGTTCGAGCTCAGTGACTGTACCACTGTGGTTATCAGGAACATTGAGATCGGCCTTATAGAGTTCCTCTGTGTATTCTTGCCACCTCTTCTGAATCTCATCTGCTTCTGTTAGGTCCTTGCCATTTTTGTCCTTTATTGTGCCTACCTTAGCATGAAATTGTCCTTTGACATCTCCAATTTTCTTGAAAAGATCTCTAGTCCTCCCCATTCTGTTGTTTTCCTCAATTTCTTTGCATTGCTCATTCAGAAAGGCCTTCCTATCTCTCCTTGCTGTTCTCTGGAAATCTGCATTCAGTTGGGTATATCTTTTCCTTTCTCCCTTGCTTTTGGCTTCTCTCCTTTCCTCAGCTATTTGTAAAGCCTCGTCAGACAGCCACTTTGCCTTCTTGCATTTCTTCCTCTTTGGGATGGTTTTAGTTGCTGCCTCCTGTACAATGTTACAGACCTCCGTCCAAAGTTCTTCAGGCACTCTGTCTACCAAATCTAAGCCCCTAAATCTATTTGTCACCTCCACTGTATATTCGTAGGGGATCTGATTTAGGTCATACGTGGAGGGCCTAGCGGTTTTCCCTACTTTTTTCAGTTTAAGCCTGAATTTGGCAAGAAGAAGCTGATGATCTGAGCCACAGTCAGCTCCAGGTCTTGTTTTGACTGCCTGTATGGAACTTTTCCATCTTTGGCTGCAAAGAATGTAATCAATCTGATTTCGATGTAGACCGTCTGGTGAAGTCCATGTGTACAGTCGCCGTTTGTGTTGCTGGAAAAGGGTGTTTGCTATGACTAATGTGTTCTCCTGACAGAACTCTATCAGTCTTTGCCCTGCTTCATTTTGTACTCCAAGACCAAACTTGCCTGTTATTCCTCTTACCTCTTGACTGCCTACTTTAGCATTCCAATCCCCTATGATGAGAAGGACATCTTTTTTGGGTGTTAATTCTAGAAGCTGTTCTAGGTCTTCATAGAAGCGGTCAACTTCTTCCTCATCAGCACCAGTGGTTGGGGCGTAGACTTGGATTACTGTGATGTTGAAAGGTTTGCCTTGGATCCGAATGGAAATCATTCTATCATTTTTGAGGTTATACCCCAGTACTGCTGTTCTCACTCTCTTGTTCACGATGAAGGCTACTCCATTTCTTCTAAGGGATTCCTGCCCACAGTAGCAAATATAATGGTCATCTGAATTAAATTCTCCCATTCCTGTCCACTTTAGTTCACTAACTCCCAGGATGTCGATGTTCAGCCTTGACATCTCACGTTTGACCACATCTAGCTTGCCTTGATTCATAGATCTGACGTTCCAGGTTCCTATGTAGTATTGTTCTTTGCAGCATCGCACTTTCCTTTCACTTCCAGACACATCCACAGCTGAGCTTCCTTTCAGTTTTGGCCCAGCTACTTCACTCTTTCTGGAGCTACTAGTACTCGTGTTCTGCTCTTCCCCAGTAGCATAATGGACACCTTCCGACCTGAGGGTCTCATCTTCCAGTGTCATATCGTTTAGCCTTTTTGTTCTGTAATCCATAGGGTTTTCTTGGCAAGAGTACTGGAGTGGGTTGCCACTTCCTTCTCCAGCGGACCACGTTTAGTCAGAACTCTCTGCTGTGACCTGTCCATCTTGGGTAGCCCTACATGGCATAGCTCACAGCTTCATTGAGCTACTCAAGCCCCTTCGCCACGACAAGGCAGTGATCCATGAAAGGGGGGGAAACCTTTACCTTTACACTAAAACGAAAGTTTTCCTCTTTCCATTTTTCTCTCCCACCTCCCATCTCTTCGTCTCAGATTCTCATTTGGTACATTTTAATATAGGCTCTGCTTTTCAAGATGGTAGTGAAATATAAGTTTTCAAGATGTAGCACCCACATTTTCAAGCTTTCCAAGATGGTGGCACCCAGCTCTTCATAACCACCTGAAAATCGGCTCGTGACCCCTGGGGGTCCCAACCCCCAGATCTGGAACCACGGTTCTAGGCTTAAAAGCGATGCAGTTTCATGAAGTTGAAGAAACACTCTGATGTATCATACACACAATGCAACATACTACCATGTTTTACATACCGCAAATATCTCAGTGTGGCCTGAAGGTACATGAGATCTAGATCTGCTATTGCCTATGCTGCCTGGGAACCTCACATGTGCTACCTTGGGTTCCACAATACAAGAAAGGCAGAATAAATTATTTAAATCCTGAGTGGGGTTTAGGCTGCACATAGGAGGAATGCTATGTGAAGCATGAGAAAGGCTCCGCTTCCCAGTCTAGTGCTTGCTCTTGCTTTGTTTATGAGGATTATGCCTTATCAGCAAAACTGCCTTAAAACATCCCTTCGTTTACACAAACAACCACATTTGCCATTCCTGACAACTTCTTTCAACCACAGTTGTTGGGGACAGATGAAACAGGATATAGCCAACCGCAAATTTTAAGATGAAAAGTGAAGCTGGGTCAGAATTTTAAATGTATTTCATATTCTTTCTATGTAGCTCAGTAGCTACAAACCTTAAGCACAACAAATTTCTGCCATTTTTTAACCATTTGTACTTTTCAGTAGCTAGTCCTCTAAGGATCATTGAATTTTTATTCTTTTTAAAAAGAGAACCAATTGAAACAAAGTTAAATTACATATTTTGAGCAGAACACACTCTTTCATTATTGTCCCTACTGTACAACATCTAATGAAGCTGCACATTACCATTACAGCTCTAGTGTATTACACTTATTCTGCAAGCCTATGATGAATGCACATTTTCAACTTTATGCCACAATATATAGATTGTAGCACTGATGGCTATAGTGAAGATTTGTATAACATATTCATATAAATGTATACATGGAAGATAACTACAAGTGCAGTGCCTACAATCTCACAGAACACGGTATAAAGACATACAGTATTTTCAAATGGAATGAGCTTTGAGCAGACATGACACAGCAACAAAAATGAGTATCACAGACACATTTACCAAATAAGTATCAAAAAGCATAGGGTAAAACAGTGTTTAGACATATAGCCAGCAGTTGATGTTTCAAGTTGATTTTTTAAATCACTGCACTGAATTGAGACTGAAACTTTACAACACACACACACACACACACACACACACACACACACACACACACACA